>JALJVW010000139.1:21047500-21695000 GCA_024865655.1 Emberiza elegans | reverse complement strand
AAACACAATTCCACTATTCCATTTTTATCCCTCTGTGGACAGTTCTTATTTCCTTTGTTTTAAGTCTGCCATAAACTGTAACCCACGTGTGGGATTTGCTGGATTGAGTTTGTACTCTGTAAGCTTGACTGCTGCAACAGGAGTAAATGAACACATTTCTTTCATTCAGGCTCATCTCTGCTGCAGTAGAGATTCCTCAGCTTGAAATTCTTTCTAAACTGGGCGTACATAGTGTGAAAGAAGGCAATATGGGAAAAAAGAGGCTAGGAGTCAGGCAATACTCAAAGTGCCATCTGAAAACAACACTTCAGGCTGGCTTGAGTGTGATAGCAAAAGTTCATTTAGTGGAACAGAGATGATCTCTGTGCTGTTTACTTGTGACCATTGTCCCAGCTGTCATGGAAATACTTGTTACCCTGCTAAAAAATGCCATGCAACCAATAAATGACATTAATCACTGAGAATTATTTGTATAAGAAGAAATCCAGGGAACTTGGCTACCCAACATGCCATGTCCTTTAGCTCAAAATTTTTGCTAATGCCATACCTGGAAATTGTTTTAATTTCTGTTCTGTCTTCACTTATAGTTCAGGTTTTAATTCAATAAAGAGAATGTCCTACAGTTTCTCTAAACTGTAACTTCCATGTCTTTATGGTTTAGTTTTGTCCTTTTGCATTTTTCTTATCCTTATATCCCAGCTCTGGGATTTTCACCTTGGCTTTTGCAAGCCACTCTTTACAACCTCAACACAAAATTCTGTGATTTTGTTTGGTTTTTTTTTTAATATTTAGCTAAAATGTGGAATAGTCAAACTCTAGCCAACAGAAAACCTTCACCACTTGAGTGTTCAGCCTTACATCAATACCAAAGGGATTTCTAAAAGAAAAAAAAAAAAATAAAAGCTTCTGTCTTTGATGGTTGGTTTTGTCTTTTCTTGAGGGAGAGGGGAAACTATTAGGAGGAATTATATATGAAATACAGTTTTCACTTGAGAAGTAACTTCCTTCTCTGCTTTTCTTATGTTTAATCTTTAAATGGAAAGAACCTATTTGAATTAATGCAACAGGCACAACTTAGTATTTTTACCTGGCCAGGGACGTAATGTTTGACACAGTCAATTACGCTGTAAAGGAACCATGTGTATGACCAAATAGGGACTATATCAAATAATGTATTGGGACAAGTAAGCAGTAGAATTAAGGGAGCTACACAAATCTCAAAAAGATGGAAATCTAGCCAGTGTTTATACTATCAAATTAAGGTTAACCATGTTTTATGCTTTTTCACCTCAGCTTCTCCCAAGTTCTTTCATGAGAAAGCAAATATATTGGAAATTAAGTTTACAAAATCTGATAAATCATAGAATTTATCTTAAATGCTTTCCTTTTGTTTTGATAGTGGAGATAGTTGCATGCAAGAATTTCAGTGTGTTTCTTTCATTTCAGGCCTGTGTGTGGAATCAGAGGGAAAACTCTCATAATTAATCTTCCAGGTAGCAAGAAAGGGTCACAGGTAAGAAACATTCTTACTGATCTGCTGGGAAGGAATTATGATGAGCACTTCTCCTTGTTTCAAATGGTAGAAAGTGCCCGCTATAACAAATTTTACAAAAGTGAATTGAAATGCATGTTCATGTAAAGTTACCACACCATCACTCTTAGCCAAGGACCATCCCACTCCAATCTGATTGAAGGTGCTGTGTGATCAGGACAACTTTACATGTGGTGCAAGAGAGCACTCACTCGAGCAGGCAGTGAAGAGTCTGATGATCTCTTACACTTTCCCTTCTCTAATTAGCTGTACCTTGTCTCTGGGTTGTCTCTAGCTTCCAAGAAATCATTCTCTTTCGTACAGAAGAGGAATGCATAGTATATGGTAGAACTTGCTGGAGCATTTGTGGTTTTGATCATCAAGAGGGAAGAAAGGGAAATAATTTTTAAGAGTTTGAGAATGTTTTTTAATCTTCTCTATATGGGTATATCAGACTTTTCACCCTTTATAAAGTTTGTTTTCTTCCTGCATTTTGCTCTGTTTGGATGGAGAAGTTAGAATTTTTGTCTTTATCCATGCTTTCTGTCTGACTCTATAGCTGAGAGGGAGAGAATAAACTCCATCAGGGATTTGTGTGTGTTAGTAAGACTAGATCTTTCACTGATTTCTTCATAGTTGGCTGCTAGAAAAACAGTCTTCTCCACAGAAATACTGCTAAGCTGGATAGTGATCTGTACAACCTCATACAAGAGTGCTGAGGAAGGTCCCCCATCAGTCACAAGAATCTATTTCTTCCAGACTCGGGCTACATCTGGCCTTGTTAATGAATGTCTTTACCTCTGGCCTCTAAGAAATGTGTTCCTGGTACACGTCTGATGAACCTGTAGTACCCAGGCATGGAGCAGACAGTACTGATGCATTTAGCAGCAGCCCTGAAGTCCCTGCTCCTTAGACTTCTGTCTGGAGATACCAAAACAACATTTATATGGGCTGTCACCTGGAAGTTTAAGAGATGTTTTGAATTACTATGGTCTTAATCAGCCACCATAGGTTTTCAGATGCACTGTCGATGTGTTTCAGTTCAAGGACTCAGTGTGAGCCGCCCTATGCTTCTACCATTCCTTACAGCATTTCTGGAAATCTAGTGAGACTGTAATTTAAAGGAAATTTAAAAGCCTTCAAAAGACATAAGAGGCATTGGAGGATGATGAGGTGGGAGTATACCTTCCTGAAATTCTTCCAGTTACACATGGGAAATCATATGTATGTATGTGGATTTAACATAGGAATGGCCCCCCATTTTAAAGAAGTGATGTACCAGTAAGAAGTTTATTTCACAAGTAAATACTTCTTTTGCTGAATTAGGAGAGAGATGAAGAAGCCTGCAATCTCTAATAGTTTTTCTTGTGTTCAGGAGCACTCCTAACCCACAGAAGCAATTGTCATTGTCCTGAGGCAATCAGACTTTAAAGATAGGTAAATTGCAGAAAGTGAATGAAGCAAGGAAATGAAAAAAGCATTAATAAGTATTTTAAAAGTAGTTTGATATAGGGTTAAGTCATGAAAAAGGTAATTCTGTTGGAAAGGAGAAGTCCTGTGTTTGCATCATACAAGCAAGCTTCTAATAAACTGATTTTTATTTGTTGCTGTCATGATGATCATCTGTCCTCTCATTTTAGTATTAGATTTCTTTTAGTATGAGACATCTGTAAGGTCTCAGATTTCAGCAAAGACTTTAAGGATGAAGAGTGGAGAAAATTGGCCCATAAAAGGCTGAATCTCAAGAACCAAAAAGGAACAGATTGTCACCAGGAATTTCCCTCATTTTTCTCTTTTACTACTTGCTGATTTCCTTTCCATTGTATAAATACATCATATGAGAAGCTTATATAAAGCTAGGAATTTTCATCAGTATACATATTTCTGTAATAAAATATTAATGGAAAATGACAGCAGTGTAAATGACAGCAGTGCTTCATTTACATTAATATTATAATATTAAATGTAAATGTAATATTAAATATTAAATGTAAATTAAAATATTAATGTAAATGACAGCAGTGCTTCACCTCAAAAATGGACTGCATGCCAAACATGTTTTCACCAGAGAACATTTGTGTGGCATGTACCATTGAATATCCACATCTGCAGAAATCTTCCATTTTTGTGGGGTTTTTTTGGCTTGTTTTTAGTCTTGCAAAATATAGTTAATGTTATGGAAGGAGGCAAAGTGTGAAATGACCAGAGGCTTGTTAAGTCTTTGACATTTTATAATTGTAATAACAGTTGCCTAAAACAATGAGTTTCATATGTAGTAACATGAGGTTTTGGAGGACTTACTGGGAATGTGGGCATTAACACTGAAGCCAGCAAGGCTTTATTTCAGTGCTGGAGTGGGGAACGTGCTTTTCTGAGTAGTCAATTATTAGTTATTGGTCAGTTCAGAGATTGTTTCTCTTTTCTCTCATTTACTTGAGATCTACTTCTTTGCTAAAGTAATGATGGTTGTATGGTTCATTATTTTAAACCATTTTAAAAGTAATACTGTCAAGGCACAATAACTCTGCAGTTTGCAGTTACATTATAAGTCATCATCTTTATTATCTTTACAAATATGTTTTAATACACATTTATATATACAGCATTTGTACTCATCTGATTTACTCCAGCTGTTTGCACTACCAACTTGAATGTTTAAAGAATTTATAAATCTATGAGGAAGTCTGACTTGTCATTCATTACTCGTAAAGAAGCAACTGAAAGATGTGCTCTTAATTAGAAGGTTTGCAATGCTTGTGAGTCACGTTTTACTAACAAAGTGGGACATATAAACTCCAGAAATATAATTTCTGATGGATTCTTTGCTTATTATTTTGTTTACATTATTATTTTTATTTCTTGAAAATATTTATTTCATTATCGATTTATAAACTTATTATTATTACTTGTTTTCTGGATAGTCTAAAATATCAGAATACATTTTTAAAATTTTCCTATGCTTGAAACAAAACTGAATGGCAACAAAAGGAGTACTGCCAGCTTTCTCTGTCAACCTGTGTGTTCCTGTCTGCATTGCCATGGCAATTATTTCTTGTGACCCTGCCATCATTTTCCAACATTTAAATGTTTGTACGCAGTCTCCTCAAATAACATAGGAAAACTTTCCTGCGGTGCCTGGCAGAGGATTGAGAGACAATAGTCACAAATTGAATGAGGTAGCTTCCAGATGAAAAAGAAAAGAAATGGAAAACCAAAACAAAATTGACAAAAACCCCAAACACTTTGAGGGTAATTAAGCATTAAAGCACGTTGTCAACAAGGGTTGTGGAGTCCCTGTTGTTGGACTGTTTTTCAAGACTTTACTGAATAAGCCTTAAGAAGCCTGAGTTTCATCCTGACCCTGATCAGAGCAGGCACCTGCAGCACATTCTGTCCTGAGCTCCTGCTTTGATCGGATGAAGCACCAGGGTATTTTAGCAGCACAGGTAGCTGTACGTGGTGCTTATAAGTATGCCCATTGTAGAGCAAGAGCAATTGCACAGCATCTGCAGTTTTGCTTTCTCCAGCCATATAAAATAAACTTGCTAATTGTTTGTAAGATTATAGAACAAGGAGAGGTTTAAAAAATAGCTTGTTTATGAATTTTTGGGTTTTTTAGTTACATGGAATTGCAATATCAGTGTAGCTTGTCATTCTTCCAGTATGTAAAATAGGTCCATGAATAAAAAAGGATATATAATTATATAAAAGTATAATTATGAAAACCCTTATGAATTGTTCTCTAATTGTGAGGGAGTATAATAGGAAGGATTTGAAGCTAATATCCCTGCAGGGATATAGTTAATGTTTTCTTCTGTACTTTTGTACCATTCTGCCAGTTGCTGTGAACTGCTTTCTTTATTACATGTTCACAGAAATGTAATCCTTGTTTTCAGTATTAGCTCATTGCAATAGCCCTGTTGTGCAATTTACCGTATTTGCATGAAAAAGCGCAAAAATTTATAGAAAAGTCACCAGATCTCTTTCTGAGTTCATTTATCTTTTAAGAGCAGTTGCATAGGACGTGGTAGGTTTTATTTCTGATCACGTGAAAAGATGCATTTAAATCCCAAATATACTGAAAGAGTAAACTCCTATTTGCAAGTGCAGGTAGCTTTTCAGTGGTTTCTCTTCTTGTTCTGCACAGGAATGCTTTCAGTTTATACTGCCAGCCCTACCTCACGCCATTGATCTTTTGCGGGATGCCATTGTAAAAGTAAAGGAGGTACATGATGAGCTTGAAGATCTACCTTCACCACCGCCTCCTCTTTCTCCTCCTCCAACCACCAGCCCTCACAAACAGACAGAAGACAAAGGAGTGCAGTGTGAGGAAGAGGAGGAAGAGAAGAAGGATAGCGGAGTTGCCTCAACAGAGGACAGTTCTTCTTCACATATAACAGCAGCAGCCATTGCAGCTAAGGTGAGTCTGGCTTCTTTCCTTAAGAGACCCTTCAGTTTCTGTCTCAGGCACTTCCCACCAATGTTCATTTGCATGTTATGACTCTACATTGATGTCTTCGTCTCAAACAGATTTATTTCAGGTACATTTTGTAGAAGTACAGCTTCATAAAAATACATTAATTCTGTTTTGGTAGGTGATTTCAAATTCCAGTGGGAGAAATTTAATTTATTATCTTGGTGTTAACATATGTTTTATGATACCATTCTGATGTGACAGACTGGTTTAAGTGGCTTTTTATAATTCAAAGTATTCACACGCCTGAACATGCAAAGTCCAGTAGGCGGCATGTTAAGGAATCACAACAAAACTTTGCAAGCCGTAATATCTAATTTGAAATTAAAATTTTAGATTCTGAAAATTGGTGAAAGTATGACAGACAGGTAACAATTTAAGTAGTAAACTATCCTAATTACTGTATTCCAATGTGCATGTCTGCATAGAAGATGTGAAATTCTGCCAACAAACTAAATATCATAAAATCTTTATAGCCTTTAATATAACCAGTAATCATAGATCAGCATTACTCAAACTAAAATAATAAATTGGAAACTGCAAAAGAAGAAAAAGAGATAACAATTGTAAATAATTTGAATTCAAATTTTAAATATCTTCCCAAGAATTTTTGTACTATTTGAAACAATATGTAAATATTCACCTCAGTTTTATGGGTTCAGTTTTTGAATGGAAGGATAATGTATCCCTGTGTGTTTGGAAACAGTTTTTTCCAAACTGCTTTATAACATATCTACTCCAAAAGTTGTGGTTTTAATTCCTATTATAAGAATTGAAAGTCTAAGTAAATCAAAATTATATTAAACAATTTCTAAACCAAAGCAGCAACATTCTAACTCCAGAAATGTGAATTCAGGTCTGAGACATCTTGACATTTCTAAGACAGCTGCAGCTGGAGATCATCTCCCAATATACAGAAAATCCTGATTACATATGTCTTTGCAGGGATGAATTAAGGTAATTATCATTTGCAAGTATCAGTTTTTATTATGCAAATTTTAAATTGTTTAATTTCTTTTGATGCAGGCAAAGATAAATAATATATGCCATTTTTAAAGGCAGGAAATAACCTGAAATTTCAACTGGCTGTGTTCATGTGAGCTTGGCATTTTGGTATCACAGTTGTTTTCACCTCATTCATTTTTGGTCATTTGCTTGTACAGTTTCATATTTTTCTGTCACTGTATTCATGGCTGTTATGTGTTGTGCATTAGAAGCATCCATCCTATACCAGTCCAGCTGTTATCATGGCTAAAGGTCAACAGTCCATCCCTGGTCTCATCAGTTATTGCCATCACACAGCAGGCAGTGCAGGAGAACTGGTAAGAGACACTTCCAAGAGGCTTTTGCACTAACACTAACTAAAAATGCTCTGCCTGCCTCCTAGTCTATGTATGCACAGACAATTTTATTTATTTCTTCTAACAAAGACACATCAGTGCTATCTTTGAGAGCCCATGTTACAGGAAATATCTGTTTAAGAAAAAGGGCTCAACAAGGTAAAGGTCATGTGTGTTGTCACTTTGAATCCTTTATCTGCTGAAATATAATAATTGCTAAAAAGCCTATGTTTCTCATTAGTCACTGGTTTTATCATCTAATATACTCAACAATTGAATGTAATTAAAATAATATCCTAAAATTACTGCTTTAGAGCTATGAAATGATACTTTTTTTCCTCTTTGTCTTGTTTTGCTGCTTTTCTTTCAGTTTTTTTCTCAACATAATACAGCATTTTCACTGTGTGTTCATAGTTGTCTTTCATGACTTGCAGTTTCTGCCTCATTTTCATTTCCTGTGTAGAAGTAGAATTTCTCAAAAACAGAAGACTCTGGGAGTCAGGAAGCAATGGACTTTTTATAAATTACTGGGTTTTGGTGAATAATAGAAAACTATTTCAATGAATAGTAAAAAAGGACCTGTTCCCTTCAGCAAATAGTAATTTAAACCATCAACCAAATAACCTAACGCCTCTGTATTTAAAACATGATTCTGTGTCTCTTGAAAAGTCACTTAGGAAATGTGAAGACTTTAAAGTTCACACACCTGATGATAAAGCTATATAGTACATATACATGATTGGGTGGTTTTTTGTTGTTGTTGCTGGTTTTTTGGGGGTTTTTTTTGAGTTGAGGTCACTAAACCAGGATTTGCACCAAATTCTTTAGTACCAGTAAAACAGTTAATTTAACCTCTAGGAAGAACACTGTTAAACTGTCACACATGTTTCTGTGTTCTTTTGCAGATGATTCTTGAGCTATTGTTTTATGCATTATATAATCCAAAGCAGAAAGTGGTTCGTTTTTTGGCAGGTTATTGGGGGTTTTAATCTGTCCTTTCTGTATGTTTTTAAGGCATTTTTTCTCTTGTATAAAAGTCATAGTAATTGCCATCTACAGAATGTTTTTTTACATCACCATCACTGTAAATCTTTGTTTCAGTTCTGAGCAAAAGAGAATAAAGAACTCATATCTTTTCCTTTTTCTCATCAATGATCTTGTCAAAGTTCTCTAATATGAAAACACAAATATTTAAACCAAAATAAAAGTACACCAGAGAAAGGCCAGG
Source organism: Emberiza elegans (assembly GCA_024865655.1). Classification (NCBI taxonomy): domain Eukaryota; kingdom Metazoa; phylum Chordata; class Aves; order Passeriformes; family Fringillidae; genus Emberiza; species Emberiza elegans. The sequence goes on along the minus strand of JALJVW010000139.1, from coordinate 21,686,427 downwards.
TCAGATAAAAATTGTAGAAGCCATGACTGATGGATATAGTGAATCTTTCTCCATCACTTTCATCCATTTCTCTTTACTTTCTGTCTTTATCAGTATGTTGCAACAGGTTTTCCATTCCAGCTAGTGCAAGCAGAATCTATTTTCACTAAGAACTAAGAATTTCATGGTACCCCATTTAAAGTTTTGATATCTCTGCTCTGTATTCAATTTATTTGAAACTGAAAAATGGATAAAAATATTAGGGAGACAAATCATAAATGCTCAGTGTGACTTAGTGAAAGTTAAAAGAACTATCCATCATCCTAAGTGTAGTAACGTTCCTGCCCTTCTTTATTCCAGGTTTCTGTGCTCCAGGACACACAGAAATTTCTCATGGGTTTATTAACCTCTTTAACAGAGTTAACAAGAAGCTGACTTGTTCAGAGGATTATATTGCCTGAATTTCATTTTTTAATATTAAAATTCAAAAACTCTCTAAATGTGAGAAAAATGAGAAATTCCCCATGTCACATTATATTTTTATATGTTTCTGCTAATGGAATAGACATACTAGTAGATTCACAACATTGAGCAGGTTGTAGTGGTTCAAAGAGAATATTAGTGCTTATTTATTTAGCAATACAGCACATTCCACTTTCATATTAGAAAAAGAGCAAAATTTATGGCTGTGACCTAACTTGATGCTTTCAGTGAGAAATTTTTTCTACAATCTAGATAGGTTTATATATTAATTATTTTCTGGTAATTACATTTTATGTAAAGGTATTGATTTGGAAACAATTCTTACTAAAATTAAATGCCTGTGATCTTTTCTCTTTATCTTCAGCTTCCCTTTATCTTCAGGTTCCTTTTCTGATTAATATCATGGCTGAAATTTTACTTAAATTTAAACTTTCTCACAGGCAAAAATTAGTACTACACATGCAGTTCAAGGGAATCTGGGATTGTATCTGTCACTTTATTGCAGAGAGAGATTTTTATTACAAAAAGGTGATATCAGATAAAATTGCAGAAGCAATGTTTGCTCAATATGGTGGGAAATAAAAATGTTTCTTGCCTGAAGGGTATGAGACAGTATGAAGTATCTGGTAGTCTGGAGTACCCAGAGTAAACCTAGGGAGAACTGAATCATGATATCATTTCCAAAAGCAATATTGTTTTTACTGGGGTCTAGGAGTACATAAAAGGGGTATTGGACCCGTACACAATCATATCAAGATGCATGCAGCTTTTTATCAGAGGAAAGTAGTTTAAAAGTATCTTATTTGAAGAATTGAAGCTGTTTTTTCTTTTATTTTGTCTTTTTATATTTGATGCCCTTTTGAAGGTGTATTTTTTGCTGTATTTTCCTTAGCCATGGACATTAAAAAGAAACATTGAAAGTTGTAGGGAGTATCTATGCCAACATAAAACTTGGGGATTGTCAGTCAGTTTTGGACTTTAATGAATTTAAGATGGGATTTCAGGAGAAAAAGTGAACAGAAGGGAAATCATGCTTCTGATTACAAACCATTTGACTATTTGGAATATCATTGATTCAGTTTACCTCTAAGATAAATCTCTGAGATGTGATTTGCAAATCAGAATACTCCATGTGGGGCCAGTTAGGCTCTGTTTCTGAAGAGGAAGATATCCCCAGCATAGCTGTTCATAGTGAAGAGAAACTCTGCTGACTTTAGACTTTACAGTGGGCATTGTATCATGAGGTGCTTAGCCTTGAAAGATCTCTGAGGAGAGCTGACAGAAACTGACTGGCAAAAAACAGTCTAGAAACATGGCAGAGCAGAAATGAGGCAGTTGGTGGCACTCTGAGGACAAAATCTGTTTTCACACAACTTATAAACAAGTTAGAAACAAAAGAAACTCTTTAACAGGAGGAGGAGGGTATATGGTGAAATAAGATCCCCTAGGTGTAACCCAGTGTTTCTAAGTCAAGGTTGCCAAGTTAGACACAGTCATTATTTGTAGAGGGGAACCAAGGAAGTGGGAAGTGACATGTATTTAATGACACAAGTATAAGGATTGGTCATTTTAACTACACTGAGACAAGCAACAAAGCCCTCTTAATGTTCTTAACAAGGTAACAGCTATGTTACATGTAAATGTTGCTTATCTAAAAGCTAGGATTCAAGCTTGTTCCTGGAAGCCATACTTTCCAGTGGCTTCTATCTGCCCTAAAGTCTTAGTAGGCAAGAATGCTCAAAATGCCGAGATGCAGATTGGGTAACAGCATCTCCATTTATTAAAAAAATACTGTCTGGAAATTCCCAACCTTCATGATTTGGCTTGTCACTGGATCTTCCTTTCTTGCTTCCTTTTGTTGTCTGCTACTGCCACTTTCCCCAGACAGGAGGGTTCTTCTGATGCTCCTCTTAGAACATGAACATCAGGCTGAATGAAGAAATTATTAATGAGGAGAAAGATCTTAAAATATGCATGTGTGTATATATTCCTTCAAAGATCTGAATGTCTATATTTTCTGGTTAGCTGTGATAGAATTTTCCCAGGATTTTCCCTCAGTGAAGCCATGCTGACTGCTTCAAATCACCTCCCTGTCCTCCACATGCCTTAACAGGGCTTGTAGGAGGATCTGTTCTGTGATCTTCCCAGGCACAGAGCTGAGGCTGACGGGTCAGTGGTTCCCAATTCCTCCTTTCTACCCTTTTTAAAGATGGATGCCATGTTCCCTACTTCCAGTCATCTGGGACTTCATCCTACTGCCATGACTTTTCTAATGCCATGGACAGTTGTTTCTCAACTACATCAGCCAATTCCCTCAGGACTCTGGGATTCATGTAATCAGGTCCCACAGACTTACATATGTTCATGTTCCTCTGGCGGTCGTGAACCTCATCATCCATTAGTGTGGGGCTTAATCATCCCTCTGGCTTAAGGTCCATCCATTCAAGAAGTATGGGAGGAGAGGTTGCCAGTGAAGGCTGAGGCAAAAAGTTGTTGATTTCCCCAGCCTTCTCCTGATCCATTGTTACCAGTTTGCCAGTTGTTCATCACAAGGGATATGCTTCCCTAACTGGCACTTGAATATATTATGTGGAAAGTAAAAAAGACTGCATTTTTTTTTTTTCCCTTCACAGTGTGTTTTAAACCAGGTGTTGGCTTTGGAGGGTGGTTTCTAATGCTTTTGCCTTTGCTCGTTCCAGAGAGGCCTGTAGCTTTTGCAACACAAACCTTACATTGAGAATTTTTGTAGCTGAAATAAAGTTTTCATGGAATAAAGAGTATTTCCTCAATGCATGACATTTCTTGTGAGAAATTTTCTCATTGCATGGCATTTCTTTAGAGGGCTTTAGTAAATTTCTAGCAAATGGTTTTCTTTTTGGAGTATTGCCCCCTAGTTAGTGAATGGAAAGTCTGCCTCCCTTCATGCCATGGTAGAAATAATTGTCGGTCATTGTTGGGTTTGAAACAAAGATTTAAGAGGAAACAATTTTTTTTTATTCCTTCCTTTTGTAGTTTGTTTTATTCATAGTTTTTTTCAGAACAACTAGTATGTTCTGTGCTGCTTCAATGTGACCTTATATATTTGTTAGGCATTTGTTACTGAAATTAGGAGGGTATGCCATTAACCACTGCCAAGCATTGAGTATGAGGAGGTGTGCAAACTGAGGAGTGGGGTATTCCTGTGTTTTTGAGGTAAGGTTTTGAGTAAGTTTCACATACAGTATATTTTTTGCTATTAATTCCATCTCTCTTCTTTTTAAGATTCCAGATTCCATCATCTCTCGTGGTGTCCAGGTTCTCCCACGTGATACAGCCTCCCTCAGTACTACTCCTTCAGAATCTCCTCGTGCCCAAGCCACCTCTCGCCTCTCCACTGCATCCTGCCCAACACCAAAAGTAAGTGCCTTTATGCCTTGCAAGCTCCATGCTCAGCCCTGTAGTCTATCAGATTAATGTCTTGCCTCTGCTGAACAAGGTTGGTTCGCATGCAAGGGTTGTGTCATTCTACATAACAGAGAAATGTAGGACAGTGTAGCTCGTTTCACGTGTGCTGGTGCACAGTTTAACCCGTGGGTCCACCAACACCTTATGGTTACTGAAGTTTCATGCTATCTCTTGCAATACCCATCCTGAATATGAAACGTTAGCACCTTGAATGTATTTAGTGTCCTTCAGTATCCCCAGGAGCATAGATAATCCTGCCACTGAGTAACAACATTAAGCAAACAGTATTTTATCAAAAAAATATATGTGCAAATTTCTAGCCTGGGCTGGGGCAGATCTGTGCCCCACTTTATTATTGTTCAGTTTAAGACTTTCAAACCAACTGGCTTTGCTCAAACTTAGATATTTGCTGCCTGACATTTGGAAACAAAAACCAGCCAAAATTTAATAGAAAGAAAGTTTTAATGCCAACCTTGTGGGATTATTATTCAGTTCTTAGTGATTAGACTATACTATTTAATCACTGAGGTGAACTCTATATGTTTACTTTTTATCAGGCTTTAAATAGCATACGTCAAAAGCTAAGCAAATTGACCAGTGGCAAGGCCTGTAATGTTTACCTTCAGCAGAATTCCTTTCAGCAGAAGAAAACTGTCTAAATTTGCTTTGTGTGTTCACATCACAGAGATCTTTCTGTGGCACCAGATGCTAACATAATAATAAACCAGTAGCAGATGGCAAATAATAACATTCTTCCTTATCTAACTCATGATCCTTGAAGATTATTCTGCTTGCTAAAATGATTGCCAGCATCTGCTAGTTCTTCTCTCCTACTGTCTCATTCTTTTCTGTCAGCAAACAAGATTTATGGACAACCATCCATAGAAATATTTTGGTTTAACCTATGTGATTGTTTTATGCAGTACTTACCTTCATTGTAATAGAATCAAAATTATTTTGATGGACAGCAAACTTGAGCTACATTATATAGTCTGCTTTTCTTAGAGGTTGTTCAGCGAATTCTATCTGTAAGCATCACCTTCACTTTTTTCCTAAAAAATTGTATCTTGTCTGATAGCTTAAAAATAAAAACATGGAGCTTTTTACATTACAATGCTCAGAGCAGAAGAGCAAGACAAAACAGAGAAACTGCACTGAGCCTTATGCCCGTTGATAAAACAAAATTGTCCAAAGAAAACCAAAGGTGACCAAGTAACAGGCATAAGTTAGAGACAGCTCTGCTGAAAATAGCTCTAGATGAGACCCGTATATTTTCAGGAAGCTTGTCACAATGGGAAGGAGTAAAGCCTATCTGCTCTGAAGCAGAATGCAGTCCTTTAAACTCTCTTGATAGATTCAGAGATTATAGAAGGAATGTACTAGAAGTTTGAAACAGATTGAAAATCTGAAGCAGTGTTTGGGCAATTAGTGGAGGTGAGCTCATGTCATAATTAAATCATGCTTTGGTATTTCATGTTGAGACCTGCTTTTCACATATGACTGTAAAATCAGGTTTTGTTCAAAATGTGTGAGACCACACCACTTTTATAAGAAATAGCCATGAAATAGCTAGCTAGATGAGATTTTCTGTGGTGTATTTGATGGTGGTTTGTTACAAGCTGATATAGGGAAAAATTTAAGAAACATACTGGCAAATAAATTTGACAGGAGATGGCATCTGTTCCTATTACTTAGAGGTTGGATTTTGCACATAAGCTTCTTTTCCACTTAGAGAGTTCTTGGTTCATTTTATATATTACTTTCAAAAAAACAAAGTAACTACCCATTATATTTTTGTTCAGTCATTTACAGTATCCTCAAGTTTCCAAACATCATCTGAATTTATCAAGAAATGTGGTTCATTCAGATTCTTCAAGATTATCAATGTGTCTAAATGTCTTCAGTTGTTCTGTTTTTCCTTTTGGATCCTGGCTTTCTAATAAAGCAATTTGAAATAAATTTATATTGGCCTCTTCCCCACACAGTAATGAGAATAAAAATAAATAGAATTCAGCATCCAGGTGATATTCTGAGGTTATTTATTTTGTTTCTTTAATCTGCAAGTGTGTATCTTTTCAGTATGCTCATTTGCTGGTTTAGGAACTCATTTCAGGACTCCAAAATATGCATATATGACATGAAACAAAGAAAAGGAAGTGTCAGGGGAAAAGAAAATATTTCTTTGATTATACTTATTTTTGGAGTGGTGGTCTAGCCACAGAGCAAGTGGCACTGTATTTCTTTGTCAACTGCATATTCTAGTTTATTTTGTTGTACTGTTTTCTTGTTGCATTTTTTTGTCCTAAGTGTACATGAACCCTTACATCTCTCTTACTGAATTTTCTGAATAACACAAAGCTCTGTGTGTCTCAGGAGAAAAAAAAAAAAACAAGCTTCTGCAATGACGGGAGCACGTCTGTTAAATGAATGTAAGTAGCAGGTTACTAATGCATGAGGATATTGGAGAAAAGGTATGGGAGAACAGGTTACTAATGCTCCTGATTACTGATGCACCTTTTCATTATCATATTTTGGAAAACCTAATGCTGTTTATGTATACAACCAGATCATGTAGACAAAATACAACATTTAATTGCAAATTTGCTTTACTGTTTACAACTTATCCATGTTTTCTGAAAATCTCTGTTTCAAACAAAGTACTAAATGATAAAAATTGAGTTGGAACCCAGATATTTCAATCAGTTTTCATAAATGTAATTTCTTGGTAAAAGGAGTCATAATATTTCTTGGTAGGTAGGAACTTTTTAAGAGTAGTTGCCATTGGGACTACTCTATGTCAGTTATTAGGTACATCCCCAAGACTAAGCAAACCAGGTTTTGTTAGCTTTTAATAAATCTCCGTAGAACACCTTTCTTATTCTCTATCATTGTATTTGCGTTTCAAAGAAAATCGACCACTGCACAAAGAGCATTTAAACCATATTTGTAGTAGATGGATTCACATATAGAGGCAATCAAGTTTTACTCAGAGGAAAACTGCACTAGCAGTCCTCCCTTTTCAATCATTCAACCATGAAGTTTACAGTGATTGTGACATATTTTTATCTTGTTCAATATAATTTTGATTGTTTAAAAGTTTCACGGCTTTCTTAACAGATGAATTTGCTGAATCCTCACAGAAGCTTAGGATGACACAGTGTGGCTTACAAGTTTTTCTTGTCATTCCAGAAGCTGCTCAGATTCTAAGATCTCACTATGTTTTTGTCTGTGTTTGGGATTGGCATTTTCATGAAGTAAAATGCAATGTTCTTTTCAGACACAAAAGCAGTAGGGATACCTAGGGTAAAATACTTTTAGAAATACGGAGAATTTTTTTAATGTTTGCATTTATGTTGATTCTTGGGGCTTTTTTAAGCTTACAGTATAAAACCTTTGATCTATAAATTCAGATAACTCAAAAGAATATATCCAGAACAAATGACTGAGTCATTATTTCAGACTTTGAATTTTGTTCTACACCTAGGGGGTTCATATGAGCATAAAAGAAAATTGCAGTTTTCAAGTTGAAGTCTTCACTTCTCCCATAGATATATGATGTAATCAGTACTTAATTTTTGGCAATGTTGCATGTCAAAGTCAAAGGAAGCAGATTTAGAAGACCAAGGACAGGTTTTTAATTATCACCAGGAATTCATCAGTGACAAGAGATGTTCAAAGTCACTTTGCAAGATCATCAGTCTCACTGATGTTCAGTTCTTTCACTTCAATGTGCAAAGTTTCTTCCAGTGTTATCTTTGATCATAAAGGATCCTAAGGAACTTGTTATAGTACTTCTAAGATGAGAGTGTGGGTTTTTTTCCATCTTGCTGCTTCATTCCCTTCACTCCTTACATTTTGCTTAAGTGAAAATCTCTCTCTACTTTACTTGCTTGTTTTCTGTCCCTTCCCTAGCTATCCATTGGTTAGCTATACTGAACCAGACAAAACCCTCAGTAGTAAGTTAGATCCTTACATATTTGTAGTTGAAATAGATAACCTTTGATTCCTGTGTAATAAAAGTCTATAGGCTCTATCTTACAGCTAAAATGAGCAAGCAAGGCTACTTTTCAGAATTTTTTCAAGTCTAGCAAAACAGTCATCTCCCCTGTCCACTGCTCCATCCATTAGCACCTTTTTTGTAACAGTACATCTAATTCTGCTAGTTGGTCACTTTCTGTTACTTTCTGTCTCCTATGAAAAACTATTGTCTTTATCATTCATAAGTAGATATTCACCTAAAGACCTAATATTCCCAATGTGGAAAGAATGACACATGTAATTTATGTAAATGTTCCAGTTGCAGAGAATTTCTGAAATGAAATAGCCTAGAAAAATAATTTCAACATTTTTGGGAAAAAATGCTGATGAAAGTTGTTTCTGTGACAAAAAAAAAACAAACTGATTTCAGTAATTTCTTATGCTTACTGCTAACAAAAAATGATCGGTCATGATCCACCACTTTAATGTGAAATGTGTACATTGACATCCACACAATCAAATTAGTTACAAATTAATGCTAAATCTAATTAATATTTATGTTTTCAGTCTATTACTTTTTCAATATAGAATTGTTATGTGAAGTAAGCACATTAACAGAATGGAGCAGGTGGAGTTGGCAAGAATTTTTGTCAATTTTTGTTGTTACAAATTTTTCAGTAGATTTGTTCAATATTTATCAGTAAAAGAAAAATCAGGCTCCTTACCAGAAATTCTTAGCTAATAATGAGATGCTGGTGAAGGTGTGTTTTAGTAAGCTGTATTGGTATCCACAGTGTAGATATTTTGTGTTCATTTGAGTGCACAATATTTTTTTCTTCTTGAAACTTACTGTTTCTCCTTAAGGTGGTCATCAAAGTGAAATGTGGCAAGTATGTGAATGTATTTTCAAGTTTGAATCCATACGCTAAATTTCCAAGTGAATTTTGTTTTGTTTTTATTTTTGAAGTTTGCGTAGCTGAAGTTTATTCTACCTAGGAACTTGTTTGAGTAAGTAGCAAGTGCTTTGGCATGGCTGTTTAGCTGTGATTAGGTTGAAGAGCATGGAAAAGTGCAAAGAATGTTTCAAATTGTTAGGATGATCTACATAGGTGAGATTATGCTCCAAGCACTGTTAGGGTTTCTTGCTTTTTCTTTTAAAAATACACACAGATGTAGTTAGATACTTGTTCCTGCTAAAACTTCCAATGTTTTCATTGTTATTTCTGAGTTTACTTTCCTCTTAGTTTTTTTTAAATGTACATTCCAGAATTACAGAAAATTATGTTTAGTAAAAAGAGATGCTATTAGAATGCGTATTTGAGTAGAAAGTGGCCCTAGTTGCCTTAGGATGAATCCTGCTTCCTAAGGCACATCAATGTACTGTATCCTCCTGGGTTCTTCCCAGCACAATGCAGCAGTGGTTTTCAGAACAATTACTAATTAAGATACCAGAATATTTTCATATATTCATTACCTTTTACCTTCATTGTTTAAAGTGTGTAGTTTTGGCAAAACATGTGGATAATGCAGCCCTAGCATGTCTTATTTTTAGCTTACATTTTGGTTACAAACCCTGGTAGTTAACAGCATGCTGCAGCTTCAAGAGTGAGACATTTTAACTAAGGAAGAAGCAACCTGGTTGCTTAGGATATTAAAAATCCCTCAAAAACATCATAGTTACTAAAATCCTTTCAAAAATGGAAGATACACTTTGTAGGAAGGTCAAAAACTTCAGGGATAGTCTTTTGGGCATTTTTATTAGTACCAAAATAGACCCCTCAACAAGTCAACTCTGGAGAAGACAGACTGGGGTAAACTGCAGGCTGAACATTGGCTTTCAGTAGAATTACCTGTTTGTCTTAGCTTTCTTTATTGAATATGTGTGCTTCAAGTAGTACTTTATTCATACCTGGAGTTGGTATTAAATAGTATAGCAGCACCAAAATATAGTTCTCTGCCATTAGTCATGCTGAAGAACTGTTTATTTTAGAGTAGCTGGGAATTAGCTTCACGTCCAGAACAATTCTCGCAGTCACAGAATCAGCTACTTTTCAGACCTGTTATAAATTGAATCATACAAAGAAGCTATAATGTGCAAAATTTCTCTACATTTGTATGTCTTAATTACTAGTTGATGTTTATTAAGCTACAGAATTCCATTCTTTTCCTGAATCCAGTGAAAAATTTCAAACAGGTCAGAAAAGGTTACTAGGTCTTTCCCTAGAAATACTTTTTACTTTTCAAATTGTAACTATTCTGTACATGTATTTTTTCGAGAAGAGAACAATCTTTCAGTACGTCCTGGCTCACACATGCATTGCATGAGTTCTAGTCTCTGTATGCTAGAACTGCATCAGATTGTCAGTTCCTCCTTAAAATGTTCTTTTCAATTAACTTTGGGAGCAAGAGGTTTCATTTCTTACTGTGCTGTCTTCCAAGGCCAAGTGTTATTTTCAAGTTCTGGTAACTTCAATTTGTCATTTCTTTAGGATAGGGAGAAATGTGCATTCTTCTCACATTAGAAGCCTTACTGAGATCTTTTCAGTTCCTATCCAAACAAATCTCTGGTTTGAATTCTGATGTAACCCAAGAGGAGGGTTTTAGGGTTTGTTTAGTGGTTTGGGTTTCTTTGACCAACAGCTATGTAGTTACATTTGATTTTATCCAGCGTCTTCAGTTAGAAATTACTGTGAATGCACCTCTACAGAATTGTTTTCCAGCTACGTTTTCAGTATATCTAGTTCTGGTTTTGTCATTGATGCTTATTAAGTTTGTTGGCACCTGATGATCATTTTTATGTCTTGCTGAAGATGGCATCAGAAAAATATTGGCTTCCCTTTTCCATTCAGTCTTTTTTCTTTGGGGCTCTTAGTTCCTATCACATATGTCAACTGACTAAATCTTGTTCCTTCATGAAAAATGGTTTCAACAGGAAAAGTGTACATCCTATAGGCTGTATTTTCATATAGTCTTACGTCTGTAGGAATTTGGTTTTCTTTTGTTCCTCTTATGTAGTGTCTTAGTCCATTAATACATTAATCTCATTTAAGTAACAGCTCAACTTTTGTTCCTTCACTGACTCTTGACGTAATAAATAATCCACATCATTTATTGCTGTGTTCTTTTCTGATGAAATAATCAGCAGTTTTTAAAATGTACCTGTAAGGATAAACAGCAATCTTCTTGTTGGTCCTTTTTTATTAAACTATTTAATGATGGTGTAGCAATGTTCAGTGCCAGATGTTATAGGAGAGATAGCTGATGCTATTTTAGAACAAAAAGGGTTTAATTCACCCTTTCATATCTATGTATTCAAAAGCACAAAGATACATGCAATCAGTACTCTGTCCAGAATCCATATGTGTGTACCCAGCTGGTCTGGTCAGGATAGATTGAAATGATGGAGAGGATGTGCAGCACCAGCTACGACTTTCTCTACAACTTCTCTAGCATCCTTCTTATGCCAGTATCCTTTAAGTCAGTGTTGGATGCATCTTTTATACTCTTTAGAACCTAACAGTAAAGGGGATATTTGTCTCTCCATCTGGTTCCACCTCTTGAATATGTTAGATTTTCTTGCTGTACTGTGTTCTCTTTATGTAAATGTGCTCTTTATCATTCTGATTTCATCTCAACAGCTCAACTGTTTTGGTCTGTAAATTATTTTAGGTTGTCTGATTTTACTGCTTGGGTATCCCCAGAAGGTACATGAAGTGCTGTGAACTAAATGAACTACCAATCTGCATGCCATCAACATTTTTATGTTGCCTCCACTATGCTTTCTGGTGCTTCCCCATCCATACATGTTCTTCCTTTTCTCTGCCACCCTTAGTATATCTGTTAGACATTCAAGGAGGGTTCTTATGCTGGTCTATATTACCTTGCTATTGAAGAAAGCATGTTGCAGTTTGATATTGTATCATCCTTCTACAGTTTTGCATCATCATCATAATCATCTGCATTTCATGCACATGCGTGCTGGTTTTGGCTGGGGCAGAGCTGGTTTGAGGCTACACAACACTACAGCAAGCAGCAAAAGCAAAAAGCAGCCATTAAGGAGCACTAGACTGATACACAGTCAGGCAAGTGAGCCCCATGACATTCACAGGAGCCTGCTGATTATTAGTTGAACAGAAATAACAGCTATAAATGCAATCTAGCACATGTCAATCAAATCTGTCATTATCTCAAATGCTTTGAGCCCCATGTGTGGTGCCAAAAAGACTCTTGCAGTTTAACCCCAGCTGACAACCAAGCCCCTGCAGCTGTTCACTCTCTCCCCAACCAGTGGATGGGGGAGAGAATCAGAAGAGTAAAAGCAAGAAAAGTTGTCGGTTGAGACAAAGACAGTTTAATAGGGAAAGCAAAAGGAACACAAGCAAAGCAACACAAGGAACTAATTCACTGCTTGCCATGGGCAGGCCGGTGTTCAGCCATCCCCATGGGAGCAGGGCCCCGTCACTTGTCACAGTTGTTGGGGAAGATAAATACCATCATTTCTAATGTCCCCACCTTCCTTCTTCCCTCAGCTTACATGCTGAGCATGACCCCATATGGGGTGGGATATCCCTCTGGTTGGGGTCAGGTGTTCCAGCTGTGTCCCATCCCCAGTTTTTGTGCACCCCCATCCCACTTGGTGGTGGGGAGGAACAAAAAAGGCTTTGATGATGTTGCAAGTATTGCACAGCAGTAGAAAAAGCATCCCTGTATTGTTGACTGTGTTTCCAGCACAAATCCAAAGCACAGACCTGTGCCAGCTGTTGTGAAGAAAATTATCTGCACCCCAGCCAAAGCCAGCACAACAGGCAACTGAAGTAGTCTAGCAGCAGGCAGTTATGTGTTCTCAGGAGCCAAAACTGGTATTCAGGCTAATAAAGCTCTTTCAAGGCATGCACACTCCAGTGATTAATAAATCATCTGCAGTAAAAGTTTGCTGGTTTCATCACAGGAGTAACATCTATCTGATGCAAGATTTGAGAGGAAGCAAGAATCTGAAGCACAGATACTGCTTTTCTCATGATGCAAATATGCAATTCCCATCAAGTGGTAGGCTCTTTAGCAAGTGCATTAGTAGCTTCTGAAGCCCATTTTCACCTTTGGAAAGGGTTTTAGGAAATAGAGGATTTGAAAGTAAATGGCACCTACTGGTTCTATGATCTTAACTCTTATTTTGAGCATTATCTAATATTATTTAACATTATAATATGTGATACCATCAAAGATCAGCAAACTAAAAATAGTTTTTCCCTTCTGCACAGCTGTCTCAAGCCTTGTTTTATAATCTCACTATCTCATTGGTCAGTCTGCCCTCAGTTGCCTTTTTGCCTTTTAACTTAAATAGGACAGTCCTTGCTTGTATTCTTTCCTCAGCCAGTCAAAAGGCATGTGTAAAAATTTTCAGATTTTACTTTCATTAATTAACTAAGTCAAGTTCCCTCATTTTTTTCCTTTAAAACAAACTCATTCCAAAGTCTTACATGCTGAAATTAATTGTCCTTAATTTGCTCACCAATTTAGTTTTATTTTAAAAGGCAAAACATATATTATCTCTTTATAAGGGGCATTTATGAGTAGGGTAGAATTTGATTTCTTCAATTAGTTTTCAACAGTATGTTTACTTCTTTGAAAGGAAAGGAAGTGATTTTTTCTATTTCTGGTTGCTTCCACGCCATCCTTGCACATTATTGGATATGAATTTCTGTAGGCATTTATTGATATTTACATTTACTGAAACCTTCATACAATTCAGTCTGTTGCTTTTTATTTAAACTAGCAATAGTAAAGTCTATATGGAAAAAGTCTGTGAGAAAACAGGAATCCTTAAGGTGAGACATTCAAAGCACTTACAGCTGGAACATATTTCTCTCTAATGCCTGTGTTGGAAATAGGGCCTCCCATTTGATTACCTCACAGTAGATTTATGGAAATCGTTCTGTAAGAAACAGTAATAGGTTTGGCAAGATTTTAAACCAGCTGCTGGCATTTTTTCAAATTTGCACCGCCCGTTGCAGTTTATTTCTTACGACTCCTTTTTTTCTTTTATATATAGTTTTTCAAAATGTGAGGAGCATCTTTGAGCAAGGAGTTCTTAGGTGTTTGCATGGCAGTCCTTTGCAACACGGTGTTTGCTTTATGAAGTTTGCAGACAGCCTCATTGGACAATGGTTTCACTCAACAGCACTGTTAGTGTGGACAAAGATTGACCTTGGCCGTTTACCAGGTTATTGTTAGGACTTGGCCACTTAAAGGTCATATTGTTTTAAGCTTCTGCAAAGTGAATTGCACACCAGATCTTTCCACCTTAACTTAATCTTCTGACATTGTTCTCTCAATGCTTTAATTGTTTCCTGTGCCTTTAGTGGGTACACCCTTTTCCAATATCCTTACCAACCCTTCTGCTCCTCTTTCATTACTGGACTCAGGATGTATAAATGTGAGGAAATACATGTGACAAGATGTGTTTACACACAGCCCTGTCTACTCAAGAGGATAAAATGCAGGCTGTTACAGATATTTGAAAAGAAACCTTAAAGGTGCTTGTCTTCTTCCCTTTAAAGTCCCACTGCCCCATCTGTTTTCAGAAAGGTTCCCTGTTACACTGAGCCCCAATGCAAACATCTCTCCCTTAATTTTGGTGCTAGAAGTGGTCAAAGAGAGCAGATATTTGCTTTATAACCCTACCAGAGAGCTGGTTTGCTTTACCTGTCCCATCATCAGGTCACTTCTAAGTGATTTCATTGGTGCAACAGTTTTCTCCGTGACCATGAAGATATCTTTGATAGGAGCTAGCTTAGTGTCTAAAAGTGTTTAAAGGACAGCATCCACCACTGTATGTGCCATAACCCTGTATCTGTTGCAGCTTTTAAAACTTAAGTTCAGTTCAGGACAGCAAGGCAAAATAGCACATTCAGAAGTGAATTGTCAGTTTGGAAAAGGTGTATAAAAAGAATACAGAACTTCACCACCCAGGACTGGAATGTTTTTATTTTTGCCTTAAATATGACCTTTCCTTCTTGCCAAGACAGATTTTCGATATAAGGAATAGGTTTGAAAAACTCTACTGGAGTGTGAGGTGTGAATTCTGCTTTCTTTTGTAGGGAAGCTAGAGAATCACTGAGGCTGCAGGCATAGGTGAGGAGCAAAATGTGCCAGCAGATAGTAAAAAAATCGATTAAATGGGTCTGAAATGAGAGGATTGAAAATATTGAGGATAAATTGGATGTAAAGATTGAATGGTAAAGGTCTAATACAGACCAAAGCAGTATTTGCAACTCTTTAGTGATGAGACTGCAGGACTTAGAGTGTTTGAAGAAGAGTGGGAAGTAGCTTGGATGCAGAAATAGCATTATGAGAAAAGGAAGGACTGTGGTCAGGAAGAAGTGTCTGAAAAGCAGCCTTGAGCTGGTAGAAGGATTTGCAAAACTCAGCCATGTGACAGGAGAGTTGTCCAACTGTTCATTTTATAGTGACACTAAGGACCACACTCTCATATGCCCATATTTCTAGTTTGAATGAGATTTAGGACTTTAAGTCACTACAAATAGAGGTACACAATGTAATATTTATATTTATTGTAGTCTGTCTTGCCCTGGCTGTGCATTTACCTATCAAATTTTAGATTTTATTTCTGAACATTAAATTTCACTGAAGTCAATAGGTATTTTCAAATTATTGACAAATGTTGGTGTAAAATTATCAGCGTACAAAGTCTCTTGTGTAAGGACATGGCTACATTATCTTTGCCATTATGTGTATTAACAGAGGATTTGGTCTAGTGATGATACAAGTTTGAAAACAGTAAGAAAATTGCTGTACTTTTTACCACTGCTTGTTCCACCTGCACTGTGATTTATTCCTACATCTGCACATGGAACAGTGTGAGTAGTAATGCCCATTTGAAAAAAAACATTGTGGGTAGTATGAACAAAATTTTGAGATGCTATGATCAATGTTGTTTTATTGGCATCCATTAGCATTCACATACATTACACTTTTGTTTAACATTAGGGTTTAATGTTATCAAGAAGTGCAGCAACCTTAATAAAACTTTTACGCCAAACTGTGGTATACTGCACAGACATGACTATGTTTATTGGTTGAGAATGGATGTCATTGTTATAGGAGCCTGTATTCCCTTTGTTTGAAATATTCCCCATTTAAGAAGCCCCCTCTAATTGGTGTTTGTCTGCCATAAAACCGCAGAAGTAAAAATACTTTCAAGTGCAAATCTATTTTTTATGCATGGATGTAAAAGTTATACATAATGCATTTTTTAACTTAAATTGATTTGCTGCTATATTAAAAATGTATTAAGCTCTTTGTTAGCAGTAGAAACTGCTCACTTGATGTAAAACATCGTTCTTATCAGTGAAGAGAATTCAAGTTGAAGTTTGGATTTCTGTCAGAATTTTCCACTCTTGATTAGGCAAGTAAGGGTTGTAAATCATGCCACCTAGAGCAGTATTGTATTATATAATATTTGGAAGTTGACAGTCACTGTCCCCACCATCAAAGTTGTTCAGAAGTTAGCAGCTAATTACTTCACTAATTAAAATTACTTCTTGCTAGGCATGGAATATTTACAGTTTCTTTCTTTTTCTTCTTACTTGGGTGTCACTGCCCTTCACTTCTTTTCAGTTTGTTGCACACCTTGAACTCAATTAACATTGTTTAGAGTCAGAAAATGCATTTTCCATCTTCCTAAGTTTTAATCTCCTTTGTATTCAGCTCCCTTATGTGATCTGGCCAATACATAAGATTTTTTGTTCCTGGCTAACTGATGTTAAATCATTGCCAGTTGAGTTATTTTTGAGATATGTTTCTCTGTTAATATGAACTGTGTGAGAACTTGTGTGAGAGATTTCAAGAACATTTATTTGGATCATAATGGTATAATGATATGCATAGCATAGCTTCTGTAGTTTCTCTTCATCAACTGGACCTCCTTCCCTTGTTGAATGCACTTTATCAGCTGGAGAAATCTCCAAGCTTTTCATAACAAATTCCTGAGGGCCTCTAAAAATCCCTGTTCTTTATATGTTGTATTCTTTCAGAACTCCTTCATGTGGGGGCTGTTTGAATATATGCTGACTCATATTTAATTTCTCTTCTGGTATGGTTTAATGTTTTTGTCTTCTTAATGCATTTATCTTTAGGATCGTTTTCATATTTTTTTAATACATCCACCTACCTTTTCACTGAATCACAAAACACCTCTTTAAGCTGGACTGGAGCTTATCCTATTGTTTTTCTTCTATATTTTCCTTGATTAGTCGAATGGCCCTTGGGGGTAAAAAAAATAAAAGCAATTTCAGGGCATATTGTGAAATTGTGCTGAAGGAAGTGAACCAAAGTAGGAGCATCACATGTGCAATTTTGTTCTGGATTTCCAAAACGGATCATCCTTTTCTCAGCATGATGTCCTGCCCTTTGAGATAAAACAGTAACTGGAAGCAAATAGTGGCAGGTAAAACTGAAAAAAAAGCAAGGAAGGTCTTATTTTCTCATGGAATGTACAACTTCATAAAATATTTCGTAACAGCATGTGGACTCACATTGACAAATATGATGCAAGCAAGTTTCCTGATTTGGTATTCAGTAGAGGATATTCACTCCATTGCACTGCGCATTCCCTAAGGCAGCTGGGTTAGAAGCACAAGGGAACTTCCAGCTAAATGCAGTAAGAGGCAATGGCTAGAAACTGACAGGGACTGTGTGTGTGGAAGGAAGCAGATAATGCTTATCATCACAAGTTGTCAGGGATATGTGGTATAACATACCTGCCAAAACATCTCTTTGCAGACTCCATGATATTCCACAAGTAATAATAATAATTTTCTTTATTCACCATTCATTTTTGATCTCTGCAGCAGTAATCAAGTGGGAGAGCAGTTATGTTTTTCTTATGTGCACAGCAAATAATCTGAATTTGATTTGGATTTTGTGTAGTATAATCTCTTACTTTTGATTATCACAATTCCACCATTGTGTGCCTAGATCATTGAATAAGGTACTTGACATCTTTTCAAACTATTCCTGTAAAAAATTTCTATTGTGAGTTTTGCATTTGTTCAAATTCACAATTAAGTAATTTAATCATATCAAAAAGATTATGTCATTATGAACAATTCATATGTTGATTTTGGAAAAAAGTCTGACAGAGCTTTTGGCTTATGGGTGAATGTGGATGGGAAAACACTTTTCTGAAAGACTTGGGTCCTGCAAAGTTCCAGTTTCTTTGTTGGAATGTAAGCAGGAAAACTTTAGGGCAGCACAAATGGATAATATTATCAGAAAGGAGAAGGAGTCTAAGATGGATAGTGTTAAATGTTTGAGTCTATTTCTCCTGTTGTGGAACTCTTCCTTTCAATAAATCCAGCAAAGGCAGAGTCTCAGATTAGGTAATTGTTCAGAGCTGTTCTTCCTTTATGACAAGTATAAGTGATAAATTAGATACATTAGATACGTATTTAAGGTTAGGTCTTCTAAATTCTGTTTTCTGGAGTAAATCAAGGATGAAGATAACAGATTAATTTCTCATGAGATCTATTAAGTAGAAGGTAGTGAAATAACACTGAAACCATATGAGACTTCTGCTTGGAAAACATTTTTTGTTCTCTCATCTTCTAACAAATCCACTAACCATATTTGAGCATTCCTCTTTGCTCACTCTGGTTCTGGTTTCCTTGCTTCCAAAGTTTTCTTTGACTGGCTTCCTATCTCATTCTGCTCCAACTGTAACTTCACCTTGTTCTTCAGATATAAAGATAGGGATAGCTGTAGCTAATTTTTAGCTATTAACTCGTGCTGCTATTCCATTTTGAATAAGAAAGGGATGTAAATATAATGCATTTATGAGCTGTCAGTGCATTATACTCTCCTAGTTTCCTAGAATGTTCCCCACACAGCACCCTTCTCCCTTCTTTACATTAAGTATCTTCATTTGTCACCTTCAAACCCTTCAAAACCTTTGTCACCTTCAAACCCTTTGGATTTTTGGGTAACATTTTTCCCATAACTACTTGATGTTGCTCCTGCCTCATCTTTTAATCCACTTATTTAGTTTGTGTTGTGGTATAGATACTTTTGATTTAAATCACTTACACACATTTTTCATCATAATCTTTTCTATTTACCAATGTTCATCCATCATGGGGTTCTTGTGTTAGCTGAATTTCTGAAAAGCAAGGGATATATAATCCATGCCATTTTCTGAATTATAACTTCTAGATCTTCCTACAGTTGATCAAAGAAAGATAAGGATACTGTGGTATTCGCCATGAAAAAGATATGGGTGTTTATTCCTGCTGCCCCTTTGCCTTCTTGGTAATTATTTAACTATTTAACTCCCAGAACAGAGGTGGTATTGTTTGTGCAATACTCATGTAATTCTCATTCATCCCTTGAGAAGCATTCAAGTTGCACTCTGCAATGTTCCTGTAGAAAACATGCTGTCCTGTACATTAACTGTGCCATGGATGTAAAGCAAGACTTAAACTTAGACTGTCTCCTTATAATTTATATATGCAAGCATTTAGAACTTCATTGCTCACAGTGTGCACATTGTGTATGTATTTCTACATATATTTTTAAGAAAGACCAAATAATATTAGATATATGCACCTGTAATATCTCCAGTCTCATTTCTAACTGAATCTTAAACCTTCAGAACAACTTGAGCAGCCACAATTGGTGAGTAATGCAAGAAAAACTTTTTCCCTTAAGGGCAGTGCATATTGCTGTCACAACTTTTCCTCAAGTTTCTGTGTTGTGTATTACTTTTCTTAATGCCCTAGTTCCATGTCATTATGTGAGATTATAAGCATTTATTTTTTTTCCTATTTCTCATTTCCCAAAAAAACCTAAATTTATTATTCCTTTAAAAGTCTGCAATTGATAAAATGAATTGCAGTTCTTCCAGATTCTTATTATTGGGATGGTAGCACCTAACCAGGATGTTGGGGAAAGCATCTTTGCTCTAACTCACAATGGTTTTTGTTCAGATAAGGATCTTTTCCCAAATTGAGGTGCTCTTTTTTTTTCTTCAATTAGGAAATACAAAGCTAATATGTAGTAACTCAGTTACAACTGCATATATTTTAATTGAATGTGTCTTCTAAAGGAGACATAATTTATTTAAGAATGGCTGTTTCTTCTTGGTCTGTATACTAGTCTTGATTGGAGATTTTCTTGGAGTCCCGTGATAGCAGTAGTGACAGTGTTTCACTTGAGAGTTCAAACTGGATGCTATTTTAATGCCGTAAGACCAGGGAAGGAAAGCAAAAATTAACATAAATGTTTCCAGCATATTTTGCTAATGGACATACTATCAGAATTATATGCTTAAATTGTTAAGATATTGTTTTCTTAAGAATCAAATACAAGTAGAAAAAACAAAACACTCAGTTGACTGGTTTTTGAAGAGGAATTTCTCTGTTTTGCATGGGTCAGGCAAAACCAAACAGGACAATTTAACTTGTGCCTTGCTAGTGTGGTCCAGAGAGCATAAAGCACAGCTGAATTTCCATGGTTCATTCAATCTTTGGTTTTGTTGCTGAGATTTTTTCAAGCCAGTTACTGCTATTTGAAAATGTTCACCTCAGTTGTGTGGGATTTTGTTTTAGTTAAGATAATGAGAACTTTCAGTTCAGTCTTGGCTCAGACTAGTAGGTTGTCACGAAAGTAATTTTTATTGTCTTCTTCCTCTCTGCTTCAAATGACACATGTTCACTTTAGTGGTAAAAGAGGTATATTTACCAGATTAAGAAATTCTGAAAATAACTTTTGCTGTAAATGAATGTTTTATTTTGCATGCTTCTAAAAATATGAAGCCTTTTGAGCAGCTACCTCATTTGTTTCTTCCATCGTCTGCATCATCTAGGAAAAACCATATATAATAAAGGAAAAGTAATCAGATAGGAGATGTTGGGGGTCATATACACAGATATTTTAATATTTCAAAAAAAAATCTAATATTGGTCTGGCATTAAAATTTTCTGGTTGGGCAGCATAATTTTTAACTGGGAATCATGATAGCAGTGGCTAAAATCTCTAGGCCTGGGTCAATAGGAATCTGTATTTCATTCTGTCAGGTATCAGTCATGATACTTGCAGGCTCCCAGCTATAGCATACTCTGCTCATATAATTTATAGAAGGGATGGGGGGGGCATTTTCTTCAGTTAGAGTTGTAGAATTTCATTATTCTTAATATCCAAATCAGATAAGTAACATATATTCTTTCAAAAATGTTAGTGAATTCAGCATGTAACAAATGTGCCAGATACTGAGAAAGAAGTGATCAACAAAGCAAGTTTAAAATGCCGTGATAAAGCGTCATTTATTCCAGAAATTAGAGTCTGTGTCTTTGTCCTCTAGAGGTGTCTCAGAGAGTCAAATTGATGTCTTGCATGTACTGCTAACTGATTGTGTGGAAATTTTTTTAAGTTCACTTTTTCTTTATTCTTCTGTCTTTTTTACCCATCTTCCCCCATTGTAGCAAATTAGACGGCCGGATGAAAGCAAAGGAGTTGCTAGTAGAGTTGGATCCCTCAAAGTAAATATGTTTCTAACATTTATTTTGCAAGTTTTCTTCTATAGCCTACACTTTTCCTTTTGAAGGGGGAGGTGTGGGGAGGGAGGGAAGGGGCTTTTCCATTTCTCACCATCACATCATTTTTATTTCAGTATTCTTATTGCTGTTGGGTCACATTTTGTTTGTTTCTGTGCTACACATAGAACAACCTATTGAAGGCAGGCTGCCAGTTAGGTAGCTTTGGGTGTCTCTAGAAGTGAGAAATAGTAACAACCTTTTTAAAGTGCCTGTAATTTGGTGATCATGATTAAACCACTTCTCTGATCTGCCTGTTACATAGAGAAGTGATTTACTCATCTTCAAACTACTGCTTCCCATCTTGAAACATAATTAAACTTTTATAGTGTTCACACTTTTTGCATTTAATACTGCAAAAGACCATTTCAAGTGAGTTGAATATTTCAAATATATATATAGCTTTTAAATTAGAAAAAAAAATCAAAGTAGATAAAGATCAAATGAAAGATAGTCACAGGAGACTAATAAGAATGGACCCCTGTTTTGCTGATAGTATCTTCTGCCTTTTAATGTTTGTATAAACATACAGAAATATTTAGATTGTTTAACAGAACAGGCAGATATCTAAACCAGTACCCACCATACAGTGTTACACCCTGATAAATGGTTTTGAACCAAGAGGCTGACCATATGCAGTCTAACCCATTTTGATCTCGAGTTGCCTCTATTTCAGTTATCCTGTTTTTCACTTTTTTCCTACTTTGTTTCCTTTTAGCACTTTCTCAACCACTAATTATTTATTTTTCTTCTGTATTCTCCTTGCCTTTCCTGTCTTCTTGGTTTATAATCTTTTGTTTTGGTTTTGGTTTTGTACCTAAGTGTATTGCATTTGTTCCAGGACAAGCCATCCTCTCTGTTCTCTAACACTGTTTTACAGCTGCTCTTTGTGAAAATGTTATTTCACTAAGCACAAAGAAGGGGAGGGAAAGGATTAATTATACACCTCTTTCTGGTAATGCCTCCATTTAAATTGATCTTGGCATAGAAAAAGAAGCCAGTTGCTACTTGTTTATACAAGTTCTAGCTAGAGGCATCTGTAGCATTCCTCACTGTCTGTGAGGCATTATCTTTTCATCTTGTGTTTTGGGAAGATGTTTTAATTACAGTGGAGATGAGAAGAGCAGTATACATGAATGAGGCTCTGTTTCAGGGGAAGCCATTCAGGACCACTGAATTCACATGGATAAAAATACAAGACAGCCACAGTTTCTGTGCTGTTTTTGAAAATTCTGTTCATGATTGCAGTGACCATGCATTTTGAGGCATCAGTCATCACATACAGATCTAGATGCATAATGCATGCACATATGTAGAAGATGTAGCTTATTTAGATGGTGGGATTCACCTGCTATTATGAAGACCCACTGATAGCTCATTTTGGATTAATATTTCTTTATGTGATTTAATGCCATGACCTAAAATATATATGCAGACAGAAAATCTTCCTTATAGAAAATGGGAAATCCTAATTGAAGATCCCAAACATGAAAATATTCATTTTACAGAAAAAAAAATTTAAAATATTTTATTTTAGTAAAATAAAATGTATTTTATTATGTAAAATATTTTTCCATTAAAATTCTTCTTATGTAAATAAATTCTAGAACACAGCCTTACTAATAAATAAGCAAAAAAAAAAAAACCCTAACAATGTAGCAGAGGGTCAGTAGCTTTATAGTTCCCTTGATTTTTCTTTATTTTGCCTGTAGTGAAAAAGAGCCATGGTAAGCAAAGATACCTTGCTTCCAGATACCAAGTTGACTGAGCCTTGTACGTCTGTGTTGTTCAAAGCACTTTGATATCTTGAAATGTTTTGGCAGAGGCAGTGAGAAATGCATTATGCTATGGTTTATTAAAAACAAAATAAAACAAAACACAAAAACAAAGAGCAAAAGAAAAATGAAGTAAAAACAACTGTGACAAGAGAGCAGGTTGCTTTTTCAATTCATTTTCTGATGTTTACATGTAGCTCCATCGAAAGCTGGAGGAGCTCAGAGATCACCCAGAAGGCAATGTCAAAGGATGCTCTCTCCAAGTAAATGTACAATTTCTCTCGGTGATCTCATTTTTTTAAAAAACCTCTCCTGGCTGGTAACACCAAATCTGATTGGTTTGTCCTCTCATCCTCATCTTTTTCCTTTCTCTCTCTGTTTCTTCCTTTGTGTTCTCTTTCTTTTCTAGCTGGGGTTTCATTTTAATGTATGTGAGAAACCTGACCTGATTGACAGAGTTTGTTGTAAAGAATATCCTCCTGCATTTTAATGAGTGCTAATCAAACTGCTTGACTTTACAGAAACTAAAAAAAAAAATCCCTTTCCAAAACTTTCCAAAATCAAAGTTGCATATCTAAAAGTTTCCTGAATATTAAATTTAGCAAGGAATAAACCAGATAGCCTTAATTTAAAGAATAAAAATACTATCTGCCAGTGATAGTCTTACCTGAACCAAAAACTGTGGCTGATGCAAGGTAACCCAAAAGCATATAGGTTCACATGTAACTCTGTCTTTGCCATTGATCTTTTTGGGTCCCTGTTTTATCTCACAAAATAGGTCAATATTTGGTTGAATGACAGCTATGCAAATTTTGTTGCTTCTTTTTTTTAGCAGAATAATGCAAAAAAATACAGCAGCATGTTTCTTCTGTGTCACATTTGTTCTTAAATGAAAAAAAGCTGTGAAAAAAGGATTAGTATCTAGTATATCAGTCATGACACCCTATAAAAGTCACCCAGTTTTCACAGAAATATTTAATAAAGCAAGTCAAATCCAATATAACAACGCAGACAGCAGTACCTCTTGTTTAGTAGCTCACCTCATAAATTAAGAATAGCTTTTCAGCAATTCTATATAGAAGTGTCTTTAAGCCATGTATTTTGCATAAAATGAAAATTAGGAAAAAGTTTGTAGCAGAGTAAATGTGAAAGTGAATAACACTTTATCCCTTTGCACATCCGTCCACTGAAGGGTCTCTCAGTAATTTCTTTAGATTCATGTCCTCCGTGTCTTCCATGCACTATGATTGTTGTCATCCTCAGAACCATCATTCTAATGCATAATCCACTAAGGTTATACAGTACAAGATAATTTTTGTAATGGAAATGATTTGATAATTTTTTGCCCCTTTTGGATGCTTTTATGTATACAGCTTTGTATCTGACATACAGTTGATTACTGCTTGTTGTCAAGTAGAAATTGTTGAGTTTATAATCTTTTGCAGGTCAAATACAAGGAAATTGAGCTGCTAATATTTTGCAGTTTCCTGTAAAATAAAGTTAATTAAAGGATGTCTTTATCCTTTATCTGATATCTTTATCCTGGCAAATCTTTTAGGAATCAAGTTTTGGGGGGAAACTCATATTTTAGACTTGATGATAACTCACAATCAAGACAAAGCAAGTTATTTTAAACTACTTATTGTTAAATTCCTGATTTATTACTTAAAAATAAATGTAAAGCCAGAAAAAAGAAAGCCATGAAACATGGTACTACAAAAAATATGCTCTAATCATACATTATTTCACAGAATGTCACATGGGGGAAAGATTTCAAACTAAAAGCTGTGACTGCATTAACCATGGCAGCATGACAACATGAGTTGTCATGAAATTGTCCTGTTCCTCTGTGCCACTTCATCTATTATTTCATTACCATATCCTCCATGATGGAAGTCAGTCAATTAGTAAGGAATGTAAGTAAGTAAATAAATAAATATTCCAAATATTCTGCATGTGCCTCTAAGTTTCCTAAAACAAGCAGAACACATTGCTAAAATTTGCTGCTTTGTCACTGCTCCTCTGATTCATGCAGGAATAATGGATGTTCTAGATAAGAGCATTTTAAAAGACAATATACAAATGAGTGATCAAAGAGAAGAAATAGTGAACAATTGGAGAAAAAAAATGAGGGATCAGTTAATAGTTAATTTTAAAAATAATTTTCATTTTTTCCATACTGCTTTTGGAAAGGGTTTTAGACGTAGGTTTTTGATACTTCTACAATGTGGCAAACATATTGAATGGTATGGGAGGGGGAGCATGTAGTATCTGATGGCCAGCCCCAGAAGTGAAAACAAAATGCTATTGCAAAATACCATTAAGGTGGAACCTTTATTCCAGAATGAATTGTAAAGACATTTGTTCCAGATTGAGTTCAAAGGCCATTGAAAATTTGTGGACTAGTGTTCCAAAGCTTCTGATCATTGTTATTTCTGTGTATCTAGTTGCTGATATGAAAAAACCCCATGCTGTGATGATTCTTGCTAATCATGCATTCTTTGGATCCTCACCTGCAAAACCGAAGCCAGTGGTTTTTTCCATGCTGTTGAAAGACAAACCATGGGAACAATGGCTGGACATTATTTATGAAAATCTTGATTAGAGCCTCATCCAAAAGTCTTAGGTGAATAGCTCCACCCCTGTTCTGAGCAAAAGCACACCTTACCTTTCTTAGAAAGATTTTAAAGCTGTATTTCTAGAAACAGTTTTTTCTGTGTCAGAAGATCTTTCTTTTTGCTTGTTTTTCTATAATTATAAAGTAGACTGTTTAAGAATAACAGTTGATTTCTTAAAACTGTGTTTTTCAGTCTTGCTGTTTGTTGAAGGAATTTTCTATTTTTGTCTTAACCCTTCTGCAACTCATCTCAGTTTAAGAAAACATTTTATCAGTTGAAGAAAATTCTGAGTGTGTGGGATTCAAATTTCCTTAGCAATGTTATCAAGAAGAGCAAATGAAATACAGAATGCAGAAAGGAGCAAAAATATTTTTGGAGTATTAAAACTTTCTGAGGAAGAAAAAAAAAGTTGTATATTTAATGGAGACACAAATTAGCATAGACCAATGTAACTGTAGAAATTTCCTGGAAGTGATATTTTCTATTTCAATGAAAAAATATGAAATACACATTTGAAACTGAAAAATATTCTTGAGAAACTTCTATGAATACTATATCCTCTGCTCAGTCCATCAGATACCTAAGTCAGCAAGTGGTCACTAATAACCTGTGTGGAAATCCTTGCTGGATTCATCTTTACCACAAATGCATCCAAACTGCTGTACAGTTTAAGTCTAAGGAAGTTTTGCTAATGCTTCTGATAATTCATTTTTTTACCCCTAGAAAAAAATCAAGACATGATTTTTAGTACATTTATAAGAATCATTTTTTTTTAACATTTTGTTTATTAGGCTGCTTTTACTCCTACTTCAGACAGTGAAACGGGAAATATTTTCACCTAAAGAAAGGATTTTTCTATAAATTACTGGCGAGTCTTTTTTTAATACTTGAGTTATGTCTGAGTGATTAATAGTTTGGAATAATGGCTATCATGTATAAACAAAATGTGTCTTAAGTAATTAATAAAACTATAGGTTACCAATTAACTCGTGTTAACTTGCACTGAAAGCTCTTGTCAGTGGACAGAGTCCCTCAAGAATCACACACATGACATTGCTTAGGGACCTAATCTGCAGATTTCTACTGACCTATATCTGGCCACTAGTCATTGAACTCTGCGAGTTATTCTGGTTTTTAGGGCAGTGAGATTGAAGAAAAACCTCCTTGTTAAAATGCCGGTTCTTTGTATGTCAACACATAAAGATATTCACAGCCTCTTACGGGTTTTCACTCATAAGATTGTGTCCTTTGTGGAGTTAGAATAAGACTAATACTTTTAAATGAAACAGATTGGTAAATTTTGTCCTAGAATACCTTATTGTCCGAAAGATAGTGTTGTCAGCTATCTAGAGGACCAAGAATTTATATTTGTCTTCAGATTCATCTTTAGTTTTAATTATTTTCAAATAGAGTACTTTTTCCCCCCTTTTAAAGAAGCTTCCACCTTAAAAGGCGTAAATTTGAAGTTTCTGAAATAGCTGGTCATGGAAACTATATGAACCCCCTGCCACTATCTCAGTGCTGGAACCACCTATACAGAAAACCTTCTGAGACCCTTACTGTGCCACCATTTCTTTTTTAACAATGTTTTCTTTTCCCCACTGCACAACCAGGCTCGACTCCCTTCGTGCTCATCCACCTATAGTGTTTCTGAGGTATACTTTGCACGTGTTCTCTCACACAGTCGACCTGCTCACCCATCACACTTTTTCGATTTTATTTACTTTTTCTTTTTTTTTTTTGCATTGCACTGTGCACAAGTGGGGAAAAATCAGCTGGGGGGGCAGATTTTGCATGATCAATCTGCAACCATGTTCAGCGTGGTTTTAAAATCGCTGTACCAGTCTGAGACCACCATGATGTATAGTCCAGTAGCTAGGCAACTACTACATAGCATATGAGCATAAATGATTTTATAAAAACGTCCTTAGTTATGTCTTGCATTTAGTAAAAACAACAAATTTACAGATGCCAAGGCTGCAACATGCTTCACTTGTTAGTCTGACCCATTTTTGGACAGTGAAACTGGAAGGACTCTGTAAAGATGGCCATCAGGTTATGATTGCTAATTACCTGAATAGATGTAGGTGGGTTTATGATACCAGAAATTCATTATTAATTTCCAATGCTCTGGCTCAAGTCACTACCTGACAAAATGCATGTACCATTTTAAATACTTTTGTATCAGTGTCATGATGGTCTTCTATAATGAGGTATAGTACCATCTTAACAAGAATCAAAAATGAAAATGCTTTCAGTTGTAATTAGAATGGGAAAGAAAGAAGAAGTACCTTAAGATAAACTAGAATTCACAACATCATGGAATAAAACAAAGTTTATAAAATACTGTCAGATTAATTCCATGGCCTGCTGTTTAAAGATTAGGTTTCAGCATATTATTATAGTTGATAGATGGATGAGTATCAAAAAGATGGACTTAAGGTTTCCCGCTATACTGAATCAGTCTTGAGCACGTATAGTGACTTATTCTGTATTTTAAAAGAATCCTTTAAAGGTGGAAAGATCCCATAAGAAATTAACAGTTTGCTCTACCTCACACTGTGGGCCAGGTTCGAGACCTGATTGGATGTTATATTCATGAGCAATATAAAAAATGCAAACCTAAAGAGCTCACCTACTCAATCACTTTGTCCCTAAGTAGAAAGACCCCTACCTTGCTGATTGTGTGTAATTTGTTCTCACCTTCTCAAATAATCATTCCTTGCACTTCCTTATCCTTAATACTAAAAGGTTTTCATAGTTTCAGTCTATGAATAGGGAAAAGATGTAATAGAACAGTTCTTAAGAAGAAAGATGCTTACCCATTTTTCTGTCAGATCTGTCTGGCTCTACTGGGAGATGACTAGTTTTAAAAATAATCAAGTACATGTTCTTAAAAGCACCTAATATGTATTCTGCAGTTCATTGTGCCTCATCACTGTATTATGTGAAAGCCTTACTGTTTTTATCATGATTATCATCAAAACACCAATATAGAATAAATAAGTTCTATTAGACTCACGTGCATACATAGCCACTTTTTTCTAAGCTAACACCAGAACAAGCAATTAAGTTTAGTGCTTATGGGTGCAAGACAGAAGCCATCCTCACTCCATTCTTCTGAATATCTAAATGCAATTAAGAAAAAGGAGTGGATCAACAGGCATTTCATAGTTCATGTCAGCAAAAGTGATGAACATGCTCTTACACATGATGAAGTCAATAAGTCACTTTGTCCTGAGGTGACTTTGATGCCCCATTCATCTGTTTAGCCCAGTAGTAAGTGTTGCACCTTTAAGGCTGGTTCCTAGAATGGAGTCAGGGGAGAAGAAGAGCACAGTTTTATCTCCCAAATGGATGAGTGGAAGGGCTGGTGAATTTTGCCCTTTAGGAGACATCCCTTTGGAAGTTCCTTTCCAAATTTGTCCCAAACCAGGACACACTTTTAGGGAAATTAGAGTCTTCTTGCTTTGCTTGGAACTTCAGCCATTTGTCCATCACTTTATGGAGGGATCATTGTCTTCAGGAGAAGTACAAACCAACATATTGCAGCTGGTGACTGGTCAGCATATATGGATCTCCTTCTTGATCAGATTCCAAAAACTTTTTTGCTTTCTCCAAAACTATCACTGCCTTGCAATTTGTGCTCAAGAATCTGCTATCTGGAGTATCAAAGTGGTGCTGCAAGACTGTGCAAGAAATTAATCCTTTATACTCTGTCCAAAGGCAAGATCTTCATATCTAAACTACAAATAGCCTGGCTGTCTGCTGAACCAGATCTTGTGATGCAGTAGCTGATCGGAATTTCATGCTCACAAAACACACAGTACAAGATATAAAAAGCACAAGGTTTAAAAAATATGGGTACGTTATTGTCTGGTGGCAGACTACCACCCTGTGTGTTTTTCAGCAGAACATTCAAACCACTGACAGATCCAAAGCTATAAACCAATTGAAACTAAAGATGTCTGTGGCAGTTGTAATTATTTAAAGAGGCAGGAAGGGATTGGAGGTTCTCTGGGGTCCATAAAGGATTTGTAGTCTAGTTTCTATCTTTCAGAGGTTCTTCATTCAAAAATACAGCTTCATATCAGGATGCATGTCAAACAATGTTCAACATCATCCTCTATTATTTTGGAAAATGGGAAAGGATGCTATGAGTAAACATCTTGACTTTTAAATTATAAGATAGAAAATCTCCCAAATTGAAATATTGTTAACTCCTGAAACCTGTCAGTAATTTCGATCATGGGAAGAAAATTAGTAATGGTTTATTACATGATGTCTCATAACCTGGGGGAAAAAAGAACCACACTTCTGATAGGATCTCAAGGGTTTTTTTTTTTTGCGTCCGCATATATTTCTGTGGTTCTTATTAAAAAAAATATTTTTCTTAATTTAATTCTTAAAGCACCAAGTTAAGAGGTTCTTAATTTTCTGCATCTGAGTCATCATCAGATAGCTTTGGACATTCAGAGGATACCTGGAACAAAATGGCAAGAGAAATGGAATCAGTGCTGATATTTCAGGTGAACCTGCCTTCTGACAAAGGTACAATGAAAGATGAAAGAGATAACCTCATATAAATGATTTCCGAAATCTCATTTTAGGAAATAGATGTATTAGATTAATTGTAAAATTTTGTCATGATTTTAACTGTTGAGAAAAGGTCTGGAATTGGATTAAATGGCACTTGTAGAGCTCACATTGTAAAAAAGGAAAGTCAATATACTATCAATGATTTCCTGTCACACAGAAGGTCTTTGAATGAAGAAATAAAAGATCTTCCAGTAGAAGCCAAACAGGACCTGTGTATTCTGCATTGTGAAGTGTTTGAGGTAGAATTTGCTGCCTGTTTTGTTCATAGAAAACATTCTTGTAGAGGCTGTTTTGCATCTCAGAGTCCAATAATTAGAAAAAGCTTCTTTTCATCTGTTCTTTTTTATTGTCACCAGTAGCATGAGTGAAACTCCAAATGTGGCCAGCTGATGCCTATTTGAGAGTAATGGGCAGAAATATTTTAGAAACTTCTACTTACTTCTATGTACAGAGAGGTTTGTAGAGTTGCAGTCATTATGGTATAGGAGTACGATACACACTCTTAGCCCCAGTCAGCCCCTTTACAATTCCACGTGTCTGTAATGAGGTCTTGGTTTTGGTACAATTCAGTGAAATTGAAGTGAGAGGTTTTTTAAAAAGATATTTCCTTCTGTCAAGAGAAGTAAATCTTTACTTCTGTAAAATGGTATGATGATAAAATATAAGTTTATATTCTCTTTAAATTTCATAGTGTGTAATGAAATTTTTCATCCTTGATGAAAACCAGTTAGCTTCATGCCTGTAATTTTTGTGGATATTAGCAGGACTACTTAATGGTTTATCTAAGAGTTAAATTATTAATTAGGACTTATGATGACTTAACAGATGTGCAGTATGGTATGTGTAGTATAGATATGTAATTTACTTATTCTGTTGTCACAAAACATAGTTTATTTTTAAATAGTAGTAGTTCACTTAAGATATTAAATCAAATCAGCTTCACTTAAATTTTTAGAACTACTCTGACATCAGCATGAATCTCAAAAATATTCACAATGTAAATTGGACAGATTATTCAATAAAGGCCCATAGTGTCCTAATTTATAAAATTACATTTAGTTAGTGTTATGCAGTGGCACCATTTTTTATTCTCATTTGTATCTCAAATTTTCTATTAGCAGCATCAGTTTCTCTCTCCGTCTCTCTCCCTGTCCTCTGGCTTTTGCATGCGCTGTGTGTTTGGCTAAAAGCATAATGAAGGAAACCTCTTGATCTTCTTGTTGGAAGGATAGTGGCAACAAAATGTTTATTGCAGTGCTACTCCCTTCTTTCCAAAATATAAAGTTTTTCAAAGAGGAAGACAGGTCCACAGCTTCTCATGTGTTTTGTTTAGCCTCAATGAGTGCTTAGAACATGCTGTCTGTTATTGTGAAAGATCTGCAAAATACTGTGTTAGTTCTTTCTCCCTCAAAGAATATTATTTCTATAAAGATAAGTTTGAAAAATGTATTGGCTGCATACTGATTGAGGGGATTTAATTGTATAATTATCATTGTTAGTTATACAGCAGAGACCTGTATTATCTCATTGAGGGTCACCAGTACATGGAATTAAGGAGCAGTATTCAGAGAACAAGAGGAAATACTATCTTCTGCAATAGGTAGTTGACTCTAGAAGACCATTCCGAGACCGCATGAAGTTCTTTAAGTGCTGTAAATTATTTTATATAGTGTACATTGCAAAATGATGTAAACAACTGAATCTTGTTTTCAGAATTAGAGCCAGGTAAGGAATTGGTTCTCTTTCTGCTTAGACTAGTTTGACTAGAAGGCAGTGCTGAATGACCAGGAGGTCATTTAGGAGGAGATGTTTACCACCAGCATAGAACCTGAATTCAGTTTTAGGTATAGGACGCTAAGTTCCCTGTTGATATCTGTTGTAAATTTGTTCTACATAGCCTAAATTGAGTAAATGTAAGCAGGTCCCTGTTCTTTTCTGTGATTTTATGTAGAAGTTCAGCAGATAAAGAACTTGGTTCCTTACTTTTGACACACAAAAATATACTGAACAGAAATTTCTGCATTAAATTCAGATTGCCTATCTTGTTGCCTTAGGAATGCCATATACTTCATAGAGATGCCCTTTCAAATTTGAAATCATGTTTTTCCAAGAAATAAATGAACACAGTAGAGCCAATAACAATCCCATAATCATTTGGGATTTCCAAATATGTTGGCACTATCTCCTCCTGGCTTTCTGTGGTTTTGATTTTTTTTTTTTTTTTTAGCTGAAAATAGAACAACAAGTTTTTAAGTTAAATTAGAATTTATAGGTATTTCTCTTCTGAACATGAGCAAGAACTCAGATCTTTCTATTTGGCAATTGCCATTTAAAGGATATCATTTTGATTTGCTAGCCGTACCAACTTATTCTATGCTTAAGAAAAATTAATTCAAATTCTTTCTTTTAGAGAAACACCGTTTCCTCAGTGCGCATTAAAATGCAAAAATATATGAAAAACGCAATTTTCCTTATTCATAGAAAATAGCTTTGCTAGTGCTGTCTTCATTCATGATATTAGAATTAGTTTAGGATTAAGATTATGAACATCTTCTCTAGTGTTCTCTATCATATAATAGTAGAGTATGGCAAAATTTCAGTTACATCAGGAAGGACAGTATGTTACTGCAATAATCTGATCAAAGTACACATCAATAACTTTGATTAATGACATCAGATTTTTTTAAAAAATCTTTAACCAATGTTGCTATATTTGTGCTTTAAATACTATTTATTGTTACTCAGCCATTACTGATTCTCAAATTAGATCCATTATTAGTTCATACATTCAAAATACGAGCAAAATGTTACTTAAGCCTGCACCTTCTGTCTGCATGGTACTTAGCTTTTGACTTCTGCCAAACAAAGTTATCCCTTCATATTAACATTTTGCACTTTCATTCAGTACTAATAAGTTCAGTTTAAGCACTAAGTTAATTTACAAAAAAAAAACTATTTGACATTTGGGACAGTGGTAAAAGATAGGGTTTTGAACAGCATCTCGTTTAATGTTGCAGATTTTAACTTAAACCTTATCTATTCAACCTAACAAAGTTGTAATACTTTTTGTTGATTTTTGTTATGGTGAAATGCTTTCCAGAGCTGCATTTATCAGCTCTGATAGGAAAAGGGCAAATAAGTAATTTCTCTCCTTCCCCATCTGGAATTTAAAATTCCCTACTTTTTGTTTCAAGACAAATCTTCACATTTCAATTTTTAATTCTTATTCTCCCTTGTTTCTTGTACCACAAAACAAGAAGACATTTCACCTTGCCTTATGGTGAGATGTGCAATCCTTTATGAAACAAATTAGATCAAGCCAAAGAGCTATCAATGTAATTTTCATTTTGTTTGATTATAGCATAGGCTCCTTTGCATTTTCTGAAGATAGTCTTGCCATTATTTCACTGTAATTATGTCCATTTAAGCAAAGGGGGTTTTTATCCATTTTCTTATGCTGTACCATACCTTTGACTGTATGGCAATAAAATTGGCTTAATTAGATATAACCGTGAGGGTTTTTTTCTAGGGAACCACTGTTTTCTTTTTAAATCCAGTATTGTGCTGCTCATCAGCACACAAGTGTTTAGAATTTATTTGCTTACTACTTAACTTGTTTGAGAAGCCAGACATTATTTTGCAATGTGTTTCACTAGTAATAACACTTAGTGCAACTGTTCTCTAGCTCCAGCTCCCAAAGCAGTCTAACTCTGAAGAGTCAGCTTCAGTAATAGAATCTTTAAAAAAATTAGTCTAAAGTCTGAAATAGCAATGAATTAAAGTAGAGGAAAGCTTCTACTGCTGTTAAAGCTTTTGGAGAAATCGCTGATGTAAAATGCCGCGCATGTGATTTAATTTACATCTTTCTCTAGTGGGCAGTCTGTTTAAATACATGGAAATCAAGTTAGATATTCACAGCAGTGTCAGTATCAGTAATGCACAGCTCAAATGTCAGTGGGTTCCTATGAGTGCTCCCTAAATTATCTTCCTGTTTTTCCCATTTTTCAAATGCTGCTTTTAACGTGGAAACAACTTTTTTTGCTAAACCTTCTTGCCATAAAGTTGGGTTTTTTTTAAGAACTGGTGGGCAGAATGAATGTCCTTATTCACAGTATTTTCTATTTCCCTTTTTCATCTTTGAGTTTCCAAAATTCAGTGCTGCTACAAGCCCAGCCCAATTATTGTGTTCTCAGGTGCATATCTGCTGTGGAGAGCCTGATTGCTGTTGTGCTGGACCTTGCAATCCAGACTGCCAAATTCAAGACAACACTAAAGGAATCTTATCCTGTTGAGCCTTTGAGGCTCAAAGCAAAATCAGAAATGCAAATCTCCTTTCTTTTTTGCATTTCTGGTTACTTTCAAAAATAATTTCTGACTTGGGTTTAACAATAGTTTCTAGTGCAACATTGTTCCGTTCTAGCCTCTCTTTTCTGTAGTTTATGAATACTCTGAATTCTTCATGTTATTCATCCATGACTATTCCATGATTTCACTTTAAGGATTCTCCTCAGAGGAATATAGTCTGTATTTCTGTCTCAGCTCAAAGGCAGAAATCTACCTCTTCATACAGCAAGTTCCCTGTCTGATATTTACTATTCAGATGGATTCATGAAATGAAGATTTATTTTTCTTACAGCTTTTGTTCCCTAGTTTGAATCTTAAACTTTAAAGAACTTTATTTATTTTTATACTTTAAAGTGTGCAAGTCTGAGGTCTTGACTGAATATTGTATACATGAGAGACTATAATATACACAAGCTTTAAGATTATTGTTACCCTGGATTTACTAGTTTTGGCTCTTGTCCTTGAAGGCCTTCAAATTTAATCTTCCTAGCTCAGTTAAAAATATTAACTAAAATCAACTTCTTTGAAGTTATGCTAGTACAGAAGTTATAATTATACTGCTTGGGGAAACATGTTTTGTTCCTGCTCATGTAGTTAAAAAAGTAGTCCAACCATTCACTTTAGAATAATAATAACTATAAAAATCTCCAACCAAAATTTCTGGTAAACACCAACAAGAAAAAGGTGAAAATTAAAGATGCTTTAAAAAATATAAGAAATTGGGTGGTGGCTTTTGCTGACTCTTTGGGCACTGCTCATTTGATTGGTGGCTTTTGAAGCCACAAAGCCACAGAATAGAGTTCATAAGTTTTGATTGCTTTGTTCCTGTTTACATGTGTTCGTGTTCCTTTAACATAGGAGTACAAGGAGTGCTACCAGTGTGGCCAGCCTCCAGAAGACCAGATTGTAAGCATGAAATGGGTATTGTAAGCTTTGTTAGCCTACAAGTTTGAGTCACACTTCAGTGGGGAGATGCTTTTTCGCTCCACAGACCTTGGATCAAAGGGATGGAGGCTGTAGGCCTAGAAGCAGATAGAAGAAGAAGCAGTAATGCTAAAAATTCCAAAGATGCTTCTGCCAATACCTCAGCAACATTCATTCAGATATTGACAATAACTAGATACTAAGAAAACAGGATTGTATTTCCCAGCAGTAGCAGGTGTGGTGAATGGCACATCCATCTCTGCTCCTTCTGGAGCAGGAAGGCCTGAAAGGGTGCCGAGGAAGCCTCTGTCACACTTTCTGTCTCCACATTAGTGCTGACTTAATTTTTCTTGCTGGAAAAACGTCTTGCAGCATTTTCAAGGAGTATTCATTTTTTGTGCGTCCTTCTTGAAACACACATTATTTGATTTTCATGTCATGCCACACTGGCAACGTGCACTCCCAGCACAGAAGACCAATTGGATCCTGGGCTGCATCCAAGGAAGTGTGGGCAGCAGGGTGAGGAACAGTATTCTGCACCTCTGCTCTGCTCTGGTGGGATACCATGTGCTCTGGGATCCCAGCACAGGAAGGACATGATCCTGTTGGAGTGAGTCCAGAGGAGGGCCACAAGGTGATTCCATGGTTGGAGCATCTGTCCTGTGAAGACAGGCTAAAAGAGTTGAGGCTGTTCAGCCTGGAGAGCAGAAGGCTCCAGAAAGACCTTTGTAGCCTTTCAGTACCTGAAGGGGACCACAAGAGAGCTGAAAAGAGATTTTTTTACAATGGCATGTAGTGATACAATGAGGGAAAATGGCTTTAAGCAGAAAGAGGGCAGGTTCACATGAGGTGTTAAGGGTAGTGAGGCACTGGAACAGGTTGTCCAGAGAAGTTGTGGTTGTCCCATCCCTGGAAGTGTGCAAAGTACGACAGGGTCCTGGGCAACCTGGTCTGCTGGAAGGTGTCCCTGCCCCTGTCAGGGGGTTGGAACTGGACTACCTTTGAGGTCCTTTCCAATGCAAACCATTCTGTGATTCTATACTGGACATTCCAAATGCAGTTGAAGTAAATGGCAACTGAGGATCTAATCTCTGCAATTCTACTGTAGGCATTTTAGGTTAAATTTACTCTAGATGTCTCTGGGTCTCAGTTTCCCTTTTCTAAAATCAACTCATCCCTCTGCTTCACAAAGATTTTGCAACAATAAATTCCTTTGTGCATATTATAAGGTTTTGTTTAGCAGAGCCAAGCCAAACAGAGAAATCTATACAGAATTAAATAATTACCCATTTAGCAGACAGTTTGAATAATGCTTAGTAAGTAAAACATGAAACTAATCTTTGAGCAGGGAGATTAAAATGAAGTAGCCTTGTCTTATGCAGAAACCCTGCTGAAAATAATAATGATGAAATTACGATGCCTTCCTGTCAAAAGAAAAATGAGTTGCCCACATAACATTGATCTGCCTTAAAATGTTTCACTTAAACTTGCCAATTTTGCTTTACTATGTTTGAATAAAGAATTTATTTTAAAATTTTATTTTAAGGTTAAGGCAATTCAATAAAAGTAGTTCCCATTTTTTTCAGTAATGTTGATATTTCACTATTTAATGCTGCATTGAAATTGGCTGTTGCTGGGTAAATAAATAAAAATGTGAAAATAATTGAAATTTCATTGAAAAGCAAAATACTTGTAATAGAAACGAAGATTTTTTAAATGTCAACCGTACTAGTCAAGGGTGAGAGAGTAATTTATGGTGTGCGTGAAGAAAAGAATGTCTATATATCACTCATGTATCTGATTGAAAACAGTCTAAAAAGTTGGTTAATCTGGGACAAGGAGTTCAAGCTGGTCAGATAGGATATAACTCAGACATCCAATGCATACTCATAAGGCTAAGTTGTTTGTCAGTCAAATTGCCAGGGTGTGAAATTATACGAGAATAGGAAAGTAAATACCATTTCTATGGCAAACAGCAAGGATAACAGGATTTTTTTTTTGCCCTTGAACCTCTTAGGAAATAGATCTTATTCTCTCTGCCTTTGTTTACACTATCTTCTCAAACTGGAGGCTATTTCCAGGGCATTTGGAGAATGTTCAAGATTTTAATTCAAAAAAATAAAAGATTTTGTTCACAATTAGTAACACAAGTAGTAGAATGTTTCATTTTTTCAAGTGCAGCATTTCTAGAGATTTTTTGTGTCTTACAAATCCCACATGAATTTTGATGGCACAGGTTAGAAATAGATGGTGGAGTTTGTGAACAAATTTGGCAATGTTTATGACTTGAATTAGTCTGGGCTTTAGCTTATACAAGATACCTGATCTCTTCATATTTAGGTATTATAATCAGTGCAGCTTCTCTGAACAAAAAGCAATGTGATCTTGAACAAGCTCTGAACCACCCCTAAAATATGTCTGAAATGTGCCATCTTTCCTGTGTTACTCATGCAGCATTATCTGTATGCTGTCCCCCCTCCTAAAAACACAAAATGCAGCTCATATATTTTTTTTCATACTAAGGTAAACATTCAATTGAAACTGCTCTGAAGAAATCCCTCTTTTCTTCTTTTAATTCTCAGCTATGAAGCCTATATTGCCAGTTAGTAGCAGCCAGTTGGCTTTCCTGTTAGCTTACTGTGGTTTACTATTTTGTCTCCTTTTTTTGCTGTATATATCACAGTTCTTCCTGTCTTCTCGTTGTGAGGTGTTCAGCTTGCAATTTTAGTTGGCATGTAAGATTTCTCTGAATCTTCTTCTAGGATAAATAAATGTGTTGATTTTGCCTCTCCAGAACAACGTCAATTTCTGTTGAGAGGTGGCTAATCTAAAAAAACTGCTCTTTGCCTTTTCAGTCCATATTGTTTGAAATATTGGATAATACCTCATTTTTGAATACTGCTCCTGTAAAAGGAACCACTTCAGCCCTTATGTTTCTACAGTGTATTCATCTATCCCCTTCCACTGTCCTGTTTGAACAGTAGGTAGGATGAGCCCTAGTCTGACCATAGAATTCCATATGTGTGCTCATAGTCTACTGGGAAACAATTATCAAAATTCAATAAATCTGTATGTAAAGTGTAGGTGATTAGAAAAAAGCTCAGAAAAGAGGACTCATTAATGTATGGATGAAGACAGTGACATATTCAAGATTTAAAATTGACTTTTGTTCAGTGTCCATCTACCAAGCATAACACTTAATAAGTTGTAAAAATCTGCTTCTAAAATTATTTTGGCTTCAAATAATTTTCTGTTTATTTCTTCACACTCCAAATTAGTGATTTCTTGTGTGGAATACCACATTATTTAATATTCATATTTAAGTTTTGGTGAACTGAATCCCACCATCAGTAGTGCTTGTTTTAAGAATTGTGTTTATAAGTAATGTCTGCTGCTATCAAATTCCTTGTGCTCATTTTTCTTTCCATTTCAGAAGTAGTCTCAGTATAATAGGAAAAAATTATTCTGTTGTTTTGAACTGAGTTTAGTTCTAATTCAGATGGCCATAAAGCATTCTCTTAAGACCTTGTGTGTTCAGTTCAGTGTAAAAGTATGGTTTGAATAAGAATTGATTCCTGAAATTGGAAAATTGCATGTTGTAATAGGATTTTTTAAACCTCACATACTTTATTGAATGTTTTTTGAAGTACACAATTCCAGATGCACTTTTTTTTGGAACTAGAAGATCTTTAAGGTCCCTTCCAACCAAAGACATTCTTGTGTTTTTTAGGTTTTTTTTACAACTTCATTTTTATATTCCATATTAATTCAATCAAAGCTATTCTCCCTGTTCTTCAGAGAACAAAGATAATAATTAATAATAATTAATAGATTAATCCTGTTAAATCAGGGTAGATTTAACACAGGGTTTTTTTGTGAAATCAAAAATGTATTTAATTGGGTTTTTTATTTTCTCCTAGTTTAACCTTATGGATATTGCTTAGAATAACATGCCAAAATCAGTTTGTCTAAGTGTTATCGGAGCAGCTTCTGACATTGTTATTCATGGTTTAGTTTTCTCTTTTCTGTGTATTTTGAGACAGTGAATAATGTATCTTGCACTCTTAGAGGATAGAAGGTATTTTAGGCAGAAGACATTGTGCAAACCCCTACAGTTATAAATCAGATCACATGTGATTTGAAATCTGTTTAAAGCAGGCAAATATTTCAGAGACCATTCAAATGGCACGTGCACAGTGTATATGTACAGAACTTGGGTCATGAAATCATAAATCACATGCAGAACAAAAGCAGTAGCAGCATACTTTCCCACATCCCAGCAGATACGTTGTCTTTATATGTTGAAATTTTAAGGAAAGGCTGCATGAGTTATGCACTTTCTCACCAGCAGAAAGTGCAGTAGGTGCAATACCTCATGAACAGGCCTGCCTGGTGTTTGGGAGAGTGAGAATGCAGTTCTGAAATTGTAAACAGCTGCTGTGCTTTGCTTACCCTGCTTCCTTCATTACAGCTTGGCAAACTCATTCCCGCTGCTGTACCTTAGTCCTCTGTGTCTGCCAATGTCTGGGTTTCTGCTGGTGGTTCCACATTCTGCATGCTTTCCTCAGAGTGGAGCAATGTGCTTCCCCATTAGTGCTAAAGGTTATGGGCCAGCCCCTGCAGGCTCTGTATTCCTGAGAAATGGGCTCTTGCTGCTGGTGGTAACTCATGTTTTGATGTCGTTGTTCTGAATTGTTCTTCATGTTGTAGTATTGAGTTCAAAATGTACTCCCGTAAGAGTTAGCTTTTCATATTGGGCTGGAAACTCTTCACCTTTGTCTAGCAATTTGTTTTATTATAACCAATGGCTTTTAATTGTACCTCCCATAATGAAGAGCTGACTTAATACTCTGTGCTAATCTTGTTATGACTTTAAAAAGGTAAGTAATTTCTCTAACAATTCCTAACAGTCATGGTGTAGAGTGTTAAAGGGTTTCTCAGTTTTCTTTTTTCATTATTTTTCACATGAATTTTTCACTAGTAGCATGAACTTTTCTTTGTGTCTTTTTCTATTTTTCTTGGAATAAAGATTTTTAGACTGATTTTTATTTGCAGCAAAACATATTATGTAAATTTAAATGAATTCAATTTAGTACAGCCACTGTTTTGGTTTTTTTTCAGACCAATCATGACCAATAGATAACAATTGTCAACAGGACTTTATTTTTACCATTCCCTTTATTTATTTTTGAGTACTGTATTTCACATTCTATTTACTACTTCAGCTTATGGGAGAAAGCTTACTCTGCATTCCAGCATGATGAAGTTACATTTTCAAGAACATAAAATCCAATTTGTTTAAAATACAGAGTAATGTGAACTGAATGCTTTGGGTTTGGTTACATTCTGTCTGAACTATGCAAGGGAATGGTACTGGCTGGTAGCCCAATGTATCTTCTGCTAAGATAGATTGTGAGCCAAGAGGCTGTAGAATGGACCAACAATAAGTCTATTCTTTCCCTGTGAAAGAAAAGACAGCCATAGGTTGTTATTTCTGTAACTACCTGTGAATGAGAAGAATTGCAGTAAATTCTCCTAATAATAGTTCTCCCTAGTCAGTCATGGTACTATATGCAATGTAGCATGGATTCCTCAGAACAATAGCTGTGAAACGAATACAGTTTTTTGTAAATGTCACAAATAACGAAGTAGTAAAACATACAAATAATTAATATTTTAAAAGGCACTTAAAGCACATGACCCCGTTTATAAAAAGCTCCATTGCTGCCAAAACTGTATGTGTTAGGGAACTGGTGGGTTTTATTAAAAATCATTTTACTGGAGTTTTGATTTAAAATAACATTTAGGATAAGAATGTGCAATTCATATTAAACAGAAGTATTATGTAATAACTAATTTTGATGTCAGTTATGTTAAAACATGGTTTGTATTCTGCAGCTGTGAGCATAGGTTGGGAAACGATCAAGTCTAGCTGATCAAGCCTTTTATTTTATTATCATGGATTCCTCTTCCACAGCTGCTTTTAAAATTTGTGGGAAGCAAATTATTTCTCATACTGCATATGTTGCCCATCAGGTGAGTGATAACATGGAAACTTTAGGCTGGGTGTAAGAAATCAAAAAGTAAATATGAAGTCCTCTGTGTGCACAGAATTAAAAAAATGACCTGTGAGAGGCTGTATGTGAAGCCAGCTGTCTTTTGTTACCATTGTCATTTGGACATTTTAAGAGCAAAACTTTGTCAGCACGTTTTTTATATTAGAAGATTTGATCTGCAAATCTCAGCTGCTCTGTTCATTATAAATCTCTTGTTTTTGTCCATACACTAGCTCCACTATAGGTTGGAAGGGCTTAAAGATGAACTGAGGAGGAATAGAGGCTACAACTCGAGAGTAACTATTACTGCTCAAAGGAGCTGTTTTCCATTCGCAAACATTGCTTTGCGCTATGGGTTTGGGCTCCTTCTGTTCCTCCACTTTGTTGAAAGACTCTCTCTTGACTTCCATTTTACTTCTTTAGCACTGTCTTTGTCTGCTAACATTTTTCCTCCTTCTCTAGTAGCTTTTATCTGTGTCCTTTGGATCACATATTTTACTTAGTTTGTTTTAGTAGATTGTTTCAAATGTTTGTGTTTTGTATTTTTGGTTTTTTGCCTTTTTCTTTAGGACTGTGTTATCTCACTGAATTTCATTCCACAGTTGCTGAATCGCTTGGTTATTTTGCAGCAGGTCCATTCCTCATTTTCTCTTTTCATGTTTTTCAGTGAGAAATAAGAGAGCCTCTTCCATTTTAAACAGTAGTCTTACACACATAGGCCCATGTCTCCTTTTGCATACACCATTTTCTGCCTTGCCACATCCATCCTGCTTCTCTCTCCCTCTCAAACTGTGCTTCTCTTTCTTTTGTGTTTTCTTTCCTGCCATTATACCACCTTTTTGGTCCAGAATTGTCCTTTGGTAAATTATAGGTAAATATTTACTTCTTCCAAAGAGAGTTCATTTTATGCCTTTGAAATCTGGTAAAACAACTCTGGGCCAAATTTGGGCATCATTAATATTTTGTTTGCAGTTTTCTTGTATAGTATTTTTGGTGGGAAGTGGGGAGGGTGTGGGGTTTTTCTGTTTGTTTTTGTTAAACAAGAGTTTTTTTCAGGGAAGGACTCCATAAACCACTCTAAGTTGCAACATTACTTTCCATAAGTTATTCCATTACAATAAGTAGATTGTGTTGCGCTGTAGAATCCAATTTTTTTATGTGACTATCTATCTGGGGCAAGCTGCTGTGGAACAGAAGAAAGAGGTTTAGAAGCTGGGGCACCATTTGTTTCAGACTTAAATGGTTGTTCCTTTCTGAAGACAGCTTTTGAGGGGTTGGGGGTTTATTATTCTTCATCAATTGTTAGATAATACATATTCACTTTCTAGGCAATTTTTCTGTGACTGCAAGTCCAGAGTGAGGTCTGAAAGTTAATCTGGATTCACTCCTTTGCTTTTGCAGCAGAGTCAGATGTTCTGCTGGGAAATTACACCCTCAGCATCACCTGTGCTATTCCACTTCTTTCACTACATGTACACACTTTTACTTTATTAGTATTCTCACTGAAATTTAAAAGACCTTTTGTCAATAAAGTAAAAAAGAGAAGGATTCAGTTCTTACTATCTCAGAGGTTTGTCTTCCTGTGGAGTTTACTTTAGCTGGGGTTTTGTCCATACAAAATGCTTTCTATTCAAGTGCTGCCAGTTCAGTCCTCTGGCCTGACAGTAGTCCATCTGAAAACTTGCAGCTTCAAGGTTATTATACATGGTGCTGTCTTTCCAAACCTGAG
This sequence comes from Emberiza elegans, assembly GCA_024865655.1. Classification (NCBI taxonomy): domain Eukaryota; kingdom Metazoa; phylum Chordata; class Aves; order Passeriformes; family Fringillidae; genus Emberiza; species Emberiza elegans. Next base: position 21,642,891 of record JALJVW010000139.1, on the reverse strand, counting down.
AAGAATTAAAAGTTTCAACTATGTGGTGTTTACAGGGCTGATACTCTTTTAAAAAAGACTTTTTTTAAATCTGCATAGTAAAACAGAATTGTTAATATCCAGTGTTACTAGAATATTAGACCCATGTGAATTGCCCAATTTCCCTGTAGTCAGACTAATCTATCTGGAATAGCACAGTGGTAGCTAAACGTCAAGGAAGAGGAGTTGTTGAGAAACCATGTATTCTCACACAGTTACTTTTCAAAGTAGAATTCCACTACAAAATTCAAAATGAACATAGCATTTCTTTTAACCAAATAGGAACAGCAGAGTAAATTTATCAGCTCCATCCAGGAGCCATTTAGAGAGTTGTGTGTTGCTTATACAATTGTAAAGATTTCTTACTAAACATTTTCAGAATCAACATAATTGAAACTAAATATTTTAAACTTTCAATACCTGAAAATATTAGTAATAGAATTTTAAATCAGGTCATATACTTTTGTTAGTATTCTATCTAATCATCAAAGAGGATCTTGATTCAGAGCTACTGTAATTACAGTTGTATAAGAAAATGTGGATTTTCTGTTGAAAACTGATGCTTAACACATAATTTTAAGCACTGTTCTTTGATTTTTTTTTCACTTACTGTCCTTAGGCCATCTTGTTTCTTATGGGAGGGGTATGGAATCAAATTGCTTGTATCAGATTCTGACCATCAGCTTAAATATACCCTTCTGCTTAAATATATGTATCTCATGCAAAATATTTTAAAATGTTGCTGAAAATATGTATAGCCTCTGTCTTAGATCCCAGGAGCTTGCCCATTTTATCTCTGTATTTTGCATTCTTGTTAACTTCTGTAGCTCATAGACTCTGTGCTCTCTCTGCAGGTCCAGTCTAGGTGCAGCAGCAAGGAGAACATCCTCAGAGCAAGTAAGTGCAGAAACATCTTAGCTCTATTGAGAAACTAAATGATTGTCAGATCAGAGGTGGGACTAAGTGGGTTTGCAGCAGAACTTTAGTAGCTTAAGACAGAGAAATCCAGTCCAAAGGTAAAACTGTAAATAGCTCAGTGTTCATGTATTAATGGAGAGTCACCTTTTAATTTATTCTTCCAAGTTGTATTTCTAATGACATGGAGATCTGTGTTGTTTGTGATGTTTTGTTGTAAATGATCATGTGTGTGCAGGTTTTATGGGCAAGAATTAACACTCAAAGACAATGAAAATGGAGATTCTCAACTTGAATGTGCATATTTTTATTTTCATACTTGAACATGAATTTGAATGTTGGATTACATAGAACCAAACCAAAAAGTGCAAAGGTTAAGAGTTCACATTTGATCCAGATGATGTCTAGTTTAATTTGCACAATTCTTTTTCTTAGTGTTGTGGGAATCTTTTCTAGTCTAAAATTTGATCCACCATATGTGCGTGTATATGTATAATGACAGGACTAGGAAGTTGTTTTGGTGGTAAAAGAGCAGGCTGTCAAGAATTTTCTACCTTATGCAACCAATTGAATTAGCTGCTTCAAAGCTGGAGGATTATTTTGTTGTACAAAGTGCAGCTTAATGTAAGTAGTTATTTTTAGAGCTATCTGACATTTCACATTAGTGAAAGATAACTTGGTGAAGTCTGAGGAGTTGTTTAATGTCACTTGCTTGTAATTAAAGTGCCATTTAGTAGTTTTACGATTTAAAAAAATCATTTGTTTGTCTCTGGGTCTATTTAAATCTGTGATACCTCTAATAGAAGTGTTAGCATTTGTTTGCAGGATGAAATGGGAGACAGAAAGGTTAGTAGTTACACCAGCATCTATCTTTCCTCATAAAGGCTATTCATGCTAGTGTTAAACCTAAAGGGGCTCTATTTTCTTGACTTTTCTTGCAGAAATAATGGGTGTCACTTTTGGTGTTGGAAAAAAGATGTCAGAGGTTAGGGAATTTTAACTATTTCCAAAAAGTCTATGTTGGAGAATACATTTCTCAGAAGATTTTAACAGAACTTTTGACTTAAGCAAATGACATGCATTAGCGACAGACTTGCAAATCTGAAGGTTGTTCTCTGGGGACCAGTCAAAGCATTCAAAACCTGTGAATTCTGTCACTTTTTAAGGTTTAAAGAGGTGAAATGTCAGTTTCTGAAGTAGCTAACAGTGAGTTTTAAGTAGCAGTGAAATTACTGCTAGAAGCAGTAAAAGCATCTAGTGGCAATAGAATAAAGGTTGTTCGCTGCCACACAATTCCCTCAGCTTTCATTACTGTGACATGTTTTTTTCTTAGCATTTTCCTTCATATTTTCCAACTTAAAACATCAGGAAAATGTTTTCAGCATGTATTGTGTGGAATCTGCTGGACCTCCAGGAATTACAGTGCTGTTAAAGCAGGGTTTCTTTCTCTATGCAGAGGCAGGTGTGGGAAGTTTAACTGTATTTCACAAATGCTTTCCTTTTCCTCTTTAATGATGTTGTCAACAAAAAACAGACATGATAACTTGGAAATGTAAGCTTGCTAGGGAGATCCCCATTGTTAAAACCAGGAATGCAATTTTTCCATGCTACACTTTTACCTTACAATAGTTTAATTTGGATCATTTGTCCCTAGTTTTCTTATGTGAAAGTTAGGTTTGAGTTTGCAAAGTCTTAATATAGTTAGAAAATGTATCATCAGTTGTTTCTGTCTTCTTCAGAATGCCAACTGCTATCTTAAGGAAAAGAATTAAATCAATTAAAAATTATTTGTGCTTGACAAATTCACAGTGCCTGCTTTTTTCATCATGTTATCTTCTAAATACGTACAAAGAGATTGTTCAAAGAATTTCTTCCAGAATCATTCCTGGAAGAATTAGGTGGGCAGTTTTACTTGTCTCTACTTCTTCATCTGAAAGGTAGTTACTCTGTTAACAGCAAAAAATAATTAGTGAGCAATGTCTCACATGAAAAGGTAAGCATGTGTTAGTGCTGAACAAGTATTGTATATATAGATTAATTAAGAAACCTCCTCTTCTGAAGGAGAGACTTAGATTGTTGTGATATTTTTTACTTCCTTTTTATTAGAAGACTATCCTCGAAGCAATAATCTTTTTTTTCAGAATCTGAAGGCATGTGCAGCAATAAATGAGATTTTTATGCAGTGACTGCAAAGCAAAATCATGTCATTAAAAATTAGTTTCTATTATCTAATGCTTTCTGTACTGTAGTTTATGTTACTTAGGAATATCATTACATATCACGTATAGAACATCATCCACTGTGGCTCTCATAAATACCTTCTTGTTCTAGGTAAATCCTTTCAAGATACTCTGCAATTGTAATTGTCTGAATCTTTCAGTTTATATCTATTGCTCTTGTTTATGTATTCCTGCAACAGTTCTCTCTTCAGTTGCTCATCTTCACTTCCAAAATACTTCAAAGCTTGCTGTCCCCTTGTTTAATCTCTCAGTAAGTATCATGAAATCAAAAGCGCTGTTGGTTTCATTTTCAAACAATTTCTGTCATATTTTCTCCCTACCTGTCCCTCACACCCAGGAAAAGCAAGCTTTCTTAGGTTGTCCTACTGTCTTCACTCCAATCATACATTTAAACAACACTTTGCTATGGTGACAACAAAATCTTGACAATGGGTAGGATGCCCACTAGCTGGAGACACTGCTGCCTTGACTGCCCAGTGATTGCATTGTGCTCTCTCTATCTTCCTTTCCAACCTTTGGAGTCCCATCTCACTCTTGGATTGTAGGCTCACTGGCACAGTGTCCATTGCTGTGCTTTATCAGAGCGTGTTGAGATGTGTTTGTGCAGAACAGAATGGAGTGAATTGTCCTGAGTTCATAGAACTGAATTAGTCTCAGATTATCATCCTCAGTGTAAAATACTGCATCACCTGGAAGGGCTTCTGTTGTTCATTAACCAATCTTTTCTTGCTCACAGAGACTTCTGCTATGTTCTTCACTACAGATAAGGATATACGCTCTCTTGATTCTAGTTGAATACAGTGTCTTCCCAGGGTCAGACAGGAAAGCTCAATAGTGATAACTAACTCATTTAATTTGCTCCAAAGTGAGGATTAGTTTCAGTAAAATGGTTTAAATGAACATCACTACATGAATCTGCTCACTGTAGCCCACATGAATTTGTTCTTTCTCATTGCAGGTCACAGTGCTGTTGACATTACCAAGGTAGCAAGAAGACATCGCATGTCTCCATTCCCACTGACATCTATGGACAAGGCCTTCATCACAGTTCTGGAGATGACCCCAGTGCTTGGAACAGAAATCATCAATTACAGAGGTATATTAAATTGGATTCTTTGTGAGCCTGAGGGTGATTTCTTCCCTATTTTGCAACCTTCCTTCTCTTTTATTAATGTTGTGAGGTGTCTGAAACAGTGCTTTTTCCAGGAGAAACTGCTTTAGGAAATACCTGTACTAGGGGAAACCTTTCAAAGTTAGGAGAATATCAGTTGAACTCAGTGGTGCTCCCTGAAGGAGTCTGTAATGGAACACTAATAAAATACATTAATTCATTTTCTTCCTGTTTGTATTATATGCAGGAAACATATTATACTCAACCTGAACATGCCTCAGTGGACTTTTGTAGGTGCCAAGTAGCTGAAAGCTTTACTGTGATTGGTTCCCTCTGTTGTCTCACTGTGGAAGATTCTAAGTCCCTTTCCCATCCGAGATTAATGATCAAAGCAAAGTGATTAATTGATTCCAGATCACTTTTTTCCATGTCTTTAACAGTTCATCTCAGTCTCTTTTTCTAGTTAGCCTGCAAGTCATTCCAGAATTTTCCTCTTCTTCTCATAAATACAATTCCTTTTCTAATCTAACACTACATGATCATTTTCTGAAATTACTTCCTTTTAATGTTTGATCTATCTAAACTTTGTAATTAAAGAATAACTGGTTTTGATTTATACAGTGAGATTGTCTTCAAAAGCACCAAACAGCAAGCAAAATATCAGACTTTGTGACTGTATCTATACTCATGAGTAAGTAGGGATAGATGAAGTGATTTTCTGGCCCTAAAAGGAATTAGCAAGGCATCTCTCATGTTTATTCAGCTAAACTATCCTCCTTCCTGAAATACTGTATTCATAATGTCTATTAGGTGCCCCCTAAGCTTCCGCTTTTCCTTACATCAAGCCTAGACATTATCTGGGAGATGTTCTTGGCACATAACAAAACCATGACAGGAAATATGCTGACAAGTAAACCCAAACTAGGTGGGCAAGCAGAAACCTCTTCCAGGGATTCTTCCAGATTGTTCAAAAGTAAGGTGGTCAGTGAAGAGATTGTGGAACTATAAACCTCAAAAGGCAAAAACATTTGGGACACTGGTGTGCTACAGACAGCAGAGAGGCACAAATGGTTTCTGAATCGAATATTCTGTCTTCTGGCTTGGAAGTTCAAAGTTTTCATGTTCTTTGCCAAATCTTTGTGCTACCAGAAGCCTTCAAGATGTCTTCTTATTGACATACTGATTTAGCAGACTGTATGCAATATCACACCTGTGCATTTAGGGACTCCAAGCAGAGTTCAGTGTTCCTCTATGCCTTGGCAGCAGGATTTCTGAGAAAATGCTCCATACCCTGCATTCAGAACAGCACCAATACTGGATCAACAAGGAATATGCATAATACATCCTGCACTTTCATAATGGCATGCAGATTAGAAGGCACTAAGACATAAATGCCTGAGCATAACTATTGGGCCTTTTGGGTAGCTGTCAGTTAAATGTCTTTTCTAGGACAGCCCTTTGTGAACAATATGATGAGCTGCAGTGTTGGGTACATTTAGTCCAAATAAATGCGTATGCAACCCTGAACTCCTGAAATGAAGGATGAAAGACTGGCATCTGCCTCCCTGATAAGCACATCATATATTAATTTTGTTATGTCAGATACAATTAAGGTACTGTAGGATTATTATTCTTCTTTGAATAAAATAAGTTTTGATTCTAAGTCCAGAATCTATGTATTGCTATTCCTGGCACTCTTATTCTTTCAAAAGTAGTGAACTGAGTCTGCTGAGTCACTTTAGTTTTGACCCTCTTCCCTCTCACCCAAAAGCATGAGATTGATGGTACCATGAGCAGGTTCAGAGACAGATTCTTGATTTAATGTTCACATGATTATACCAACAATTCCTTCATATTTTTGCACTGTGAAGCAAGATTTTATCTTGCAATTTATTTTTAAAGTAGTATACACTTATTTTAGCACTGTATGTTTTCCAAGTATATAGTATGAAATTACAGGATTGAGCCTATAGGAGACAGCCTAAAGGACATGTCTGTGTCTGTGATACTGCAAATTCAGTTCTCTTAATCTACATTGCAGATTTCTAATTTGTATCTATAAATCTCAAGATGGAAATGCATTTTCAGAAGTTCTTAAAGAATCACCATAATGTTATACAGACAAATTAGCAATGGGGGTTTTTTTTTTTTTTTTTTAAATATACATCGAATTTCAGAAAATGGTATAAATTTAGTTCTGGAGGTCTGAAACTGTATTTAGAAAAGCCCTATTGTGCTGTGTTTGTTTTCTTTGTGATTTTGTGTCTTGAATTACAACTGACCTTCTGAAAACTGTCTTTCAGGAGCACAGTTTCTCTCCAAGGAAAGTGAAATGTGCAAAATTCTAGGAGTCCTAATTGCCTAATTTATTTAACCTGATTTAGTTCAAACTAAACATATTTCATAGCATTCATCCTCATAAATAAAGCAGTTATTCTGAATGTTATTCTGTACAAATACCCAGTACAGTCCTGATTTTATTCTTGATTAAGTCAAGGTAGGCTGTAGTCTCACAGATCTATCTATTCTCTCCCAACATAAGGGAGAGGATTATTAAAGTTATCTTTTGAAGCATGACTTTCACACTGGTGTGTTGCTCAGTGACCATATAGATCATTTAACCACTTTCATATTTTTAAAAAATGGACTGTCCTAAAGCATTTTAAGGAAGTGCATAAACCCAAGGCATCTGAAGCATATTTCTCACCTGCCATCATCGAGATCTGGTGTGAATCCCCCAATTAGGCTTTTATTCCAAATAAATGCAGTTAAGTGAGTATAGCTCTGTGGGCACCTAAGGTTAAGTTTTTAGGCAACATGATTATGATTATTCTTCTGAAACTAAGAAGATGCAGAAGTTTAATTGATAATAAAATTATAATGCAGAAACAATCTACATGTTATGAGCTTAAGCCAGAGAACAGCACATTAGTTCTTGTCTAGTCCAAGAGCCTAACTGATTGGTTTGGTAGCATTGACTTTTCATATCACACTGAAGTGCTACCAGGGCAGTATTTGCAAAATCCTTCACTTGCTAGTACAAGATGTCTTATTGCTGTGCCCCAGAGAAATAAAAGTTCTTCATAGAACTGTACCAGGTTCACCACCTAAGCTTAGCAAATACCCACATTTGAAAAGCAAGTTTAATGTAATTCTCCATTTTGTGTCAGAAAGCTATGAGCATCACAAGGGGCAGTTTGATGGCATTAAAATAATTCAGAACATCTTTCTGAATTACAATTAATCAAAATAGGGTCAAACTGTATTTTTAGAATATTTTCTTAAAAGACACTACTGAGGTAGTTAAGATTGTCCTCTAGTTGCTGACTTGCTTCATTTTAAATGCCTAAGGCTGCTTCAGCAAATAATTCTTACATTTTTCTTCGTGTAATGAAATTCATTCCCATTACTGGCTAGCCATTTATTCCTTTCAAATATTGCATGGCAGTATGCCATGAACATACTGTTCAACTTTGCTCTAATTGGTCTGATTTTGCATGCAGACAAGAAGCAAAATGAAGGCACAACATGGCTGCTAAAATTGGAAGTATCACTTTTGTATGAGATTTCGTGCATCTATGAACAAAGGGTGTTTTTACTAGGCCTTTGATAGCTGCCTTTTATGTGCTATAATTTAAATGTCTGTGTCTGCATTCTTTTACTCAGTATAAGTGTACAAGCTTCTGTGAGGTTTTTAATAACTTCTGTATTGTGTATCACAGGCACTGATATGCAGGTTTGCACTGGTGAATTAATGGCCATTACAAAAGTGCTTTTCTAGTTTCTTTAACAAGTTTCAGCAGCACTTTCATGGCAATACTTATTTCAGCAATACAGCATGAGCAGTAACTTCAGGCTGAAAGTTAATACATACGGATGTGAGCACAATGTTGTTATCGTTACAATAATTAATTGCTAACTAAATCACTTTGTGTTAATAAGTAAAATACAATCTTCATTATAATACCACTTCACTGGAGCTGAACGTTTTCAAATCAAGTAGGTGAACTTTTTTACAAAATCTCCCCATTTAGTGTGCAGCACTAGCTCTTCGGTAAAATAAGAATCACGCATTATGCACTTCTCTTTTTTGGCATGTCTCAAAGACTATAATCTCTAAAGCATGTATCCATGCAAATTCTCCTGGCAGAAATAATCATACATTCTCTCACTCCGTCATACTTTCAGCAGGATATTGCCTTCCAGTGCCACAGTGCACACTAGGAGCAGGTCTCTACTATGAGCAGGGCTTCCCTTCTTTTACTTAGACATACTGGAATCAAGCCAGTCTCAGTAGTTCTGACCCATGTGTCCCTTCCGAGTACATCTAATCACACATGTAATAAATCTGCTTTCTCTCTCACACTATATCAAGGGCCAAGTTACCTATTTTCCACTCTGTTCCATGTCATACTGAAAAATAAAGTTCTTGCTGATGCCATAAAAGTACCAGCCACTTGACTGAGGGTGAAATAATTCATATCAGTCTCTACAAGGAGGCTGAGCCAAATTACAGCTCATCAGCCATAGTTGATATGTGAAGAGAAAGAGTATGTTTGAAACAGCTATTAAAATATTTAGAACTATAACAATTCTGACACTTATGTTCACTCACCCTCCATTAAGCAGAAATGCTCTCAGCAATTAGGTGAAGATAATCTATTGCCAAACTTCTTTGTCAATTTATGAAAACTGGTCCACTGTTAATGTTGTCAATTCATTACCTATCACCTTCTGTGCACAGGATTCACTTTTGAAATGTCATTTTACAAGCTTTTTTTAAAAAAAATTAATAAAAATTCAAACAAAGGAAAATAAAGAAAATGCATATATTCAAGAGATCTTAGGGGAAAAACTTGTTCTGAAGAAACAAATACTTGTTTTTCTGTCTGGTATTTAATCGGAGCTATCACCTTTGGGTTTGGATACTTGGCATTCAAATCTACTGTCAGCAATTTTAACATATCCCATAGCACAGACTTAAACAAATCCTTTATCATAATTTGCAGACTCTAGTCTTTTTTCCTGTATGTAGGGTTAAAAATCTAAAGCCTGGGAGATCTATCTGTCCCATACACATACATTTCATCTATTGGAGGGCACGGCTGTTAACTTCATTTCCCCCTTTCCCTCACTGTAATGACACAGAGCATGGTCTTTTCTCTTTTTTCTAGATGGAATGGGGCGAGTCCTTGCTCAAGATGTATATGCAAAAGATAATCTGCCACCATTTCCAGCATCAGTAAAAGATGGTTACGCTGTCAGAGGTAAACGCTCACTTTCTGGACATGTAATATAGTCTGGTGCTTTATAACATGTTAATTCACCTGTTTTGGTTCAGATTTGATACAGATCATTGCTGGGGTCGCAGTTATATAAAATGCACTGTCTTGAAGGAAGGCCACAAAGCTGAGTTCAGTTCTTTTAAGAAGATACAGGTGTACACGGGCAAATGTACAACCATGTGAGCTCCTAGATGTTCACCTCTGTTGCTCGTGCATTTCTTGGAAACATTTAAAATTCTGGACAATAACAGAACATCTGTTTCTGAATTACGGATTCATCTTCTATTCCTCTGCTATAGATTTAATGAGGATTTTTAATATGTATTTTACTTTGTTGAACTGTTACAGATATTGATCACGTCAGAGAATTTTCAAAGAACTTACCACAATGTTCTCTTATGGAGGCACCTCAAAAGGAGAGGTTCTTACTTTAAAAACACTGCAGCTGCCCTATATAATTAAAATTAGTTTTATTACTGTATTCATTTCAAGCAGCAAATATGATTTGAATTCACACTCTGCTTTGCCACTAGGTGCCACTTCACTCTGAGCCAGTTGCTTCTCTGTGCATCAGTTTTTCCCTTTGTAAAGTAAGAATAATGATGCTCACCTCATATGTCTATAAAGAAATTTAAAATATACAGAATCAAACATTATACTAGTAGTGATTTAATTGTGTAGTTGAATCATCATAACACCATGTTGAAATTTGTACACAATTGCCAACTTTCTTCTAGGGACATTAAACTATCTCTTTTGTTGCTGGCAGTTGAAACCATGGAAAGCGACTGCCCATGAAAGAGACTGCCTGCAGACCCAGGCAATGGATGTAATCCAGTAGCTTCCCCATACATTCGATATAAAAATAAAATTTCAGGCCCACAAGATGAGTGTGTGAGAGAGATGGGCAGACCAAAATGACGAGTAATTTGGTTTAGGGAGTGCGTGTGTAGCCAGAGAAAAACAGGTAATGTAACACTGAGAACAGCTAAGAGAGCAAGCTCTGAGTAGAATGCTGAGTGACAAGGGCCTTGGGATCAAGGCAATGCTGTCTTGCAACCTGATTGCTGCAGGGTAAGGCAAAGCACAAGTACAATCTCAGTAAACATGCAGAATGAGCAGAGTGATCATGAATGTCATTTTCAGCAACTTCTGACAGAACCAACACATAAAACCTAATTTTGGTGGTGAATTCAAGCAGAGTAACACTGAGATATTTGAATACATTCAGAGAACAGCACTAAAGCTGGTGAAAGGGCTGGAAGGAATGTCCTGTGAGGAGCAGCTGAGGACTTTGGGTTTGTCTTGTTTGAGGAAAAGTATGTTGAGAGGTGACCTCATGACTCCCTCCAGCTCCCTGTGGAGGGGAAGGGCACAGGGTGTCCAGTGACATTATGTGTGGGAATGGTTGAAAGCTGTGCCAGGGAAGGTTTAGCTTTGACATCAGGAAATATTGCTTTACCAAGAGGGTGGGCAGACACTGGAACAGACTTCCTAGAGAGCGGGTTGATGCCCCAATCCTATCTCTGTGTCAAAGGCTTTTGGACAGTGCCCTTAATAATTTACTTTACATTTTGGTTAGCCCTGAATTGATCAGGCAGTTCTATTCTATTCTATACTGTTTTGTTCTATTCTTATTATTCTTGTGGACCTGTTATCTTTGGATATGGAAAAAAAAAGCTTTTCGGCAGAGATAATACTGACTACATTAATGGATGCTTCTTACAAAAATATAAGGATTAGCTCTGAGTGGCATAACATGTCTGCCCAAACCCCTGTCCTTTTCTCATTTTATATCAGTTGTGTATCATCTATAAACTTTGTCTCCAGATTATTGTTAGTGGGGGAATAAAATCTAAATTAGTAGCATTTTATAAGGTTTTAAATAATTTAGCTATTAGAGATTTCTTTCTCTTCTTTTGCTGGATCATACAAGCACTTTTTTTTTAGTGCAGGCCTAACAACTGTTTTCATTAGTATTACATGTATTATTCAAGGCTATCTAGTTGAAGAGATCTTTTCTACTTTTTTGAGTTCACTCTAAAGCTCATAGATTAGTCTGCTTGATAAGCTTTTAAAGCCAAGTTAATTATTAGTCTTCAAACATGGGTAAGTACCATAGATAATGATCTGCAAAGCTTCAGCCAGTGCATGAGTACAAGTGTGATAAATCATACACTGTATGGACATCCTTCCTTAAAGTAGTTCTTCTTGATACAAGGTTACCTAGGTGTACCTTCAGGGCTCCTGAAGTTAAACCAAAGTTATTAAGATAAAGGTTACTGTTTAGACTTCATCTCTACGAAATCAACTTTTGACAGCTACAGATTTAAAATTAGTAATAATGCATATTTAAATGTGATCTTTCCAGCGTAGTTTGTTTGACCACTCTTGGCAGCATGACTGCTGTGCTTGGAAAGGCAGAGCTGCTTGTGCTTCACACCATGGTAAAGCCTAGCATGCCCCTTATGCAACTTGCTGAAAAACCTTCGAGGCAGGCAAAAGTTTAAATGTCATTAGTAATTGTGCCTTCATTGTCCCTGTAAAAATGCAGATTTGCTTAATTGGAAGTCCTGAAGACTTGTTAAATCAGTGATCTCAGACTCCTAATTTTCAGTATTGCAATAGTGTCATGAACACCCTTAAATCTTTGTTATTAATGTAATTCCTCTTAGTCTTCATTTACATGACCTCATAATGCCCAGAAATTTTCATTTAAAAATACTCTGTTTTCTGGAACCTGTGTTTTTCAAAATAATAAACACACCTCAAGTGGACCTAAAAGATGAAATGCTTACAGAACTTCAATAACCTTAGTCATGAAGAACTGAACATTATATCATCTTTGCTCTTCTCCGGTTCTTAATTTATAATGCCATCATTTGCTTTGGTTCAGTGTTTACCATTTATGTTGTCCCTCTTAACAGCTGCTGATGGCCCAGGAGATCGATTCATCATAGGGGAATCCCAGGCTGGTGAGCAGGTGAGCACAATTTCTTTTCTCTTTTTTTAATGTATTTTTCTTCTGTAAGATTTTGCTTTGTATTTTTATAAGCCTTGCTAGTGCTCCAAAATTCAATAGTCTTGGATGTGGTGTGAAGTAGGACACAGCTGTACTGACCCTCCTGCTGTGTGCCTTGGGACATGATTTCAGAAAGTGAGGTAGTACAGTTACATAAGGAGCTAACAAGGATATCCCAAAATACTTCAGAGCATTGTGCTGACATGTCTGATAGGAGTGCGTACAGTAACGTTCTGCCCTGGTCCAATGTTTGAGGACATGAGATTTCTAGTGGCACAACAATTCATAAGCAGAGAAAAGAGTGATTTAACCCTCTCTTGCTGACAGATTTTTAAGGATGTCAGCCCAATAACTGTTTTCATAAGATGCTTCCATTTTTCACACTGATAGCTGCAAAATGAAGTGTATAAATTTTTTATTAAGCTTTTCTAGATAGGTAGGATCAGAACAATCTTGAGGAAGCCTGGCAGCAGCCTGGTTTGAGGCTGGTCTGTAAGTGTTTGTGCACCTTAGCTGATACATGGATTGATTTTTAAAGCAAGTTGAGGCATGACCTGCTTGTGACCTGCTATGCTCTATAAATATTCATTAATAGATTCATTTTGTGATTTGTTCTGAAATTCAAGAGCATATTTCATTAAAGTTCTTTACTCATACTGGGGTAATGGGAAAACAATGAATCAGTCAAGTTCAACTACTGTTTGTCTGTCCATTTAATCATACCTGGCAGCTGTGTTCAGGAAAACATGAGTTAGTCCAAAATGTTTCTCCAGCTATTTCAAGTCCTGATTTGTAATTCTGTGTATGAAATGATGGAAAAAAGCATAAGTAACAGGCAAAACAAGGAATTAATCAATTTTAATGAGGATTTTATAGCATGTCCATTTTGACTGCTAAACAAAAAAAGTCCAAGTAAAATCAACATATTTCAAAAGTTGTATCAGGTTTTGGAAGTATTACCAGTTGCAGGATGATATAACTTTTTTTAATGTACTTGAACTGTCTCTAAATTTGTAATAGACATTTAATTTGGCTAATCATGACAGGAAGAGCTGTAAAAATTATTTTTGCTTTAGGTCCCATCCATCATCATGAATTATGCTTTGGTATAATAGACATCTTCTCAGTAGTGATATTCATGTGAACTTAGATTAATGGATCAGTTGCACAAAATATATAAAACTACTTTCAATTCTAAAAAGAAAAGAAAAGTTAATTCAGCAGTTTTTTAACCTGCCTTATATTTTTAGCCCTCCTGACTGCATTTTCAAGCATTGGTCCAGAATCCAAAAGATTCAAAGACAACTATTTTTACAACCCTTTTTATGATCACTATAAAATAGCAAGAACCAGCAGAGCAACCCGCTGAATTTTCACTCCTATCACTATTCCCCTGTCATCAATATTATAATTTTGCTAGTTAAATATCACAGCACAGTGTTGCTTAAAAGCAATACTGCTGAGGTTGTCTCTAATGGGGACTACTTCCCATTAGACATCTGAAGTGTTTCAGTGTCCTAATCAGTTCAGCAGGTTTGTGCAAAAGATAAAAGGGCAAATGGAAGCTGCTTCCCTCCAACAAAGTTCAAGAGCTCACAAATGTCTCTCTACAGGGACAGTCTGTCCTCCCAGATTATGGGGAATAAGAAGGCTCTCTGGCAAGGAGCAAAAATTGGGTGGGAAGCAGGCATGCAGAGAGAGGCTATTTCTGAAAATACCAGTGGCAAGTTAGAAAAACAAGGCTGTTGACCTCAGAATAATTGGTCAAAGTTTTTTTCTGGAGCAAACACATCTTCAGGTTCATCTCCTTCCCAAGAAATTATTTATAGCCTTGGAAGGCTCCTCAGTCTCATTTCACCCTTCAGTCACTCTCAGCAGCAACATTCTGCTTTTCATGTTACAGACCAATTAACAGAATGATTCACAGCAGGGAGTTCAAAATAGATTTAGATTTGGCTCCTCCTGTAGGGAAAAATGTTACATAAATGCTAGTAGCAAGGAAGAAGATGGGACTGAGAATTGCAGGGAGGCCATATAGCCAAGCTGGACATTTCTGTATCAATTTTTAATTTGTGCATTTTCTGATTTCCATCTCCAGATGGTCATGTTTATGTTGACCCTTTTTTTGTATATCAGGGAAAGCTTTCAGGAATCACCCTGCTTTGGGAAGGTTAGGGCACACTTGAGATTACTGGTCACGAGCCATCCACAGTGGCCTGTGTGTAGAACACTCAGCCATAGGAAAAATGGTTTTCCTTCTGCAGACTCACATAGAGCTCAGCATGTCCTGCAAGACTTCCTAAAGGTGTTTGTAAGAAACGCTACAACTAACCAGCTACAATGTTAGAATGAAAAGCAGGCATTTTCCACTATTCCATTAACTTGTGCCTTTTTACAGAAAGGAGCATGGATCATTCTAAATTACACAGGAGAGGTGTAATCATGTGCAGGAGAAATTGCCTGAGATAGATGTTATGCTCAGTAAATTATTTCTGTGTTTTATTCAGTGACTAAAATTGAGTAGGTTATCAGTAATGAAGGCAAAGGACAGAAACCAGTATTGCCCCATTGCAGGTAAAAGTGAGATCTCAAAGGCCTTTAGGAAGAGCTTCTGTGAAATTTTTGCACATTAATATGTTTTCTGAGAAGCAATCATTGCTTTATCTCCAAAATATCTATCATAGAGGAACACAGCCCTGGAGATTCACAAATAAATCTAATGGTTGACTTTTGTTCATAAAGTTAATCTGATCAAATTCTCAGCAGACAAAAATGAAATTAAATTTATGAGCAACATGACCAGTTCTAAAAGCAATTGTATCATGTATTTGTTTAAATGTATCGCATCATTGCATCTCAAAAATTAACTCATCTAACAATAAACTCCAAAAATATGGTTAGTTACAGCACATTTTATCACCATAGACTGTGATTTGTTGCAGTAGTAGACATCTTGTATTCTTTGTGATGCATTTTAATAGGCAGAATTTTTTTATGCAATACATTCCTCTGAAATTTAAGCCAGCAATACTTAGTAAGTTCAAAACAGTATTACCTATTTGTAATGTTTCTTTAGATTATTTCTACAATGGTATGCAAAATACATAATCCAAGGTGTAAGCTTTGCCTTTTGTAACATTTCTTTTCATAAAAATCAAAATTACACACTAGATAGCATTATTTTTCCTTTTAGGCAGCTTTAGTATAAATGGCAGTGTTTCAGATATCCATCCACAACTCCTTGTATAGTCTGGGGTGGGGAATAAATGCTATTTTCTTAAAAGTGTTTTTTTAATGTCATCTGGTTTAGATACTTACATGATAGCATGAATCTTGCCCTAAAAATACACTAACTGTGACATATGGCAAGTGGGGATTTATTTATTTTCTTCTCCAAGGATATTAGATTTCCATTACCTGTAGAAAAGGGTTAAGATTCAGTCAGTTCTAAGCTCAATTGTTTCTTAGGAAACAAAGGTCGCTGTGATGCTGTGGTAAGCCAGATAAAAACCATCTCACCCTTTTCCTATGGCTTCTGTCCCAAATGTGTGAAATACACACATTTAAAAGTAAAACTCTCCTTTCAGAGGTTATGACAGTGCTGAAGTGGAGTAGAAGAATGGGCAAGGCAAAGAGCTTTATGCAGCTAAGTGCTGACCACTGGTCTAGAGTTTGGCCATGTCTGTCAGCCCCTGGCAAAAGTCATGGAGTAAATTCCTGCTGGGCCGGAGCAGGTAACAGTCCTGGGAGGTACTGCCTGCAGCCTGTGGGCTGCTGCCAAATGTGTGCTAATTACAGTTTGAGAAGTCCTGGATGAATTCCAGTGCTGCATATGGAGTTCAGAGTCAATGTGCACATGAGTTATACGTGTGACACGTACAGAAGATTTACTCTGATCACAGCTGCATAGATCTCTGTGTAGCACATGTTCACTTATGACACTGAAACCTACATAAGCCAGGCTTCCTGCAGTGCTGGGAGGAGCCAGCAATGAAATCTCAGTCTTCATATCAGCTTCTTTTAGTTTAATTTTTTAGGATTTTTGTTTTGTTATTTATTTCTTAAATAGTTATGGCCAAATTACAGTTTTACCCTTGATTTTGACAATGTTTATTAAAATAGTCTGCCTGGTGAGAAGTGTTATTAAAACCATATTATTTGTTTTATCATGTTCTGATATTTTTCTGTTCTTTGTACTGCTTCTGCTGAAACTTTTTAATGTCCTGTGACTTTATAGAATTGTAGACTATTATCAATTTTTAGGCAATTCTAAATTGACCCTCAATAGATATTCTCTGTGAACTAGTATAGAGCTGTCTCAGTGTTAGGAAATCTGGCTAAAAATGAAGCAGTTGGTTACATTACTATTATATGTTGGTTTTTCATAAATAGTGTGCTGGTAAAACAGAACAAAAATCCAACCAAAGCAATTTCAGCCCTGGCAGCCAGAGTCCTCTGCAAAAATATTTATGTACTGAGAACTGCTAGATTTTTGTTCATGGAAGTTTCCATCTAACAGTTAAATTTTTAAGCCAGTTATTTTTCTGAGTATTAGAATATTCCTTCTTTTGAATGTTGTTCATGTAATAGAAATATAAGAAGAAAAAACTGAAGCCACCTAATTGTGGCCATATAAACAAAGCCAGGTATGAACTGGAGTTTATTGTATCTGTTGATATCACTCAAAGTATATCAGTAGTCATGCTGCAAATAAGAATTCTGGTCTTTCAGATAGATTATTTGCATAAAGTTCCAGTGGCTTGAATTTATTTTTTTTCCAAAAAGAGATTAATTTCTGTTTTTTTATTTTTCAGCCAACCCAGACTGTGATGCCTGGTCAGGTAATGCGAGTTACAACTGGTGCTCCAATTCCATGTGGTGCTGATGCAGTGGTGCAGGTGGAAGATACAGAGCTCATCAGGGAATCAGATGATGTGAGTCACAAGTTAAAAAACTCATTTTTCTTTTGTGTGCAGCAGTAAATGGCACATGATACAATCCTGTAGATATGAAAGACAGTCATACGGAAAAGCGCTTCAGTAATCTGAGGAGTTTGAGGGGTTTTCATCAGTTCCTAGTGGCAATTCTCACTTTTTCAGGCTGTGATAACAGTACCACACACCTTCCTGTTCTGACTGATTTTTCATCAAAATTGTTGAGTGCTGACTCTAAAATGCTTGGGAGCATGATTTGAGTGAAAGGCAAATGCCTCTTGGAAATCCATGCCTACAGTCCAAATTGTAATCACATTTTAAAACACAGGCTAGTGGAAATCTCACCAGATAAGAAGGGAAATTTTTTTTAATTACATTATGATCACAGAATAATACAGTGAATTACTGCTGATGTAATTAAAGCCGAATATGATTTTCTGCACTTATGTTTTAAGTGCTGCAAAATCCATGGGAGGACTTGGATTCCTTTAAACTGTGCTATGAGGACAGTTCTGTATTATCAGAGTTGGTCTTGTTTCAGCAGAGGAGAATTTGGTGGATTTTGGAGAATACTTCTTATACAAATGCCTTCTAGTGAATCTGTTTAGGAAAAGAGGTTTTGTTATGAAACAGGGGAAGTAAATGGTTTTTTAAACTACAACTGAGATTTTCAAAAGACATTTGTGCTCCTTTAAAATGAGAACATTACTGAATTTAAGACCTCTGAAAACCAAGAAATGGATAAGGCGCATATTCCTCCAGAATGTAGGCATACACCTGGTTTTGAACAGATTTTCCAGCCTGTCTTTAAATCATACAAGTGGACTACATTACAGATGCTGCAAATAAGAACACAGAAAGAAAACACAGAAAAAATCCACAGAAACAATATGAATACTGTAGTACTAACTCTGTATGCACAGTTGTCTCAACATATGAAATGTGCTTTTTATGAAGCAGAGGAGCTCTCTGTAGACAACTTTATTCCAAAGAGTCCATCTTAGACTTCCTTTGTGTTGCTGTGTTTGCTTCTGAATCCCAGCTGTGATTTCAAGGCACTATGATCATGTTTGCTGTCATCTGAGAGACTTCAAGAGAAGATGTGTCTCTTATTGACACAACTTCCAAGTTCAGCTTTGGAATGAACTATGTGCATGGTTCTGTGCTCAGATCAGCCTTTGCTCTACTGCTGCTGTTCTGACAAGCTGTTCCACTTCACCACAGCTCACCGTCAGCATTGTAATTGCAGCTGGGGTGTAAGCAGATGAATTCTAGTGTTCAAAACTGATAAAGTCTGCAAAAACTGAAATTCACTCTCAGGATCCTTTCTCATGCCTTATTAATCTTATTAAATGCATAGTTTTTTACATCTAATGAGCTCAGCAAGCTGTCTAGGCTGTCCTTCTTCCTAGGAGGGAAATTATTGAAATTACCAATCCTGCTTTGAGGTCACAGATGTATATGTATAGATTATATCTTCCTGCAAAATACACCATTGCCTTCACTGCTTTTTAATCAATTCCATTTGCCTTACTGAGCAAGTTTTTTGTAGCCATTGCCCACCTCATCTTGAGAGGACTCCCACATTGCAAATATAAGCACTACATCATAATGTAAAACCAGAATTTTTCTAGTCTAAGTTTAGATTTAGTGGTATTGACAGGCTGGCACTATCTCAAAACTGAGTGTATATATCATCAACCCATTCGCAGGGCTTAAAATTAAATATTAATGATAGAGGTCGTGTGCCATTTATTGGCATTGAATGAATCACCAAACTATTGACATTCTGAACAAGGAAATGCATCAGACTCTTCAGGCCACTGTCTCTTGTTCACAGTAAAGAAACAAGATGAATGAGCCCCTTTCTGATTCATACAAGGCTCTCAAGTAGGAGTATCCACTACAGGAATCTACGTGAGAATCCTGAAACAGCTGCAGCACACAGCTTCTTTCCACCTTTCTGCTAATGTAATGTCTGCCAGACTAATGGTCTGTTTGAAGTGCCATCTTTGAAATGGTTTAACCAGATCAAGTTGGCTGAGAGGAGTAGAAAGAACCCACTCAGTATACCAGATCAACAATGTAAACAGGAAAGTCATATAAACACAGGTATCATTAAAAAAAAAAAAGGAAGCTAAAGCTACATACTCAGTGCTGGTCCTCCCCTAGTGAGCTCATCATAAAGAGCATTTCTTAAAATGCTGTTCAGTTTTAGCACACATTGTGTTACAACCTTGACAAACAAATCAGGAGAACCATATGATGCTTAAGCCATAATGTCTCAGTGTAATGAGTGCTGTGTAGGCTTCTGAGAAATCAAACATTAATCTTCTTTGAGTAGTTCAGCTGACCATATGTGATATCCTTGTGTTTGTAGGGCACTGAAGAACTAGAAGTTCGAATCCTGGTGCAAGCTCGGCCAGGCCAAGATATCAGGTCTGTATTTATTAAAATATCTCTGATAGGAATTGAAGGGCTGATGAATTTCAAAGTAATTTTTTAATCATGAGTGGTACTGACATTTTGACAGATTAGGGAGCGTCTGTGGACACTCCAGACCTGGAGCAGGACCAATGAAGGAAAGGCACTTTGGATCTCATCTTGTTTTTCTTTCATGTTGTTTTTCTGTCCTGATTTTCAGACCCATAGGACATGACATTAAAAGAGGTGAATGTGTGCTGGCTAAAGGAACCCACATGGGTCCATCGGAGATTGGTCTCTTAGCAACTGTTGGAGTAACTGAAGTAGAAGTTAACAAGTTTCCAGTGGTTGCAGTAATGTCAACAGGGAATGAGGTAAGAAAAGTTGGTTTAGAATTATAGTCTGAAGTACTTTCTTTTTTTTGAGGCAATGTTTTGGATAGTGACTTCCACCCTACTCCCAAGCAGACTCACTTTTGACAGCAACTCATGCTGACATGAGCTATTTTTGTGAGGCATCAACCCATAATAATCTGCTTGTGTTTTCTCCCTTAGGGGCTTTCTCACAGGTCTCACACTCTCTTTGCCAAAATTTTGGTAATGTATCCAACCATGTGTCAGCTGTTTTCCTCCTGCCAGCAAGGGAGAACCTGTGGGGTAGTTGGGGTTGTGATTCATGTTGCCAGTCATGACTGAAGAGTAATTTCTTTTAAGCAACAGCCTCTGTGTCTGTAACACAAATGGCAGACTGTAGGAGCGTCGGGGGTAGCACGGTCGGGACAGACGGAGACAAGAGATCTCTGCAGCCAGGTCGTGGAACTTGTGGTTTATTGCAGAGGGCCTGGGTGCAGGGCCCTGCTGGGAGCTGCCAGCCGCAGCTCTGAGCAGACCCGAGAGAAGAGAAGGGTAGAGAGGATGAGAAGGTAAGAGAGTAAGAGAGGCAAGAGTGTAAGGGAGTAAAAGGGGTAAGAGGGCGAAGTTCCCGTTACAATACAATAAATCTTCTTCTGTGTTGAATATTCTGATTCTCACTAACCAATCTAGTACAAGATACAAATTTAATATTTACATACAGCCTATAAGAATCATTATATTACCATACTGTGTTACATTTTAAACCCTAAAAACTACTCTTTGGACCCCTTCTGCCAGGCTGGTAGGGTCTGCTCTGACCCTTGGACCTGTCTGCAGGCAGAGGGTATTGTTTCATCAAAAGGGGATTACCTTCAGTTGGCCACACCTTTGTTTTCCCGTTGTTCAGTAACTAAGGGATCTCAAAGCTTGCTTTCATTTCAATCTCGCTTATAGTTTCTATATTCTCAAAATCTTTTGCCAGACAATCCTATTTATAAGGCTTTCCTGTTTCATCTTCCCTAACATCAGACAAGCTGACTTGGAAAACTCAATAGTTCTACCAAATGCCTTGTTGCAGTACTGTGCCTCAATATTCTTTCTTATAGTAGCACACGTTGAAATCCAGACACTCTCCTGTTGGTAGAACAGCAGACCAGCTTTATAATTGCTTTAACTACATCAGAAAAATCAGGTTTATGATTAACTTAATTTACTAACTTTACATATGTTGTGTGTTGACCCAGGCCAGCAACAGTGCCCTCTCACTTCTTCCAGCAGCAGGACAGAGAAAGAATAGGAAGAGCAAAGCCTAAAGAACATGTGGGTTGAGCTATGTGGGTTAAGACAGCATGAAGTTTTGACTGTCCTTTAAGACGAACTTTTTGAAATCCAGCCACAAATATTAACTCAGTAGCTGTATTCTCATACAGCTTGAATATGTTCAATTTTGAAAGATTTTGAAAACTTTTCATAGGTTGAATTTTGTCGTCTGGGGTACATATTATTGCCAGATTTCATAACATAAACAGGGGTGTGGCATGCAGGAACCAAACCACTGAGGCATAAATCCATAGATGTATAACTGAGGAATAAATCCATAGAACTTCAAGGATTACAGGTGGTGATTTTCTGATTGGTAACTTCCATATGATTGAAGATTCTTGCATGTCATTAAAGGGTCCTTTACTGATGTAGACATTCTCTTTTGTAAAATGTTAAAACATTCTTTAACATCCTTTGACAATCTTCACAGAAACAGAGCTGCAAGCCAAAGCATAAAATTTACCCATGCTCCACTTCTCATTATTCTTACCTTACTACCTAATGCTGTGATTTTGACAGATACATTCTTATTACTAGTAGTCTTATTTACCTCTTGTCAATATTGTATTGTCCTTTTGCATCCTACATTAGAATTTCTAATATATATAAGATATACATTTACATATGTATGTTCTGTAGTTTAGCTTCCAAAATACATAACATATGTGAGGTAATTGCCACAACAGACTATCTTAAGAGAAAGTTTTAATCCAAAACAGTAATTGATATAAGAAATAAGCATAAGGCTTCTGTTCATGAATCCAATGCAGACTGTTGTATTTAAGATATCTTTTTTGGTGAGCAGACAATGAAATTCAAAATGTTCATTAATACCTTTAAATCTGGCTAACAATATCAATGAGGTTCCCTTAAAATCATTTAAAGAGGAACAATAACATGGAAACTTTAAAGTTTTTTGTTTGATTGCTAATGTCTGAGATTAGAAGCCGTGTACTCATAAGGAGTAAGAATGTCTTGCAGACATGAACCAGTAGAAACAAGCTAAACAATGTGGAGGATTGGACTAAACAAGCACATTACATATCTTACTAATTTAAATTTACTAAATCACTTTATACATATGTTTCATGATATGTGTCTAAAAATATCCTGTCCAACCTGAAGAAAAAATTCTCACTTGTGTAAAGCACAGTGTTCCGAGGAGACTGACTGAGTGTTTCTGGTTTTATAGCTGCTGAATCCTGAGGATGACCTCTTGCCAGGCAAGATTCGGGACAGTAACCGTTCAACTCTCCTAGCTACAATCCAAGAGCATGGCTATCCAACAATCAACCTGGGAATTGTGGGTGATAAGTAAGTACCACATGTTAGTAAAGATGTCACTTCATATTCATGTGATGCACTTTATGGCATCCATGGGAAAAAGAAATACCAGAGAAAATGTCACTCATTACAAATGTCACAGTGTTGTGACAAGGCATATCTTGGAGAAAGTATTTCATCCTTTTCATTATAGCTAGAAATAAGTCTGTTCTAATATTAGGACAAATCTTTTGGAAAAAATATCATTTAATGGTGTTTAATTTGTTTTGCATTCTGTTTGTTGAAACAGATAATCTATTTCCTGTTGCAAATTGAATTTATTGTTACAGTATCCTTCCAAGCACTATACTTAAAACACATAAGGGGAGACAGTTCTACAGCAGCTACACTTTTTTCTGGTCAAATAAAGGCAGAAGGAAAATTTCTCTGAGTTTATTTTCCATGCCAAAATTGATATAGAGTATACAATTTTGTCATATTCTGAGTAATTGTCTTTTGAGGAAGGACCCACTGCTGCATATTGGTCATCATTTCCAGAAATATATGGAAGAATTTTTTTTTTTTTTTTTACTGTAGTGGTCTTTACTTTGATTGCCCCAGAGTAGCACCCTACTGGTCAGTCTTTCTGTTCATCTGACAGTGATTGCTCCTCGTTTCCCAGTGGGAGTGAAGTGACATCTCTTGAGAGCTCTGGGATAAGTGATTGAAGTGTTCAGCTTTCTGTCCTTCCCAAGACTGGGCAGTGACTGCATTCCATGGCTTGAGTTTCTCAGCATATTTCCTCAATGTATTGAGACCTGGAGGCTTTGAAAGATCTCTCTTGCTTTTCAGTTGGGTATCAAACCAACTGACAGACTTGGTTTGACAGAGAGTTGTTCAGGTCATCCCAGTGGGTAATTAAAAGTAAAAGTAAAAAAGAAAAGCAGATAAGCAGATGACAAGGTCCCAGTCAGGGACTAAAAGGGAATCCAACCAGGTTACTATTACAGAGCAGGTAATTTCAAACCCCGTCTTCCCTAAAGCAGTATTCAATACAAAACATGACTAGTTTGACAGAAAGTGTATGAATGGGCCAGCCACTGCATGGTTTTGCAATAGTTAAACCAGGCTGCATGGTGGCTGCAGGAAATGCAGTTGAATTTGAAGTACTCATACAGGGAATGTGACATCACAGTTGTGATCTTAGGGAAGGCAAACCCTTCTGGATACTCTCACTGCATCCAGGTATCCCTTTTTGCTTCTCTAGCCTAGCAAAACACCACTGCAGTTCCAAACAGCAAGAAATATCCAGCCCTCCTGCCCATGAATGCTTCCAGTTTCAGGTGGTGATTCATACAGAGTCTAAACTCATGAGGCTGTTCTTTCTAGGAGTGGTATCTAAATGAGATAGATAAATTGCTCCTGGATCACTAAAGCTTTCTATATTATAAGGACCTTTTTAAACTGTAAACATAAGTAGAAAAGTTTTCAAATGAAACTATTGTATCCAGAGATCAGGTTCTAGATTTGTGTAGCTAAGAAAAAAGAAAACAGCCACAAAAATTCTCTTACCTCCTTGCAGTCATCTCTGTGTAAAGGGATTGTCAGGGGTTTTCTTCAGCAAAATACTGGAACTTTTTACCACCTGCAGGAGCAAAACAGCTACTGTTACCAACATTATTGTCAATGACAACTTACATCCTGTGTTACCAATGGCTTTATCCAGTGGAAAAGATGCTTTCCCTGGTAGTACCCTCTGGAAAAATAAGAGTGTAAAGCTTGTTTGTTCTTTATGGCTTTGTCGTAATCAAATAGGTATAGTCTCAACTTTGGTGTAAGGTCAACACTATCAAAATGAGAGTTTAACTTAAGGTCATTGTGCAAAACTGTAGCTATGTACTCCATTGCCTTCAGGAATTGTTCCTGTGACCTCCTAGGCATGGAGAGTCTGTGAAGATAATAATTTTGAAAGCTCTCAGTAATAAATGGCAAATAACTTTAGAATCATAGAATCATTTAGGTTGGAAAAGACTTTAGGATCATGAAGTCCAACCAGCATTGCCAAGTCCACAACTAAACCATGTCCCCAGGTGCCACACCTACATGTCTTTTAAATACCTCCAGGGATGGAAACTCAATCACTTCCCTGGACAACCTGTTCCAATGCTTGATGGCCCTTTCAGAGAAGAAATTTTTCCTGATATCCAATCTAAATCTCTAAATCTAAATCTCTGCTGCAACTTGAGGCCATTTCCTCTCATCCTATCACAAGTTACTTGAGAGAAAAGATCGATCCCCACCTGGCTATACCCCCCTTTCAGGTGGTTGTAGAAAGTGATGAGGTCTCCCCTGCACCTCTTTTTCTCCAGGCTGAACAATTCCAGGTCCCTCAGACTCTCCTCATCAGATGTGTGCCCCAGATCCTTCAACAACTTCATTGCTCTTCTTTAGAATGTCTTGTAGCGAGTGAGATTTAAGGCCCAAGAAAACTTTTTGCTTTTCTATATTTTTTACAAATGTATTTTATGAACTTTTTTTACTTGTCAGATGCTACTGAACACCAGGCAGCAAACAAATATATCAGTCTAAGGAAGTCCCTGCAGCTTTGCTTTCAGTTATGTGAGAGGTGGATTCTTTTGAATCTTAGCTACTAAATTGATCTCTGAGTCTTGAGATAGCATTACTTTGGCAAAGGTAGTAACAGTTCTTTCTAAATGTTTGGTTTTCTGCTTTTTTTCCTGTTTCATGCTAACAAGCAGAGGTGGTTACTTTAGCTTATAGAATAGAAATAATGAGCCTCCAATCACAGAGTGTACTTTGCAGTAACTTTTGAAAGAATAATTCAGTACTGTTGACTTAGCTAAGAATCTTCTGCCCCACATATCAGGATTCAGTCCTAGCAAGTCTTCTGCCATTCTTCCACACTCACATGCCCAAACCATATCTTTACAGCAAAATGCACCAGCAGTTCTGTTTCACTCAAAAGGAAAATCTGATTGTGTGAATCAGTTTGATAAGAGGTATGGTGTTATTTCATTATGTCATAAAGCTAACAGAGTGTTGCCCATGCAAATATTTCAGTACATATTTTTGGACTAGCATGACTGATTTGATGGAGCACTGTGTGGCACTTAAATGAATGCAGGAGACTTACGAGAAAGATGTTACAAAGGGTACAATTTTGACATTTGAGTTAGCATGTTTGTAGAAGAGGGGAACAAGCCTTCAGTGTCTGTTTTATGGTTTACTGAAGTTAAACCATAGATTATG
Organism: Emberiza elegans; assembly: GCA_024865655.1. Lineage (NCBI taxonomy): Eukaryota > Metazoa > Chordata > Aves > Passeriformes > Fringillidae > Emberiza > Emberiza elegans. The sequence continues at coordinate 21,616,733 of JALJVW010000139.1, read as the reverse complement.
TGTGTTTGTGTGTGTTCATATATATGTGTATTTTGTGTGTATAACATGCATCCAGACATTGAAAAACAGGAAGATTTTATATGTCTGCAATATCTACCGGTGTAGTAAAAATACTGACAAACATACTTTTCAGAAGGAAAATTTTAAAGCTTGTACTTTTTTTTTTAATGTATCATGGTATATATTTATTCCTTCCCATACTTTAGATTTAGATGGTTGCTTTCCTATTTCCTTTTTCAGTACAATTTTCATGGGGTAAATTTTGCTTTATTTTACTGGGAGTATCACTTCCTGTGCACTTTAAGCACTAATGGAGTGGGAGACAGCAGCTAATAGGGAGCACAGTTGAATATCACAATTGCTGTAATGGGTCACGGTTTCTAACCATGGAAATTCTCTTCAATCATATTTGCAGTTCTAATATTCAAGCATAATTTTTTTTTTTAGAGTAGTATTTGCAAAGAGAAACTTAGAGGTTATTCCTACTTATAATTTCAGCATACAAATCACTCAGAGGTGGCTAGGTTAAAAAAATAGCTTGTCCAGCTGCTTTAAAGCCCAGGATTGTGATACATGTAAACACAGAGAATGTGAAAAGATGGGGAAGCACACTCATTGTCTGGGTTTCTGAAGAGTAGTTAAAAGCATTTTTAAAATGCCTTTGCATATTAATCATACATAAAGTTACATTTTGAACTGACCACTCAAGTCTGACTTAGGCTAAAGCTGTACTTTCATTTGAAACCAATATTATATTTCTTTTGGGAGCATTTTAATGATTTCTGAGATTGTCACCGTCATTTCTGTTCTCATAATTGTATATATCACTCAATATTCAAAATAAAAAACAGCCATTCCAAAACCTATAGAAAAAGTTTACAGTTGAAATCCTAGAAGAAAGCAATAGGAGAAAGGAACAGACCTGGGAATGTGATACAGCTGAAGTTAGGTCTGGCCAGAAGCCAAAATTTTCTCTATTTGTGTTCTTAGCACGTAAAAGCCAAGCTGTTTGAAAAGCACACATCTCTGAGTAGAAATGGAAGATAAATCCATTTCCAGAGCTACTGCAAACACAAGAAATAAATGCAAAAATAAGGAAAGGAAGAACCCTTCTGATATTGTTGTTACTGTTGTGTCTTACATTTCTTGTCTGAATCTCAGACACACTTGCTAAAAAATTAAAAAAACAACTGGCCAATTAAAGTTGGTTTTCCAATGTGCTTTTCAATGTTGCCTCCTAATAATAAGACCAAGTGAAAAAGGCTTTCATTGGCGTTGCTTATAGTTTATGAATTTATTTGTTTTTTGGAAACCAATGATAAAAATAAGTTGCATTTCTGATCTGATCTGTAGAAGTCTAATTGTCAGGATATTTTTGTGTCTGATTATTTCATTTGTGTTGTTCTTTGTATTCCATTGTTTAAAGTGTAAAGTTTAGCCCTAGCAAAATCTGCTGCATCATGGGCCTCTGTTTTACAAAGTCATCTTCCTTTCTGACAGCTTTTCTTCTATGAAAAACTTTCTTATTAAGCTTGCTAAGGAATTTTGATCATGTATGTAATTAATTCAATTTCCTCTGCTTTTACCTTTGTTTACATGAGTGCATTTTCCCCTTCTCTGCATTCTTTTCCCTATTTTCTAATTCCCTTATCATTTCTCTCAGAGGCGTGTATAATATTTAGTTGCTTCCAACAGCATTTTCATTTATGAGTCTGTGATTTCTCTCTTTAGGAGAAAAATTCAGGAAATTCATATTGTTTCATCACTTGCTTGAAAGATTTATCTGAATAGGTATTAAATCAGCAGTTTATGAGAGCTTTTCTACATGGGAAGTGTTTAGTCTCTTATTTGTTTACCTTTCCTTTTTGACATACTGTTGGACAAAGAGCTCCTAAATGACAGGTAAACCTGTTAAAAATCACCCTTGCTGTTGCAGCAGCATTACTCTGTGATAGCCCTAAAACAAAAGCTTTGATAGAGTCTCTTCATATTTAGAATGGATACTGAAATCTAACTGAAGGATTTAGTCAGCTTCAATTTTAAGTTTGTCATCCCAAAAAAAGGTTTAAATCTTTTGTATTTTTGAGGCTTGCATGTAATTACTGCTGTTATAGTATAGGTGGAACATCTGGAGTGGAGGGAGGAGAGTGGAGAAAATGCTCCAACTCCAAAATTTCTTCTGCAATATCAGCCTGATATATATCATCATATGAGTTAGAATATGAGTTATGGGCAGAATCCAGGCACAGAATCGTGGTTTCTCCCTGCTCCAGCTTAATGCCAGGTTGGGTAAAAGCAAATATACTGTGAACAAAATTAGTAGTAGTAGTATATCACTTAACAAATGGCTGCAAGAAAATGCTTGTTAGAGAAAAGATAGTACATTAAATGTCACAATATTAGATTTTGCTAAAGTAATTTCACTTCCAGTTCTACTCAAAAAACAATGGTGTTAGAAATTTTGATCATAGCCTAATGAGTGCAGGAACACAGAGTAATAGTTTGAAGGTGATTCAGATGTAGATGTCCTCTCCTTCCTTGTGCCCTGTCAAGAATATTCTCCTTTTCAAGCAGAAATGTTTAATATCTGTCACAACAACTCTTGATAATCATTAGGGAAATCTTCAGATAAGTTGTCATATTGACAAGTCATCTCATCTAATGCACATCTTCCAAAAACACAAAGGAATGTCTCAGCCAAAACAGAGGTGAAAAAAGAACTTGTGAAATGGGACAGTGCAAGTCCCAGGGAGTCTTTTGTACCAGTAGGAAACTACATAGTGTGACAGTTAATAAAATTTCATGCTGTAGAGGTGACTGGTGCAAAGCTAATGCACAGCAGTGTGTCATTTTCCCAACTGTGTTCAACACAAGCATGGGCTCCTTCCTGAATTAGCATGTTTAGAATCACAGCTCAGTAGTAGCACATGACAGAAAAGAGCAGATAATAAAGAGGACAGAATACTTTGAAAATCCTATCTTTGAAAACAGAGAGCATCTATTTGTTTGAGGAAAATAAAAATTACTTTTTTATGGTCTATTTTTGAGGCTTAAGTTAACAATTTTAAAAGTCCCTGGAGAGATAAGTTCTGTTTTCAAGAGAATTTCAGCTTCTAGAGGCCAAAGTATCCTTCACTTAAATGACTTTCAACCTTCTTAATGCCTAGAGCATATACAGGAATTTGAGTTCCCCAGTCACTGAGAAATTTTTGAGGCTTGAAATTTTACTAATATTCTAGAAGAAATGAAAACTAATAATGGCAGTAGATACAGAACAATCAAAGAGATGGTGAACACTGAAGATGGCTCTTCACTGTTGTCAGTGATAGGAATCACTTACAAAACTGGGTTAAGTAGTATTTGGCTGTTAATACAGCCAAATATGAATTGATATATAGAGGAGTAAAGAATATAAGTAAAATTTACAGGCTGGAGGTTTATATCCTAAGAAGTAAAGATTTAAGGAAACATTTGTGAATGATCTAAATACAAGTTCTAGCACATATATATACATAAAGAGCTAATCTCCTCTAGAATTAGAAGATGAAATTTGCCCTTACCTTTGTATTCCCAGGAGAAGAACCATTAAATTTCTGAAGTGCTTAAAAGATGGACTGTGTACTAAAGCAATACCAGAACTCCAGCTGTTTAGTTCAACAGATGTTCTTACAAGATCACTTGATTACCTTCCAGTAATAGTGAGCCACATGGAGAACAAACTGAATAAGGTTTCTATTTCAGCAGCAATGCCTATGTATTCAAGTTAGAGTGATTCAGAGTGTAAGTAAAGCATAATTTTAACAGTAATTAATTATTAGGAAACTAAATCAAATGCTCTGATATTCATATCAAAGTGAGATTGCATATTTATTCACAATTCCAACAGAAGCAGGTTCAGGGAGGTTCTCGTGCTATTTTAAATACCAAATCATTAAAAAAAGAGTTATTTCTCCTGGTTGCAAATAATCTTTTAAATATTATTTCAGAGAATTAAATTAATTTTTATGTTATTCTAATGAACAATACATAGTAGAAGCATAAAATCAGAAGACTAGTACCAGCAGAAATTGCACAACAGAGCTTAGCATCATGCTGGAAAAGATTTTGGATTGTTGAGATTGCTGTCAGTAATATTGGTGGTTAAACCAAAATTTGAGATCATTCATGAAATCCCTAAGTCTTTTGTGTGTCCCTTCATGACACAGGGACCCTGTTTTGAGAAATACAGATTGACTTTGTTACTCTGGCAATGAACAGAAGAGAAAATGAGAGACTGAAGCCGTTTTAGGAAATGGCTTTCTTGGGAAGCCTGTCAGAAAGAAATGTACATCTAAACTTTTAACCTGAGTAATTTGAATATTTTTCCATCACTTCCTATCAACATTAGTATGCATTCAATCTGACTTACCATCTTTATGAAAAATGAGGAGAAACATGGTGTGGATTTACAAAGTGACAAAAGAGGGTTCTAGGTTTTGTGTTAGCAGTGACTTTGGGCATGTGTAACAGTAGTGTAGGGACATTGGCCCAATCTGCTTCTCACATTCCCCAGTCAGACAGGACATGAGTGTCTGCAGCACAGAAATGATCTTTGAAATGCCAGACTGAAGCTGCCTTGTGCAGGCTCAGCTGGCCAAGGACTGGGGAGGGAGGTTGACTTTGTTGTTGTTAACTGTCCAGCCAGCTGATAAGGAGAAATGGCTCAAGAGTCACACAGTAATGACTGATGTCATGGTCCGTTTCAATCATGAATATCTGATTTCAGGGGTTTTTTAAAGGTATATTTTTAAATCTTCGTGTCTAATGAAGACTTTTTAGCATTTAATTGCCCTACATTTAAGAGCATAAAAACATAATTTCTATTGATTTCATATTCCTGTTACAAAGGACGCTGTCTAAAAATAGTTTCACAGCAAAACTGACTTGGAAGAAGTATATGTAAAAGGTAATGCTGCTTTCGTAATTGGGAATTCATAATAAATCATTAATTGTTTTAAATAAGGTCTTGATAGGAGTAACTTTCTCAGCTTTGGACATTTTTTTTAATCCTGCCTCTTGCAGCAGGGTATGAAGCTTCTCATGAATGAAGTGGCATCTTTATTGACTATGGAGTTATAAAATTAGGATAATTACAGCTCTTTCCCCCTTGAAGTTAAGACGGTGACAGTTATTATGCCTTGAGACCTATTTCCTGAATAAGAAGCTAAAAGTGTGAGTAAAAATGTTTCAATGGGGCCCATCTCCAAATATTTTCCCATTATCTGTAATCCTCCTTCCAAAACATCAAGTTGTTTAACACTTCATTTTGCTTTGTTTTGAAGTCAAGAGTAAAGAAGTTTCTCCATAGACACTGCAAGGAAAAATGAACTATGCTTTGCTGGCATGTCCAGTTGAGCCTAAATCCTTCCATAACTTTACTCTTCGTTCCTTGGGAGAAGCCCATCCAAACTGTAAAAGAAAGCTGTTCCCATGCGCTCCCTTTCTCTCCCATTGGCTGGCCGTACAAAGAGGAAGCATTTCCCGTGGTGATTTTGAATATCTAGAGCCACCAAGGGGGACACAGCTGGGCACAGAGCTTCCCTTTGACCCCAGGAGACTCTCTCCTTCCCTGGCTCTTTATTATACCCCTTCTGCTTCCTTTACCCTCAGGAAGCCAGATGTTTTTAAAGAAGAAGGGACACAGAGCTTCCAGAACACTGCGGAGACAGGCCTACCAGATTGGTGAGCACTGTTTTTGAACCACTTGGGACGGTGAGGCACGTGCATGCTCACAGGCAGGCTCGGCCAGGTGTCTGTCAGGGCAGAGCTTGGAGCACAATTCCAACCAACATTTGCCTACAGGAGCAGATGGTCTGTTACTCTCTCCATTAAGTAGCACTGCCTTTTCAGTTAAGTTCTTATGCACCAGTGCACTGTAGACTTACGTGGCTCCACAACATTGCTAAAATGAAAATGTTTACATTACTCATCAGTAGCAGCAAACATCTTTATCCATCAAGGCTTTTCCCTTTTAAAAACTGAGCCAATTGGGAAAAATCCTGCTTGAAATTAGTAGTGGAGTCCAGGGAAGTCACTGCTGTGATTCTTCAGTCGTAGCAGGAGTTGGACCTCAGTGATCCTCGTGGGTCCCTTCCAACTCAGGATGTTCTGTCAGTCTGTGATACTGCGTACTAGGTTTTCCACCACTGTGCTGGTCATCTCTAAAGCAGACGGACTGAAACATTCAGGAAATCTCTAAACTATGCGCTATGCATTTCTTCCAAAATACATATGCAACTATATACTATGTCTTACTTAGGGAGATGGTTTAATAATATAGATTAATTTTCAGAACTTGCCCTCTAACACAGGCCTAAGGAGCAGGAGTGATGCTAGAGGGAGAACAAACCATCTGTCATTTTCTCCATTAACAAACAAAAGCAATGAGTTTCTATAGTTTCATTCATGTAGGAAATAAAAATAGGTAGAAGAGGAATGAAAATCCTATTAAAGATTGTACCTGAAAACTTCACATGTGAGGATCCTCACTGGGGTAAATGGGCCCATTTTTGTAAGAAAAAGTTGGAGGATTGGGTTATAGCTTAATGTTTGCATACTGGAAAACAAAATAAATTACTGTTCTTGTGACTGAGTCAATCTGCCATATCCCTGGCTTTCAAAAAACTGGTTCTTGTTTAGCAATTAGTTATTCAAGATGAAGCCAGGTTGTTATAAATCTAGGTTTTTTCATGTAATGGACTAAACCTTTAGCTATACTAGACATCCAAAAAATTTATGAGAAACTGTTGTATTTAAAACATTTTAAATTAATGTGAAGAACGTGATACAGACTGTCTGCTTTATCTGAAATTACTTAAAAGATGAAATCTACCAGCAGGTGATGGACTTGGAATTCCTCATACAAGTCAGTTCACAACTCATTGCTACTGCATAAAACAATAAATGAGTCTTTAGTCTCTTCTGGGCAGCGTGAGGGAAAGCACCAACAAAAACCAGCCCCTAGAATAAGTCTTCCTACCCAAAGCATGAGCAACAAAAAATGCTTCTGCTTCTAGAGCAGGAGAAAAGGCAATGGGCATTTTGTTATGTTAAAATCATCTTTGTGCTTGAAGGAATTTGGTCCAGTATTGTAGAGACAAATGGAGTTCTAGTTCCTTCCATTAACTAGCAGCTGTCAAAAAAATTAAGTTGATGGTCTCAAGCAGGATAAGGTTCTCAGTTCCTTCTCTTCACTTATTTCTAACACTGTAGTTTACTCTTTATGGAGAATTTTAATTTTTTTTAGTAAACAAAAATCAATGCCATATTTCATTTGGTATTTTCTAAAAAATAACTACTTGTTTTAGGACACAGCTGATGACAGAGAACTTTTAAATGTCTTTTTATATTGTCTCTAACCTGTGGCTTCCCAATTATTTTTGTTCTGAAGACAGACATTTTTCCAAGTGATGAAGTTATAATTCTGTATGGGGTGGAGCTTCCTAGAGAAAGCCTTCATTGTAATTGCTTCATTGTGAGGCACTGCTTCTAGGGACTGCCTTTCTACCTGTCCTAGAGACATCCATACTGTAGATCTATAGCAGTTACACCAATTTACAGGGGTAAACAGAATGAAATTATTTTAAATTCATTTTAAATTTATTTAAAATTTACTCTTACAGTTGAAGCTAAAGTAAAATGAAAAGGTAAGAAATTCTGTGATTACAATGCCATTTCACTATGTGTCAGATTTGGTGATATTATTTGCTAAATGTAAACAACTGGCACTAATTACATCCATCGTATATTTTACTTTCAGTAGTGTCAGTATAAGCCAATTCTCATTTCATGAGTGCTCTAAATGAAGTAATTTCAGAACCACAGTTGCCCTTCAGACTCACCAGTGCACTGAAAAAGTGAAAACTTTTCAGTGACTCCATATTGACTCACTTCCTTTGTAAGAAGGAACATAAAATAAAAATCTTTACCTGTGTAATCCCATCCAATTTCTTAGAAAAACTAATGGATTTCTGGTAAGTGTACTGATAAGGTTCATTATCTTCAGCCAGCAAAAATAGCCAGGGATAGTTTTTCAATTAGTGGAAACCGGCAGTTCTCAGGCTGCTTCTTACACTCAAAGGACACACACTATACTGGATTTAGAGTGAATTAAGTGCTCAAGAGTCAGTACAATGGCACAGCAACTGAAGACAGCTGTTATCAAAGCTTTGGTCTTGTTCTTTTAGCATTTATGCAAAAAATTATAATTCACACTGAAATGCTTGCAGCTGAATGTACACAAGCAGCAGACAAGGGTGTGATCGAGGACCCTTCATGCAGGAATGTGCCCACAGTGGATGAGCACCTGGCTTCTATGCATGAGACTTTTTCCTGTAGCACTCCCATGGCTATCTGTTTTTCTGACCTCTCTGATGTTTTGTCATTCTGGCATCTATATGAGCAGGAGTCTTCTGAAGCAGGTCAAGGAAACAGTGGAAGAAAATCTATTCTTATCCTGATATAGAAAAAAAACATTGAAGGCATTAGACAGCTCTCATGGTTACTTCAGCAAAAAGTTGAAGAGCTCTAATTGAAGGCCTCTAACCAAAATCCCTAAAAGTTCATAAATGTAACATGAAAAAGAATATTCTGCAAAGTAACATTTACATTTGCAGCAGCAATTACAGGAACAGCAAAAAGCACCAAAGTGCCATTCTTTAATATTTCTGTCAAACAGAAAAAACTTACCTAGTTATGTCAAACAAGCCAAGAGCTGCTGTAATTATTCCAGCTTTCTTCACAACCTGGCCTATTTTCCTAGGGAAAACATTCTGCATCTGTTCAGAGTGATCCAGGGAAATACCACAGAAGGTAAAAGGAAGATACATTATGAGAACATGATGAAATACACTTAAGAATTTTGAAACAAATACAGTTTCAGAAGTGTGTCCATATGTTACTACATACACCATCAAAATTGGATTTTCTTCTGCTTTCAAAAACCATGCAAGTCAAAACACAGAATTCCTATTACTGTCAAATATTCTTTCATTGAATTGCATTCAGTGAAATGTATTCATCAATTTACATTCAATATTATGTTCTACAGAAGCTGGATTTTAGTTGGCTAAAAATAATGGCATCTATGCACCATTCTGCAACCTGCAAATTACTGATATGCAAAGTACTCCTCTTGGCCATGAGGTGAGAAGTGGGTGACAGACTCTGTCTTTATGCCTCACTGCATTCATCTATTCATTTTGAAATCTGTCACCTCAGCTGAATGAGCGGTTAAAAAATGAGAGCTAATCTTAAAGAATCAAATCCATATCCCATCTTTCCTCAAGAAGAAATGTCATTGAGCTTAATGAGATCTCTGAATACAACCAGTAGTCCATTGGTTATTTGATGAAAATTTTTATTTGGCAAATTCTTTGTTATTTTGGAGGTAGAAGTTTGACTGGGATCTTTGCATGCAATGGGAATTTCTAGCAGGTCTTTGTACCTCAGGTAAACCTGTTCTTCTGGAACATCTCTTTAGCAGGTAAGAGACTTCTAAGTTGCAGAAGTAGTACAAACCACTGTTGCCAGTTTGTGGGAACACATCCAGAATGTGCTAAGCTCAGGGCACCTCTAGTTGAAGTTTACAGTCAACTGCTGTATTTTAGAGAGCAGCTGGACTACTTGGGTATCTAGTGTGATTGTGTAGGATCACTGCTAAGCACTTCCATTTTCACTGTGTGTCCGGGAATCTGTAGCTCCTCAGAAGTTGTGAAGAATCATGTCTTTCACCATATAACTGAAACACTTGAGATACTTTCAAATAAAGTAAAACAGCAGGCAAGAAAGGTTGGCCAGCTCTGCTTTTGAACTCACAATAGACACTTGTGCATGCATCTGGTGCATTATGGTGCATTGTGTCTCTTTCTGTGTCTGTGTCCAGGATCTCTGTAAACACACAAGTTCAAGGTGCTGACTGTGATGGTGCATGCGCGCATTTTGCAAGTAAAGGTTACCAGAAGACCTGGGTTTATAAAAGCCCAGGCTGCTGCATAGAGAAATGCAACGACCCCGAGTGTTTCTGTTAGTCACCCAATAGTAGCAGCTGTATGTGGCAGTGGGCAGCGAGGACAGGCAGTGACTTCAGGTAATGAGGTTGCATTGAATGAAGGAAACTCCTGTGGCAAAGAACATGGTGGAAATGGTCCTGGAAATTAGTAATGAACTCTGAGCTTTGTACTGTGACAATGGCTTGATAAGTCAGTCCTAACTAAAGGTTCTAGTCCCATTTTAACTGCGATCTCTCATTTTATTGCAGAGTGGTAGGTGATTTTTTTGAACATTTGCTGTTATTTGTTTTCTATATTAAATTATATAACTGAGCGGTTTAATTGCATGTATCAAACTGCTGCTGTTAAGGGTTGTGTCACAGAAAAAGCTGACAGATTGATAATTAATGACAGTGAAGCACAACAATAGGATCAACAAAAGTGAATTAACATGTGTTGATTTCTGTGTGAAAGAGAAAATTACACTGTAATTTAGGGTACTTCAAACTGGCACTTAAAACACAGAGAATTCTTTGGTCTTGACTATAATGTAGCTATTTCTTTTGAGAGTGGAAAGGAGAAAATTTACATGCCTGATGTCTATTTTAATGAGGCTTGCATCATTTTTTTGTTCAAGTTCTTAAGCTTTCTTGTATATCTTTTCAGTTCAAAGACAGCTCACTTGACAGCTCAAGTGTTGAATAAGTTTTCCACAAACTAACTTTGATAACCAGAATTTTTCATGAATCCAGAAGGTGTTCCTGCTGTACTGCCATCCTGCAAGTCCTCTCCTCAAATCAATGAAAGCGAGTGTCAGCTGCAATGTCACACATCTGCTTACTGGATGTTGGCTGCTGCCATTGTACAATGGTTACCCTCCAACCAATTTCCAGATTGTACTGCTCGTTCTGTTCCACAAAACTGAACAAGAAGGATCAGGAAACTGGATAGTAGAGTAGATGCTCTGTTTATCAGACTGACAAAATTAGCAGAGAATATAAAGATGTAGTTAAAAATACATGCACCCTTTATGCAAATTACTGTGCAGCTTCAAAAATGGGTGTACAATACACATTATATTTATGCAGACACAATCTGCTCCAGGTGTTGAGAAAAAGTTTGGATTTGTTCCTTATTTATGTATATGAATAGTTTCATAAACTGTATGCAGTCCTTAAATAACAAATTTTCTTCACGGTATTAACAAAAGATGATCAGATGTGATCTGAAACATACCTGAGTATAACTTTTTTAATAAGTTGCAGTGTGTTAGAAAAGCACATTCCCTTTTTGTGCACAATGTCACTCTGACTTTGAAAATCACCAAATGAAATTGAGTAATTTTGCCATCTGGAAATTAGACTTCCCATCAAAATCTACTTTACATTGATTAAGGTATTCACCATTATATTTTAGCACCTGTTAACGTTCTGTCCATAAAGGAAAAAAAATCCAAGAATAGCACTTTGACAAGGTATTTTAAAGGATTTATTGTAGTAAATTAGACCATTAATCTAGCTAATCCAGTATCCTGCCCTGCTTCAGAATATAGCTTCTGATTTTTACCTGCTCAGACAGTGAGTGTTATTTCTCAGCTTCATGGCAATTTGTCACCTGCCTTTTAAAACAATCTTGTCATGCTATACTCAGATGCCAAAGTCATCTATTCTTTCAGAATCTAATGGTTTTCATTATTTATTCCCTTTCCTTTTATATCCTTTTTCAATCTAAAGGAGCAGCTGCTCACTGTTACACAACAAATGAAACAAGAAGTAGTATCTTGTTATCTGATTGTATCCACTCAGTGTTAATATGCAATTTGAGTAATAACTCTCTGCATCAAATCCACTAAAGGCAAGGGAAATGTTCACAGTGTTGATTGGAGACTGCAACAGGGGACTCCTGTAAGGAGTGTTTGGTGCTAATTGCAGAGTCATGGAACTACTAGCTTTAAGTACAACATAAAGTTAAGCAGACCTGAGTGACAAAAAGTCTGCCAAAAATGTCCAAAAAGGAGACATTTTCTGCAACAGCAAGGGAGGGAATTCTGTTTCCTTTTTTCAAAATAAAAACCAAGCTAACATAATTATTCAGTTTATTGCAACAAAATTTCTATCCCATCTTTCCTTTTGAAATAATTAAATTCATTCTGTAACTATGTTAAAGATGATAGGCAGTGCTATTGCCTGGATAAGTTTTAATGGTAGAATTTTTTAATGCCATGCACTATTCAGATGGTAAAGAAAATAATTTTAAAATTCTAAAGAAAATTATACAGATCATTCTACTGGATATGCTAAAAATGCACCAATCCAGTAACATACAGCTTTTTACATGACAAAATAAAAATACCTGATTGATTAACTAGTCCAGTAGTATGCTGTCCTCATAAGGAAAGATGTGAATTTTGTCCTCACCTGGTTTGAGTTTAGGCTTATTTCAGGGGGGGGAAGAAATTTTTTTCCTTTGTTAAGTGATTTAATGTATATACAAATACATATATATATTCCATATGTAAGTAGTTGCCTTTCCATTCTATTTAACTTTAACAACAATTAAGTATAATACTTGTTTGCTTTTTAGTGTTCCTTCCATTATTCTCAAACCACAACTGAAAGCAAGCCTGCTTCATTATCTAGAATTAGCATGTCCCCAGACAGGTAGACTTGCTACCTATGAATAACTTTTAAATAATTAAACAAGATAAAATGAAACAGCCTGGAGCAAGTTCAAGATAAGGTCCTCAGCTCCATCACAACCTAATGAGAAAAATGTACTGAAAGCAGTCTTAGGCTGGTGATAGTGGCATATGTCTGACTGCCGTGCCTCAGGAATGCCAATATCGACCTAGGTAATGAATATGTGTTTCTTGTTGCATTCCAAGCAGCCTCATTGGCAAGGATTAAGGAATACTTAGATCTTGAGAGACTTTTCCTGTCACAAACTCTATAATAATCTTAAATAATATCTTGTTACATACAGATACTACTTAGAGGATCAATACAAGACAATTGGTTTTGAAGAAGTAGCCAACAGCAGACTTGCTCCTTTCTGCTTTCCTTCAATGACTAGTCAAGACTTGTGCTGGGTTTTGGAGAAAATGATCCCGAGATTTCAGAAGGGGCAGCTGATAAAATGTCTCCGTTTCCTAAAGAACAAAGAAGATGGTTTTGCTTGAGCCCGTTTATTTTCTCCTAAAGAAAACAGTTTAGGCATTCTTTGTAGGCCATTAAGAGTATCCAAGATACCCAGTACCCTAAACAATAGTCATGATGGCATGCCACAGAACTGCAGCCATTATTTCCTTTTAAAAAGGGATAGTGCATAATTCTATCCTATTAATTGCAGTCTACAGCAATCTGCCGTTCTTTCTGCTGTATCTGGTTGCCTACCTCTTACAAAGCAATCTGACCCTAGAGAGGGGTGTAACCCAGCATAGATAATAAAGTTGTGCAGGATGATTACACTGTGATGCCAAGGAACATGGTACTTCAGTCACTAGGCATTGTGGAGAAAGACTCTTGGGTCTTTCTGCCTGTAAGGCACAACCAGGGTAGAGCACGCTGGAGGGCTCTCTGGTGAGATGAGGCGTGTGCAAGGTTGCATGCACTGAGATATTTACTCAGTAAGGGAGTGCACTCATTCTTGCATGCCATAAATTGTAGTACACGCAGTAGCACATCATGGTAACTGCTGCTTGTATTTCACTGAACCATGGGCAAAGGAAGGATGCTCATGGGAAAGGATTTTTCTTTTTGAGACATTTGGAAACACAGAGTTTCTGCTAGTCTCTGAAAGGTCAACTAGAACTTGCATAATATTCCTAATTTTTGTGTTTTCAGCTCAAGCTCCAAAATTACTGCTGTAGCTCTACTTGCGGATGAAATAGAGCCCAAGCTCTCAAAGGATAGCCCTCATGCCATTTTCCACCTGCATTCATCACCCACAATGGTGTTTTGTAGTTGTAGTGTGGTATTCACCTGAGGTGCTGTATTCCAGGTGAAGGCCTTCGTACAGTCACTAGCCTTATTGCCCATTCTTTCAATGGCATTCTAAGTAGGAACAGCCTCCCGTGAAAAACTTCCAGGATCACTGAACTGAAAACACACTGTTGAAGAAGCATTGCATACAGTCATAGCAACCGGTCAGCTTCTGGTCAGTTCACAAATGTTAAATGCAAATATGAATTTAATATATTGGAAATTGGTTTTGATTCCTTTGGACCTGTGTGAGTTGTATTACAGAGTTTCTCCACTGCGTGCCTTGAAGCTCTCTATTAGCATCAGTACTGCTCTTAAATATCTAATGCTTGCTTCAAAGTTTCCAGTTTAGATCTAAAATGGAAAGGAAAGAGCTAGGACATTAATTTCCTTCACAGTTATACTCTTTGTATGGAAGAATATCATAGCTCCCATTGCACTGTTTCTCATGAAGGTGAATAGACCTTTTAAGAGCATGGATTGTGTTTTTGCAAGCTGAAGTGGATATGTACAGGTGGCTTTGCTGCAGAACCCTCTAACAGAGAAGAGAAACAAAGGATTTACTCCCACTCTTCAAAAGTTTGAAGTGGAGCCTCATCCTCATTTTTGCACATATCAGATAAGCTAGACAGGTAGTACTGCAGCCTGCTAGGTGGTCAGTAGTTTTCATGTGTCAGGTGCCTTTATATATCCCTGTCAGTTCATCTAAGTCACAATTTGTATTACTACCTATTGTGCCAATTGCATACTCTTAGACACTTATAATAGCGTTCTTCAGTCCCAGTCTAAAGTATCCCACTGTTCCTGTTGCAAACTTTAGACAGAAAGGTGCCAAACAGTGTGGTGTTCACTTAATGAGATTGCAGCTCTTGACTAGAATTGAACAGTGTGGAATCTTCAGAAGGAAAAGAGCTTGTATTATTCTCTTAAAACAAGTGTGTATATGCATCTCTATGTGTGCACACAGACTTATATTACAACTCATAATAATTCTATGGCACTAATCTGCTTGCCTGTTCTTTCCTGCAGCCCAGATGATTTACTGAATGCACTGAATGAGGGTATCAGCCGTGCTGATGTGATCATTACATCAGGAGGTGTATCTATGGGAGAAAAGGTATGCAAAATTTAAGTTTGACTTCCTACAATATATGTAAGATTTCAAACCAGTCTGTCATCCAAGCTACTACTTTTGTATTAATGTTTATTAAAAATGGACCTTACTTTTATTGTCACACTTACATGTGAACTAGTTAAGAAAATAATCTTCAAAGCTCATTCCATTCATTCTTGTTTCTGTACTATAGTTGACATAGTACAACAGAGAAGCTTTTAATTCTTGATGAGGGTTTTATAAATGTGTTTTTATTTAAGGAATGATTTATGTAGATGAGGAAGGTGCTGGGTTAATAGCACATGAAGACAATAGACTTTATTTTTAGAGCAGGTAAAATGTAGATAGAATTAAGGTACTTTGAAAGTACTGCAAAAAGCAACCTGAATATATAAATAGCATTTTTTTTACTCAGCACATCTGTTTCCTGAATGTGCCAAAGCTCTGTTACAAAAATAGTTTTATCACATTTTGCACCTGATAGTCCTACAGAGAATACATATGAGACCCAGTGAGCTGATATATTTGCCTTTTGAATCATTAACAGAATTGTTGATTGAGTTCCTGTTGATTATCCCTGTGCCAAAACCATCAAAGAAAATAGGGATACACAGATGCTGGTGGGGCATAGATGAACCTGCAGGACATTTATTAATCATGACTTATGCGAAGGAAAACTCAAATTACTTTTTGATCCCAAGCTGAATCTGTGAGTTTGGCAGGTAAAATAAACATCTTTTATAACTAACAGATACTAAAGATGGTCATTAGGAGGTGGGAAACATGTGTGCTGGTTTTGTTTACTTTTCTGAGTAGAAATCATATCATTGGATACGTACTGAAAATGGATAATTAATTAAACCAGTGCAAATAACTTTCAATTACTCCCATGGTCTCCAGTATGCCTAGAAAAATAATCAAGGACAAGTACTGGTCTTTCATTTGGGAACGTGGCAACATAGTGCAGACACAGTAATGCTAAGAAGTGGCTGAACTGCTGATTGGTCTTACAGACATTCAGACTTTCAGATCATTTTTCCCCAATCTGAATTTGAAACAACAGCCTAAAGTCAATAGGCTATACGTTCCACTGATGGTCTGCCCTCTGATACTTAGCTTTCTACAGTTTTAATGAAATATCTTTGAGCATCCAAACAGTAAACAGAAAGTAAAGGAGGGGTTAATGCAATTAATAATTGAGAGTTAACACCTGGCTGAAATGAGTTGCTGCTTTCCAAGTACTTGAACACACACATGCACAAAAAAAAAAGGGTAACTGCCCGGGAGTTTCAGATTTACTGCTTTCAAAGTCTGTCTTCACAGATGACTGCTATGGCCCAAGTCTTTAGCCTAAACACCACAGATAGGGTACTACATCTTTAGGCACAGCAATTGTCAATAAAGATTAAACAAGTAATTCCATTTGTTTTAATAACTGGATCAATCATGTTTGTGCAAAATCATTTGGCTTGAACTCATTCACAAACCACCCACAGTTTTTTCTTTCTAAGTAATGTAAAACCAACTACTGTGAATTAGACCATTAAACCCAAGAAATTACAATTACAGTATCCTGGAAAACTATGATTTCTACAGTACAGTATTGATTTTAAAAGTAATAGGAGATCTCTAAATCTACAACTGATAGCTTCCATGGCAAAATTTAAATAACTTGATCATTAAAGTCTTAGCTTTGAATCATAAAGGTTTTTTCCATGTTTGACATGGAGAATGTTTTAGTAGTAGGTATTTGTGGGGTGCTCTAAGATTCTGATGCTGCAGATGAATTTAAAGGAAATATATGTTCTCCTGGAGTCAGGTTTGGCACCTAAATGAGTCTGTTCTTTACTTCTTCTTTTCCCAAACACTTTCTTTCAAATGCTGAAAATTCCCCACTGGGCTGTAGCACTTTCAGGATATGCAAATTTTCATCTTCACTTGATATTAATTAATTGCTTTGAATGCTTAGATGATGTAAAGCCACTTTGATGTTACTTAATTTTTTTTTTTTTTTTAACAGGACTATCTTAAACAGGTGCTGGATATTGATCTTCACGCACAGATTCATTTTGGCAGAGTTTTTATGAAACCTGGGTAAGAAATCTTTCTGCTTAGGCAGCCTAGATAGAGGCTACATTGGGCCAAATATCCTAGTGAAGTGCTTTAGTAGATTTCACTTTTCCAAATATACTATAAACCACAGAATAGATATATGACGGAAAAGCAGCAAAATCAGTGCTCTTCAGATTAGTCCTCATCTTTATGGGTGAAATTAACTGGAAGAGAGAGATTATTTTTTATCAGTAAAAGATACTTCTCTGATAACTGTTACAAATCAGGTTTGGGGACTGGTGGGAAACCAGCATGGTATAAACATTGCCACAGCCTTCAGAGTGATCACAGAGCTCACATTGACATTACCATGAAATAACAGGATATTAAATGGACAGTTTGCTTTATGAGTATCTCATTTCACTTCAAAATTTGCATAATTTATATTCCTACAAGCAGTTCCTTGAGAGAGGTGGAATGACAGGTAATTTACAAAGCTTTGTCTAATTGGCATATTGAGCATAGTAATTTTAAAGTAAGCAGAGTCCTTTATGTGTTTAGTTTGCCCCAGAAAACTGTTTCATTGCTTTTCTATGCTGTGGCACTGCTCATCAGTGAGTCTGAAAGTGTGCTCTGCAGAGAGAATGAAAATCACACATGTTGAAAATAGAGAGTTCCCATTTCTCCACAGCGGAAGAGCAGAAAGATGTCTCCACCTCTGCCTCACTCCCTATGGAGGGCAGTTTGTTTGCAGGCTGGGTCAGAATGGTCCAGCTACATAAGATCAAGCACAGCTTTGCAGAATGATTCCCTCTAGCCCAGAACTGTTGTCACAGAGCAGAGCTGCAAGTGGGTGTTTGCTGTGAAAACAGACAAAGACTTTCACTGTCTCTGCGTACAGTCTGGTAAAGAACTGTGTGTGGGCTTGCTGCTTGTGCTGCTCCTACCACCACCTCCTTTCCACAAAAGGAATGAGTGAGGAAAAGTTTGTTTCTTCCCGTGGTGGATGTAGCCCAGGCATGGAAATTGCTCACTGCTTCTGTCATACTGCTACAACTGATGTAGGGAAGTCCCAGAAGCAGGACCTGCACTCCAGTCTCTGCTGCTGACAAAAATGGATAACTCGATTTAGAGAATTCAAGTATTAAATTCTGGTTCTGGCTTACTTGTAAGCGAACATAATTTTTTCTCCTGGTGACTCCTCTGTAGACCTGCAGCAATGAACTTTAAATAACTAGCTGGAAAAACTTCAGTGGGTTTTTTTCCCTTAAATGTCCCTTTTCAATTTATGCCACAAGAAAGGTATTTCTTATTGCTACCAAAACATTTGCTCATCAGTTCTTACTGAGAATGTAAGCACTCTCTTTTTCATTAGCTGTAGTGCAATAGAAAATATTGTATCTTGGGTTTTATTAACTGCATCTTAAAAGATTGTAGATTGTGGTTACAATATTGGGAAAAAATCCCTTGAGTAAGTTCCAAGAATGAAGTCAGAATTTTTGTATGCCTGTATTTGATGTGCTTCATGAGTGCAGGGTGGTGCTTGGGATTTATCATCCCCCCACTTGGTCTGAAAGTTGCTGAGCTCGTGTAAGGTTATCTTGTCTAACTGCATTGACAGAAGGAAGTACTGGAAGATTCTACCAATGATGGTGCTGAAGTGTCGTACAAGAATTCAGAGTTTCTAGTAAATATGAATTAGCAATTCAATTTTTTGTCCATTGGTTTGTGCACTGGTTATAATAGTTGGAGGTCTGGCACATAGTTCCCATCATGTTAGAGGCATTTTAAAACAGCAACATCAAACACTAACTTCCCCTGGTAAACTGGGATATTGATGAGTCTTAACAGATACAAAACTAGGTGATAATGATCAAAGTGCAGCAAATCTTCAAAGTTGTAAACTGTCATCTGCTGACCAGGTGGGAGTGGTCAGCTCAAGATAGAGCCAAGGAAACCAGCCGTATTATTGCTCCTAGTATAGTTTCTAATGTTTGAAAGGATTATACTAATTTAAAATTCTTTTTTCATGGGTGAGTCCCTTCTCTTTACCAGCCACATTCTTGAGCTGTTACATTACTGTCCTATTTGTGTAACAGTAATAGCCCTCACAGCAAGTCACCAAAATCACTGAGCAGCTCTGAAAGGCAGAGAGAGCTCTTCATTGATAGACCTGGGAGTCACCTGGCTGCAGCTCTACCCATGGTATCTGAATTTGTTCATCTGCAGACTAGCTGCTCAGAAATACTGCTTCCTTAGTACTGTTGTAGAGACTGGAGTAAGAGAATTAGAGTCACCAATGTTATAAAAAATTGGGAACCCTTATATATAAAACAAACACAGCTCCGTAATTGCATCTTTCCAGTATTACTTCATTGTTAATTGGCTTCTAGCATGAAGACAAGATTTAGATTTTTGATTTCTAGTTCATTTCGTTTTAGATATTTCCTCTCCAAATTTGTGTACTTAAAACTTCAGAGTTGAATATCAAGAAAAATTATTCTGTCACCATAAAGAGAGGATCATACCTCCAGTATGGAATAACCAGCAGGTTCTAATGAACTGCTGAGAGAGAGATGTCCTGTTTTGGTTTATTTTCTTTTGCAAATGTTTTAAATAATACAATAATGTTCAGTGAAATTCTAATGCAGATATTAAATAATTCCTTTTTCCATAGCCTGCCAACAACTTTTGCAACTCTGGATATTGATGGCGTAAGAAAAATAATCTTTGCACTTCCAGGTAAGATGTTTTGTGGATTACTTTTGCTGCTGTGCATAGATGTCAGACATGAAACATGTCACACTTCACAGCAACTGTGCCTGGTGTTGGCCCCTAAGGAAGGTACCTGTAAGATTTTCGCAGAAATTTCCAGAAGATATGGACTTACAGGGATGTGCTAAGGAGTTCTTTTTTGTCTCTGTCCTCAGAATTTTCTGGTACAGATCTTAGGATTTCTTCCATCCAACAATTTCCTTTTATTTTTCACAGGGGTGTTTTTTCCTACAGCTCCCTGCACCTTCACCATAAATATCCTGTGGGTGTAAGTCAGTGCATCCACTCTGACATACTGAAAATGGAGACAAAAATGAGGGAATGCCAAGGAACATGTCACGGAATATTTTTGTTTATCATGCTCATGCTGTGGAACCAAAAGAGGGCAGCACGGCTGCACCGCTGCTGGCTGTGTGCCCTGGAAAAGCACTTGTTTAGAATAGAGATTTCCGTATGGATTTCTGTCCTTCTAAATGAGGAGGAATTTATTTTATTCTTATTGCTCTGGCTTTCCATGAATTTTGACTACACAAGCAATCCCTGATTGCTTGATACGCTGCTGGTTTTCAGATGTATTTCTAGTGCTTCTACCCTCCCTTGCTCTAGTTGCTGCAGTACATTTTCTTACATGGGAGAGATCAGTGGAGCATCCATCTGATCATGGTATTTATTTTAAAACTGTTGTCTAGGGAAGTCCAGATATGTAAGACAATGGTGTTTGACAGGTGGTCATACACCTCTGTTGTGAGTCAACAGAAAACATATAAATCAGTAGAATTCTCCTCAGAATTTGTCCTAAAGCATTTTGCTACTCTGTTAGGGAACTGAAAGTTATTCTTCCCTTGGGGTCTGGGAACCATTAGTCATTAATAAAGAGCCCTGTGAGGGTAGAGCCAATAACTATGCAAAATTAACTCTGCTCCAGCCCCAACAAATGTAGGCGTAGGACAAAGGTAACAGAAGAACAGAGACAAATGGTGGGGCCTGAGGAACTTGGGGCAGTTCTGGTCAGAGCAGGACCTCAGCACACATCATCCAGAGTGTAGCTTTCAACAGGTGGATTTGACACATGTCCCTTGCCACACGCCTCTGCAGTCTGTACTGTATGCAGCACATTGCATGGAAAGCTCTGTAGAGTCCTTTAAAATGAAATTGCTATAAAACATAAGTTCACTGAGCAAAACATAAGTTCACTTCAGCATTTCAGAGTAAACCAAGAGAGCATCACCACCAACTGTTCTTTGTCCTACAGGCAATCCTGTGTCAGCTGTCGTCACCTGCAATCTCTTTGTTGTTCCTGCGCTGAGGAAAATGCAGGGTATCCTGGATCCTCGGCCCACCATCATCAAAGCCAGGGTAAGAAGCTTGTCCTCTATTTTAAAATTCTCACAAGATGTTGAAGCCCAGCTCTTTGGGCTCTGAAAGGCTGTTGTGTTTGTGGAATCTGAGCCCTAGACTAGTTCTGGCAGTGGAAGGATGTTCACACAAATAGAGGCACATTCTCAGTCTCTGTTAATGGTAATATTCAGTCCTGTAATGTTTTAGAGTTAGATTGCCATCTAATGGAGTGAGATGTACAGATGCAGAGGCAGCCATTTGCCAATCAGGCAGCAAGGACAATCTCCTGTTTAAAAAAGACATTTCTTTTAGGCTATGGTAAAAAATGCAGAGTAATCTGTGAATATTTAGAGCTGGATAGTTCTGTATTAGCAATAGAAAATACAAAGTTTAAAGCCTTTTTGTTGAGTTATTTATATAAGAAACCCACATGACCCCCACCCTAAGAAATACAAATTTCTTAAACTCTTTTCACTTTTTTAATAAATCATGGATAGTGTAACTCTATTTAATATAGACTTAAGGGATGTTATTATAATGTCTTCTTCTTCTGGTTTTGATTCAAATAAAGTACCAAGGCATACATCAACTTTTGTAGATTTCTAAGTGTTCTTGGCTATGCACTTTTCTCTTACAGCTTATCCCGTGTCTCTCTTTTGCCCTTCCTCAAGCATCCAGATTTTATCTCACAGCTAAAATATTCTAAAAGAGAGAGCAATTTGCAGTGACCTTCTCTTTTGCATGTATTTTCCATTAAGAGCCATTGCCTGTATGTCTTTGCATTTCAAAGATTGGCCATTTTCCTTTTGTCAGAGCTAGGAGGATTTTGAATGCAAATACCATTTTTATCTTTCTGCAATGTAATCCAAAGAGACCAGGCTTTTTTTCTAGAGAAATAATATCTCTAAACTCTCAGTAAAGGAACAGTTTTGGAATATTCCACTTAATGCACAGAGACTCCTTCAGATACTTTGATACTGTAATATCACAGTTGTATTTCCTTAAATACTGCAGTCTCTTAAATACTGCAGTCTCTGCCTTCTACAGCTTTTAATCTTGCACTAGACACCATCTTACCTCAAAATGCAAGTTTTTGAAAAGACTGTTTTTAAGAAAAAATAACTGAGCAGATTATTCCATTGTCTTAGTGCAATGTGAATGCATGAGGTGTTCATCCTTTGTTTTTTAATCCTACAGTTATCATGTGATGTAAAATTGGACCCCCGCCCAGAATATCACCGGTGCATTCTGACTTGGCATCACCAAGAACCACTACCTTGGGCACAGAGTACAGGTCAGTGCCGGTCACACAGACTGACAGACACTCACACACAGCCCTGCCTTCCTAAAGAGGTGTCTGGGAACAACCAAGATTGTGCACAGGTTTTTTTCATAGAACCTACTTTATGCAGGCTGACTTACTCACACATTTGTGCTCGTGCATACACATACATTAGTACAAAATTCAGTGCTGATATGGCTTGGCTTTTTTTAAACATCTGCTAAGCTTACTTGCAGTCAGGCACGCTTGCTTCCTTTTGCTGTTGTGCATGTTGTACACAAGTTAGGGCAGAGGTAGGAGCAATACAAATAAAAAAAGTGTGATTTTAGCTGAACTGGAAAAGTAGGAAAGATAGCAGAGGCTATAGATGTTCTCTTAAAACAGACGAAGGATTTATTAGTCATGTTTGCCACCTAGGAATACTTCTGAATACTCAGCTGCAGTTAAGGTAAATACTAGATGTGAATACTGGTTCTGCTATGTACTGCTAGAAAGATGACTGTGACAGTTTTGCAAGAGATTTAGGTCCTTAAACAACTGTCTTTTTGCTACATCCAAATTGTTCAACAAAAAGCACCATATGTGAGGCTCCACAGGGAAAATATTAGTTCAGTTCTGGGCCCTCATTACAAGAAAGTCATTGAGGTGCTGGAAAATTTCCAGAGACAGGCAGTGAATCTGAGGAGGGGTTTGGAGAGCAAGTTCTGTGAGGAGTGGCTGAGGGAGTTGGGGGTGTTTAGCCTGGAGAAAGGAGAATCACAGGAGATCTTATCACTCTCTACCACTACCTGTAAAGAAGTTGTAGCCAAGTGGGGATGGCAACAAGTGACAGGACAAGAGGAAATGGCCTCAAGCTGCACTACTGGGGGCTCAGGTTGGACATCTGAAAGAATTTCCTCTTGAAAGGGCTGTTGAACATTGGAACAGGCTGCCAAGGGAAGTGGTGGAGTCACCATCCCTGTAAGAGTGCAAGAAACAACTGGACATGGCACTTAGGGGTTTAGTTGAAATGGTGCTGTTCTGTCAAGGTTGGACTTAATGATCTTGGAGGTTTTTTTCAGCCTAAATTATTCTATTCAGAGAGAATAGAGTTAATCAAATTTATTCTAGAACAGGATATTAAAAACATTCTAGATATTAAAAACATTCTAGACTGTGCTGATTTTAATGTTTGTATAACTGGAATAGGTGTATAAATTGAAAAATAATTTCAATAGGCTTAGCAATTTACTAGGACAAGATACATGGTACAGATAATGTGGAAGGCTGGATAGAAAAGCAATCAGCAAAGAGAATGATGATTTTGAGAGCCAGTGCAGTGACTAAATCTCCACAGAGTTCTCTGTTTCCATCCACCTTGGAACAGAAAGACCCAAGCTCCATGAATAAGTTAGCCACATAAACATTTTCATCATAACAGCTTTTGTTTGTTGTGCCATGTTGCAGCATTTGGAACTAACTGAAGACTGCACTGAAATTGTTTTGCCTCTCTCCTGTAGGGAATCAGATGAGCAGTCGTCTGATGAGTATGCGCAGTGCCAATGGACTGTTGATGCTACCTCCAAAGACAGAGCAGTATGTGGAGCTTCACAAGGGGGAGGTGGTGGATGTCATGGTCATTGGAAGGCTATGATGTCACCAGCAAGAGCGAAGCTTTGATGCATGTCCACATATCATTGACTGTATCCTGTAATATGCAACGGCACAGCTAGTTTTTCCGATTTGGATAAAAGTTGATCAGTATAGTCAACATCTTGAAATATATTTCAAATGGAATTTAAATAAATACCTTTTAAAAAAAAACTTTAAAACAAATCTTAACAAAGAAATTTATTCTGATTATATCAAAGCAACTTTTTCCTTTTCTTGCAATTGCTTTGTGTGTTCAATGCTAGTTCCAATAGCGGTAGCTTTTAGTAGACAGCAGTAGGTGCCTGCAGAACTTGTGTTTTTTCTCATCTTTAAGATACAACTACTTACGCTCTTAAAACAAGGCTGTCTGCTTATTTATACTAGCGTAGACAACACTTGGATTTCCCTTATTAGTATGCTTCATAACCGCTTCACAGAGAGCTTCTGCTTGTTCTTTATCTTGTATCTCGTGTTGATGTGCACAGTGCCAAAAGCAGAGTGGCTGCGCTGGGAACCCAATGAAGCCCCGAGGTTCTCCCACCTCGCCGCGCATTCAGGGATGTCTCTTGTCCTGGCAGCCACCCAGCTCAGTACTCTTGGGCAGTAACTGGATACCTTTTATTTCAACAAACAAAAAAATTGCTTCCTTAAGTGCTGACAGCCTTTTTAACCAATACATTTAAAAATGTACAGAACTAAAAACTAAAAAAATCAAAGACTGATCTTGTACAGATATTAGTGTTACCAGCATTCGTGTGGAAATTAAATGAGCAAAGAAATAAAACTAATGTTAAACAACTCTGTACCATAACATTTTCTGTAATGATATTGAAACTTAAATGAATAAAAAAATCCTCAATCATTATTTAAAATTTCACCTGTTCAGCCTTGTTGTTTGAAACAAAAATCAGTGATTTAAGAGGGTATCTGGGGTGGAGGAAGAATGTAGGGAGGAAAAGAAATAGTATGTCCAGTCTAGGGCCTTCTCTCATGTACAGTGTCATGAGTGAACTGAAACTACAGTGAGCTCTCTCTCACACCTCCCAAGGGACAAAACAGAAGCAGCACTTGGAGGTTGGGTGGGGTTACAATCAGACTAATCAAAGCTGGAGAATACTTCCTTTCCCCATATAAA
Source organism: Emberiza elegans (assembly GCA_024865655.1). Classification (NCBI taxonomy): domain Eukaryota; kingdom Metazoa; phylum Chordata; class Aves; order Passeriformes; family Fringillidae; genus Emberiza; species Emberiza elegans. Next base: position 21,591,397 of record JALJVW010000139.1, on the reverse strand, counting down.
TTGCATAGCATTTGAAAACAGTTCTTGTGCTGCACTGTCTGGAATTTGATAAAGTGTTCTTTTTCTTCTTTTTTTTTTTTTTCCCCATGAGATATGGACTTTTCAGCTCCCACCAGATTGTGTATTTTGGTAGCTTCACGTTTCATCTGGGATTAAGACCATAGCAGTGGTCTTAATCTACAACACCTTGTTTCTTGGACTTCATGGGTAAAATGCTATCCCACCAACTCCATTTGTGAAGCCAGAGCATTTATAGTATTATTGGAAGACATAGTCAGGGAGAACACAGAAAATTTAAATCCTGACTGCCACAGTGGACCAGAGCTGTAGTTCTATGATATTTGCAGAGGGCATCCCCCTAGGCTGGTTTTAAAACCAAACTCAATGGCCCTGTGTGGGCCATTGCAAAGGTTGAAGGTAGGTAGGCATACACTTTGGAGGCAATCCAGGGATTGATTGTTCAGAGAAACAGTAACACAACTTGCTGATCATAGGTTTTTTGTTCTGGACTACATGTCCACATTTGTGATCGCTCTATGTAGCAGCAGGGTGGTACCAAATTAAATTCATGGATGCCTGTTTTTACTATACTAATATTTTAAACCACAGAAGGAAGAGAGAAGTGGGTTTACTCATCTCTGAGAAATAATGCAGAATATTGCCCATTATAAGCCAAAGGATTATTATAATGTAGTTAAGGGTTATTATAGGCAGCATGTGTAATGAAAATCAGAAGTTTATAAAGGGCAACAATAACATAAAGTCTCACTAGCAATCAAGTTCAATAGTTTTAAAGGCAGAGTCTACTCCTTGAGTACATGCATTTGATACATTTGGATATAGAACTTTGACATTTTCACACTCTCCCACCTCTATTTCCTCAGAGGAAATACAAATGAGGAGTCAGAGCTGAAATGAAGCTACATTATCAAGGAAAAGTTGGAGCTGACAATTAATGATTCTAATACTCTTACCTGACAGGAAACTAAGACTAGCAGGAGAGCAGATGTTGAAATGCTCAAGCACAAAATTTGCCAAATCCTTTATTTTTCCTTAGCTGGCAAATTGAAGTTAGTTTTTAGTATCAGGGGAAAAAAATAATGAAAATTGTCTGTTGTTTTTGCTGGCACTTTCCAAACATTTCTAATAGACTTTTATCCCAAATAAATTCAGGAATATATTCCCAACCTAACATTTCTTTTGTGAGGGTATTTTATACATTTTCCAAAATTACAGGTGAAAAACTCTTTGCTTGAATGTTTTGTATCTACAGTAGCTTCTTTCTTGATTCTAAAGCCAGCTGGTGTTACTCCCATGTAAAAGGTGAAACCTAAGGACTACAGGTTAGACATGGAAGAGCATTTCTGCATGTACCAAAAAAAAGCAAGAGACTCCTCTAGGAGAGGAGGACAATCAAAGTCACTATTGATGAAAAAGGGTTTGCATGGGCAGAACAGCTGTTGCAGCTGGTGATCATTAAAGCAGCAGTATATAAAACAAGGTATAGCTTCCCATACCTGTATTTGGTCCATAAGTTGCAATTAAGTGTCTTATCCTCATGACAAAGAACATGATCTCTAGCTGCTATAACCCTTCTCCTTCCTAGTGCCAGCTGGTCTCAAGAGATAAAGCACAGCATTTTCAGCATGATACCATCAGCAGCTGGATTTCCATATTTACTCCCAAGTGAAAAAAGCCACACTGGTGGTTTTTCTGTGTTTTCTTATGGGGTTTGTTGTTTGGTTGTTTTTTTTCAAACTTGACTGTTGTTTTCTAGTAAATCTATCCTAGCCTTCACTCAGAGAGATGAGTTGTCATGCTGGATTTAAAGTCAGCATTGAAATGCAGGCAAATCTTGGGTAATTTGCGGGGAGGAAAAGCCTGCACATTTTGCAACTGTTACAACCTCATGAGCGGCTGCTAACTGCATGTTTTCTGGAAGGGCTCAGTGACTCATATTCAGCATTCAATTAAGACTTGCTCTGCATTTGTGCAATATCGCACACGAGCTGATAAAGTTCTTGGAATAGAAAGCCTTCAAAAGGTGATGCACAGAGGCTCAGTAGCTCTCTAGTTTTAGACTGATCTGGCTCAGAAGACTTGCTGGGATAGCCCAGCACCATACAGCAACACCAAGCATGCTCTGTCCTCATGCAAGGATTTCTGCATTTCCATAGACCCAATTTGTGTTTAAAAATACATGAAACCAAGTAATTTTTGCAGAGTTAATTCACAAGCAAAACTGAAACGTTATTGTACTCTACTAACTCTGCAGATTATCTGAGCATACCACACAAAACAAAGGTATTACCCTGACCTTGATAACCAGGGATTGAAAATAAAGTTACTTCAAGAAAAGTGTAAGATAAAGTGAAAGGTAAGTGTATATATAAATATATATACACATATATATTAGCATACAAAAAACTGCCCACTGGACTGACAAGGAAGCATGCAAAGTGGTTTTTGTCAGTACCTGGCATTCTCCTCATGCAGATATTACTGTGGCCCAAGACAATATAACACATTAATGTGTCTGACAAGAGCCTTTCCTATTTAGGTCTGTCTGTTATGGCAAAGTAACCAATGACTTAGTAATTTTGAAATGTTGTGCTGGTTGGACCACTAAGGGAGACCCAATTTTGTGACCATGTACAGACCAGACCTTGAGCCAAGAAGCCAACATGGACACTTTCAAACACCCCTCCCTACACTGGCAATGACTGGTATTAACAGGAGAAGCTTCTGTGGGACTACTTAAGAAACTGCTGAGAAGGAAACAACATAACACCAGAATCATCCTTGCACTGTGTGGCCTGTGCACTTTTAGTTTTTTGGGTTTTTTGGTTTTTTTTTTAATTGGCCCTCTGCAAAACACTGGCCAATAGTTCACACCTCCAGAGAAGTATAAATGCAGGGCAAGGAGATAATTATCCAGCTTCTAAGTTCTACCCCAACCCGGTGTTTGTGGCAAAAACATCCACATTTTCAGAGTGTGAAGCAGCATCTCCTCTGTTTTATTCTGAATCTGCCATCTCCTGTTTGATGTTTCTTAGTTTTGTTTTTTTTTATTTGTTGGAGCAGACAAAGAGAAGTCACCCTCACTTTGCCAGCCATAATTTTATAGATAGCTGTCTTCTGAAATGAATGTCCTAATCTATGTAGTCTGTCCTTTGTGGTCACAGACTATAAGCAAGGGTCTGTAAATTGGATTATTTCTATCAAATATTCATGGAAACATCAAGATTGGAAAGGACCTTCAAAATCATCAAGTCCAATCACCAATGCAGCACTGTCACTGTCATCCCTAAATCACATCACCCACCCCTGTTGCTCCTTTTTCACCCTCTTCACGTTTACTATATTCTGTCAGAAACAAGGAGATCAGAATTGCATACATGTTAAAAGGCACCACTGTCTTGTACTAACCACATTATGATGATTTCTGTTTGTTCTCTATTTCCTAATATTTTTCTTCTTCAGTAATTCTGACTGATATGTTTTTATGGATCTTAAAAATCTCATGCTTTATTGGTAATATTCTTATTTTCTTAAAAGACATGACCTTAAATTCTCATGCTTTATTGGTAGTATCCAACCTGGGAACAGTAATTATAACTACGGTTTAAAAAAATAATTTCCTCATATGAGTAACTTTACTTTTATCTGTGTTAAATTTTTAGCTCACTTCCACTCAATTTTGAGCAATCCCTGTGCAGTTCTTGCTCCTGGTAAATAGGTATCTTCCTGGAATTTAGCTGCCTTCAGTTCAACCTGATAATGGAGACTGCAGTGATTACCTCCACTGAGGATCGGTTCTATGTTTTGTGGAAAAACCTGCTTTGGTGGTTTGACAACTATGCTGTAATATTGATACTTTACCTTATTATGCCTGATCTTTTCTTGTGGTTTCTTGCCAGCTAGATGTCTTGATGTTGCCGACAACCTCTTCAGCTATGCTCATTTCACGATGCTGTTGCACTGCTTTGGAGAACTGCCAGACAGCCAAGACCATCCTTGTGTATTCATGGAGATACTGCAGAGAAAAAAATATAATTTGGCTTAATATTTTCCTATAGCTTTCTTGTATTTGGATGAAGCTGCTGGAACAGGCTTGTTCATGGTCAAGGCTGGTGATCAGTCTCCAGGGATGTGGCTCTGCAGAGCTTTGTGGCTCAGGGCATGTGCTGCACTCAAGAGAATGAGCTCAGGGAGTTGTGTAGGCGAGTGAACTGGAGCCAGTGCTGATGACAGCAGCTTGGTTGTGGTGTACTGTGCTGCCTGCCAGGGCTTTTGTGTCAGAGGTAGGTAGCTATTCATCACTAAAGATATTGAATAATGAAAATAAAAATGTCCTGAGAGCTATTTACCTGCCAGTCTTAGGAGGGGAGAGGCACACATGCAGATGCAATGGTACTTGAGCCCATCTCACTAAAAGATAGCTGACACCATACATCCATGACTGACTTTCTGTAATTTACTCCCTAAAGGCCAAATCCAATTAATTTGCCCAATGTGCTATGAAAAGCCAGAGAACAGAGCAGAAGATAGGATTTAATGTGCTCTTGGCAGTCTGCATTGCAAAGGAGCCATGTTGCAGCTTTTTCCATTAACTGGATTTTTGCTAAGAGGTGGTTATCGGAACGGCTGTTCGTCTCTGCCGACACACGTGTAGGATGGTTCATGGGCAGCTCGCAGCTAAATGATGAAACTGGACTCTTCAGTTGTTCGGTCTTCAGATAGTTTATTGTTTGTTATCTTGAATGCTCACTCTGCCCAGCCAGGGTCTGACCAGCACGGCAGCCACAAGCACTCTGACCGCCCACGGGGCGGCCGTACATTCTTATATTGATAATTGCGTACAGGATATTTACAGTTTTCTTCCAATGCCCCACACCTATGTTGGATAGTGAACCACCACCTTGAACCAATCTAAAAGTGTCTACGTCACCCGAAAGATGGATGCCAAGAAGAAGGAGAAAGACCACGAGGCCGGGCCTGAATCCTCCATCTTGCCTCCATTAGACCCCCCTGTACCAAAACTAGAAAAGTTGTATTTCTACCCTGAAAAGTGCCATCCCTCTACCATTCACACCCTGGTGGCTTGCAAACCCTCCACTCAGGCAGCACATCCTTTGAGGGATCAAAATCGAGCCACCAAGAATTCCTGGCTACATTCCAGGACTTCTGAGCCCCCCAAGGGTGCTCCTGGGGACTCAGAGCATCCGATGTGGTGAGCTGAGTTCCCACAGGTGGTGACTAGGGTTACATTAAAACAAAAACTAAAAACCAAAAACAAACCAAAACAAACAAAAAATACACAAAAAAACCAAACAAAAAAACCTAAAATAAAAACAAACAAACAAAACACCCCCCACCAAAACAACAACAACAAAAAGCCAAGTTAACAGTCCTTTGTTGAGGACTGGGATAAAAAGTAGACACACTAATGATCACAAAGATGGTGGGTGGGCAAACCCAAATAACACCTGGCCCAAGCTCCTCCCAGATCCATCACTAGCAGGCATACTGGAGGACACAGGTACAGGGCAGTCAGATGCCCATTATGTATGATATTCAGAGACTTCTTAGCAAAGGAGAGTATGTTCTTTTTCCCATCTTCAAGAGCAAGTTTCTCCAGGTAAAAAGTCCTTGAAATGAAAACATTTAGTATGCTAAATACTTGCAATTATTACAATTTTTCTCCCTCAGCTCAACAGGTACTCCTCATTCAGTTATTCTCACTATTGCTTTTCTGTGTTTACTACACACATAGAGATAATATTTCCCTTCTCCTATAGACTCACTCTGCTCACATTTTAAAGGCAATAGTTCAGAAACCCAGCAACATCAATGCTGCAGATTAGAGAAGAACAAAGATTTATGTTTTCATTTTCCTTTGTGAGGTCCTACTCCTTCCTGTAGCAGCTGCTAGAACTGTTGTAGATAAAAAAAATATGATTCTGTGCTACCTCATTAGGTTGTTAGCCACCAATGGCAGTTCAACACAGTCAAAATCAAAGCCAGCCCTTCCTGGGCAATCTCTCACCACCTGCAGATTCTCCTACCCTTGCAGTGTAACCACGCTCCCTGCCTGTCATCCAGCGCTGGCCAAAGCCCTGCAGGACTCTGGCAACAGCCTACACTCCTACAATTCTGCATTCACAGTGTGTCTAAAATATGTGAATTCTATTTATATGCTGTACCTCAACAGTGTTTTTCACAGGATTTCACTCCCTCCCTTTGTGATAATTATGACATCCTTTGGTCTTACCTTGATTAATTAAATCTTGCATTGTTGATACACCTGCAGAATGCTAATGAGCTTTGAGTCTCCTTTTTCAGGGTACTTTATGATTTATTCCTGCTTTATTTATCAGACCTCATTTACTACAAAGAAGGCAGCTGCCCTAACCAATCAACCCAAGAAAATAGCTCCATTACTGATTCATTTACACTAAAATAAAATTTAAAAGTAGCCTTTGATCTTCTTTACATACTGTGTCTCACATTTGGAAGGAGATTCTACTAGACATACAGAAATTTAAAGCACTGCCCTTCCTCAAATTCCTTCTTAGGACATTTTTTTCTCTGATGCCTGTCAAAACCAAGCACTGGCAATGGTACATTATGATTTCATTATCAACTTAATCATATGGTTATACTTACCAGCTTATTCTTCTTGAATTTTCTTATTTTTCTCTTTCTGTAATTTCATGTCTCACACTAAATTACCTGGGATATTTTTCCAGTCTGTTAGTACAACATTTAGCATGATCCTGGTTCAAAACCATTAACATCACAGTAATGCTAGAAAGACAGTGAATCATCAGAACAGTGTCTCTTCCATCATGTTTGTACTAGGAGAAATTATTGATAATAGTACTCAGTTTTCTGACCACAGCAATCAGATATCCAGTGTTTTGAATTACACATGAAGAATGATTTGCAATCATCCTTTATCCTTATTCACCTTCTTTCCCTTCTTTTCATTTATGCATACTCCTGTTTCATTATTCCACATTCTCCTCTCTTCTCACCAGCCCAGCAGATAAGCTCTAGGACCACCAAGTCACTATGAAATCTGTTGGTAGTGTGGTCTCTGATAGACCATATAGCAAATGTCAGCATTGATGGAGCTTTTATTTTTTTTTTGTTCAGGTTAATCAAAAATAGAACCCATTTGTCCACAACTGACCCAACTGTGTGATCACTGATCCCTGTGCTGTCAATCACTGTTCACCAATTCCTAATGTGATATTGCAGCACACCCATGTTCCCATAGTATGAAAAACTTCTGCAAACTCTCACAGTGGCCATCCCACATGAAATATGTGGGACTTACCAGGTGAGTTAGCACCTAGAGTGTTAAATATTTATTTGAAGATTAATTAAGAAATATGAATGTATTTCCCATTTCCATACACTGTTTTTCTTCTTTTAAGGGTGACTTTATTAACAGACCTTGTGACCCTGAGACGAAAGCCAGCTTCTACAGAGCTCATATTTACACTGGCTCTTTGTCTCAGCACTAACACCATAAAGTTAGGAGAAACAAATTTAAAACACACCTTTTGGCCCCACTCCAGTAATCATTTCAGGCCAATGCTATCCATATTCATATAGATAAAAAATCACTACTAATACATAATAAACCTTTCTCTAAATATATCAGAAGATGACAGCTGGTAGCAAGATTGGGATATAGGACTCTCAGGAAATAAGACAGTAGAATAAAGGCATCGTAGAGACAAGAATGCAGAGAATGTGAGAAAGTAAGTAAGGAGGTTATAAAATTTCTTAGCTGTTATTTTCCTGCTTCAACTATACCTACAGACCCACCATTCTGCTCTTGTCAAAGACTGGATCCTTTACCAACTTCTGGACATAAGCTGACCTGACATGAATGTCAGCTCCTGTGTGCACAGCCATTGTCACTGGTGATTCAATGTAATAAAGTCAAGATCCAGAACTAGAATCTCTATTTTTCTTTACAGAATAGATGTCTTATTTTTTCCAGTCATACTTCCAGTAGAGCTTTAATAGCTTGAACTGTTGGCTGTTGCTCACTACTGACCTCTGAACTTTAATGATCTTCCTTCATACACTTCTCCATTTTGCTAAGTCATGAAAGTATGCATGAGCCCTTGTTCAATCAACCTCCTTTTTTGTCCACATGCTCTTACTGTGTGGTCTTCTTTATTGCTGGGGTTTAAGTTTGGATTTTCTTTTGTATTATTACATCCTCCCTGTTCTCTTCCTGTTTAGACAGAAATCTTTCTGCACATGGGAGACTTACAGGTATCCCTACCCCAGCTGCTTGAAAGAAGACAGGAAGATTTTACTAGGGATTGGTGTCAAAATCTGGATGAGCAGAGAGCAAAGATCTTTTATCTTTCCAAATAGGAGCAAAAACAGAAGAGTAAAAGCACAGAAAACATGAAAACTAGGTATGTATGTTTGGAAAATGAATCTAATATATTTAGTTTCTGCTGCTGACTTTGAAAAGTAAAATGTGTCATATTTTTGTCTTCAGAAAATATGCTATTGCAAAACATTTGCAGGTTTACTGTAGAATACAGGTTGTAGTTTCCAGACTTTGGTTTCTCAGATAGATGTTCAGGGCTTTTGAAAGACCATTTCAGCAATAACCTTTTGGGTTCACAAAGATGGGCAGTCAAGCAAAAGTGCATGAATATTCAGTGACTGAAGTGCCAGTGGTCTCCTTGAATGCTGAAGGATCTGCATACAGATAGCTTTGATATAGACTCCCAGTATGTGAAGGAATCATATAGTGCGAGGCTCACTCAATGTTTCCTTTCTGCCCAAAATCAGCAGTATGTCCTGGCACCAGAAATCTGTCTTTTCTGTGTCTCCTGCACTGCCATATGCACCCTGGCTTGTGCAGAAAAGGAGCAGATTTTTTGTTGGTGGTGTTGCACAAACTAGGCAAGCAAAAGTTAGATGGCAGAAGGAAATGAAAACTGTCTCTTATATAAGCATCTGCACCACAGCAAAGAACAAGGCTTCACCACAATCACTTCCCAAGCTACATCTCCACATCAAGTGATGTGCTCAGATGTGTAGTATGTTCAGATGTGTCATATATAAGCGCAGTCCATAACATTCAAATATCTCAAGTGTGCCTGCACCTGAAAACAAGGCTTATTACATAATTTACCAATACATGTTTCTACTGCAGACAGAAAAGAGATTAAAATAGCACCTATTTCATACTCATCCTGGTAGATAATGACATTACTAGGGTAAGGCTTATTTATTCCTGAATTTGTTGGAAATGGTATAATCCTTTTTCCAGATTTTATTAGGTCAAATACAATGAAGAAAAAAAGTGGGAAAAATATTAGACTTCATGTATGACAGTTTTTCTGATATTTATTCACTTTCCTATTGCTATTCCTAATTTAATAATAGATGAGAGAAGCTGAAACTTCATGGGCTGCAAGTTCTTTAGAACAAATTTTCCTATGTACTCGTTGCCAATAGATCAGCATTTGTTTGGCCATATTATTAGAAGACATCCTGCACTCATTCCCTGCTTGAGAATATCCTTGAGAATATAAATTAACTTAATACTCTTTGAGGGCAGCTCATGTGTAATCAGATTCCAGTCCGGAACACTGTAAGGAACTAGTGAGTGGCAAATTCAAATTCTTGATAGCACCCATACTGTGAAGAAGAGTGAAATAGCATTCAGTAAAACTGGAAATGCCAATTTTTTTCCATGGGGGAAAAAATAATTCTAGATTCTGTTTATCAACAGAGCAAAGTAGCACTTACTGACAAGGTGGTCCCAAAGAAAATTATTGTAACAGCATATTTTCTGCTCAAGGTACTTCTGCTCAAGTAAGTATTTGGATGACACAAAATTTATGAAGTGCTGCAGTATAAATTTTAAATGCTGCAAAAATACAGATCAGTAACAGTATTTTCATATTCATCAATGCACAAACTGGGTGCAGATGCTTACCATCAGTCTTCACATAAACTTGCACATTAGAAGTGAAGAAGATGAAAATTGTACAATGTTGGTAAATTCATTATACGGATTTTGAATACTCCTATATAGAGCAAAGCTGTTTATATTAATCAGAAATTATCATTTTGCTAACAGAGGTAATAGGTATGAATGATTTCAAGCCAAGATATGCTGCACATAGTAACTAATGGAATGTAATACATTTAAGATTTAATTAGGAATACCTCCCTCATAAGCTAAATACCATGTCTGGAGGAGCATGGCACACTGCTTACAATAAAACATTTATTTGCATTCAAACAACCTGTCTGGATGCAAATAACAGGGCCATCAGAAATAACCTAACCTTTGGAAAAATGTTAAATCCATCAAAATATAAGGATCAGATGCCAAGCAAGGAGTGATTGTTCTCATGAGAAATGACATTAATGAGATATACTCTTTCAAATTCTGAGAGCTGAATTGTTGTTAAGTAAATGTATTTGCCCCAATTACTAGTATGTCATAACCCAAGATAAGCCGATGAGACAGGACTGAAGAATTAACGAAATACTCCCTCAAAGACTTTCAGTAGTGGTAAATGTGACAAAGATGACCATAAAGCTCATGACATTTGTTCTGAAGTCATTAATTTGGCAAAGCAAAACCAGAATAACTACTCTTGAGCATTGTGCTTCTCCTGACTGACTGAACAGATAGATTTGGTCCTTTAACTGCAGAAACCATGATCACTGAGAATATCCTGTGCTGACTAAAACTGTCACTCTGACAGACCTCGAAGAGGCAAGGTGTGGCAAAGGACTGCAGCCCCATGCAAATGGAGCTGCTGTTCAGCCTCAGTTTACTGGAATCCCATCTAAAATGCTCTCAGGCAATGCTGCAAAGAATAAACAATGTCAGAGTATTGTGCTTCCCGACTACAACAGTGGGAAGAAGGACTAATTGTCTGCATTGCAAATGTAGTAAAAAATACCTCTTAATTGCTGTGCCTGGAGCAAAGAAAAATAACTCAGCATGGATGCTTGCTGGGTTACATACCAAAACAGTCCTATACTGAGCTGATTCAGTAGACTGGTATGCAGTGCTGGCTCACCGAGCCAATACAGTTATCAGCTCCCGTGAAAGAAAAATTACTGCTGGGAGAATGACAGTCATTGAAGGTCCTGCAAGCAGTAGAGCTACCAAGCATAATAGTTTCAACTATGCTTTTTAGGAAATATTGCAAAATCGAGCAGTATTCATGCAGCATATTCGAAAGCAATTTTTGCAACTTTCGGGCAAGATGCAGCTTCATGAGAATGGTATGGAACTGGCACTGCAGTTTATAGATTTATCCAAGGGTAATGAAGACCATCCATATAGCTCCACACAGCAATGTGGAAAGGATAGTTCTGTTAGTATCAAAACAACATTTTCCTTCCTTAAAGGCAATTGTGTAGCTGCTACTGCTTTCTTAAAGGTATTAGGTAGACCAGCTTTGTTTATGGCATATGACACATATGCTGTAACATATGACAAGAATACTACGGTGCTATCCCCCATAATTCACTATAAATCAAGCAGCTATGCCTCCATTGCTTGATGGGTAAATGAAATCGACTGGCATTTTATAAGGAAGACATTATATTGGGATCAGCATGGACTTCTACAAAGGGACTGGATGCCATACCTGAATTTCCTCTGTGCCATGAACTCCAGCTTTATAGCACGTGATAAAATGAGATAAGAAGGATTTTTCTGAGCATGGTTCTCAAAAAAAAAAAAAGGTTGATCTCAGTTTCAGAATATTTTCAATAAAACTTACAGAATTAGAGATCCAAATAAAGCAGATTTTGAGCAACAATTTTAATGCTGGGGAACAACAGACATGCTGGCTGGCAGTTAATTGCCCCAGATGTTGTTTATAATCTGCTGAAAGAAAGCTGAAAAAAACAGAGGAATATTCAAGCAAAGGTTTTAAAAAGAACAATTTTGAAAGTGATTCTGCCTCATGCTGTATTCAGACATCCATGTTGTTAAAGGTACAACACAGCTTAGCCACAAATCTTCTTGTGTCAGTAATTAAGGGAGAGGAGAGCTATCATACTAGGATGCACAAACTGAAAGTCTATACCAAAAAAAGACTCGTAAAGCATAGCATGCAAGATTATGTCAGTGAAAACTTAGAAAAAGGGAACAAGGAGAATTATGATGTTGTTTGTGTATGTCTTACAGTATCTTACACCTGTCCTACTGTTACATCTAGTTTGCATTCAAGAGAAAAATTTATTGTATTTCAGGTTTATAGAATATGCGAACTGTAGTGTCACAATTTTGGGTGACAAATATATAAAGCTCAAGCTTTACACTGGAGCGTGATCAGATAGGAAGGTCTTGTCTTTAACATAATTACCACTACTATGCTGCCTTTCAAGAAAGAAGATTGTACCTGGGAAGAATCTAAAACCCACAGATGTCTTATTTCAGTAGGATTTACCACCTAAGTATTTTCCTTAGGCTGCTGAAACTTTTGCTGGTTCTTTTTGTTGGTTCTTCCCCTATTTTCTCACAGATCCCTGAGCTATCTCACAGGCTGTTATTTCTTCACAAACAGAGGAAAAACAAGAATCAGCAAACAGATACAAAGAGATAAGATAATCACTAATTTGAGTACTACTTAGTGGGGGAAAACAGTGGAAGAAGGATAATTTTTATTGCCTATTCTTTCTTTTCTGGATTAAAAATAGTGTCCCAACGTGTTACACTAACAACCTCACTTCCAGTTTTTATCTGGGGCACCCATCTTCTGGGAACCATTCCTATTTCTGAGCTTAAAACCCCACACTGAGGGATGGATAGTACTCCCAGATTTAAGATGTCTCTTATGGAGACTAACCTTTTTCTGCCCCTGAACTGCTGCTGGGTTTATGACTCTACTCATAAATATTATGACCTTCCTTGCAGTTGTACAATTTTTTTATCTGAAGGATTTTAAGGAGTGGCAGAGGACAGTAGAAACCAAAGAGGAAGATGTTCTGGCTACCCAGATGAAAGTGAATGCAGAATGAGGTTATCCAACAGGAAATAAGCAAAAATTCTAGATGCTATCAAAGAGAAAAATGTAACTGCATTTGAATCCTTGGTATTTGTTGTCCTGAACACTGAAAAATGTTGAAATAAAATTGGATTCCTGTATTGATTTCAAAATTTAGGGTTTCTATGGCTGAGTTATGGAGACCAAGAATTCTATTTTTTTTTTCTTGCTCAATGCAGAATTTGGCTTATGGACTTTGGTGTTTGGCACTCTTCAAAACATTAGATACTGAATGCAACCAGCCCTACATGTGGACTAGTGCTGCTGCTACATTCTTTGAGATGGCTGGGGCATGTGTCTACTTCAGAGTTAAAACAATCATCAAATTTGTAGTCACGAGATATCAGATTGCTGTAAATCAGACTGGAAAGTTCACTGACAGATGCTGTCATTTCCCCAGCAACACAGGGAGAATATAGAGACAAAGTCTAAGCAGGCAGGAGCTCACTTTCATTCATATTCAATTACAGGTGACATTTAAATGTGATTACCCAAGATATAAGCTATCAATATCTGAAGGCCAAGGGAAAAATCCCTGTGAAGTTCTCAGAGACAGGAGGAAAAAAGTCTATTTCAATAGATGTCAGACGTGAAAGTAGAGAGATAAAAAGAAGAGAACACAATTTCTCAAAGCTGTGCAAGAATTAAAGATCAAGAAGAAAAGGGTAATCAAGATAATAAAAAAACTTACCAAACAAACAAGCAGCAGAAAGGTCAAGAAAGAGAATGGAATCCAGAATCTGGCATCAGGCAGACAAGAATGCCTTAGGGATTGCATAAAAAAAGTATTTTGGCAAATAAAGAGGGATGACACCAGCTTGGAAGGGATCCAAGGTTAGAAGAGAAAGTACATCTGCTGTAGAATTGATGCTCCGTGAGTTTAGAGATAAAGAGTTTAGAGATAAAGGGGAGGAGAGTTATGGGGCAGACAGATGGGGATTACTTCTCCAACCCACTGACATTAGCATTGGGGCCAGTGAGGCTCTTCTGACAGCACTGCTTTTTTGCAACTGTCTGTAGAACCATTCATAGACTGCAAATCATAAACATAGTTAAACAGTGGCATAAAAAGGAATTTTTACCTCATCCCTTGGTGATTTTTCATTTCCCCTCCAGAGGGCAATGGTTTCAAAGAAAACATTTTGTTCTATGTCAAGCTGATTCCTCAGCTTGAGTCTGAATTTATCTTTTCTCTTTTCTATTGATTGCAATCAGTCAGATTTAGATTGATCACAATTATATCTGCACCCTGCTGGCAAACAGAGACACCAATTCATGTCAAATTCAATTTATCAAAGATGAACATTTTCTTTGTTAAAAAATATTTGTCTGTGGAATGAATGCACCAATCTTAAAAAGAAAGTTCTATAATAAATAAAGTTGATTAAATACACTGATTCTGCAGCTGCAAGCAGGCTTTAATGTTTCCATAATCCCAGATAGTAAAAACATAGAAAAAATGTTGTCTAAAAATTAAAATGTTCAAAGATTCAAGCTCACAAAAGGTATCACTTGGGTATTTCTTTTCAGTTCCTTTCTACTTAAAGATAATAACTGAACACTTTGAACAAGAGATGGAACAGAAAGCTTTATACTACTTTGGTAAGTAGTTTTCTCATTTCCTTTAAAAGCTGTCTTTGTAGATCCTCATATGAAAGATTAATCAGCTAAGACAAAAACAAAAGAAGATTAAAAGCTTTGATCTTCCCAATCATCATTCCATTGTCATTCCTCATCTTCCCATTCACCTTCTTTCTCTGTATATTTTCTTTTTAATTTGAAGATTTTGTTAAATTCAAGCCAAAATGTTTATTTTCTCAGAGTAATTTTTGTGTTCTCAGCATGCCACCAAACAGCACCCACAAGGCAAAATGAACCATAAGAACTGCCTGCCAAAGTGATTCAAAACAGAAAGGTTATCTGGGTCTTTACAAATAATGCTGCTGATCCTATGCTCTATTGTGAATCGTTTTCAGGTATGACAACTTCTTGGCCTGACAGAGTATTTTAATCTGTTGGATAGAATTAGCCAAGCACATCTCATTCCAGCACCATTTGAATGGATTTGCCAGCTGGGCGCAGGCTAATATCAGGGTTTCTGTGATGCCTCGTGAAAGCCAGAGGGAGGAGATTGGTTTCCAAAGAAACAAGCAGTTCTTTAAGAAGATATATCCAAGAGATATCCCAAGCTCAGTCTTAACCTGGTCTGGTAACCCCTTCTGGCAAAAAATTAAACTTCAGCTACAGACACAAGACAGTAAAGGAGGGAAATGGCAATTCTAGGACTGATGAGAATCCTCCTTTATTTTATTACAAATTATACACCATACTGAAGAAAATTCCCTTATCCTGGTTTAAAAAATGGCTGCTGGACAACATGCAAATTGGAGGCAGCGAGATTTTCTGTGGAAAGGAATGTACAAATGCTATCAGCTGAATGAAACTGTAAGAAGAATTTTTTGTCTGACCATCCCAACCTTGGATGTAGAAAAGAGAGTTCAACAGTGAACAGACAACTGATGAACCTACATACTTTTTGCAGTCATATTTTCTAGGTATCACATTTTGAAAATATCCTTTGGTTCCAAGGTCCTTTGTCAAAGTGTTTTCTAAAAAAGGGTTCATGTGAACTTTCATGAACCATGTTCATATAAAGGTAAGAAGAACCACGCTTGGTGATGCTCAGCCACAAATTACCAGTGTTGTGGTTTCCCTCTCCTTTTTATTTCCCAAGTAAATAATTCTGCAGTCCATTAACATCTGTATCTCCTGCAGTGCTCCAGTTGTGTTCACTTGATGCAAAGCCCCTCATTATTGGTCAGAACAGAAATAGATGTTAATATGTTAATAGATGTTAATAGATGTTAAATGCACCTACAAGGCATTACTGCCCTGAGGAGTTTGAACCACAATGTTAACAGGTAAAAAGGCTTTCAGACTTTCCTCTGCAGGTAACTGGGCAGGACAGACCTGTCTTAAGCCTTTTCACACAGTAAGAAAAACCATAAGAATATTATTTTGGGATTTCTAAAATTAATTTTTGTATCTCAGTGTTTAGAACAGATCCAAAAGAAAACATGATATAGAGGGTACCATTATAGAAATTGTGGATTTCACGGTGAAGAATGATAGCAATAAATGGCACAGATTTTTATATGATTAAACAAAAGCAAGGAGAGATGGACTAAAGCAGGTATCACTTTAGGACTTCTTAGTTATCTAAGAAAGCCTTTCTTTACTAGTGTGGTTACAGAGAACATTTCTTCCAATGCCTTGACAATGATCTAGGCAGGCTAGCCTGAAAAAACAGGGAAGTGAGCACAGTTTGCAGCTCAAAGTCAAACTTAACTTTTGCACCCTGCAAAGACGTTTCCCTGTTCCTGAAAAACACAGCCAAGAATATAAACAACCCGGTAAAACTACTTGTAACCTCCTGTTTTCTTCATTCTTCCAGAGAGTGTGTTATGGGTACCTTCTGTGCCTCAGCCTCCCAGAGGCACGCTGGACTCTCGACGAGATTAAATACTTTTTCCCCCACACAGGCTCCAGCCTGGCTGGGGCATTCAAGCTCGGGCTGAGGACGCAGCAGCAGCAGCAGCAGCAGCAGCAGCAGCAGGCGAACGGGGGGATGCCAGGGAGGGTGGAGGACAAAGGGTTTGCAGCGGCCCGGTGCGCCCAGGGCCCAGCGGAGCCGCAGCGGGCGGGGGGCGGCAGCCGGAGCTGGGCGAGCAGGAAGGAGCGAGTGGCCAGGCGGGCGAGCCGGGTCTGCTCGGGGCACGGGCTCCCGAGGTGGTCCCGCTCGGGGGCGCAGAGAAAGCCGTGGAAGAGAGATGGGAGATGACGGCGGGAATGGACTGGACTGAAATGGGCTGCCCAGGGAGGCGGTGGAGTCACCGTCCCTGGAATGTTTAAGGAAAGACTGGCCGTGACCCAGAGCCAGGGTCCAGCTGACAAGGCGGTGTACGGTCATAGGTCGAACTCGAAGATCTCAGAGGTCTTTTCCAACCTACTCGAGTCAGTGATTCTGCGAGGAAGGAGACACAGAAGCAGGGCCACATATCACGTGTTCACTCCACCTGAGGGCAGCCCCGATCCGGCATCCCCGACCGCCGCTGCGGCCTCTGGGGCTGCGCGCCGCTCCCCGCCCGGCCGAGGCGGCCGTGGGGCGGCCCCGCGCCTGCGCGGGGGGGCGGGGCGGTGGCGCTGGGGCGGGCGCGGGGCCGGACCGGGCCGGGCTGGGCGGCGGCTGCGCAGCGCTGCGGGGGCTGTGGCCGGGCGGCTCCGCGGACTGGGCGCGGGGACGCCGCGGGACGCCGGAGACTCCGCGTTCCAGCCGGCGGCCGGGCCGGAGCGGAGCGTGTCAGCGGCGGAGAGAGACGGACGGTGAGCGGAGCGCCCGTGCCTGGCGTGCGAGCAACAGGTCCCGCCGCGGAGCCGCGAGTCTCGGCTGGCCGGAGCCTCCCCCGCGGCCACGGCGCCCGCGCAGGCCCCGGGGTCCGGCCGGGCCGAGGCCAGGCGGAACGGCGGGGCATAGCCGGGCTCGGCGGCTCTCGGGGCTCGGCCCTGGTCCCCGCACCCCGCTGGTGGTGGCCCGGGCTGTACCCTGGCCGCGGGTCCCGGCCGGGCGGGGCGGCCCCGGCTGCGGCGGCTACAGGTGCCGCCGGCGCTGCCGGGAGCGCGGGGGGCCTCCCGAGAGCGGCTCCTGCGGCTTCCCTGCCGCCTTTTCTTGGGGTGCCTCCCGGGAGCTTAGGCCCAGGAGTTGTAAGAAAACCTCCCGCACTTGGCTGTGTGCTCTCTCTGCGGACTTGTAGTGGGTTGTGAACGTGTTTAAACAAGGGGGAGGGAGGAACTTTAGGCCCCCTTCCCATGCACTTCTGATGCTCTGGTAGCTCTGTGTTTGGAAATGATTCCTCTGTGAAGTTTTTGCTTCGTATTGGTTTACGAAGCTTTGCGGAGCTAAGTTAAAGCAGGTTGAACGTGAGCGACTTGCAGTGTGTTTTACAGTCAGCAGTCGGTAGCGCGCATCCCGCTTGGAGCGGCTCCGTTTGCCCAGAGCTGTAGTGGAAACGCTCTTGCGGTGCTGCCGCTTTCCTAGCGGAGGCATCGAGCAACAAAGGACGCCGTGACTGTGAGCTTGGTGAGACAGACCGCGTGAGAAAATTAAATTAACTTGTATTTGACCTTACTGAGGGATATTTATATACAAACAAAGGCTGCCTAAAATAATAATATTGTTAGATGTCTCACATGGGACGGATCCACGAAAATAACTTCATGAAGAATATTACAAGGGGTAAATAGGTGATATGAGGGTATTTTCTTTTTAAAATGAAGCCTCAATTGGAATTATTTAGGCATACGCTATATCCATAGCTCACTGAACAGAGCAAAATGCTTTCATTCTAGATACGTGATGATCTATAACTGACTGCAGTCAGGCTTCTAACAAGTGACTGATAGTGATCTTCTATGTGTTTGCTGCTTCTTTTGCCTACGCCTTAACGGGATCTCTCTGTCCTTTTTGAGGATTCAGGTGTTTTTCATGAATTTGTAAAAAAATAAGTTATCTTTGTATTGTCTTTAGACATGTGAGTCTGCAAGCTTTTGGTTTGGACATGTTGTCCAAATTTTCACAGTACATTATTTTTTCTTATGATCATATTAGAGCTGTTACTACACATCTGAATACCAAACAATTTAGAGTGTGGTGGGATGATACACATGTAAACTCTTTTCCAACATGCTCTGCTTTAAAAAAAAAAAATCCAGTATTTTACACATTAAAAGCTTAAGTAATGGTTAGCATTGTAGACACTTTTAACAATGTATCAAAAATAGCGTTTTGAAGCAGTGTTGTAGGATGTTACATTTAATTATCATTATTGTTAATAGAGATTTAAATGTTAGTCCATGGTCACAGAACTCTTTAAGTATTTTTTTCAGAGTTTACATTCTTCCAGTGTGTGTCAGTCATATTGCCTTGCAGTGTGTGGAATAACAGTGGTTGGTGATGTTTTTCTGTATAGAGTCAGCTGTTGGTAAAGACTGTAATTTTACTTAGTTTTTATTGAATTTCTTCTCAAAAGTTCTGAACTTAGAAGTGTGCATCAAAATATTTATCAGTAGACTGATTTATCTGGCTTAGGAATCTGCAGGAGTTACTTATGACCTTTGAGGGGTGACAGGCATCTTTCAGTACCACAACAGTACATGATAAAGAACCGTGGAAAATGCAATGCAGAGGTTGGGATTCATACCAAGAGTTATGGATACAGAAAACTTAATGTAGTCTGAAGTTTATGTGCATCCATATATTGACCCTTGTTTATAATTACATTTGATGTAATAGAAAGATTAAATTTTTCTAATACTTCATTTGCTGCTTTAATTAGAATCTCCTGCTATACTTAAAAGTTGCAGGCTTTTAAAAAACTTACAGCATTTTTAGATGCAAATTCTATTATGTCTCTTCAAAGGTTGGATCTTAACATCAGAAGTTAACTGTTTTAACTGTTTCAGCTACTGGTTTTTTTCTCAGTTTGTACTTTGAAGTGCAGTCCTTTTACAGTGTTAGGCTTTTAGAATGCTGAAGGCTAAAATTTCAAACAGTGTGCTACTCCCTAGATAGCAGGATTTGTATTTGTATTCATGTGCCACGTTTAAAATTTTTGAATGTTTAACAACTAACATTTTTAAAGTACTCTCTCAGTCACTGTTGCAGAAATGCTCGACATTACGGTATTTGGAAGACTAATTACTGCCTTGATCGTGTATTTGAAAGCCTCAAGACTTTTTGTAAATATTAATTAAATACTGGTCTATTGTTTTCATTTTATTAATGGGCAAAGAGAGGCATTTTTGTATTTGAAAACGTTTGCAGTATGTCCATGGTAGAAAACTCGGTGGAAACAATTTAAGTGGTGGTTTAAAATCAGGTCTGCTGGCAGAGTTGCTTTTCTGGTGTGGTTACCTACCTTGGAGCTTTTTTCAATACGGTGATTCTGACAACAGGGGCACTTTATGTACACATTCTCTTTCCTTCTCTCCTAATACAGCTAGGTAAGCTAGACAAAATGTCTTAGTGTAGTTCAAGCTGAAGTATGAAGCAGAAGAAAGAGGAAATTAGAACTAATTAAATTTATATCTCAGACTATTTTAAAGTAAGCTTTTTTTTTTTAACGGGAGGTGATCAGCTGTATATGTTTGTTGGTAAAGACTTGTTTTATAATGCTGTCTGATTGCACACTAACACATAGCTGTGTGGGAAGAAAAAAATGCTGTGACTCTCAAAGGTTGCAGCAGTTAAATTAGAAAGCAAACACAGATACCATCAGTAATGCACACTTCTAAAAGGAATGCCCCAATTCTGTGAAGACCTAATCTTGCACACTTCTCTTTTGGCAGAAAAAGGATGCAATGTTGCATTTCCTTAAAGATGTGGAAATTATTTTGAGTACCTACCCAGCATATTGAGATTTGGATTCAAATCCCTCTACTCTTTAGGGGAGCTGCCAGTTCCCAAAAGGAATACCTTAACTGCCAGACCAGGGGGTGTTTGGTTTGATTCTTGAGGAGTAGTAGTCACTTAGGAAGGGAGTGAATATGTAGCCCAGGGACTTGCTTGATCAAGTACAAAGTAATGATATGGATTCAGGTCTTCTTTCCTTCTTACAGACAAAGTGTTGAAAGAGTAAAGGAAAGAATTTTTCTTGGGGTGGTTTTTTTTTCCCTAGCATGGTGGAAATTTTGAAGACTCAAATCTCTGATCTTTATTTTATTCTTATCTGACTCGGCCAATTTCTACTCAAGTTGAATATTAAATATCTGAACAATACCTGTAACACTTCCTTTTCATTTTAGAGCAGGTCTTGGTTGTTTATTTGTGGGTTGTGGAGTCTAGTAGGTGGCATAGGCATTTATGTTCCCTTGTGGATCTAGTCCTGCTTTGTTCTAAGACACCAGATAATTAGAAACAGAAATGTAATTGTTTCAACATACCTGTGATTATTATCTGCTATAATAGGGCTGGTCAGTGACATGTGTTTCCTTAAATTATTTGCCTGTTGCATCATGTATCTATTCTAGTTCTGGCAATAATTTTTTTCTAAAAAAAATAATGAATAAGAAATAGCTAATAGGTTTTGTTTGAACATTTTTAATACTTGATTTTGCCTCTAGTGTTCTATTGTTAAAATTTCAATTCCATGGTTGGAGAAAAGGCTTGACTATTGATACATGTGACAATACAGCTCATGGTCTTTAGAATCTGAATTTGCTATAATTTATCAGCATGGACAGTAAACTCCTCATGTCCTGCAGAAGTCTAACAAAAGAATAGATGTTAAACAGAAAATCTGGGTAAATATAGCTTTTCTTAAGAAATAGAAGATAGAAACCAAACCACAATTTTCATTCTTGTACCAGGATGAATCTTCTGGGGAAGCTGTTTTAGGTTATGTGTGGTTATTTGGCTGTAACAGATAATTCAGAAGACTCTCAAATGTGGGAGTTTTTCTGGGGAAAAGCAGTTTAAAACCAGGAATGATTTCTGTCAAGGATATATTAGAAGTGATAGGACAGTTAAGAGGTCCTTTACAAAAGGTATTAGGAGCACTGGAGTGTGGTAATAGTCAGTATGTTAGCATCTAAATCAACCTGGGTACATGCATCAACTGAATAGTCAGTGTGAATTGTCTTGTGTGAAGTTGTTCAGTGGTTTCTTCAAGCTCTCTAGAAAGCTGAATTCAGTAAAACCATAAACCTTTGATAACTGGGAAGCGCCAGTGCAACCTCAGCATCTGCTCTTTGACCTGATGATGGTGCTGGGAGGTGGCTGGTATGCATTCCGAGTCTGTTTCCAAGGATAACTGTATATTTTTAAAGTCAGGAAGGAGAGGCTGGAAAAGTATTCATTTAGGTACCAGTAGTTTTGAGTGGAATTCAGAGTACAAATGTGTGAGCTCAAAGGAGGACAATGTATGCTAGTACTTGAAGGAGTCAATTCTCATTTTAATAGTATATTGTGAAGAGTATGTGAGCTGTGTGATGTCATGGGAGTGATTTGTGTATATTAAAGAGGCATGAAACTTTAAAGAGCTTATCTGAAGGTAGATAAAATATAACTGACGTGATGTCATGGTAAAAACACTTTTGATAGAAATTACTTGGCTTTGAGGTTTTCTGCAGCCAAAATTTGATCTTGATTTGGGTGGCAGAGAAATCAGCAGGGTCAGCTCTCTGAATATTCAGGTAAAAACCTAAGTGTTTTCTTGGATCTCAAACCTGAATATTCAAATGTGAACCCAAGTGTTTTCTTGACTGAGGTGGTCTTTACAATTAAGGTCAGTGGAGGTGGTATGTTTTGGTAATGCCTTGGCTGTTAGTCACTTATTCAGAAATCACTGGTTTTTAGTGTGGCAGAGGAGAAAACTAGGGAGGGAAGCAAGTTTGTCTGCATGGTGTTTGTGGTACTGAGT
The DNA here is from genome assembly GCA_024865655.1 of Emberiza elegans. Taxonomy (NCBI): domain Eukaryota; kingdom Metazoa; phylum Chordata; class Aves; order Passeriformes; family Fringillidae; genus Emberiza; species Emberiza elegans. The sequence goes on along the minus strand of JALJVW010000139.1, from coordinate 21,568,848 downwards.
TAAATTCTTTACTGTCACAGATACCATGGCAACTTTTTCTTTTGAATGTGATGCCTTTGTGTATAAAGCTAAGGCCTCACCTTAGTATCAGATCATGCAGTGTTCCTGCAATGTTGTAGTTGAGAGCTAGTGATTGCCCTTGTTTGTCTTGTTTTATCAAATTGCCGTTTACTTGTCAGCTACTGTTCATTAAACTTGAGAGATGAATTATAGATTAATTCAGTGTACCTTGGTTAAGATAATTAAAGTTGCTTTTATAGAAAAACTGTGTTATAGATAACTGCATTGTGCATTGTAGAAAACTACAAGTCTTGTCTTGGCTAAGAGCACATGTTGCTAATTCCTCTGGTATGTCTTATTTTCTAAATGTTCTCTCATCTCTGAAAGCAAAGCTCAAGCCCTTGGGTTAAATATTGAGATTTGAAATGGGTGAGGGTTTGGATTGCATAGTTTGCATGATATTGATTGTACTTCTTACAAATGTATATAATTGTTTTCACAGAACTAATCTCTTCTTCCCAATGTCTGAAAGGCTGTGTGATGTCAGCAGAGAAACTTAGTCGTCTCTTACTGGGACAGTGTAGCATTAGTGGACATCACGTGCTTTCGCAGAATCAGTTCCTGTAGGATCAAGTGGTGATGGAATTGCCTAGTGCCACTATGCAATGCCATTTACATTTTGTTTGAGTGGTATTAAAAGTCCTCAAATGCAAGAGAGAAGGAAATTGGTTTAAAATGGAACTGGGTACACGTATTTAAAAGGTGGTGGTTGTTGTACAGGAGTTAAAACCAACATAAACCAAACTCTTAACATTTAATTTTGTTTCAGTAATCAAGATAAGTTCTAAATTAGTAACCTAATTACTTACAGGCAGGAATTAGCACAGTGTCTTAGTGTAAAGTGAGGTAAAAGCTGATCAGCTCAACATTGTCCTCTTGGGCTGACTGACTAAAATGACTTGCTAGCCTCACTGTATTGGTTTTGTTTTTGACAAGTGGAATAGTCTGTTTCATATTTATGTTTTTAGAGGAGTATAAACAGCACTAAAAATCCATTTGAGCCTAAGTTCTTGTTAGATTTGTAGACTCCTTCAATGGAATTACCAATTTAATTCTTTCCTGTTCAGAGAATATTAACTTAGGGTGTGTTGTGATCTTCTCTCAAGATTTTAACTATTGTCATCAACACTTCTGGTGAAGTGTGTTCCTTCAAGGTGATATAATGAAGGCCAGCTAGAGCTCTGAAGAGGCAAGTTGCTTGGCTTCAGTGGAGAGAGAGCATCAGTTTGAGGATTCTGCAGTCAGGTAGACTCTTTTCTGCTTTTCAGCCTACTTAGATTTCTTCTTTCTTTATTAGCTCATCAAGCAAGATGTAAATAGTAAAGACTGAAAGTCTATCCCAAGAAAAGCTTTGAACTGTAAAAGTAAATGTCACCTGTACTTCCTCCCAAAAGATAAAATACTGAGGATGATTTTAAGATAACAGGTGAAAAGCTATTCAGCTAAAGTCTGGTTATTGTTGTGTATTTTGTAGGTCATTTATTTATTTAGGCTTTTGTTAATTTTGAAGTATGGAGAAGTCAAAATATGCAATGGAGAGCTATATTTTCTTGACTTAAAAAAGAGAAGCCAGCACCTGATAATATATTTTGAAGCAGCAGTGAAGAGTTGGTTTTGGCTTAAAGTGTATGAAGTAATTTTTAGGTTAAATGCTAATGTTTTGTGTCTATTTATTGAGACTAGTACACTTACTGCTATTAGGGATTAGTCTTAGGATCACTTTTGAAGAGTCATGATATACTGTTTTTCCATAGGTCTTTCCTGATTTAATGTGGACTTATATTTCTGACCATGCTTTTTTGGCCCCTTGTTCGTCTTCTTGCATTCTTTCCTTCTGCAGACCTTCAAACATGAGTCTGTCTGTTTTCTCTGCTTAGGGAAGATGGGCAAAACTGGGAGGGAAGCAAAGAAAGGTTCTGTGTGTTGGGTCACACTACTTCTCTTTCTTTTGGGAAGAAGGACAAGTGATGTTTACTTTGTCAATTCCTACGTTTCCTTGGGAAGCACTTAATGAATTTTTTCCTGTAAAAATGTGGTAGGTTATCTCAGCTAGATGCTGTGCTGCACTGGGCTACAAGATTGTAAAGAGCTTGGTTTGGTTTCAAAAAGGGGGGACTGAAGAACTGGAATAACTGAACAATATTAACAAAACAGTACTACAATACAATAATGTCAAAACTGTGGACTCCTTTCTGCTAAAATGTCATTGATGAGTCTGTTGATGGCTTAGCTTTGATCAGCAGTAAGGCCCTCTGTTATAAATTCATCTGTATGATGCTGAACTTGGAATCAGCATGATGTATTGTTTGAGAAAGCAGCCTTAGAATTTAAATACCTCAGTTAAAGTTGAGATGGAATGATCTGCAGAAATTGAGTTAGACCTGCTTATGATGTACCAACCTCTTTTTGAAGCCCTCTGTAGTAGGGAAGTATTAAATATTTGCATATATGTTCTTTAAAATTTAACAACTTGAGTTGCACACTTGAATTTATAAATACTTTATCCCCTAAGCCAGTTTTTGACCTCTGTTGGTGAGAACTCCATGCAGTTTCTCCTTATGTCAATATTTTTGAAGCCTTTTCTATACAAATATTTAATGAATGCAGCTGCATACCTAAATGGTTGGGTATTAAATGTAGACTGGTTTGTGTTCCCTCTTAAGTGCATACTCTTGTCAAGTCTTAGAAAGATATGTAATGCTGTTCATTTGATACAATGTGTGTTAGTGCTCCCTAAAACTTACGTAGTTGGGACTTCCTGTGATAATTGAAATTCCATACAAATCTTTAGTTCTTGATTTCTTAAAGCTAATTTGAAATTGAATATTCAGCCTTTAAAGTACTTAACGTGATTAATCATTGCCTGTTAAACTTATTTACAAATTGTTCGTCATTTCACATTGTGCTTCTGATGCTTTCTGGTGAGATTGCGTTTTTTATTCTTGGATGGATTTGTGGGGATTGACCCAGCTGATTCCTTCTACTTTAGAAGAAATTTAGATTCCAGCTACAGCTCTGGGGAATCCTAGACTTTGTGATGTCAGTTTTTGACCTTTTCCTGCTCAAGTCCCTTTGCTCTAGTCAATTTGCGGAATTAACAAGTGCTTGTTCCTCAGTCATTATGGTTCATGGTGTGATATCTGAAGCAAACTGCCATGCCCGTCTTAGCAATGAAGTGGCTGAGGTGGCAGCACATGTTCCCTCCTGACAATTCTACTTTTGGGATCAGTGACTTCTGATTGCAGCAGCCTACAGCTGAGGATAGTAACTTAATCTGCTACAACAAGATTTGCTAGAGCTTGTCTATCAGCATCTTTAATTTAAGCTTGCTGTTCTTTTAGTTCAGTTCATAGTAAGTCTTTTTTTTTTCTTTATTTGAAAAAAAACCACAAGGAGAAATAATAATTGACTTTATTTTGTGGTCTCTTCACAACAAATTCCATGTTAAACTTGTGACTTCTACTTTGAGAAATCCATAAATAGCATATTATTGCTGACCATTACACTGTTTCAGGTATCATGGATTCATATGTTGTTATTTTAGTATATTCATGCAGGTGTATTTCTGAACATCTTTGTTTAGCAGGAAAACCATGCAGAAATGCACTGCATCAGTTTAATGTACAGAACCACAGGGTGTACAGAACTGAAAGCCAGATAATGACAGCAGTAAAAAGTGTAAGACCTGTTACTCTTAAGACTGAAATGTTGTGCATGGGAGCTGTGTGAATGGGTGCTCTTAGAGGAATAAGAAAGTGTTAAAAGTATGTTTATGGGTTTAGCTTGCTAAAACTTAAAGTTCTCTAATGAATACCTCTTGTTTGTATTCAGAATTCCAGAACTTGGTCTTGAAAGAACATAGGTACATACTTAGAATTATTTGAGTTAGTGGAGCATGAAGGTATTCATAAATCTCACTGACCTCAAATAATAGATTCTGATTTTGGTACCTAATTTGTAACATTATTTTTTCTCAAACTCAGCATATTTTTAATCTGTGAACGATAAATAAATATATGGAAATAATACTGTTTCTTTTCATAAATTCAGAATTCACCAAGAACAAAAAGGTTATGAATGCCAGTTCTCTTGGAAGTTCTCTAGATAAATCTGACTAAAGAGTTTTTAATATAAAATGTGACCTGGCTTCAGGTAGAAAATACATCTTAGACAAGTATCTTCCAATGCATTGATCAGTTGGAAAAAGGCATTTGAAGCTTTTGGCTCAAGTTTCAAAACACGTGGAAGTGATGGACCACATGTGGAGTACATAAAACTTATCCAACCCTGGGATACCTAAACCTTTCTAATTTTGCTTTATTATTTCTGCTTTGCAAAAATAAATTTTGTTATGTCAGGCATTGTAGCCTTGGTAGTGGCGGAACAGAATTCTCTGCCTGCATTGCTGAGATGATTTGCAGTCTTTGGGGGCCAAAGAACTACAACTACACTCCAATACTTTAAATTAAGTGGATATTATTAACAGAATGTCTCTGCTAAACAGATACATTCTAAGAATGTAATCATTGATTTGATTTAAAAAGTTGTACGTTTCTGCAGCTTTGAAGCAAAAATCACAGACTTGAAAAAAATTGAATTAATTGTTGTAAATATTTGGTGTACTGTCTAATTAGTCTGTTTCCATTGATAATCATCAATGGCTGCTGCATTGATTGTTTTGAAAATTTCAAATGGATTTATAGCCCATCCTAAACTAGGAAGTGACAAAACAGAAATAATGGATACCAGGTAATGTACATCCCAAAATTAGTTTCTGTTTCCTTAATAGACAAAGGTGAAAGGTAACAATAAAGTGTAGAAATTTCATCAAGACTCGTGAAAATCAGATCTATCTGCTCTGATTTGCCTCACTTATACTGTTGGTTGATTCAGCACTAAGGATTAAACTGAGTGACCAGAACTGCTAATTGTTATTCTGCATATAAAATCACAGAGCATGATGATTTGGAAGGGACCCACAAGATCCACAGGGATCATCGAATCCAGCTCCTGGCCCTGCACAGGACCCCCCAAGAGTCACACCCTGTGTCAAGAGCATTGTCCAAATGCTGCTTGAACTCTGTCAGGCTGGTGCTGTGACCACTTTCCTGGGGAGCCTGTTCCTCTGCCCAGCCACCTTTGGGGCAAAGAACCTTTTCCTAAAATTCAACCTAAACCTCCCCTGATGCAGCTTCCTGCCGTTCCCTTGGGTTCTTCATTGATGACCAGAGAAGAGATCAGTACCTGCCCTTCTATGTGAACAGTGCTGCAGCTCTTATTCAGGTAGTCAGTGTTTTTCCCATGTTCTTTGAAAAAGTGGCTATTACTCTCTATGCTCTGGTTCCAGACAGCATGGTAAAGTCACCATAGTGTTCCTGGCTTGTTCAGAAAAAGTGTCTGGGTGTTCTTGGTCTGTTTGGTTCTCCCACCTCTGAAAAATTCTCAGTATTAAATGCTTCCTTAGGGCAAGAACCTGTGTTCTGACTGTGTAAAACTATCAAGGGTATTCTTACAACCTTGCCTTTGTTTCCTGTTATCACACAGCATGCATGTAACAAGTGTTCAGAAGGGGTGCTGAAAAAGAAAGTAATATGCAGAGCTGTTAGTTTAGGACAATATGAGAGGAGCTGCTTTTAGGTGAGGGACTGGTGCTGTTCACAGTGTATCTGCTGGGTTAGAGGTGGGGCTAACCTGTTGGGCTTTTTGGACAACTAGTACTGCTTCACATTTCTGCTAACCTCTCATGAGGAACTCTAAGCCACAAAGATTTGCTTTTGTTCCTTCTGACAAGTGGTAAAAAACTGAATATCTACTGTTACTTCTGGCACTTTCTTACTAGACAAAGTATTTTCCAAACTGATTTTACTTGCCTTGTATATGGCATTTCAAATCTCAGTTAAAATTCTTTGCTAGAAGTATTTCAGTCTACCAGACTTTGCCTGAAAAACCATATTCATTGGCTTCATAATTAGACCCTTTGGTGTCTCTAAAAACAACAGTTGCATCTTCTAGTGAATAAAGAAGGAATTCAAGGTTTGTGCCCAGACAAAACCTGTCACCTGGCCAGGACCCTGCAGAGCCATACTGCCTGATGCACTGGTATGCCAGGGAAGGAGCAATCTGTTTTCTGAAAGCCCTGTTCTCTATACTTGTGATTAAAATGCAGGTGACTGAGGTAATAAGTTGTCAAGAACTTGGAGTGCCTAATTAGCACAACAGAGACAGAAATTAAATTTATCATGGTTTATTAATTTTAGGCCACTGCTGTTTGAGCTGGACCCAAGAATTTCACCATGTCATTTTATTTTAGTCCTCTTGTCTTATATCTGCAGACTTTGCTCTTATGCAAAGTTTCCCAGTCTCTTACTGCTTAATGGGAATATTGATAAAATACTTCTGTTGTGAATTTAAAATGTTGGGGTTTTTTTTTCAGACATTATACTGAGTGGTTCTTTAAAAATTTGCTAGACAACTGTTTTTATCTGACCTGGGGTCATGGCAGTCCTCCTCATTATACTTTCAGCTCTGTGGTGAAAAAAATTTACTGAGGTCCTGACATCTCTCCCCTTGACATGGGGGATGAAGGGAACCAGCAACATTGTTTACATAATGCTATTTAGCTGCTATAGCTCTGTGAAAGCTTGACTAAAATCATGTTCTTGTATTTGCATGCCTTTTCCAGTTCATGCATCTATTTGGTTCATTTTGTGCACTGCCCTTAATAAAATCTTAATTACTTTTGTAAGTAAACCACATTTTTGCTCTTAACTTTTGTCAAATAGCCTTTTAATTAAAAATGAATTATTTAACTCCTGTAGGCTGTTCCTTATCTCTACGTCTCTGTGTATTTCTTTTGTTTCATGTGTAAATTATGTCGCGTCTCTCTAATTTACAGTACTCGTCTTTAGACACTACTGGTTCTTTTAAGATGAGCAAAACCTATTCTGGGTGTATGGTCTACTCCTCAAGAGTTTGAACCAATTTAGCTTTGAAAAATCTGTAATTCATCAAAAATTGCAGTCATTCTGGTGATGAAGAGAGACCACTGTTTTATATGCAAATGATCTCATGATCTCAGAGCTTTTTGCTACTGAGAATGGTAGATACCTTTCTCTTTGGTTTGTTTTCTGCCACTTTATTCTGATAAGCTGGCTCTTGTGCATTGTGATATAAGGTAGAAGATGTCTCCATGTTGCAGAATCGTATCTTAAGTTCAAGTGGGGAAACTGGTAGGAGGATGTAACTTGCTTGCTTTGAAACATGGATATACATACTTGATGAGGGATGGGTGGTGTGTATTGCTGCACCTTGAAGTTTTTCAGCTGTGCTGCTCCAGTGCATTGTGGGAATTTACTGCTGTGAAGTCTTGAAAAAAGTATGTTTAGGAAACTGTAGTCTTCTGTTTTAGCTAGTCAAAGCTCTTTCAAATTGCTAGGCAAGAGAAGGACCAAATATTGCAAACTTTACAGTGACAAATGTACATAACTGTAGCAACTAGAGTGCTTGCAGCCTATCAGATGTCATGGTTAGGGTCAGGATAAACCTGCCTGTCTCTTAGGATGACTGCAGTGAAGGCCTAAGATTGGTCTGTTATGGATCTGGTCCTTCACAGTGATATTAGGTGTTCTGTCTTCTAATTTTGCTGCTTTTTACTGTTGCTCACAAGACATATGCATGAGACTGGGTGGTTATAATTTATACATACATAATAACCCTTTCAGTTTACTTTGCATCACATTTCCTATACCAGAATCAAAGAAAATATGCTTGCTTTCTTTCTACTCCTCTGTCATAGAGAGAAAACACAGTTTATCTCTTCCAGTGGACCACAACTTTCACTCTTTACTGTTACTATTTGGCTGACCTCTTTCATCTGAAACACTTTGTATAAAGACAGTGGCAGCTTCCCAAGCAGCATAAAGAAATGCTGATATTGGCCCTGAGCCCCATATCCAGTTAGCGTTCTTGCTGTCTGTTATGTCATCTTAGCTTTGCTCCTTGACAATGGATTCTGCTTTTAATACAAGCAGGGAATTTAGAGTACTTTGACTTTGCTGTTATTTTGATTATTACTGGAATGGATAATTACTCTGGCTTCTCATTAAATCATTTAGTTCTAGACTCTCCCCTTTTTTCCCTCCCAGTTTTGTCCTCTGCGTTTTCATTAATTTCTCTGATTTTTATCAGGAAAAAACAAGGTGGGGTTTCCTTAGCATTCATATTGTATACAGCTTCTGGTAGTAGTCTGGAGCAGCAATTGGAGCCATAACACCTGGTTTTCCAATAGGGCAAGACTGACAATTTTGTGTCAAAAGTGCTGAGAATATTTCCAGGTGTTCTGACTTTTTTTGAATGGTGAATGCTATAATTTATGGCATGTTTTAGTAATCAGTCCTTCTCAGGCTGACTTCATAATTGTGACAGTGTTTTCCAGGATGTTTCAGTATCATAGTGCCAATTGCAGTCTTGTACATTGACTGGTATTAGGTTGCTGATTTTTCTCCACCTCTAGAGGATGACACCTGTCTGTGTGGTCTCGGCATGAGGGCAGCACCCAGGATTCTTATTTTGCTGAAGGGTTTACAAAGTAATACTTTCACTCAAAAGTTGATACTTTTACAGTTATGTAAAAATTATTTCAGGAAAGTATGCCCAAAATATTATGGTTCATTTTATTCAAAGTATTAGTATAGTAAAACAATCCAAGACTAATTTATGGAAGACTTTATTCTTTAACCCAAAGAAGAACTGCCAAATATGTTGCTAACACTCTCAGATAAGCTTAATTAGGGAAATTTGGCTCTGAGTTCTGAATTTAATAGTAGTTTGTGTTCAGTTGGATGGCATTTGTGTTCTTACGAAGCTTCAAATTTCTAATAAGTGTGTTCCAAAAGAGTCTATGCTCTGGTGGTTCTGGAATGCTTAGTGAAGACACTGTTACTTCAAGTGGCTATAAATGAGAGAGTTTACAGTTTATGTCTTTTGGATTAATTTGGGACACTGAGTTCTTACATTCTGATTCAGAAGTGCCTGATGACCAAGCTCTAAATATTGGGTAACAAAATGTTGTGATGCTTTCTTTACAGAGATTTATCAGGTATGTTTGTGTAGTGCATATATGTGTGTTTGCATCACTGGTATGTATAACTTAATGTTCAAACTTAATCTTTAGGTATTTGTTTAAGGGGTTGGGTGTGTGATAGATTCTTCCAGGTATTGCTCAATAACTTTTTTGAATGTATTAATGCTTACTGCCCTTTTGTAATGCAAAGAGGTCCTGGATTCATCAATTGCAAAGCATTCTTACCTCTCTTCCCATTTTCTTGTTAAAAAATATCTTAGTTGCTGAGATCTCACATTAGCACCAGGAGGAAATCTTTCCTTAAGAGAATTTTACTTATCTTGCATCCATTTTTTATTTCAATTTAGCTTAAGTTTACTTAACTTTATTTTAATTTAACTTAATTTTGTGCACACTCACTTCAGTTAAAAGTGATGTCCTAATAACTTACCTTTTTTCTGTTGAGAAATAGAAATTTGTTTCAGGTGACCAAGTAAAAATTTGTGAAAGCTCAAGTGAGGACAAATCAGTGATTTTGACTTTGCACATAAAACTTGGGAGACTGACTGGCTGTTGTATTGTGATTTCAATTTTCTCTTGCTGTTAACATTTTCTTTAATATTGTTAATGTTAACATTTTCTTTTCAACAATGGGTCGTAGTAGGTAATATGAGTTTATGGAACCAGTTTTAGTTGTCAGACACTTCTGAACATTCTAACTGTGGCAAAATGTGTGTTTAGTTTAGGGTTTTGCCGGGCTGGCTTGTTGGGCTTTTTTAAGTAAGTAATTGTGTATATGTTATTATAAGCAAGTGTACATACAGGTTAACATACATTTCACTGCTTATCTGTTTCACTGGCACAGAATTTTAAGCATGACTGAGAATTTTTTTTTGTATGAAAACCAAAGTTCATTATTCAGCTTTCAGCTCATGAGTTGGGTGGGGGAAAATGGCTTTAAAGATGCTTCCAAAGAAAGAAAACATTTTAAGCCAAGTTCATAACACTATTGTTTGAAGAGTCATCTTCAGTTTGATTAATATAACAGTTGAGAGGAAATACTTTCTTAAGTTCCAATGATGTGTTGGAAGTTCATTACACTAAAAGATTCACTCCATGACCCTAAGCAAGGAAAGGTTTCTGCTGATTCCACTTTCCTAAGTCTTGAAATTTTGTTCCTTAACATGATTTGAGAGTTCTGAGGAGGGAGTTATGTCACTTAGCTTGCCAATGTTTCCCCCTGGCTTCCACAGTCATGTTTAATATCTTGGTTCAACAGCTCAAGTGATGACACAGTTTTCTGGACAGGATTATTGCACCATTAGATACTCAAAAAGTTTGTCTGGCTTCCTGTAGAAAGGAGTCTTACATTCCTGTGAATTTATCCCAAATTTCTAATGTTTTCTTAATAAAAAGAACATGTGCTTTAACAAAGTTTCAGAAACTGAATGGTCATTCTTTGATTTAGGAAAAGCTCTGCAGTCAGTTAGGTACTTGAATTCACTTTGCAGAAGTGAGTTTGTTCCTGTCAGGATTTTACTTTGATTTGTGTAACAGATTGCTAACATTAGGCCCAAGAGTCCACTTAGATTTAATAGGAAAGAGAGAGACTGGTTTTATAAGGTACAGAAAGTTTCTAATGTTATGTCTTTTTAGCCTTGTGAAGTTTTCTTATGCATTTTTATTATGAAGTCTAGTAATGTAGGTTATTTACAGATGTGATTTATTGGTTATTTGATTTTCACATGCTATAGTGAAATTTTGGTCATACTTCACATAATATATTTTCCTGCACATTTTCTATGTGGCCTGTGTTTTAAGTTACTGCATGGTGTAGGTATGTACAGCGGGTTTCCCTTGTAGTGTGACCCCAGAATCAGCATGAGTTCCTTGGTCACGCTTGGCATTGCTCCTGCAAGTTTATAAGATCACTGTGATAAGTACTGAGAAAGGTGTTTTGTAGGTTTTGTCCATTCCCAGTTGGTCATCCATCCATATATGAATTCTGTTGTATGCCTGAGGTAGTACTTTAGTTTCTATTAGTGTTTGACCAGTAAGTGTACTGTTTATCAGTAGGTGGTCTGTTTAATGCCTTCTGCAGCAGAAAATTAAGATCTCTCTGTGTTATTGCTGTCCTTTATAAAAAGGGGGGGGGGAAGCTCTTGCCTCTGAGTTGTGGATTATACTGTTTACACAAAGATATTAGAGAATACTAGTGAGTATCCTCAAGTAATGAATGTGCAGAGATGTTCAGATACTGAACTCACCATGTTAAACATTAGGGTGATTAATTTACCATTTTTATTTGGGAGGAAATATGCTCAAAAATAAATGTAAATTTTGTGGTGCTTTACACCCACAGTGTTTGAGTGTGCTTTTTAAGAGAAACCAATACTTCCCTTTTAACTGCCCTGTTTACATCACCAGGAAGATATGCAAATGGTTGTAGGTGAGTGGTTGCTTTTCTGTGGTGTTTGTGGTGGGGTTTTTTTTTGTGGTGGGTTTTTTTTTTTTTTTTTTTTTTTGATTGCTTGTTTTTTGGGGGTTTTTTTGGTAGATTTTGTTTGGGCTGTTTAGGATGAAAAGAATCAGTAGGTGGTGATGAGATTTTTTGTGGGAGGTGAGGAGAACTCACAGGATATGGTCCCATAAGATGCCATCCCATTTGGACTTGTCTCCTTGCTGCCAGGGCTAGGAGTTTGTACTTGTCTTTATTCTTACCTCTTTACCTCCTGGTCTCAAAACATGTGCTCCAGACCCTTATGCCAGTCTTGTCATCTTTCAGATTATTGTGATCTGTTCTGGCATGCCAATTTGACCAAAACCAACCAAACAAAAGTATTTTGCAGCATTCTGAAATCTTGTTGAATTAAAATGACTTGGTGACAGATTTGACAGGCTGCAAAACAAGGTAGTGGCTGTACCACCCAAAAGTGGAGAGCATAAGGGAGCAGTCAAGAGCAAGAGTAATGAGACTGCAGGTCTTTGGCAGCAGCTAAGTAGCACAGCTTAACAGTCCAAGGAATCATACTGACAGTCTCTTTTTTGGTTCCTGTCATAAATTCATGAACTACTGATTGTGTTTGGGAGGCTGCAGAAGTAGGGCACACTTGAAAGCCTAGTCAGCTTTGTTCTTTTCTAGCAGTTGGCAGTTAGTTATGCACAAACACATGAATTATGTGAGTTCCCTGAAAAAATTACTGCAGTGTTTGCAAATACTAAGTAGTGTGACTGACACAGTGTAAAGAAACTACAGTACTGCAAATTCTCAACAGTTTTTTCAGCCTGCGAAATGTTGAGTTTTGACTTTGCTGTTTGTATTCTCAGAACTGAGAAGCATCCCAGCAGATTTCATGGACCTGAATTTGGTTGAGCATAATCCTCTGGAATCTTCAACTGTCACCCATTGGTTCTTTAGAGGATACATTTGTCATAGTTATCCATTGCATTTGTCCTGGCTGAGGAGAGTTTCTTTCTTCCATAGTAGCAAGGGCTTCTGTCATTTATGTCTAGCAGGGCATCTCATCATACTAGTAATACTGAAATGGCTAAAAAAATTCATACGCACTCCCATGGCTTGTACACCTTGCTTACAGTTTCCTTCAGAAAAATCAACTACAGATTATGCTAATTAGACTAAGAAAACCTTACGCCCATGAAGAGAAAATACATCTGGAACAAAATTTTTTAAATTATGCAGCATTTTTTTAGGGATTAGCTCAGTGAAACTGTCACCACCATCTCAGATGAATTTAGAAATGATAGTCTTGTGACATCAGAGACCTGAGTAGCTAAAATAGTTTGTGCACTGGGTTTTTTCCCTATAAATAATGAGAGAAGAGCTCAGGTGAAATGTGGTTGTTCTGAGTTTGTGGTATGTGATTGTGAGTCCTGTGAAGCTGAGAGAATAATTGTATAGTTTTGTGATTGATGTCCTGTTTTTCAGAATGTCAATTTTTAGAAGTCTCAACCTATTTTTGTGGTCAGAAAAAAAAGTGAGAAGATCCTTATCCCCTTCGCCCCCACATACCTGTGAGTAGCATAGTGACACAGCTAATCAGGTTATATCATTGGGGATCATTTAAAAAAAGCTTTTAAAATCATCCCTGACATGCATCCAGTTAATCTTGCAAAACAGAGTTGAAAAGAGAGCCTGAGGAGGATGGCTACATGAAAGAAGCTAGCACATGTATCTTTGTTACATAATGTTGTAAGATTTTGCTTTTTTGAACTTCCAAAGCCTATAGGCTCAGTTATTCATATGATTGAACCTATAGCTCAATCATGTAAAATTAGAAGACAATCTTGGTCCCAGTATAATCTCTGAAGACTGTTGAATTAGATAGCTAACATTTTGACATTTTTGGATGAAAGGTTTAGATGAATAGCTGTATTTCCATTTTCTTTAGGTGATATTTCTAAATTGAATTCAGCAGATATTGGAGTATTAAAATGAGTAAAAAAGAACTTAGACTTTCTTTAGAGTATTGTAAATGTGGCTTAAGAGTAACTTGCTGTGGAATACTAAACTAATGCCATTTTGTGTGAATTAGGCATCAGATGAGATGTAAATTGTGGAACACTAACTTCAGTTTAATTTGGGATTAATTAATTTAGCTTTGGTTCAGTCACGTCTTTGAAGTGAGTGTCACATACATACTAGTACCCATGAACGTTTGCTATTAATACGATGTTTCACATAGAAGCAGTGCCAAGCATTGACATTAAAAATAACATGCTAAAAAGCATGAGGGGTTAAAATGAGACCAGAATGCAAGAGCCTGAGCCAGCAAGGATGCAGTTTGAAGGGGGTTGGGGGAATCTTACTAGAAAACTAAAATAGCAGCAGTGTTTTTAATTTCAGAGGGACTATAACCACCGTGTAAAGTGAGGACGGGCATATTTACTTTTAAGACAATGAAAGCTGAAGTCTTAGCTGTGAATGGGTGATAAGAAATTATGGTCTTGTTAGCTTGCTTCTGGCTGTCCTGTGAGACCTGTTAACAATCCCTGGAATTCTAGGAATTTCTTTTCTCTTCATTTGTTATGCTTGAAGGTTTCTAAACATTAAAAACTACTTACTTAAGGTAACTCCTTTTTTCTCATACTATTATGTCATATTTTCATTGCATCTTGTAGGCATCTATGTTACCCACTTATATCTATATATAAAATAAACGGGTTTTGGCACCGGGATTATGGGTGCTAAAGATCTGATTAGAACCGACTATTCAAATGTATGCATAGTTGTAGCCTATTAATCTAAGCCCTGCTAGAATGCCGGGGTGGTATATCTGTGTGCTGGTTTGGGGTGATGTGGGCTCAGACCATTTAACGAGCTGTAGTGTTGGATGTTTCTGTGAGCTCTCTTTTGAAACAGCTTTGGGGTTTTTTTCAGGTTTTCACTAATTGCTGCAGAGACTGCCCTCTGCTGTGCTTGTCACCGCAGTTTAGGACTTGTCAGCACAGCTGTGTTGAAGCTTTATCGAGGATACAAAATATGAACAGAACCTAGAACATAAATACTGTGTTACAGTATTGCTTAACTGACCTCCACAAGTATTTTAACTTTTTTTGTCTATCTGTGACTTCTAGCAATAAGCTTCTTGAAACTGACTCTAGTTTCTGTTGTCATTCCTTCTCACCCCCTCTGTAACTTTATTCTCCCTGTCCATTTTTCATCTGATCTAAAAAGCAGAAATTAATGATATGTAAGTAGTAGCCTTTATTTAAAACAAAGGGAATCGTGGTATATGTTTATTCTTAGTGTTTTCAACAATTGTTTCAAATCTCAGTCAATTTAGGAAGCACTTTGTGTAACTGAAAAGAAAAAATGTTGATGAATGCAGTAGAAAGATGTGTTACTACTAGAGAAAGCTTCGTGTGGAGTGGTTCTGTGCTATCATGTGTGTGGCCTGACCTGTGCTATCAATTTTAGCTGATTAAAGGAGCTCACTGTTGCTATGCTAACCAAGAAAGGTTGCTGCTGATAGAACAGGCAGCATTTGTCTTTCACAGTGAGATGGGAAGGAATTTAAATAAGCCGTAATTGTTCCTACCTCTGCAGCAGTTGTATGAGGAGGGGTCTTGCATGTATTTTACTCCAAAGGTGCAGTTACTGAAAGGAGGTCTGTGTGAGGTGGCTGCTGATTGACATGATGTACGTGTCCTGTTGGTGCCTGTTTTTCATGGAAAACACTTTGTTTTGTAGGGAGTCACCTCTTGTGTCTTTTGAAGTTGATACTGTAGGCCCATTCTCGAGCTGTGACTTTCTTGATTGGTGACATTGCATTCAGAGATAAACAAACCTAATAAAATCTGATGTCTTAAACAGACCACAGTTCTTAGATGTATATACCAGTGTGATACAAAAATGTGCTTATAATGTCCCAGGTTTGCAGGCTGTGCAATTTGTTTATACCATTTATAAAACTGGAATCTAACCTTAGCATCTGAATTTTTAGTTTCATTTCAATTTCTCTGTGCTTTAATGCTGCAAATTAACATTGCTTTTGTTCTTGTTCTTTTCTAAATCACCAATGTGACTTAGAAACTGCTAACAGTGAAAATAATGATCAGTTTGAGAGTTTAGCCCTTTTTGCTGTTGATTCACGTATCTTGCGCGTTTAAGTGAGCGTGGAATGCTAAAACCTCTCGGCATGTCTGAGAGCCCTTTGAAATTCACATGTTGTACCGAGTTACTGTGCTTGACAGGCGTTATAATGAACTCTGTTTTGAAATTACTAAAACAAGTGTCAGCTGGATGTTAGAGTTTGCTCCCAATACTAGAGTCTATGCTAGAATATCTAGCTATAGGAAAGAATAGTTTAAATAATACTAGACTGAAAAAACAAACCATGCCAGAAAGTAATTTTCTTGAACATGTTGCAAAGCTAGTGTAAAGATTCTTTTTTCATTACATTTTTTTTTTGTAAACTAAAGACAAGAGGTATCAAGTTGCCGTAAATTTTGTAACTTTTACTTATTTTTACAAAACATTAGTCCGTTCCAGTCTATATGAGTAATTTCAGGTAATATTAAGAGTCATAGGAAATATCTGTGAAGTATTTTCTGTCATAAACTCTAATCTTTAATTATCATCAAGTAGAGGTAGTCATTTTTATGCTGTGCAACGTGATTTGTGTTGTGTTTTCCCTTTATGTGATCGCTTTCCAAGTTTCCTAACCTTGCAGATTCACTGAAATCCCATTGAAGAAAAAATGGTGCACAAGAGATGATGCAAGGAAATCTGGGAATTATTTTTTATTTTCCTACACCGAACTTCCATTTGTAGAATTATTGAAGTGTTTTACTTTGGTACTTTGTGATTTTTATGGCTTAGGTTTTGGTTGCCTAGATTCTGAAGTACTGAATAAAAATACCAGAAGACACACTATTATGTTAGCCATTAATAATACATGGCAGCGATCTGAGCATAGTTTTATGCTCATATTTTATTAGTAGTTCAGATATCGGGAAATGTCCGATCGGCTGTCTGTCTCTGCCGGACACGCGTAGGATGGTTTGTGGGCAGCCCGCGCTTGAAAGGACGAGACTGGACTCCTCAGTGTTTCAGTCTTCAGACTTGTTTATTATCTCTTATCTACAGTTTTCTCTCTGCCTAGCCAGGATCTGGCCAGCAAGGCAGCCACAAGCACTCTGACCGCCCAGGGGCAGCTGTGTCTTCTTATAGTGAAAACTATGTACAACATATTTACCTTTTTTCCCCAATACCTTTCACCCTTGTTAGAGAGTGCACCTTCACCATGAGCCAATCTAAAGTGCCCACATCACACAGAAAGAAGATGGATGACAAGAAGAAGGAGAAAAGGACCACAAGGCAGGCCTTGAATCCTCCATCTTGCCTCCATAAACCCCCCTGTACCAAAATCCTAAAACCTACATTTCACCCTGTAAATGTGTCATCCCTGCACCGTTTAAACTTTAGAGATTCCCGGATCCCCACACATAGGTGGCACATCCCTAGAAGGATCAAAATCAAGCCACCAGGCACTTTTTGCAACATTCCAGGACCCCCGAGCCTCCCAAGGGTTCTCTCGGTGACTCAGAGCATCTGAAGCGATGTGCTGAATTCCCACAGGGAAACGTCTTGTATGTGATTTTAATCTACTTTTTAATCCACTTCAGCAACCTAGAATTCATCTTCCAGTTGTTTTTAATTAATATTTTAATATACCATGTCTGTTGTGGTATATGGCTTTAAGCTGAATGATAAATCCTTGCACTGTGCTAATGTTTAATATCTATTTCTTGTGTTTATATTAAAATTACAAATGTAGGTTGGGCTTTTATACTCTAATCTGTGCCAAAACTAATGAAATTTCACTGGAGGTAAGCACTGAACTTCCTTGCAGTCATTCAGAATTTGCAGCTTTAATGAATTTTAAAAAGGGAACTATCAGGTCTAATCATACTTCTAGCAATGGCAGAATTTTAAACACTGCTGAAATGTAACACACAACCTCAGCCTCCAGAAAATGTCATTTTTAGTCTTTGGAAGTCGCTGAAGCAAAACAAATTTAATTTTACTGTACAGAATTTAGTTGTTAAAGCAATTAGGATTGCTGTGCACGCTAGCTGCAGTCCCCAGGAAGCAAATGAAAACTTAAACCACCTTACAGCACTTCTATTTCAGTCTCTGTTAGTATATATTTTATTCTAGTGTCTGCCTTGCGCACCAAAATCATTGCATTTATGTATGTTTATTCTTTTACAGAGCTTTTGGGGTCTGTGCTTTGTTTAGTGTATTCAGTATGTTTTAAAAGATGCTAGAAGCCGGACATTGTTAGAAGAATGAAGAATGGTGGCTTGTAAAATACAATATTTTTGAGAATAGTTAGTGTAGTTACCAAAACAGTACTTGTGCTTTTTCTTTAATTTTGCTGTTATGAACTTCCATCAGAGATATGGCTTGTTTGCTGTTTATGATTACATCCCAGTCAGAATTTTATATGATGCCCAGTAGTGACCAGAATGAATGAAGTGCTGTTTTTTAATAGCTGTACTAACATTCTCAGTTTTTAGAAATCTTCCTCTGGAGTCCAAAAATGAGAGTAATCTGTGAAGAAGAGACTTTCACATACACTCTCCAGGACTGTGTTGGTAAGACTTGTGATACGAAGTTGGGCTGAGAGAGTCATAAATCTGGTTTATCTTGGAAAGCTCTACGTGTCATATGGAAACACTAAGATTCCCCACTTAGATATCAGCAGTTCAAAGCAAGATGTTCAAAGCCATGATTTAACCCTATTAAACTTTGAGTAATCAAGCTGTGTAACAGACTCTTGTACATATCTAGAAAGTACAGAAACTGCTACTACCAAGTTCCAAAGTGGAAAGGAATTCTCAATTACAAATGTTATTATGTAGATTGTACATATGAACTAGTAGAAATTATTGTTATTGAGTAAGTCTGCAAATTTTTCTCCATAGAACTAAATATTAATTTGGCAAAGTAAGCTTCTCTTGGACTGAAAGTCTGTACTATTGGATACACAATTTGCAGAGAACAGACCTGGTGTAACAACCTTCCATTATTGTTGCTGTCACAGAATTTTTGAAATTGTAAAAGAAACCTTCAGAAAGAAAAACTAAGAGAACAGTTTCTGAAATTATCCATCTTATGACTTTTGATGCCATGCATATTAGTTAAAATAAAATTTTCTGTTCCTAGTACCTCCCTTAAGCCGAATCTTATTTTTAATCTCAGTTATGCCACACCTTCATTTGAGAACCAAATTAAAGGTTTTACCAGTGTAATATTTTGCATCCTTAGGACCACTGTGTAGAGGGACTTGAGAGCTGATCTGGGTTTTTTCTTTCCGTACGTGTTTATTTCATTTGTTGCAGTTGGGCAATAGCATTTTTCCAGAACAGTTGGAGATGAGGATTTGTGATGTCTGATGCAGACCTGAGACAACAGGAAGGAGGAGAGGGGCTTAGGTTTGGAAGGGGTCACCCGTTATCAGAAGTTCTGTGATTAAAGGAAGTTGTTCAGCATTCCAGACTTGTAGCATGCTTATGCTTTTATGGATTACCAGCTAATTATATCTGGGGTCAGGTTTTTGTGAATTTGGTTTGGTGTTTCCATAAGGTCAAATTTTATGTTGCCTGATAACATGATATTTTGTATAATCTGAGCATGATTCATTTGCTGTAGTGTTTATTGCTTGTTTTAGAAGTATCTAGCTTTCTGGGACACCAGAAATACTTTTTATTTAAAATCCCAACATTCTTAACTTGTCACTGTTTTCTGACTGTTGCTGCAAGAGAGCTCTTGATTTTCTGTAGATTTTGTTTCTTTTTTGCTTGATTGACTCAGATCTTGCATACTGAAAGTAGAGAGCTGTTATCACAGGTGACTTAAATGTCTTGGTATCCTGTTCAAAGAGTTTATATGTCCTTTGTGTCTTGCACACAGTTTATACTGCAAATGTGAGCAGTGTTTCTAAGGTTGCCTGTTACTCCAGCCTATATTTTTGTTTCTGTCGTCTTCAGTTCACGTTACTAAACTAAAGAGATTTTAAATCTTATCACTCTATATACAGTTATGAGGTTTTGGTGGGCCATTTATGTAGCTGCCACTTGAAATTTGATGGAGGATATGTAGCTAATACCACTGTAAATATTCTTGACCAGTTTTTAAGCATTGGCCATCAACTCAATTTTCTGATAATTCTTTCTAATTTCTGATTCACTAGAGAGTGTGACATCATTTATCTTACACAATATTGAGTATAAAATTGTGTTTTACTTCTTACAGGTCCTCACACCCTGTTTTTGACTTTTTTAGTGCTGATTAAATGGATGTTATTCATCCCCTCAGCACTTTATTCCATTGTTTCAGCACCTATTGGTTGTACCCTATAGAATGTGAGTTTTCTTTCTTCTTGTCAGAGTTGAAGAGATGAATGTAGCTTTGAAAAGTTTCAGCGTTCAGACAAGCTATGGCCAATACAATTTGAATTTAAAAGAATTTGAATTATCTTCAGTCCACAGTTAAAGTAGTGGTCTTTGCAATTTTATTGTTCCTAATGAGGCTTCCTTTTTTGGGATTGGAATTTCTGTACAGAGAGAATTTGCCTTTTCAGAAGAGGAAATGCAGCTTCCTGGGGATCATTTTGCTAAATTTTTTTTCCACCTTTCTCTGAATTTCACAGAACTTTAAGAAAAAGTGGTGTTTTATATAATCTTGTCTAAATGCTAATTTTATGTGGCTTTATTCTTTGAAAAGCTGTTCTAAGTTGGGCAGTAACTGAAGGATTTATAGGTGCTGAGTAATTGTGGGGTACTTGCAGTGCTAGCCCCAGTACCATGCAGGTTTTGATCAGATTTTTTGCTTAGTTTTTTTTCTGAATGTGTGAATGCTGAGTATTGGATGTTCAGCATATCAGTGGAGTACAATTAAGTGCTTATAAGGGCAAAAAAAAAATTTTTTACTACCACAGAAATGCTTTAATTTAATTTTCTTATTGGGAAGATTTTAGTAATAACTATTTTAGTAGCAGGAGCTAGAGAGGAAAAAAATAAAGGAAATAATTTTGTTGTTGCTGTATGCTGTGTGCTACTCCTCATGAAAATAAAAAGCTCTACGTATTTAGAATTGCAAGCTGGCAAAAACTTTTGTAGGAGTCTCTATTGCTGCTCCTCCCAAACAGAACTATAGATATTTAATTTTCAACTTAATTACAGCATAAACATCCTTCCCTTCCTCCTCCAAACAGAAACATTTGGTATAAGAATGTAGATGACTCTGGGTTTTGGTTTTTTTGGGGTTTTTTTCTGTCTTGGTGTCTTCCAGTGTGTACTAGAACTTAATACTTCATACTATTTCCTTTCAGTAAATTAAAAAAAAAAAGTGATAAAATGTAACTTGAAAAATTAAGTATATTGATGACATGGTATGCAACTGTTTGTTAATTTTATGACCTTTTAATTGGACAGATTGTGGATAACAATCACTGACAGAAAGGCAGTGTGGTATAAAACACAGTGTTACATGTGCATTAATTGTAATTATATGTAAGAGATGAGTGGCTATATTTATCAGGACACTTAAGCTCTTTAGCCTGAATCATCAGGAATAAGAAACCAGATTAAAGTGTGTGTAGTATAGTGGAATATCATAGTTGATTGTGGAGATTATATTATTCTCTGTCAAATCTGTATGTCTGTACTCCCACACAAGGATTTTAACTCTTGTATTTAATCCTTCCTGCTTTAATGCATACCTATGGGAAGTATTAAGAGTAGCTGCTAACCAGAATTGTCCAAACCCTTATCCTAGGACTTTATCTGTACTTGTAATTGTGTAAGTGCAGCTCCTGTCTGCTTTAGATGGTATCTTTTAGATGAACTCTATGTCAGACCTGTCTTCTCTGAATCCAGGAAGCAATGTTTATATAAGTGCCTTAATTTATAAACAATAAATGCAAATATCTTTGCTGGTGTTCAGCATACTCAACTACTTAAGAACGTGTTGTTTAGAACAAGTTTTTCAAATTTAGTGTCTGTAGGATTGTAAGCATGGTTTGTGTTGGAATTTTTAAGAATGCAGATGCAAACTAAAACTTAAATGAGAACTCTCTGAAAACTGCTTATTTGCAATTGTGTTAAGTACAGAATCACCACGGTTTTCACTTGGGAATAAAAGAGATTTTAACATTAGTTTGAACAGTGCGCCTTTTCTGACATTGGTACCTGAAGTCTACCAAAATATATGAAACAGATTTGTGAGGGTTCTTTAGTTCTTAGTAGGGGAAGAACCACTATGTAAATTTGGATGGAAAGTTTCATTGTTCTGATGCCTGGGGACCTTAGGTGTTTTCTTATTTGTCCAATTACTCACTAATTTATTTTTTTTTTAATATCTGTCATTAGATTTTCCTCCTGGATGCCTCTTCGAGTGTCTTGTGATGGAAGGAAAATATTTTGGAATCTATAATGGATTTTACACAATATCATAACACAAACTGGCCTAATAGCAGCATTTTGGTTTGAAGAGCGTAAGCATAATTACAGGTAATCATGACAACTTCTCATATGAATGGACATATCACAGAAGACTCTGACAATGAAGCAAAAAATGTGGATCTTGTGTCCCCTGAGGAACCTCAGAAGCACAGAGAAATGGCTGTTGATTGCCCTGGGGACTTGGGCTCCAGGATGATGCCCATGCGGCGCAGTGCTCAGCTGGAGCGGATCCGCCAGCAGCAGGAGGACATGAGGCGCAGGCGAGAAGAAGAGGGAAGGAAACAAGAACTGGACCTTACTGCTTCCATGAGGCTAAAGAAACTAGCACAAATTCCTCCTAAAACTGGAATAGATAATCCAATATTTGACACAGAAGAAGGGATTGTTTTGGAAAGTCCTCATTACACTGTGAAAACACTAGGTAGGTAAAATGCAGTGAGTGGGCCAATAGAGTAAAGATTTGTTTGATATTAATACTCTTTTATGCCACTGAAAACCTAATTTAGCTAATCTTTCATAAACAGATTTAAAGTCTTCTTATCCTTCAGATTTGTGGTGGTTTGGGGTATTTTTATTTAGCTAAACATCAGGCTATGTGCCTCAGCAAGTGGCTTTTCAAAACTGATCCATTTGGGGAGCAGTTAAATACCTTGTGGATAATAACTAATTCAGTCAATGTCTATCTTCTTAAGGCTGGGAAAAACCATGTAAGTAATACCCAATTTTATGATGTTTGATGAACTGTAGACTGGAATAAGGAATGAATAAACACAGATTGTCATTTAAAATAAAAAGTTGTTCATACTTTAAGGAGAAACATGCTAGTGCTTTTTTCCTGTTTTGTCTTGCATTATAAATTGCCACCTGATTAAAATGTCACACCAATACATCTCTTAAAGTATTGGTGTTGATAATGAAAATTTGCTTAGGCATTGAAGAAAATGTAATGTTAATAATTTTTTAAGAAATGGATGCTAAAATTTTTCATTTCCTGGTTGTCATTGTTTTAATTAAGGTTGTTTAGAGAACAATTCTAACCTTTCTTCCTCAAACATAAGTATTTTAAATAAAATGTGTGACATTGGAGTGAAAAAGATGCACTGGGAATCTGTGAGAGTCCTGTTCAGATTTCAAAATCCTTACCTGTTCAGACATCCAGATTGCTTTAAAAAGGCAGCCTTTTTTTCTGGGCTGCACCAAAAAAATTTTTTTTCCTTTTTTTTTTTTTTTCCTTTTTTTTTCCTCTTTCCCCTTGGCTGGTAGTTGAGAATACAGAGTGAAAAATAGCTATGAAATTGCTATTTCTTCTTTTTTACTTCATCTCTAATATTTGTGTGCCTGAGCAGCAATTCTGCTAAAGACATGTCTCTGCTCCATAACCTCTGGTAATCCTTATTGTACAAATCCCTCTTTAGGAAAATTTAGATTGAAAGGGTCATCAGGAAGTCATCCTATTCAACCTCCTGTGGAGAGCAGGGTCAGTTACAAACAAGGAGGGTGTACCTTTTTAGTGCAGGGCTTGTCAGCTGAAAGATCTCTTTGCAAGAAGCAGATTCTGTAGTTAACTTTATGAAGTGTTAGGTATTTGATTGTAAAATTCTCTCCTTAGAGGAACCACAAAGCAGAAGATACAAAAATAGATGTCAAACAGTAGAAGTGTCTTCAGTTGGGAGTTGTTTAGCTACAGTGGCCAAAAGCTGTGAAGACAGCTGAAGGAATTGGAAATTGAAACTAGAGAAGGGAGGAAAGTGTGACTTGGAATTAGAAAGCTGGGGCCAGGTTTCATGCTGGAGGTGCTGAGATCGTGGAGGAAGGTTTGGTTCAAAGTAATGGGCAAAGCAGCTACCCATGGAAGCTGGTAGGGATGAGAAGTGAGTAGTACATCAGTCTGACACACCTGAGAACCAGCTAGGAGCTGGTGTAGACTGAAGGTGTTTGAACAGGAGAAATAACAGTAAATAAATTACTGTGATGATGGAGGGTGGGTTTTAAAATCTATCAGTGGGGAATTCAGAAGGGTACTAGGCTGTGGGAGAAGCTGAGGGATTGTCCAAGTATTTGTGAAAGCTAGAAGGAAGAAATTAGTTTTGGCTCAGCAAGAATAGAAGATGGGAAATTGGTTTTGAAGGGAAGCTAGGATTCTTTGAATACTAGGTGTAAGAAGAGAAATGCCAGACATCGGGGACAAGAAGATTATAGAGGTGTGGTGTCTGGAAGGAGATAAATTGGGAAATAATATATGGTATGAGGTGCATCTTGAAGAAAACTTACTAGGTGACTTGGTCCACTTCTGTAATCAAAATTTGGGTCTTGTCATTTGGATCAATAAACTTAAGATTTAAGAAGAGAAGATTTATAGTTCAGCATTCCATGAGCCAGCAGTGCCCTTGTGGCCAAGGAGGCTGATGAGATCCTGCCTTAGGAAGAGCATTGGCAGCAGGTCAAGGGAGGGGCTCCTGCCCCTCTGCTCAGCCCTGGTAAGGCCTGACCTGGAGTGCTGTGTCCGGTTCTGGACTCCTCAGGACAGGAGAGACAGGGAGGTCCTGGAGTGGATCCATGAAGTGCAACAAGAGAGCATCTCTTCTGGGAAAGGCTGAGGGAGCTGGGCCTGTTCAGCCTCCAGAAGAGATGGCTGAGAGGGGACCTCATCAATGTCTGTGAGCATCTGAAGGGAGGGTGTCAGAGGATGGAGTCAGGCTCTTCTTGGTGGTGGCAAGCAAGAGGACAAGAGGCAATGAGCAAAAACTGATGGCAGGAAGTTCAACCTGGACATGAGGAAGAACTTCTTCACTGTGCAGGTGATCAAGCACTGGATAGATTGTTGAGAGAGGCTCTGGAGCCTTTCTCGCTGGAGGTACTCAAGAACTGTTTGGATGGAATCCTGTGCAGTGTGCTTTAGGATGACCCTGTTTGAGCAGAGAGATTGGACCAGATGACCCACTGTGTTCCCTTCCAACCTTACCCGCTTTGTGATTCTGTGATTAAGAGCAGTGCTTTTGATTATACACAGCTATGATGTTGAATTGTTGCAAATATAGGAAAAAATAGTTCTAAGTAAAATATGGTGGTTTTTTTAACCTATATAGTCCCTAAAGAATCTGTATTCAGTCACTGGTACTGTCAAAAACAGAGTTAAAATTTAAATTCAGTGAAATGCTTCTGCAGTAACTTGAACTGTTACAAATTTTTCTTCTACTCTTAAGCCTGTCCTTTTTCCAGTTTCTGGGTTATTCTTTCTAACATTTGTAACACAGCATCTGGCTCTTCCCTCTTTCTACTTTTACTGTCCAGGTTAAAGTGCTTGGTCACATTCACAAATCTCTGAGATTAGTTAGGAAAACCCCAAATAAACCTGGACAGGTGCTAGTGAATGACAGAGATGTTCAACTGTCCTTCTTTGGTATTTTTAAAAATACTGACTTTCATTTTGCTTTTGTGTGTGTGTGTGTGTGTTAATCCGTAGAGCTTCTCCTGAAGATACATCTTTTAAGTAAGAATATTGACCTCTGTGTCAATATTCTTACTTAAAAGATGTATCTTCAGGAGATATTTTTAGTTTGGAAAATACTTTGTAAGTGCCAGTGTCTAATTTGGCAGATCCTTGCCAAGTTTAATGTTTTTATCATCATAAAAGAAAGCAGACTAGATTAAAGAAGTTGGAATTTATATATAAAAATAAAACAGGAGACTTAACCAAAAGAGTGTTAAAGGACATGTTTGTTATCTAAACAGTGTATGATTTTGACAGCTGTTTAAATGGTAGTAGTCTCTGCACCTAGCACATGTGCATATAAGTATTTACTGGCTTTTTCACAGCAATATGGTTCCATAAAATGCAGACTTCTTTGGTTTCCTACGGTTCATTCAGCTAATTCAGTTTAATGAATAACTGACATTTCATGGAACTAAGCCTTTCATAAGTAAGCCCGTTCTGGCTACAGTGATGATTATTTTTTAAAGCTGACTAATTTTGCATTTATACCTTGGCCAAAACTTATTTATAACAATGTTATAAATAAACTTTCTGAAATACTGTTTTATCCAAAACTACTTTTCCTAACTATGTGGTTTATGTTCTATTTGAAGCATTAAAGTACTAGTACCAGCCCATAGATTACTCTATAGAAAAGTTTGGGAATGAAGACATTGGTGTGGAGGTATAATAAATCCTATCTTCTTAAGTTTGCTCTTCTTAACTTTTTTTTTAAGGAAATAAAAAACATCTATTTTCTTTTCTTGGTTTTCTAATCTAACATGTTAAGCTGTGACTGCACATCCTCCCCTGCAGTTGCATACTTTTGCCCTGGCAGTCTTTTGATTAATGTGTATATCTCACAGTGCTCAGTCACATTCCAGCCATTTCATAGTCTAATGGAAAAAGGCTGCAGCACTTCATGTAAAAGAAGACTTGACAAAACCCAGTATTTGATTGCTAATTGATCTGCAATTAAAAAATGGACTTGTTCTGCAAAAGAACCTTGACTTTTCTGTGAGTAAATGCAGATGTTGGTCTTACTGAACTTATTTTTCTTCAAGACAACCCTTTTTATAGGAAATGTCTGGAGTCTTTTGTTACCTGGTGCTTTTTTGTATTGTTGTTACTTTAAAAAGACTGAAACCAACAACAAAACAAAAAAAAAAAAAAAAAAAAAGGAAACCAAACCCTGCATCATAATCTCATCTGTGATATAGACTTCAGAAGCAGGAATATAGAATTAGGCATGCATAAAGCCAGGATTTGTATGTGGTTTTATATGTGTGGTTTTTTATTAAACAAGTGACTAGGAAATGGAGTGCTGCCTTTTGAGGAATACTTAATTTCACTCCTTTCAAGCATTATTTCTGTTTCATAATTGTGTTGAGGTGGGTATTTGTTTACTGTTTTGTGCTGGGGGGAAATCACTTGGTATAAAGCTTTGGTATCCAGCAGATGAAGCCTCAGTGTAGAAGGGAATTATACAGGGAAGAGAGTACTGTGGTAGTTTGTAAGAAAGGGCAGCACAGAAGGAACTAGCAAAGGGCTAAAAAGAGAAAATATGTAAAGACATCTAGGAACAGGATGTCTTTGTTGTAGATAGAGAGTAGGTTGTCTGTCTTTCTGTATGAATTTGTATCTTACATGCAACATGTATTAGAATTGTGTATGTGTATATGTGTTTGTGTTTGAATTTTCAGATATGTAAGAGAGAGTTCAGAAATAATGGAGTAAAATAATTAGGAAGGCATAAAAGTAGCAAGGTTCTTCTCTAATACCTCACTGCTTTTTAAATCAAATAACCATAACAAAGCAGCAGAACTTTGAGTTAGTATGTTTTTTAACCAAGCAGGTGTCAGGAGCTATACAATAACATCTGTTTCACATACATTTTTTTCCTTTATGCTTGAAAATAGTGCACCTCTCAGACTTGGGAGATTGAAAAGATACTTCACTACTGTGCATTCTCCATTAGATGAGAATTTTGCCAGCTGACAATGTCCTGTTTAGCAAGTATTCTTGCTTGTGGAGTGTTCTTTAGCCTTCTCTCCAAATGGCATTTCTCCCAGTGTGATAAGCAGTATATTGTGTATACAGTTTCCTAGTGAGACATTGGCTACCATAATTAGTGTTGTGAGTTATACTGGGTATCAGCAGTGGAATATCCTGCACATCCAGTATCCAAGCTTTCTGTGCAGCTTTTGTCCTACTGCCCTTTGTTTCCTTGGTGGTTACAGGAAGAAGTCCTTGACCTTTGGTGGGTAGGATGTTTTTAGCATGTGTGAAATGGTTTTGGAGGGGTTTTATTACTATTTTTTATTGGCCTGCAGAAAGTACAAGAGTAGTAGCCCTGGCTTGTTTCATTCCTTTTATAGTACAGAAGACTTAACTTGCAAACTCAGACTAGACAGCTTGTATGTAGATATGGTTTACTTGAAATTAAAACAATTAAACTTCTTGGAAATGCATATTTTGTTAGGCTTTATGGTTTTTATGTGCCCATTTATCAACCATTTTTTTATGTTGTGCTCAAAAATTTTGAGCCTAGGCTTGAGTTTACTGTACAGATCATGTTAGTGATCAATATCTACTGTGATTTCTAATGTTAAAAATGCAATTTAGCTGATGTGCTTATAGCGTTCCTGATTTTACTAGCTCATAATGAATAAGCGAAGGTTGCTAAAACTTTAAAATTACTCTCAAAGCTGGTATTTTGGTATCAGTATCAACTGACAGTTTTAAAATTTAGGATTTTCTTTATTGTTCATTTTCTTTAAATACCAGGGTTCAAAAGTTCTAGCTTATTTGAATTTATTAAAATGTTAGATAGCTGACCAGCTTCTTTGGCTGAACAAATTTTTTTTCAGATAATGTATGAAAACATGTATGTTATTTAAGGCTCAAAACATGCTTTTTTTGTCTGCTTCAGAATTTCTTACCTGGGTTTGATTCATATTCCATGTTTTAGGTGGTTTCTGAAGTACTTAATTTTGAGAAGTGACCTATTTAGCAGAAATTTGGTTTGGCTTAAAATAATATAAAAGTCTTTGAAAAACACTTGTAAAGCATCAATCAGTTCTTGAAACTCCAAAATGTAGTACATGTATAGTATTCTGCAAACATACAGAAACTGGTTATTAAAATGTTAAAATATTTTACTGCCCAAGCAGAACTCATATTCGTGTAGGTAAAAAGATGTGGACTTTCTTTTGCTGTAGATTATTTTGAAAACTCATAGATGTTCAGAGATGATATTTCTTCATTCTTTTTATTTTAATGTGCTAAGACTGAGCATAATTTTATGCTTATAAATTAAGTCTAGTTTACTTATCTTACGTTCATTCTGTAAGTAAGCAATATATAGTTGAGATACATAGATTTGTACCATGTATTATAGGTACACACAGAAAGGTGAACCAAGGTTATCAGTGAATATTCGGTGCATCAAGATGAGCTTAGCAATAAAGTCTTACTGCTCTTACTGACTTGGGGTCTTTTTATTTTCTTCTTCTTTTTTTACTCTTTTAATTCAGTTACATTCTGCTTCAAAAAAGTTGGAATAGGAGATAACTTAATAAAAACTTGCATATATCACTGCTGGTTTAAAAACCTAACAATAAAAAAATTTTGTATAACTCTTAATATAAATATTACTTAGTTATCATTCTTGTTAACTCATATCTCATTTGTATTTTGTTATTTCTTACCTAGAAGTGGAAGAACTGTTAAATTCTCTTAAGCATATCCAGCACGTTTTGGTAGACCCTCAGAGTCAAGAGGATATCTCACTCATTTTACAGCTTGTTCAAAATAGCGATTTTCAGAATGCATTTAAGATCCACAATGCTGTTACAGTCCACATGAACAAAGCCAGCCCTCCATATCCTCTCAGCTCCAATGCACAAGAACTAGCACAAGAGGTATGTACAGTATGCATCCCTGTGACATACATGAAACCTATAATCATAGCTACTGTTGAAATACATACTTGTCAAGCTTGTCTGACTGACTGAATGTTGAATATGAAAGAGGTTATAATAGTCACTGATTGGAAATCTGGAAAAACCAGATACAGCAAACAGTAACCAGGAAAATATTTTGGGGGTAGGAGCTCCCTCTTTAGCATGGATAGATATGTAATAGAGAAGGTACTGTGTTTAAACATAGGAAAAGGGAGTGGTTGTGATAATCTAACTCCCTTTCCGTTGGTATTCTTTATTTCAAGCATTCAGGAACTGAGTTACAGTTCTCTCTGTAACTCAGAGAAATTGTGACTCTCCTCTAAGTTGAGCTATGGTTCTTAGATTGGGAGTCACCTCTAAAAATACAAGCATACTGGAAACAAACCTTCTGCTTTAAAGTGAGCAACAGATCCCTTAATACTTAATTTCAGTGCTTTAATTACTGCTGTGATGAAACTTCTTTTGGTTTGACAGATGACAGCTCTAAAAGATCTGATGCATTTTTTAGAAATTGTTAAAATATTCTAAAGGGTCACTCTGTAACTTCTGTCACAATTTTCGATGGTGTGGTGCAAGTATATACAGTAGTGAAGGGTTGTCTGCATCCTAAATCTGTATAAATTTTGTTAGCTTTCACCGAAGTAGCTTGAATACCAACATCAGTGCAAGCCTAGCACTGTAGTGTTCAGCAAAGCCAGATCCAGGGGCTGGATAAAGGCTCCAGCATTTAGCACCCAGCAAACCAAACTGACTCAGGTACATGGGTTGGAGTATTTCAGTATGGCAGCAGGTGGTGGGTGTTGGTGGGGTTTTCGGGTTGGTTTGTTTGGTTTATGATCTGGTTTTCTTTCTCCCTGAAGCATTTTTTCTTCAACAGCTTTTTCCACTCGCTTTTACTAGTCTTTAATCTTGTAAGCCCAGCAGCATTGTAGCAAGCTTGAAGTTCTTTTGCAGAAGAAATTACTGCCTCTGATGAGGAGGAACATCATTTAAATACAATCTAAAAGTGCAGGTGCTAATTAAACTTCAGCTTAGGACTTTCTTCTTTAGGTTTGTCAGTAAGACTGTGCCAAAAGCAGGTGGAAGTACTTTAGAATATCCTGTGAATCTGTGAAAACTTCTGATCAACCCACTGTAATCATATGTTTGCAGTACATGTGAACTTCCCTCTGGCTTGCGTATTCATCAGTCTGTAGCCTACTTCAAACTCCTCGCTGGGCTTGTTCACTGTGTCTGTGAGTCTGAAGGAGCCTTTTCAGTTACCTCTGTTTGTAAGCTGCTCCCCCAAACAATCCACTTTACATAGGCCTAGTTTAGGATTTCGATCAGATTCAAGCTAGAATTTTTGAACCTCCTCTTATAATACAAGGTGTTACAGATGTAACCCTTAAGAAAGCTGGTTCTTTCCCTTCATGAATATGATGACCTTCTATTTGCTACTTAATAGAAGTTTCCAATAAGAAAATATGCCTAGGAAAACTCTAGGTCTATTTCCAAACTCTTCTGTTTCTCCCCATTTCTCACTACCCCTTCCCTTCCCAACGTATTCTTTTCTTTTTTTTCAGGTGATATGGTAAATCTTAAAATCAGAAGGTAGTGCAAAGCCAGTTTTGTGTCTCTTACCAGTCATGAATAAGGTTAAGCAAAAGGAAAATATTTCATTTATCCAAAATTTTTAAACCAACAGAATTTGATCATTAGCCACAAGACTATTGCATAAAAGACACATATGTCACTGTGCTCATTTTGACTCTTATCTCCTCATCCCTGTCTTGTCCAGCATTGAAATTCCTGAAAACTCAATATATTGCAAATGTCTGTTCCCATTTTCAGATGTAATCTTAATTTCTCAGTGACTCAGCTTCTTGTGTATTTAAGTGGCTTGTATTTTGCAACATGTTAACATCCTGAAATGATAGAGCCAGAAATTCAGGACAAATATTTCTGTGTCTGACAGAAGTGTCTCAAAAGGATACCTTGAAGCCTTCATTCACATCACTTTGTACTTCCTTGTCTTGCCTGCATAGAAGATCTTATGCTTGATTTTTAGATCTTTTATTCATTTTTGAAAAGTTTTTGTATTAGTTATGTAGCAGTATGGAAGGGAATTATTTCTGCTTTAGAAAAATTGGTGGTGTTTTTGTTTTGATTTTTTGTTGTTGGGGTATTTTTTAATCCCGACAATGTGTTTATCTTGCATGTCTGTTTTTTCTTGTACTCTCATTTTTGGCTGTCTTTTGTTTTTTTTACCTCTAAGCATAGGCATAAGAAACTCCCCCAGAAAGCAGCTCATTTACTTACTTCAGGGTGTTTTTGAAAAGACACTTGCAAAAGCCTGCATTTAAGATGCTGATAACATCTTGATGATAAAAGCCAGAAGACATGACAAGGAAGAAGAATAGCAGATACATGCATAACATTAATTTTAAATAGCAGGTAGTGCTAGTGTGCATATTTTAGTGCACAGGTCATGAGCAACAGTGTACAGCTCCGAAACTGTTCAGAGTGTGTGCCCCAGTTTAAAGCTACAGACATGTTTTCTTTGCGGCTTTATACTGTGGAAGAGAACATCTCTTAATGGGAAAAGGCATTTTACAACACAACTGCACAATGCAGCATGAAAGAGTCTTCCTTTAAAAATAAGTAATA
The DNA here is from genome assembly GCA_024865655.1 of Emberiza elegans. NCBI lineage: Eukaryota > Metazoa > Chordata > Aves > Passeriformes > Fringillidae > Emberiza > Emberiza elegans. The sequence goes on along the minus strand of JALJVW010000139.1, from coordinate 21,536,648 downwards.
AATAATATTATTTAGGGTTTTTAAATTTTCTAGTCCTCTTCAGAAAATTCTTAAAATTGGTAGTATACATGTACAGTTAATTTTCCCACCAATTCTGATAACCAGCCACTAACAACTCAAGTTTTTTCTCGTCTTTTTAAGAAACTTCATTTGAATTAAAAAGGTGGAATGAAGCACTTTATCTTAAGGAATTCATTTGAGAAAGCTTATCTTCATGTAATAGTGTGTACTCCAAGTCTCAAATAAAAATAGCCGGTAAACATCAAGTGTAATTAAATTGATTTTAAATCCATTTAAACTTGACCAAGATGGGGGCACGGATTATGAGAGCAGGGTCTGAATCTTGACCTTGTAAGAATATTTGTTACAGCATTCAAGACAGTTTATAACTTGGCCTGTAACAGCACATACCAAGTACCTTAAAGATGTTCCTGCTATTAAATATACTTAATAGGCTTAGTTTATATAGACTATGTTCCTTAATGTTTTGGACTTGCTGCTGTTTTCTTCTGCAAAATCAGACAAATGAACTAGATCGGCACTGGAAGCTCATAACTTCTGATGTAAGTGCACTAGAATGTGTGTGTGTGTGTTCCATCTGACAGTTCTGCTCATCTGCCAGTAAACAACAGAATTTTGCAGTTAATTTCTGAATGCTTCATATCACTCCAGCACATGTCTCCATCATACATGCCTCCAAATTGTGGTGTGTGTAATGAAACCAAATTGATAACTTCAGGGGTTGGGGGGGAGGTTCTTGATCTAAAACATGATTAACAATAAAAACTAGTCTGAAGAGTTAAGAAAATACAGGTATGGCCACATACTCAGTGTGAATCATCTGTGCTGTGTGTAGTGTGTCACTTCTGGAATTGCAGACTTCTTCAAATTTATTAGTCTGATAAAGCCCTGGGATTTATTACCATGAGTTACAAAGGACTCTTGCAAGCAGCGCTACTGCTGTAGTAAGTGGTCTATAAGGCAGCCTGAAGCTTTCCTAGAGCTTCATTAAATAAACAAATGAGAGATTTATGTTTTTCTTAAGGGGGGGGATATATTAAAATTTTTAATAATCAAATTATTCAAAGCAGAAATTCAGCTTGAATAAAGGATGTTTACTGCACACAGAGTAACTGGTTGAACCAGATTACTTTCTTTTCCACTGTCAAATTTCCAGCCTCTGACCTTGCATTCAGAAGATTGTGTTCCTTGCAAGACTTCCAAGTTGCTTTCTGAGTAGGTTTTCTTTTCCTGTTAAAAGATCATAAAGATTTGATAAATAAAGCTTTAAGGCTTCTTGTGGCTTCTTCAAAGTCTCTTGAAAGTTAGAGACCTTAAATAAACCTTTATGAGAAGGTCTTTTGAATAGAAGAATCTTTTCTTTCAAAACAGAGGAAAACTTGTCAGTGAGATGTCTTTTCCTGTGTTCTGTTTGCTGTGTGACATCCTAGAATTCAGTTTAAGCCAGGTGTAATAGCTTCCTGTCTAAATTAGACATATGACTGAAGGACTTTGTGAGGCTGAGCTCTTTCTGTTATCTATGATTTTAAAGAAACTATTAAAAAAACCCTATGTAAATCTGGCTTTTTCTCTGACTGTTTTAAGGCATACCACATTTGCTCACCATGAAGCATGCTCTAGAGATGTCAGAAGAAAGGCTTTTGAAGATTGTGCCAAGTTTACTGCAAAGCACAGGAGCATGTTCAATGTGACAGTTGTCTTGGCAATAAGAGGATCTCGCTCCATAGGCAGAGTTCATTTAGTGGCTTCTCCTGGAATTTAAAAGTGTCTTGAAAGTTTTCAGTGCTGTTTTCTGGTAGCATCCAAGATAGTTTGTTAGCATTTCTGTAGATAATTGCTCCTAATAGAGACTTCTCTGACCTTTAGATACTGTTAGATGATAAAAAAGCAGAATTATTTTCTCTTTGAAACTTTTGGTTTCTTGATTCTCTGATGTCACATTACCTCATCTGTAAGAGTCAAAAGCTCTTAAACAAAATGTTTTCTATTTCTCTGAAAGCTGCTGCTCTGATTTGTATAATCTACTCTTGATGTCTTTGGATTCATTTGCACTGTTACACTTGTGTGCCTTTGGTCAGATTAGGCCAGAGGATAATGGCTTTGGAAAGCATCTTCAGCCTCACTTCTGTGTAAGAGCACTTCCCTGCTCTTGGTTCTCTGTATGAGCATACCAGTATTTGCAAGAGATGATGGCAAGGCTCGTTTGGTAACTGTGTGAGAAGGAAAACTTATTTTGGCAGCTGAAGCTATTTGAGCAAAAATTATCCTTGTGTTAGTGTGGATTATTTTGGAAGGAGCCAAAGAAATCAGATTTCCAGGGAGGGACCTTTTGAAGTTTTGATTTGCGCACTTCCTGAGACAAGAGCTCCAGGATGGATTGCAAAACCTGTCTCAGAATCTTTGGCCTTGATGTTGGTGGAAATAGTTTGTGTAATGAGAATATGATAATCTGCTTTTAAGGAAGAGGAAGGCTAGTCACATTAATAATAAATTATTCAATTTTAGAGCCCAGCAGAGTCTCATAATACACTTCATTGTGACTGATTTCACTGCCGTGAAATCACTAACTTTCACTGACTAGAGTTTAATTTTTTGGGGTGCATCTTTGTGATACCTGAGCTCATTGCCAATTTCTGGTATTTGACAAATCTGTGTGAGGTACTGCATACCAAGTTGGATTTGGTAGATTATTACTGAGGCAAGATGTGCTGGGTTAGTCCTGTGGTCTCATTGCATCATGTTTTCCTAATGTGTCCCAAATTAATCCATCAGCAGTAGTGTAACAACTACATGGATATACTTTGCTTTCAGTAAAATGAGTAATTGCAAGTAGGGGGTTGTGCTTGAGTAGGAGAGGGAGGATTGATAAATCACTGGCTAGATTTAGAGTTTTACTGCTTGATTTTTTTAGGTACAGAGTGTTTTGAAACCTAGCCACCATAAGGATGGACAGGAGCTTAATGCTTTGCTGAATGCCCCTCACATGCAGGTAAAACAAAATGAAACTTCTAATCTAATGGATCTATTTCTTGATGGTGTTTTCAGTGTAACTTATTTTTTTCCTTGGGCTGACTGGGCAAGGATGAATTTTATTCCTCAACCCTAAATTTCTAGGATAAGGAATTTGCAATTTCCAGAAACTAATGGAACTTTTTAATGAATTGTAGTACATGATTGTATTCAGCCCTTGCTACAGTCTATATGTATTACAGGGTGATTTACACATAAACAATATAGCAGTAGGTCAGTGGGAACAGGGCAACACATGAGCTGCTTTATTTGTTTTTACCTTTGGCAGTTGTTTCATGCTTACCTAGGGTGCATAAAGGAAATTTTGTCCTGGGGTGGTGATGTAAAAGTAGTTTTCTCTGCAAAACTTACTCTGAGTCTGCAGACACATACATAGTAAACCAATGTCTGGCTTTTTAGTACAGATAAGATAGAAGTACAGTCACAGTTGTGTTCAAAATTGCTTTTATATTATTTTTTAATCTGAAAGTTTTGAAAAAAAGTAGGTTCTATGTAGCTGTGATAAATATTTTTTTTTAATTGCTTGAGTCAGTTTTCAAAGTTCTATAACCTGCAGAGACTGTTGAAATTGCAGAATTTCATCTACTGTTTTGTATGCATATCAAGTATGATATTTTCTGTAACTGAGCTGATTTTGTTTAACACTAGGCACTTCTACTGGCTCATGATAAGGTTGCAGAACAAGAAATGCAACCAGAGCCTATGACAGATGAGAAGATTTATGAGAATGTTGGCATGTATGGAGGGGAGACGGTTAAAATAGTTCGCATTGAGAAAGCTCGGGATATTCCATTGGTAAGTACTGGTACTTACTCAGTTGTATGTAGAGGAAGTAACCCTTTTTGTCCTCTTCAGATTGCTATGAAATGTTAGGAATTCCAATGCCGAGGTAGTGTTTAACTTGTAAACACTCTCCCTCCCTCCAAAATGAGAAACAGTCATAGACAGTAAACTTGTGTTTAACTTAAATTCTGCAGTAGCCATACTACCATGTGAAATCTGTACAACTTCTATCAACTTGGGTTTTGACAGATCTTCTTGGCAAGAGTCACTATGCCAAGCTTGCTGCAAGGGAGTTTAAACGTTGTGCCAACCCGGTGTAGGTTTTTTTGGTTGGCTGGTTTCTGGTTTTGGGGTTTGTTTAGCAGTTATCATCTGCTATTTCCATCTTTCAAATAAGAGTTTCCTTAGGACTATGTTAATAAAAAATAATGAATCTTATGGTGTGGAGCAATTAAATTGTTCAGCCTTTAGTATAGGTTGAGGGAGTTATTTAAGCAGTGGTTTTTTTGAACTGGAGCATTGTGTGTATGCATCCAAGCTGTTACTTGCATTTTCTTTCAGCGTAGTTCTTCCATGTGCTTGGAATATATACAATAGATGGCTTTGAGTTTCATATATGTAATAAATTCAGAATGTGTTGCTGCTACACAGGGTGCTACTGTTCGCAATGAAATGGATTCTGTTATCATCAGTCGAATAGTCAAAGGAGGCGCTGCAGAGAAGAGTGGGCTGTTGCATGAAGGGGATGAAGTTCTGGAGATCAATGGCATCGAGATCCGTGGAAAAGATGTTAATGAAGTTTTTGACTTGCTGGTGAGTTGGAACACTTCTTGTTTCCTTTGCAATAAATACTCATTTCATAAGTCCTAAGCCTGTTGACTCTGCTTGTCATTTTACTCATATTTAGCCTCAGAAGTATTTTCATTCTGGTAGCTGGTGTTCACATGTGGAGGTACATTTCAAGTTTTCTTTCTGACATATAGGACAATACTGACAAGTATAATTGCAGTTAACTGCAAAAATGAAGCCTACAAATGTGGAAGCATCAAGCTGTTATCTTTACACTTACTTCTAATGTTTTCTAAGAAAACTTTGTTTAGCTCTGAAAAGCCATAATTTTTCATCTTTGTCTCTGATTCAGCCCACAAGTAATAAATGTGTGGCTGGTTTGTAGGTAATTTTCTTCATAGCGGTGCTGGGTTTAGACTGAAACAGTGTTGATAATGCACCAGTGTTTTAGCTGCTGCTGAGCAGGGCGTGCACAGTGTCAAGGCCTTCTCTGTTTCTCACTCTGTCTGCTGGCTGCAACTGGCTGGGGTGAGCAAGAGGTTGGGAGGGGACACAGCTGGAACAGCTGACCCAAATTGACCACAGTGATGTGAATGGCCATGTAACGTCAGGCTGAGCAGTAAAATTTGGGTGGTGATGGCTTTTGCATCACTTGTTGGGTTGGGGTTTTTCCATTTCACTTAATTAGACTGTTTTTACCTTGACCCATGAGATTTTTTTCTTGCATTTGGTCTTCCAATTTTCTCCCTCAACCTGCTGGGAGAGAGGAGTGTGTTAGGAGGTTGTCAGTGCTTAAGTTGCTGGCCAGACTTAACCCACCAGAAATTGTATCACATGGGACCTTTTGTGACTAGACTTACTACTCTTTCATGCCTGGTAAAAGCCCTTTTGTCTAGCAGTTTACTTGCATAGACGTTTTCTTGTCTATTACACCATTCATGGCAAAATTATACTTTAGTTTAAAAGCAACTAGACAAGAAATCCATCAGGAATTAGAAAATTAACTCACTTTCAAAAAGGCCCTGTGAGAAAAATGTCAAAAGCTGGCTATTACCACCAGTATTTTCTGTTGCCCAGTTTCATTTATTTCACACTTTTCCCTGGTACCTGCTTTGCATCAGTGTCCAAGACACCTGGAACCCAACTCAGAATCTTTGATCCAATTGCAGCAGTCAAGACCATGTTGTCAAAGTGGAAACAGATAAAAATTATTTTTTTAGACGTCAATTTATAACTTTGGCACAAAACCTTGGGATTATCAACTAGGACTTACTGAGTAGGGACTTTAGGGGGAAAAAAAGAGGAGAAACATATTAAGTAAATCTTCAAATTGCTTAGTAGGTTTATGCTCTAGAGACAAATCAGAATCAGGACAAAGACTTAGGTTTGGCTGTAGGTTGTGTGTTGTAGGAATAGTAGACAGCAATGTCCATAGATGAAGTTACCTTATGGTACAGTGAGACACTGGTTTTTAATGGACAATTTCCATCTTCAGTTGGACTTTTTCCTAAAATTTGCTGTTAAATTTTTTCATCTATTTCATGGAGTGAGATCAAGTAGAAGGGAGTAGAGGCAGAAATGTGTGAGGTTTGGGGGTTTTTGTTTTACTGTTATTAAATGAATTAGAAAGATGCTTACAATTCTCTGAGAAGCCTTGAATGTCCTTTTTTTTTTGGATCAGATCTGAGATTTTTCATGTTTTGTGATTGTCTCCACTGTCATCTGTATTTTTTTAAAGCCATATTTGGCTAACTCTCGTGCTTCTGAAAAGAGTGTTTTGGAGGTGATTAACAGGTAGTTCAAATCTGGCAGTTTAGTTCTCTGCAGAGAGCTTATTCTGCTCCTGGGTAGCTCCTGCAGCCTAGGGTTAAAAAACAAAAGGTGTAAAGCCACAATACATTAGCATAAGAAAAAATCAATTTGCTGAAAATTAAAAATAAAATAAACACAACCTTGTATATTTTTAGAATATATTTTTAATGCAACTAATTTAAAAGAATACTTTTAATCCTTTATATGTTGTCATTTTTATTTTGTAATCTGGAAATGAAGTTCTAAAAAATACTTCAGACACCCCAAAACACTTCAAGCACAGGAGGAAGAAATTACTTCCCTCCTTAGGTTTGCCTCACTACTTGCTACTCAAGTGGTGATAAACTACACCTGACTTAGACTAGGCTGTTCATATGATCAGTGTGAGATTATATACATTCCTCGTGGACTGAAGATAATGGATTTTCCTTTCTTGCAGGCAATGGAACTTGTTCAAGTTACATTTGCTATATTTAGGCCTTTGTTGTGAATTTTCTAAGATACATGCATTTTCTTGTTTTATACAGGATAAATTGTTGTATTAAGGTTCATAGACTGGTGTATATGACGTGAAACACCTGTAGACCTTGTCACAGGTTGTCACTTGCATTTTATCAAGATATTTTTTATGTGTGCAAACACATTCTGCAAATGGAAGTATGTAAACAAAGAAGATAAAGACAAGACATTTATTATGTTCTACTTTCCTTATCAAGGGTGACTACAGTGTTGGTATTGAACATTTCACATATGCAAGATTTGAGTATCTTAGCAAAATCATTAAACAGTGTTTTGAATTCTTTAGTAATGTCAACAGCATAAAATCATAGTAGAAATATTTAGATTTGAAAGCACTGTTCCATCGAAACTATTCTAGAAAAATTAAATTTTTAATATATATTTTTACATTCCAGTAGACCCACTTGTTGGTATTTTTGAACAGAACAAGAACAATTGTTCTGTTTGAACAGAACAATTATCCGTTTCTCCTACATCTCTGCTTGACAGAACAGCAGCTGCTCCATTTCAAATAGAAATAGTTTATATTCAAGAAAGCTAGACTTTTAAAATCTGAGTATCAACACTTAGTTTTCTAGTCTTACTGAATCACTGTATCTTTATCTGTATTGTATATTTTAAACCAGCTAAGGGTTAGATGATGGAATTTTTAAAGCATTTTCTAAAATGTATTATTTGCTAAAATTCTTAACCTTAAGATTTTGATACTGTCTATGAAGAGCCTATTTTTTCTCTCAGGCTGACATGCATGGGACTCTGACCTTCGTATTGATTCCCAGTCAGCAGAGCAAGCCACCTCCTGCAAAGGAGACAGTTGTAAGTAGCTCTACAGGTGTTCCTGTGCTTGGTGAAATGTACTTTGTTTTACCAGTAGTGTGTAAAAAGTTCTTCTGAAGATCCTTTACATTGTGGAACAAATCCAAAACTTACCCATTTAAATTGATTTTACTTGTGATCAGACTAACACCTGAATTAAGTGTTGAAAATTATTAATGATCTTAAACTGAAGCTCTTAGTACAATTTTAACTCCATTTCTGAAAGAAGTTGTAAAAGTAGAACTTCCTGTGGTTCTGAGGTTCTGAGCTTCTTATTTTGAGTTTCTGTATTTTGTGTGTGTCTATATATATGTATGTATGTATCAAAAAAACTTGGATTGTTGAAACTTGAGAATATGCATTGGGAGGAAAAGATAGCTTTAACAATTTCAAGAAAGAATGCCCAGACTTCTATGATTGGTGACAAAATGCTTTACAAGTGAACCTTCACTTTAAGTCCAGCAAATGAGTTTCAGTAGCACAACCGTGTCTTTTCCATTGCTAACCTAATGATTCCATTCCAGTGCCTCCTGTATGCCCCAGATAAAAGTTCCATTTTATAGAAGCTTGGAGTTTTTATATATTGTAGCTCTAATGCAATCACAGGAAGAGAAGGTTTAATTCTTCAGAAGTCACTGGGGTGTTTTCCCTTTTTTTAACATTTGATCTCCTGCAGATACATGTGAAAGCACATTTTGACTACGATCCCTCTGATGACCCTTATGTGCCCTGCCGAGAGTTAGGCCTGTCTTTTCAAAAAGGAGACATACTCCATGTGATCAGTCAAGAGGATCCAAACTGGTGGCAGGCTTACAGAGATGGAGATGAAGATAATCAGCCACTGGCAGGCCTTATCCCTGGTAAATAAAGCTCTAGAAAAAGCTTGATGGTCTGTCAAGTTAGTTATTATAGCCACACAGGAGCAATGCTCAGGTTTTCAAAGACTTGTGTACTCCTTAAACATCTGTTGCCTTAAATATATCTGTGTCTTTAAACCATTTGCAACAGAGCCTCCTGTTGGGCATTGCCATGTCTGGAGTTAAATGCAGAGTAAAACTTCTGCTTTCACTGCCCCTTTCAAGAGCTACTCTCCTCTTCCTTTATTCCTCCACCATGGGGACTCAGCAGATTCAGAGTTCCCTCTGCTGGCTGCAGCACAGATGTGGCACTGCAGCCCACTTGCTCTTTAGAGATGGATGCAGCTCTGAGGTTTCCTACCTTTTCCAAATAAACCACTTGATACAGTACCCATTTGTAGGTCACTTTTCAGCATGTTTTCGCTTAGCAGACGGTTTCAGTTACTTGTGACAGGCTTCCTTTCTCACTGTTGAGGGCCTTTGGATAACAGGATTTTCAGACCCTGAAGTCTGTTCATAATTTTTGCATTGTAATATATGTTGCAGCCTAGTTCGTTAAAGGCTTGCTGCTTTGTTAAACATGGTGAACAAAAGACTTTTCAAATTCCATAGATTATCACACTGTAACTTCATGATGCTTGAATAAATTGAGAGAAACACTGATTTAAGTATAGGCTAATCTATTTTAAATTAAAGTTTAAAATATTTATATAAATAGAACACATTTGAATACAAAAATAATTGGAAAATTACATCATCATGGTAGGGAAATGTAGTCTTTCTTGTACTTTCACTTTTCCAGGCAAAACTGTCTAGTATGCAACACTCTGCAAGTCTCTCTTGATGAATATATTTCTGAAGTAATCAGTTTTGCAGCAATTTTGGTTTGTCTTTTAAAATTTTTTGTATGTTACATTCTACTAGAACCTTCAGAGATGTGAAAGATCAGGAAAGAGTTAAATGAGCAAGTCATTATGAACAATCATGGTAATGGTTTCTAAATGTTAATGACTCTTGTGCTTTTTTTAATGCATCAAGGAAAAAGTTTTCAGCAACAAAGAGAAGCAATGAAGCAAACCATAGAAGAAGACAAGGAGCCTGAAAAATCAGGTGGGGATATATGCTTCCCAGAAAAAAACATCTTTTGTAGCAGTGTTAATTAGTGTTACACAGAATTTTGTCATGGTGAAGTTGTAGAAAAATCTCCTGGTGTGGTTTTTGTTTATTTCTAATACAAGTGGGATGATTCTTTGAAATTCTTCATGTAAATACAAGTCTGAATTTGGCACTTTGTTGTATAAATCACGTGGGTTTTTCACAACTATGTGTGCTGTAATTAGGGTGATGTAGAGAATTTGGAAAGCCCCTTTTTTCATAAAGAACTTTATCTGCCATGACTTGGTTGAAGTCCTTGACATTTGCTTAATACACTAAAGCATTGTAATCAACAAAAGGATATTATGCCTTCTCAAAACTGCAGAATAAATTCTCCACTTTAAAGATCCATATCATGGGCAGAATAGGAAGATTTTTTCTTGTATGGGTGTTTAATTGTCATAATTTTTATTTTGTTTAGGAAAACTCTGGTGTGCAAAGAAGAACAAAAAGAAACGAAAAAAGGTTTTATACAATGCAAATAAAAATGATGGTAAGGAACAACTTTTGTACAATATGTGTAATTATAAACAACTATAAAAGATTGTGAAGAGAATGCTGAAATTCAGGATATGATGTTAGAAATGCTAGCAGTAAGTTCTGTGTAAGAGCAATGCTATGTTGTGTTGTAGCATTTAGTGAAAGATATAAAAGAAGTGAAAGGATTTGTAGTGTCTTTAATAAAAAGATCAGATGATAAGGGAAAAACAGATAGCTTTTTAGGCATAGAAGCACTCATCATTTTGCAATGATGAACCAATTTATTACAGCTTTGTAATATCATCTCCGCATAATTAAACTTCATAAATGGAAACTTTCTTGACAGATTTTATAGGCTGTCTTCTTGCAAAAGTACTTTGGGATTGGGATGATAGTTGCTGCCTCTGGCTATAAAGTGTTACTCTTGTACTAGAAACTTTTTTTTGGCAAAAAAAAGTTGTTTCTTGGGTTTGTGCTACTAGTAATATGAAGAGCAGTAAGTGGAAATATTTTTTTTTTTCCCAAGAAAGGGAAAAAATTCTCATCATACTGCACATGATAATCTTTGGGCTTCTGTTGCTTTGGTGACTCAGATGCTGGGCAGAGACTCAGGAACTGTCTGAAATTTGATACTGCGTGACAGGCAATACATGAAACTGGCAGTAGAGTACTTTGTGACTGTTTTATTGTTCTCTCTCAAGATTATGACAACGAGGAAATTTTGACCTACGAGGAAATGTCACTGTACCATCAGCCAGCCAACAGGAAACGTCCCATCGTTCTGATTGGCCCCCAGAACTGCGGGCAGAACGAGCTGCGGCAGAGGCTGATGAATAACGAAGTGGATCGCTTTGCCACCGCCGTGCCCCGTGAGTGTGACGGCACATGGGGACCCTTGTTGCAAGCCTGGGCTGCAGACAAATCCTGTTCTGTTGGAAATAGTCATTGGGAGCTTGGGGGTTTGGGCAGGATATATTGTGCTCTTGAAAAAAGGGAAGTTAATGCAAATCCAGTGTTACAAACACAGTGTTCCAGAGGCATTATAAGACTTGCATTTATATAGGTTTGAATACAATTGGAGTGAGTTATAGAAGTTCAAAAAGAAGCCAGTATAAATGGGCAAAAAACTTTTAATCAAATGTCCTTCATAAATTTAAGTTTAGGTGGCTTTAGTGCCCTCCCAGACCACTTCTTTTCAGTGAATATTATATTTTTAATGTCTAATGTACCCTAGATTATGTTTACAAACCATTTAGCAATACATATTTGTTGAAAAAACAACTAATAGCTGTTTTCACATTCAGAACACAACTGCACAGTTAAAACTATTCTTTTTGTAGCTTGCTGTTTTTTCCTCTAGTTAATGTAAAAGAGACCTCTAAATTAAGTTTGACAACTTAATTTGACCAGGGACATATATTGTAGAAAATAAAATACACAGATTTCATGGATATTTCTTGTGTTGGGCTGGGGAGGGCATGGGGGTTATGTTTGCATGATTAGCAACATGCCTGCTAAGAAAAAAACTTTATTTTTTTCAGTTCTATACATGTATCACCATCTCAATTACTTTTTTTGTAGATACTACTCGGAGTAGGCGAGAGACTGAGGCAGCTGGCAGGGATTATCATTTCATCTCCCGACAGGCATTTGAGAGTGACATAGCTGCAGGGAAGTTCATTGAATATGGGGAGTTTGAGAAGAACCTGTACGGAACGAGCATCGACTCCGTGCGGCAAGTCATCAACTCGGGCAAGATTTGCCTTCTAAATCTTCATACCCAGGTTTGGCAAAGCTCTGTCATGTTTTCATTGTAGAAGCTGCCGTGAATTATCTGTCTCTCTGGTTTATAAAATGAGTGTGTTTTCAAGATCCATATTTGTGTTTATGCCAGGATGCTCAGTTGACTTTATTCAGTTCCTTGTTTGCAAATACGCACATCTTTATCTGTGCTGCAGTTGATAGGGATCTTCGTTTTCACTAGCTTTAAGTATCTGGAAACCATCTAAAATTAAAAATGAATTAAAATAAAATTTGTGCCTCTCCATCTTTCAGTTACTCTCTGATCTCTGGGGTTTTTGAAGATAGAGAGGACATTGTTTGTGATTATACTTGGAAATTACATGTCAGGAATGTTTGTGCAGTTTCCAAATACAGTTCAGAAACGAAGTACATCACATCAACAGTATTGAAAAAAACATTTAGCTGTGACCTTTTGGTTATGAAGAGAAAAACTATGCTTGCATAGCTCTGTTTGGAAATTTAGTCAAACATGGCAAGAGGCTGAGTCCTGGAATGCAGTCTCTTTTCTGATACATATGATATCTATGAGGTCTGCTGCTGTTGTAGATGCTGCAATAAAAGCCCTAAAACTCAGCCATATCAGTAAGATGGGGTAGTATTGAAGCTATAGTTAGTCATCAGTTAGTCATCACCAGTTGGGACCTTGTGATACTTTATTAGCTTAGCTCATGGGCATTGCAAAGCATGTCATGAGATGAAAATTCATAACTAAAAAATTCAATGATTCTGTGGCTATAAAAATTTATCTCAGAGACAAGTTGTTTATCCCAAGACAAACCTGACAAAACAAAGTGCTGTGCATACAGTAATAGTGCATCTTGTCTTGTATTTTAATCTTCAAAACAGAAAAGGTTAAACTGTAGTTTTTCAAGTAATCTGTAATATTTAAAGAGTCTTCTGTTCAAAGCTGATACCTTTCCTTAGAATTGTACAACACTTAGTTCAGTGTAGCTAACCTTTTTGTTGCTTGTGGATGCTGAAAGATCTGTTCCTTCAGTTCAGTTATGAAAAATATTCTTGAACAAAAGTAAATATTTCAGTTTCAGGAAGCTGAAAAATGTTGGAATATAAATTTCATAGGAAATGACATCTGAACTCTGGATGCTGTTACAGTTAATTCTATTGCTGTTAATATATTACACAGTAGTTGTGTTTGAAGAGTGTATTGTCTATTATAGCATGTGAATAGTGCATCAATAAATGCCCTTTTCCTGGGTGAAACTGTTAAATATGTAATCCTGTTTTTGCAGTCACTGAAAACACTACGTAACTCTGACTTGAAGCCATATATTATATTTGTTGCACCACCTTCACAAGAACGACTACGTGCTTTATTGGCCAAAGAAGGGAAAAATCCTAAGGTAAGGTGTCTTACACTTCTGAAACCATGCTGGGTTTGGTGCAAAAATAAATGCACATACTCCTTCCTTGGGATGGGGACACAGTGATAGTACTGGCAGTTAGCACTGCAGTAAACCAGTGTAGTTGTGCTCCAGGTTGGTAGGCAGACCATGCTAAGGGAAGAGTTCATTCAGGATGCTTTTGCATAAAGGGATGTGAGAGGTATTATGCAAGAGAATGCACTGCTAATTCAGTAATCCTGGGGCACAGTGTCTGCACTGGGATCCCTGTATTTGGGTACAAAAACATGACCTTTTATTTCAAAACTGTGGAAAACTCAGTTTTGTCCTCAAGTAGACCTGGGAGTAATTCTGTGGAGCAAAGGATTAGTGGTTTTCATTTCAGAATGTACCTGCCTTTGGAAAAGCATTTACTTGGAAATCCAAAACTCTTCAGATAAAATTATTTTAATGCTTGATCTTGTGGGATCACTCTTCATTTTTAACCAGTCATGTCCAAGATCTGAGCTTCTGAGATTTAGTTTCTCAGAAGTTAGTTCTGCAGAATGGACTTGAAAGCCAAATATTAAACCAGGAGATCTGAAAGCTCAGAAAAGTTCCTTATCAGGCTGTGATATACCAAGTGCTTATAGCTCAGGCAGTGGAATAGGTTCATCATCAGCTTTTTAACTGAAATCTACCTTGTAGTGATTGGCAGGTGCCCTTTGCCAGCACAGCATCTTCAAAGTACTAATTGAATTGAGCATAATGCAGTTCATACTAAGGGAAAACAATCTTCCCAAGATAACTCACAGTTTTCCGACACAGCTGTTGCTCAGGAATCATAACTCACTGTGTTCTGTGGCTGTGTTGTTTTGCTCTCCTTGTTTGATGCAAGGGTGATTTATTACTTGTGTGCAAGATTTAAGTGTCCATTTAAGTCCAAGTGTTGAAACACTAAGGAAATTTCCTTTTTTTCCTTTCCTCCCCCTGTCCCTGAGTCAAATATGATTGTAGTCTTTAAATGGGTGTTTTTTCCTTCATGTTTATGCCACGAAGAAAACTTTATTTTATATAAATATGGCATCTTATGTTCTGGATTTTTGTTGCAATATTCAAGGAGTCCATTTGCAATAAAAAGGAGTGCATTTCTTGGTGTTACACTATGCATATTTTCTTTCTGATTAATTGTATTGGAGTTGTATTTATTTCAGTTGGGTACATGCTACTGAGTTAAACCCCTTTCCTGATAAAGAAAAGGGTATTTCTTGCACGTATGCCCCAATGTTGCTCTGATTTTATCAAGAGTGTGTAATGACTAAGAAAAGAATTCTGAAGGCTTGAAGTTCCTTTTGAAATAGTCTGCCTAGAATATTAACTCAAAAATTATACCTGAGTATTTTTTCATACAATACAAAAATAAATTGAGAAAAATAAACACACTTTTAGAATCTAAGTGTAAGAAAAATTCTGAAATCAAAACATTTCTACTTCTGCCTTTGTGTCATTTATCTGCACTGCAATATTCTTGCTTTTAACATATGCCCTTCTAGCTCCCAAATGTGTTTTCCATCTTTCTGCAATCTTATTCACCTGAGGTTATGGTGATTTGGTCAACCTAAATGTGTGGCTCTCACTGCTGTGTATTGAACAGTGTCACCAGTGACAGCTGTCTCCTTTGGCTGTTTGGTGTTGGTGGTGCCAGCAGAATGCTGCCTTGTTCTGCACGGGTCCATTCTCCTTCAGTGAGATCAGTGTTGTGCAATGAGCAGTGCTAGACCTTAATTTTCTTCAGCTTGGCCAGTTATTTACTCTTTGCCACTCATAGCCAGTCAGTCAGGATTGTCTTGAACGCCCTTAGCTTTCAAATACGGATCATGGTTGAGTGTTCCTGTAAACTTTTCAAAAGCCAGTAGCAACACCAGGAGTGTTTGTGTAAAGAAATGGAGTTGTTCCATTTCCCTGCTGTTATTGTGGGGAAGAGGCTTACACACCTACACTAACTCTCTGTTTCTGATTGCAGCCAGAAGAGCTGAGAGAAATCATAGAGAAGACAAGGGAGATGGAACAGAACAATGGCCACTACTTTGATACAGCAATTGTGAATTCTGATCTTGATAAGGCATATCAAGAGTTACTTCGGTTAATAAATAAGCTCGACACAGAACCCCAGTGGGTGCCCTCCACCTGGCTACGATGAGAGCAGTTCCAAGGGACAAAAGGACTTCAATCTAGTTACCTTTCCAGGCAGATCATGTGTAGGTCTGCCCAGTTCTAGTACAAATGCATGTGAGCTCTAGACCTCAGTGGCAGCATCCTTTGCCAGTGAAATTGCGTATTACTGAAAAATACGCTGATCAGCTTGTGAGCCAATTTAACTGATCTAAAGATTGTCCAGGTTTTCTTTCTCTGTGGTCTAGAAATGAAGACCATGTCAGTACTAAATTCTAAAGTTTAGATAGATTTTTTTCCCTAGCAACTACTTTTATACATAAATCCACTTTTTAAACTTAGGATCACCTTTAGGACAAAGATTTTAAGTGTGTTTGTGTGTATATGTATATATATAGTCCATGCTGTCACATAGTTATAAATATGAATGTTATTTAACACTTAACTTAATGAGTTTGTGGGACATGATGCTAGTTCAGGAGCATAATTCTTCAGATCATTGGGCAGAGGAATAATCTACATGACATGAAAAATGTCAATGAGAAACCTCTCCCGTTCAAAAAATATACAGAATGAAGATACTGCTCTGGTCTGGAGCTGCCCTGTGAGGCTTGAGTTAATATTTTAATTTTCAAACATTCCACTTTCTAATAGCACTGTACTGAAAAATGTGTATAATGTAAATATTTCGATCCTTGTGTCTTTTTAGTCAGACTTTTAAAATCAGATTTGACTGCACAGTAATTTTAGGTCCAATCAAAGATGACTATTATATTGAACTTTTAGATGTGATATTTTTACGGTATTTTCTTTAAAACATACCAACTGATTGGAGCCGCTGTTTTTCACAGACTTGTAGAGACAGAAAGGCAGAGGTTATATTTTTGTGAAAATATATAGTTATAAGACATGCTGCTTGAAAGTCAACTAAAATTCTCATGTTTTATAACAGAATACTGACTAATACAGACTGATGTGCTGAACATTGGAAGACAGTGGGGTTTTTTAATCTCTGCAAACAGTTCATTTTGTGGCTGTTGGACTAATGGACAACTAACTGGAATTAAAATAGCTGAATGTAGCTACTGTGTTATGAGTATTGTAATTCACTAGCCAACTTATTGCCCTGCATTTGCTCAGTACTGCAGTGAAAATAGGTGTAAAACGCTGGTAACTGACTGAGAAGTCGCAAGAAAGGGGAATATTTTTAATGGTTAAAACAAAAAACTTGAAATAAGGGAACAAAAGGTAAGGTCTGTATCCGGATGCATTCTGCAAAGCAGGTGGGAACATCTTTACATCCTCAGATGATTCTGGCTGTGAAGGTTTAACTGCTGTGGCTGTGCATCTGCAGTGGGGCTGTTGTTGCTGACACTAAATGAATAAGTAGTATCTTGGCTGGTTTGGGTAGCACAAAGAACCTTAACTGTGAATATCTATTTTAGCCATAGTTTCTTTGTGTTCCTACAGGTAAAACACTGGAGTTATGTCAATGTGTAGGTCACTCTTGTCTACTGTTGAAGGATAAAAAAGCAGTTACTGTTTTCCATTCTGTCTTGCATATATTCTTTCTTAAAATGTTAGTAGAACAAATTCACACCCATAGTTTAAGAGCTGAAAGTATAGAGCACATAAAAAGAAATTGTCAGATAACTGTCCTAGGTACTGAACTAATAATCAGTACATTTTTATGTTGAAAAATTGAAGTATAGAGTGCATTCCTATCTTGCTAGAAAGCAAAATTATTTGCTGGTTTAATTAATATATAGGACTGAAAAGCAATTAAGCAATTAGTAGGGATAAGAAAGAACAGAAAGAAAATGGGGTGGAAACTTGTGTATCTTAGTTCAAGTCAGCGTTAGAAATAATAGTGTGCTACTGTTGGCCTAAGGGCTGGATATTCAAAATTGCAGTTTTTTGCCTCACATTGCAGGCATGTTCTCAGTTTCATCCATAGCTTATGACAACAACAGCGTTCAGGCATATTGGAAAAACTGTGTTGATTCTACCCTTTTTTAAGAAAGATTATTGTAAATGCATTAGGCTTTTGGGTATTCAGTGTTTCTGGACAAGGTGGAAAGCAGTAAAACATGTTGAGTAAGATTAACCTAGCTCAACTGTGTAGGTGCTGTCAAAATTCTGCCAGTAACAATCAGCTCAAGGTGGCTGCTGAACCCCCTTAGGTATTCAGTGTTTATAGGCAGCATCAGTCTCAGCAAATCATGCCATTAATGTTATTCATGTTTGTCTCCCCAGTTTTTCTGAAATGGTGTACAGAACCTGTTTTTATACAAATGAGCTTTTGAATGTAGACTTAAAGCATATTGCTTGAAGTTGAGCTCTACTCTCCTAATTCCTGAGGCACACAGAACTCACTGACATCCACAGAGAGGTGCTATGATAGCTTTTAACCAGTGTTAGCTTTGTCTCCCTCCTGCTGAAAGGAAGAGCTTGAGCAGCACTGAAATGTGTACCTGGCTGTCCATCTGCTGCCAGCTTGGACCTGGAACTACCTTGTATAAGAAATCATTCTGTCTTGTTTAATGAAGAATGTGTGCTAGTTCCCTTGAGAATAAGAGAAAATACATAGACATCACTGGTCAAACTCTTCAGCCTTATCCCAGGCTTTGTTGTGAGCTGTATCAGACTGAAATGAGGATATTTGTATTTTTACCAGTTCAGATTTAATTAAAAATAAATGAATTGCATAAAGAATTTTTGAATGTAATTAAATGTGACTTTAAAAAATATTAGATGGGGGGTTCCATGCCTTAAATAATTAAGGTAACTTTACTGAGACCTGTGGTTAGCCCCACATTTTACTTTTATACATATATCTGCACTCTATTTTGAGACATCACGAACTGCACACTAATGTAAAAATGTAAAATATTTCTAGATTTAAAATAAATCACTGTACAATTTTACTTCTTGTAGTGGATCTTGAGAGTCTTCTTTCTGCCACTTTGCTGAATGTGTGAAACATGCTGTGACCCATCAGTGCCCTGCAGGATGTTCTGTGTACCTTCTGACACCATCCATCCTGTGGGAGAGGCAACAGGTCTACAGTGTCTCTCTTTCAAGCTGGATCTGTATCTTACAACAGACTATGGACCTACCATTCAGTTATGCTGTCTACAGCTACACAAGAGAAAAGAAATGGCATTATTCATACAATTCTAAAATGATTTTTTAAAGGTGTTAATAGAAATTTATTCTTTGCAGTTACCCTGTATATGCAGTTAAGTGCTGTGTTGTGTTTAAAACAAGATGCTTACCTTGAATAGACTAGACTTCTAGTACTGGAAACTGTGACCTAGCATTAGTTCTGGGGCATGTGTTCAGTTTGCTGATTGCAAACCAGTGTCTTCAAGAAAAAGAACACAACCAATATGTTCAAGGAATGACTGGGCATGGCTGTGGACTGACAAGGTGGTGACTGGTCAAAGGTTGGACTCGGTGATCTTCGAGGTCTTTTACAACCTAAATGATTCTGTGCTTCTGTCTTCAGGAAAACAGCTCTTCAAACTGAGCAGGGTTTAGTGACAGCCTGCTGGTCAGCCACTCTCCTGGACTCCACTCATCAACCCTGGACTTGAGAATCACAGGAAGGATGGACTGCTGAAGCAAATGAAGATTTGCAGCAACGTGTAGCTAGCTGGTTTTTTCTATGTGCTTTTGGCAGGAGGGAGCCACTTCTCCACAATTACTTATTTAAAGCAGTAAAGATTAAGTAAATGTGGGCACAGGCTGTAAGACATGTATTCTGTGTGGTTTCCATGTCAAGGCTAAAGGGTGAAGCAGAGGTTTTATTTTGAAATCAACACAACAAGCTTTTAAGACTCATCTTCTAGCAACTCGAGCCAGACACCAGGTATTTTAGCAGTTAAAATTTACACTTGTTTCTAGCACAGACAGTACACAAGTTGGCAGAACCTCTAATTAAAACCGTAGATATTTTAGGCCAATGGTAACAATCGTGCAACAAAAATATATCACAGAAGACTGTGGATTTCATCAACAGGTTAGAAAACTAGTTTCCTTTACAGGGATTTGACTTCAGCTGTGCCAATACTGGCTATAAGCAACTTGAACGTTACTGGTTCAGCAGCAAAGAACATCACATGCATCTTCCTCCCTAAGTAACATTTTTCTCTGCTTGTACAAGGATTGGGAGCAATTACATGAATCTGATTAGGCAAATCCAGAGGCATCCTTCAAAAAAAATACAGCTATCAACAGTCATTCCTAGTAAGTGAAGAAACAGGCTGAACATGGACTAGAAGGCTTTCCTTAAAGTAAAGCATCTGACCCATTTCTGCCTTCCCTCCTATGCTGTAGTCAAGTTCCCAGATTTCTAATCTCCCAGGAGAAATCCACAATCCATTTAACTCAAGACTTGGACACCAAATGAGAAGCCACATAAGTATCTTGGAGGCAACATGTCTTGAATTATATTGCAACTGGACATTCTGTATTTTGGGTCCCCTGCTCCCAGTAACTGTGCAGGATTACTCGAAGAGAAGGTCTTCATCTTTCTCTTCTGCTAAGAGATTGGCTGGCTCACTTTCCTCACCAGCAGCCCTCCGCAGCTCCCGTTCTTGATCAGACTTTTCTTTCAAGACTTTCTTCTTTTCCTGGATCTTTTTAAGCCTGTGAAGAGAAATGCAGCTTTATCTGTGAAGCAAATATGTTTTCATACAACAGGTTAGTAGCTATACCATACAACTTGGACTTGATAAAGCTACCTGGGAACGTTCCACAGGAAACAAAAATTCTCTAACAAAATACCAAATTCGGCAAAATGGCAAAAATAAAAGCTGCTGCAATTGAAAAACTTAACCAAACTATAAATTATATTCTTGACCCTAAACATTGCATTATACTATACTGCTTGTATTTAATCAAGTTCATTCCTCTTTCTTTCATTTCAGATTTGACATTTTTGTTTCAGGTGGCCCAAAACACTGACTGTATTGGCAAAGGTGTTGTTAAAGCAGAATACCTCAGGGTACTGTATCACATCATTCCCTATGGAAGAACAATAACAGCTATGTACAAATTAATGGAAGGGATCAATTTATAACTTTCAGACAAGTAATTGGTGAGTGCCTAGCTCTGGCAACTCCACGTGCAGTAAGAATGAGGTCATGTTTAACAATGTTTGCTTCCACCTTTGTGAACAGTTCTCCTAACTCCCTTCTGAGGAATGGTCAATGTTAGGAAGAGGCCAGTCTAGTCTTTTGATTAGTCTTTTACCTGTAGAATTCCTCTCGTTCTCGTTCATCCAGTTCTGTGATGATATAAGAAAGAGTACGCTCGATCCTGGGAATAATCACTAAAAAAAATATAAGGAAGGTGGGACTGCTGTTATATTAGCCAGGAAGTTATCTAATGTATTGCACAGATGTGGTTTGATGTCAGTCTAGTAATTCTTCTGGCTAGGGGAAATCTATGTCTTTGATGGAAGATCATACTATTTCCTGATGGACAAGTACACAAAATAGAAAAAAGTCCTGACAAGTGGGCAAATTTGAATTAAAACTATGTTCTTCCATCACACTGTTTCAGAAACTTCAGTATAGCACCTTTACTCAGAATTATCCATTTAAAATGCCTATCATGAAAACAAATATTTAAATACAACACAATCACAAAACAAAAGATAAGACACTAAACACAGCTCTAACACCAAAATGCACAAGCTCTGTGTCAGAATCATTTGTTGAAAGAACAAACCTGTTACCAGCACTACCAAAATTATTTGGAAGGCTGCAGAGGAAACCTTTTTTAAGTCATATTCTCAGTGATAAGCTGCAGTTAAGGCTTGTATGTTCAAAGAAACCAGTCTATGAAAAACTGCTGAAAAGGATGATTTGGAAACATGGACTGAAATACATTACTGTGTACATGCAAAAATTATTAAATCCAGGATATCAAAATTCAGAAAGCAACTTGAAACAGTCAAAGCACTCTGGACACTGCAGTAAAAGGAAGCACAGCCAATGTTGGGATTGTAACAGTACTTTAAAAATGGCAAGAAACAATTTTACAAACAAGAACATGAAGAACAAAGAATTCAGATCAAAGAAAAATACCAGGTTATTGATATAAGGACTGTTCCATCCAAAACAAAGAAGTCACCAGCCACCCATGGGCACCACCATTACAGTTTTAAAGTTCATTAGAGTGACTTAAATATATTTTAGTTGTTTGAAGTTTATTATGCTAGCTATTGGAACATCTTAACACATAGAAACATCATATCTTTTGCTTCTAGTCAACAGGCTTCACCAGTTAAGTCAAAGTCACTAGCAGGGACTACAGAATGTTTGTAAAACTTTTATCCTGTAGGTTCTTAATACAATTTCCTGATTACTTTCTCATGTTTCCCTATTCATTTATCTCTGTGTCCTCCAGTCCATTCCACTGGGCTTTTTTTTCTTTCTTGCAATATGCCTAATTGTAATTCTTTTTAGAAAGCATTCTTGAACTGGTGAGAAATTCTAACAAGGAAGAATGGTTTCCTTGACCCTGCTCCTCATCTTACGTAGAAACAGAAAAATATTATGCATCCCAAATGGAAAAATACTCACCATGTTCAATTGCATTCACACGTCTGTTTGTTATTTTAATGGCTTCATCCAAAGTAATAAAGGATGTCTGATGGAATGGGATTAAATAGTTAATATATAACAAGACAAATTCAACATTTCCATAAATTCTGTACACAAAACCAAAGAGAACTTGAAAGCCAAGTCTATAATGTAGCTTTACAAACTATGTTCTTGATAGAAGTAGAATGTTTTCACTAATGCCACTAGCATGCTGAATACTGCACATTAGCAGTTACAAATACCAACTCTCCCAAAAAGTTTCTTCTGAGTATCAAAGAATAAGGATTTCTCTGAAGCAGTAATACGACTAAAAAAGGTTTGCAACTTTGTACAGCACTGGGACTATATTAAGCTACTAACGATACTTTCATTTTAGAAAAGTAAGAAACCAGTGATCCTGTTCTTTTTTAACTCTCACCAACCTGTAATGAAGCCAGTTCCACAAGCAGCTCCACAGCTTTGGCATAGTTCCTCTTCAGCTTAGCCAGCTGTTCTCCACCTCTGGCCAAGCCAGTCAGCTCATAGCCTGAAAAAAACCAGAAATTGTTACATTGCTATTATAGTGTTTCCTTACTGGATAAAAATTAATACTTTACACAGTATAGGGATATAAAGAGCTTATCAAGTGAGAAGCTAAAGCATTTGCCCATTAACAAATTGTCTTTATAGTGGTTTATGTTGTGTATGTTTCTAGTAACACTTAGAAGTCTCAAAATCTGGAATTACAAGTCTTCTCACCTGAAAAACTCATTGATTTTGGAAAGCAGAATATTTTAGAAGTTCCTAATAATCCCTCCATGTCACAGGAGCAAGCAAAACATCAAAGGAAGTAAGTATCCCTATGCCTATGATGCAAACTGACTTACCATTAAGACATGGCAATATTTCTGTATAAGCATGGAATAGCTGTAAGTGCAAAAGAAGAAAACATTTGGGTTGTACTTACTGTCCCCTCCTTCCTGGTAGTGCTCAAAAACTGGCAAGGTTACACCTGACAAGAGCAAAGAAAAATGCATGTAAGAGACATAAAGGGTTACAGATTTATGAAGTACAGCTCACTTTTACCCCATTTGCTTCTGATTATGTAATGGCAGAAGCTTTGTTTACAAAATATTCCTACACAGCTTGGAACAATTAAGTCATGCTGGTTCTGACATTTAATATGGAACTTCAGAATTGTGTTGAGTTTGCAGAGATCAAGACCCATTAAAATTCAGGGAAGTATTCTGGTTCATTCAGTTTTATTATGTTTAGTACTATGTTCTCTTTGCTTAAGGAATATTTCAATCATTCAATCAGGATTTATCTGTCTTGTTTTCTGTATAGAAAATTGTGTGGATAGACAATTGCTTGAAATTTATTTAACTTTGGGGCTTAACTCCTGATCTGTTTTCCAGTAAAGCTCTATGGAAATTATACTTTGTCCAGAAATTGAGAAATTGGACTGCAGTTTACACAAATTCATTTTATTTTATGAAAGGTAAGTAACCAAATATAAAAATCATAAGCTGTATGTGAAATAACAACAAAGTGTTCTTATAGGTAGATAGGTAAGAAAAAAAGGAGACAGTGTTTGGATACATTCCTGCCTATTTCCAAGTCTCCTCCCACAATTCCCCTATGAGTTGAAGTACTCATGGCCTGGAAAAGAATCACCTGCTACGTTGTCTTTTTTAGCTCTGATCTTGACTTGTGCTTTGTTCACATTCTGGATCACAGTGGTACTGTAAGGAAGAAAACACAGATCCTAATCAGGAAAACTGAAGTGGTTCATTAACTCACCATTATATACAAGATGAATCAGTTATCAAATAGCTGCAAGGACCTGGAAAGTGTTGTCAGCTCAGTTCTCCTTGCAATTCATTGCAAAGTCTTCAAAGCTAACACAGAAGCTTTGAAAGAAACAGGTTTCTAGCTAAGTTTGGAGAAGATGCAGAGTCTATGAAATGTAATTTTAAAAGTGTCTTAGACCAAGTTCACAAAGCATAGCTGAAAAACTAGCCAGTTATCTGGCAAATTATTTTATTAACATTGAGTCTAATCAACCTGTAAGATTTCTTTCACAATGAAAGTGAAGGAATTTCAAGGATTTAAATGCAAACCAAGGCCACAACATTTTGTTCATTTTAGTTTCTAAGTGTTTGCTCTTTCAGACCATTAATGAGTTATTTACCCACTACCATATTAACAATCTTGGACTTGTACAACAATTCATCTAGAAGCATTCCAAAGTACCTTAAGGTCTTTCAAGAACAGCTCACTACAGCTAACTCCTCTGCTGAAGTCCAGTTTACTTACAGGGTGGAATCTGACTTGTTTATGGCTAAACACAGTGACTAGTTAGGACAGGAAACAGCACTATATCCAAATGAAAGGGCAAAAGAGACTTTTCTTCAGCAGCACACAGATTACTACTGTGCCTGATCACTTGGCTCTTCCCATTAGTTGGAAGTACCATCAGCTGAATCTTAAACACTTCCCCATGCACACCTGAATGAATTACACAAACACCCTAGACAGAACTGTAATTTATTAAAATACAATTCAAGTATCCTGCTGGAAGAAAAGGATTTGTTTCCCCTCTTGCATACAGCCCTCTCTAGCCCTAGTGAGACAAAGGTCAGCAAGGTAGGAGAAAAGAACAACTGGTAAAATCACTGTGTGACTTACTGGCAGAAAAGAGCACACATTACATCTATCCCTCAAATTCACAAGAAAGACCAAATTAACAAATTGTCTAATACTCTGATATAAATTCTTACTTCCCTACGATTTGATTCCAAGATACAAAAAGCAACACCACCTCAAACCAAGGAGAAAAAAATTTGGTAATCTTTCCACTTGGTTTAGCTTCCAACAGAGTTTTTTCATCATGCAAGTTCTCTCTCCTGCCTTTACATAACAGAATTTAGTTCATCCCCTCCACCATTATCTTTTTTTAGGTGCCTTTAACAATTTACCTTTTCTTCCAAAAGAGAAAATAATAATTTGTTGATAACTCTTTCCCAAAGGTAGGACATGCTCATGGAAGCCCAGCAATCCTCACCTGAAATCTCCTGCTGTGAACTTTGCCTCAGCAAGTGAAAAGGCAGCTTCTCTCATCACCTCACCCATCAGCATCTTAGTCTGTTTAAAAAAAAAAAAGGCAGCAAATACAAGGCACATTGTTACTCCTTTTCCAAGATAAATAACTAGCAGCATAAGGAGAAGAAATTGAAGAGAGTGAGAAAGTCCTATATGCACAGCTTACTTTCAAACTGGAAATTTTAATTCTCAGGTGACTGGCAAAAAAAAAGATATTTCAGCTGTTTCACATTGTAGAACTCATAGAAAAAGCAAAAGATCTGTCTTAATCATGGAATTCTATTACATGGGGGTTAAATAACAACAATAAAGTGGCTCAGTAAGAAAATACTCGTTTCACATTGTATGGAATACTATGAGACAGCTGAAGTTGGTTTTCAACATACAAATGTTTACAGCTTTGTGAAGCTGCACTCTCCTCCCACTCTGTTTTTTTCCCAGTTTTTACAGATTTGAAGCCCTTGTAGCTAAAAACTATTGACAAACACCAGCCTGTGTGTGTTAGACAATGTATAGGAAGCAATCACAGATGATGAGAGTTTGTCTACAGCATGGCAACAAAGACCACTGCTAACCATGGACGCTGCAGCAGCTGCAACTAAAACAGTACAGCTAAACCTATCTGATACGGCAGAGCAGAACAACACGTAGGAGGCTCTACTGACTACCTCAGATTTGTCATCCTTGTTACAAAGGAAGAAGCAGGACTCTCTGTTTCTTCCTAAAGGAACAAGTCCTATCTGAACAGAACTTCTGCTTGCTGGTGTACCTAGTCATGCAGGAAACATTATAGATGTGCAGTATCCCCTCAAGCCAGATAAAGCAACAAAAATGGGACTACAGAATATTTGAACACCAATCCTAAAATATTTGGCAGCATCATGATAGGGAACTTGGGACACAAAAGAAAGCAGCGGCTAAGAGTGTCTGGAAAGAGGTGAAAAATTTCTGTATCATTGCAGCCAAAAAACTATAATTCTGCTCATGTCTTCTCAGTAGTCTCACTTACAAAAAACAGGTTAGCCAGAAAGTTATCCTTTATTCCAGCCTATCTAATGAAGTTAGGAGAACAGGAATGCACAACAGACAGAACAGTAAAGTGAGCCAAACAAAGGAAAATTCTAATTTACCTACCTCAATAATTTTCTTAAGGATCTGCCTGAATCGAAGCGTCAAAGCATCAGATTTTTTCTTCAGGAGGTTACGACCTGTTTGGGCTCCTTTCAAACGAGCCTTCATGATGGTCTGAGCCCTGGTAAGCAGAGGAATAAAGAAAAAAACATCCTGCATCATCTGAAGGGATTAGGAAAAAACTTATGTGAACTTTTCTGACATGCATATGACTGAAATGATGAAGCAACCATGAAACACCATTGCAGTAAAACAAGATGGCCACTTCAAGACAGAATTGTAGATTCCCATTTAAA
Source organism: Emberiza elegans (assembly GCA_024865655.1). Classification (NCBI taxonomy): domain Eukaryota; kingdom Metazoa; phylum Chordata; class Aves; order Passeriformes; family Fringillidae; genus Emberiza; species Emberiza elegans. Next base: position 21,509,943 of record JALJVW010000139.1, on the reverse strand, counting down.
ATCAAGGGAATTTATATTTATCTCCATCATCAAAGAGAACTACAAGGTTATTATCTATGAAGTCAAAGCTCATGGAAAATTGACATCTTTCAGTGCTTCTATAATAGGAAATAAGACTTTTCATTTTTCTTCATGACTTAAAAGTACCAGAAATCAAACTGGTTTTTACTCCAAATATCTGCTGTCACTGTGACTCTGGTATTGCTTTTAAGTTCTTTTACTGTCATGTCATCTTCTCAAAATCAGACAAAGCAAATTCTTCATGTGATCATAACAGTTGATGCCATGTTCTGATTTTACAGAGCAAGAAGATGCAGCAGTTGTACATTCTGGTTTCCCTTAGCTTCATATGCTGCATGGGAGACTTACAAGCTATCAAAGACAATCAAAAGCAGCAACGATTTAAAAGGGATATTAGTGAGTTAGCTGTGGCTTTCACCTTTACATCCAGTAGCACACTTATAGGTTTCTTGTATGAAATTAGGAACTGTACTGCTTTCTACATGCAGCCACTGTGCACAAAGGCCACCACTTAAGTTCATACATACTTCCTCTCTGACCTTGGAAAAAGTAAGTATAATTAAGATTCTGTCTACACAGTGGAATCCATTACTGGCCACATCAACTGACATGTGATGAGAATAGCTCCATTAACATCTATCAAATACGTATAACTGAAAACCATGAATACTTGATGAATGTTTATGATTTTTAAAAAATCAGAGAGTAAAGAGGCAACAAGCAGGTGTCTGTCATCACCTTGAACTGACTTGTCTGTTCTGTTCACCACCTGCCAGAGACTGGCTGGCCTTCTAGTTCAAGCAAGATCTCACTGGCTCTGAGAGTGCAATAAACAAAGTCTTGTTTACCCTCAAGGAAACCGAGCAATTTCTGGAATTGAAGATATCCAGCACAGAAGAGGCTCCTACCAGCAAGCCACTCTATAACAACAAAAAATACCCCGAACCAACATAAAAAGTAAACCTTGTGAAATCTTCTTCTGTCAGTTAAGAAAATTAATTGTTGCAGATACAGGACATCTTTATTTTGCCATTCTAACTTATATTCCTTTGGGAACAGCACCCACATTATTGTCTGTTGCCTCATTTGAAAATGGGCTTGTAAATATTAGGCCTTTGTATATGACCACCCTCACACCACAGTGACACATCACCTCACAAAACCAGATACCTTTCAAAAGTGATTGAAGTGCCCCCTCCTTGGACATCTAAACTGAATGAAAAAAGCACTACTAAAGAGCAGGAGTGAGATCAGATGACTTAGTGTATGCAGTAATTCATTTCTGTTTATGCAATAGTTTATTTCTAAACTAAATTTCAAAACACAACATTTACCATGTAATGTATTAATCTCTCCATATAAACTGTTACTGTATATGTCCTGAGCTCATACAGAGTGAATAATTATTTTATGTTTGAGGTTTTCTGTCCTTCAAGGCATCCTTTTTATTATAAAGATTATGTGCAGGCAACATACTTTTATGCAAGAAGATTTGAAACAGTGTTTCACCTTAAAGCAAAGTCTGTCTGTCCTGAAGGGTTCCGAAGAGAACCTGAACAGTGTTACTAAACAAGCAATTTTATTCAATTGTTTGTGTTAGTTCAAATGTTCGCAGCTTTCTAAGCCTTCTCAGGAGACATCTGATTTCATGACAAATAGTTTGCTGTCTGGAGCTGGAAAATAACCTGACTGTCCCCTACACTGAGAGCACTTTACTTCCTTAACGCTCGATGTTAACCTCCCACGAAGCAGTATCCTCTGTTGCAAAATTAAGGGAAGCTGTGGTTCCGTTTGTCCCTTTTTCCTACACATAGATTCTAAAAATTATTCTTTTTAAGTAAGCTTTGTGTAATCACATTATTTTAAACATCACACCCGGCATCTCTGTGCCGGGCCCTGCCACGGCCCTCTGAGGACGGACAGAGCTGATGCGGAGCCTGGAAGCAGAATGTGAAGTTTAGGACCAGCGGCCCTCAGCGGCTCCGTCACAGAACCGGGGGAGCCCCGCTCGGCGGCGCAGCACAACCGGCGGAACGACTCGGAACGCCGAGCCCCGATGGGGAGCCCCGAGAGCCGCCGCTCCCACCGCCTCGGGCACGGCACGGAGCCCCCGCGCTCCCCCCTCGGCGCTATCCCGACCCGTCCCGGCGGTCACTCACATCCGCGAGGGGAAGATCTCGATGCGGTCCTTGGCCGACATGGCTGCGGCGGGGCCGGCTCGAGCTGTCGCCGCTGTCACCGCCGGGGCCCGCACCGGCTGTCGCCGCCGCCGTCACGTGACTCGGCCCCGCCCCCGCGCGAGGCGGTGCCCGCGCGCAGGGGACCGAACCCGGATGCCCGCGCGGCGCCGCTTGTGGTCACGTGTCCCCCGGGGCCGACAGGAGGAGACGCGATTGGCTGAGGCCGCGGCTCCGGCCTCCCGCCGCCAGGGGGCGCTCGAGGGGAGCGCGGCCCCTCTCTCCTCCGCGTCTCTGCGCCTGCGCAGTGGGGCGGCAGCGGCCGGGCGCACGCGGCGGCTCGAGCGGGGCCAGCGCGGGACTGCGGGGCGCGAGCGCAGCGCGGGACCCCCCAGGCCGCAGCCAGGTACCGCCGCGCGCCCCGGCTCGCGCCCTGGCTCCTCCCCGGCGGCGCGCGGGGCCCGGGGCCGCGGGGAGCGGCGCCGCTCGGGGCCCGGCCCGGCGTGACGGCACCGGCACCCGCAGCTCGGCAGCCCGGGGGACCGCGCTCCCCAAGCCTCCCGCCGGCGCCGCGCCGGAGATGGGCTCTGCCCGGCACCCTCTCCGGTGCGGCGGCGGTCGGGGGCAGCGCCCGTGACGGTGGCGCCGGTCGGCTCCGTTTCCGCAGACGTTGTGCGGCCGCGAGGGCCTCGGCTGAGGCGTGTCCAGCCTCTGGAAAAAAGATGAATTCCAGCTTCGGCGCGGTGGGCGTAGTGTTGCTCCTGGGGACCTTCCCCAGCAGGCCGAAATGAAAACCTTGTGGCTGTGGGAGAGGAGTGAAGCGCTCTGTGGGCTGAGCGGCGTCTGTCCGCTCCTGCTCGCTGTGGCTCCCGTTTGTCGCTTTGCAGTGCAGCTTTCTCGTGTACCACATAAGCACCGGCAGGATTGAGCAGAGCCGCATGGAGTGGGCTAGAAAGCTGAGCTGTACATTTTCCTTTTTAACCGTGGTGTTGTTTGTTCAGCTTCAGCTTAGACAAAGTTTTACAAAACCTTCAGAGTTGTTTTATAATGTTTTGCTAGTCTGTATTTCCCCTTTTTACAAGTTAAGAATGGAAATAAGGGTGGACGTGGCCTTCTGAATTATGTGGACATGTGTACGTAGCATTTGGCATTACCTTCCTACTCTGACTTTAAATTTTCTTATAGCTAGGAAGCAGTAGCACTGCTGTAAAGACCATGACTAAAACTTCAAGATGGTGACTAAAACCTTATGAAGGAGTGATGCATTTGACTTGGCATCTTAGGCTCCTGCTGCTGTAGAAAACTTTCTGTGTGAAACTTCAAGGCATAGACAACTGAACTAATCTAGTTAGGTGTTTAAGAGCATATGGATTCATTGTCAGAAAAATAAAGCAGTTTAAGCATTTCTTCTTACCATTACCCGATTATGAAATGTTGCTTTTGCCCTTTTTTGATTTTGAATGTGTAATGAAGGAATTCTGGTTTTTTCATGTGATTGTGTTGGGTTTTTTCCCCTCCAGCCTATTAGTCTGTTGGGGGCGCTTTTTTTTGCCCTTTCAGTACTTCAGGCCAGGCTAGTTCTATTGTGATTAATGCCTTTGCTTTCTTTGCTGACAGTTGGCCTCTGGAGCAGGTCTTGCAGGATTACTCTGCACATGTAGTGCTGAATTTAAAAGTCATATGGAGTCTGCTTCTCCTCAGTACTACAGAAGCTTCCATCTGCCTCTTATTTTCTTAGCCACACATGCTGTCTTATTATGTGCGTGCAAAATCCTTCATGAGCACTACATGCTTCTCTCCTATGTCCTCCTGCTCTTACAGTCCAGTTGATGATCCTTCAGAGTCCCTTTCAACTCAGTGTATTCTGTGAATCTGAGAATGTTACATGCTCTCATGACTTTAGATGGATGTGAGGTGTGCAGTGCCACCTTTCCAGCACTTGAAGAAGCCTTTCCTGTGTGCTGTGTATAGGCAGTATGACAGGTGAAGTGGGTAATGAAGTCTAGGTAGCGAAGCTTTTCCTACATTAATGCAAAAAAATAGCATATTAGGAAATGGTTGTGGTAATAGTACTTGAAATACAAGTTAATTCATTATTTAATTTCTATTAAAACCTAAGCACAACCTTATCCTAATTGCAATTTTTTTGCCACTATTCCTTTCTATCATCCCCAGTCCTTGCTGGTTTCTTGCCGTGTTTGTAGGAGGAGGCAGTGATGTAGTGTGAACTAAAAATGGTTTTTCTGCTTGAATTCCAGAATGCCGGGACTAAGCTGTAGGTTCTACCAACATAAATTCCCCGAGGTGGAGGATGTAGTGATGGTCAACGTTCGCTCCATTGCTGAAATGGGAGCCTATGTCAGCCTGCTGGAGTACAACAACATCGAAGGCATGATCCTGCTCAGTGAGCTGTCCAGGAGGCGCATCCGCTCCATAAACAAACTCATCCGCATCGGCAGGAACGAGTGCGTCGTGGTCATAAGGGTCGACAAAGAGAAAGGTATCTGGGCATGTGCTGGGCTCTATCAAGATTGAATTTGTAGACAGAAATGCAGATAAACTAAGCAGGTGTTTGTGGGTTTTGTCAGGGCTACTTTTTCTTGAGCATTGAAGTAAAATAGACCATCACTGACCATACCTGTGATTGTTCTTTGTTCCTCTGTGTCCTTTGGGAATTGGGTTAATGAAAGTAAATCACATCAGTAAAGATTTAAGTTGCTCCTCACCAGATCAGTCACTGAACTGTAGTGAAGTGTAATTTTCTTTTGATAGCTATGTTGATTTTCTAAGTCAACTGAAGGGAAGGATCATTTGCTGTAGAACTAAAAATCTAGATGCTAAGCATTTAGTGCTTACCATCGATCCTGTTTGTTAACATTGTTGATAAAGGTGATGGCAAGTACATAATCATTGTGAATTTTGTAGGGTACAAGTTAGAATTGTATGGGCAGTTTTGGTTTTTCCTGTCTTTTGAACATTTGAGTATTTGAAGGTTTTTTAAATGTAATTTTTATTGAGAACATTTCAGATTTTGATAATGCTCTTCCACACAATCTCTAAAATCTCTATCCAGCTATACAGAAATAATAAACACGGAGCACGTCTCCTAGGAATGTTACTGTTGGTATGACATTTCTCAAGTTATGTGCTTTTCTAGAATACTTCTGAAACTGCAGGTAACTCTGAGAATAAATAATGAATGACAGGATAAGGAAAAGCAGAGATGAAAGAGGGGCAAAAATAAACTTATTGCAGATAAATCTGAAGTGAAATAAGTTTCCCAACATCTCTAATGAAATTATACTTCTACAAATTAATCTTGTTTTCATATTAACAGAGAAACACATCTGGAATTCATCTAGTGGTCTTTTATTGAACTTATTAGAGAATGTATAGTTTATGAGAAATAGGCGGAGGCCTTTTATAATTTGGAAGAGAGTTCAAAAGAAGTTTTTTTGTGGGCATTTCTTTCAGGCTGAGTCTGTTTTATTAGGAAACTGTTCAGAGCTAAAGTGATGAGGTGCCAGCCTTGAATTAAATTCTTTTAAGCACTAAAAAATATGCATTACATTTGCTTCTTAGTATGCTGGAATAATTTTTTTTTCCCAAACTGTGTACAGAAACATAAAAATAGATCACTAGTTTCTGAGATAAAATTTGCTACTGTAAGTATTTACAGTTGAAAGAATTTTGAATCCTGATTTGGATCATAATTTGCTTAAATTCATCAAGGTTTGGTCATGTTTCTCTCTATAGCAAAATATGGGGCTACTATAGGCAGGGGGCAAATCCTGAGCCAGAGTGTTTGTTCCTGAGTTTCTCTTGAAGGAGTCAGACTCAGATTGCACAGTGGCTGACATTTTTAAAATCATCTTCCCCAACAGGTTATATTGATTTGTCAAAAAGAAGAGTTTCTCCAGAGGAGGCAATCAAATGTGAAGACAAATTCACAAAATCAAAGACTGTAAGTTGCCTTTCTGTATTTAGGCCCTGTGTATTTCCAGCTTCTTTCTTGAGCAACCAAACTGCACAGACATAAGATAAAAGTAAAGCATTCAGGTGTTAGGCATACTGTGACTCTCATTTACCCATGCAAAGATATATAACCAGCTTATGTGTCCATGAGTGTTACCTGGTAAGCTGCTTATTAAATAATTAATAGATCAGGAAAGATGTCAATTGAGAACTTATGATGTAAATGGGTATATTTAAATGGTCAGAAATCCAAAAGTATGTGCAGGTTTAGCACATTGTGGTCAGCTTTTTATTGAAAAGATGTGCAGGTAGTTTCAGGCTCCCATCCTTACTGCTGTGTGGTCTTAACACTTCCAAGTAGATATTTTCATCTGCTTTCAGTATTTGGTTTGGGTTTTTTACCAGTCCGGTGTTGCAGGTTTACAGCATCCTTCGCCACGTTGCTGAAGTCTTGGAGTACACTAAGGATGAACAGCTGGAGAGCCTGTTCCAGAGAACTGCCTGGGTGTTTGATGACAAGTACAAAAGACCTGGATATGGTGCTTATGATGCATTCAAGCATGCAGTCTCGTAAGGACTACTTCTTTGCTTCTAGGGGCTTATTCCAAACTGCAGACAAGAATTTCCTGCAGTAGATCTGTCACTGCATTCTTTTGGATTGTATCATTTGGTTTCTTTCCCAGAATTAGTATGAAGAATATACTGGTCAAGTAAATCTAGTAAATTTTGACATCAGTCTAATAGAGGAAGAACCACCGGTCTTCATTTGTCTGTCAGAATTTGCCTGGATTTAGTCCCAGGCAGATTTTATCAGAAATAACAAGCTTAATTTCTACTCAGAGCTGATTGTCACTCTTCCACTGCACAGGCAGCTTTTTTCTTTTTCTAAATGCAACAAGCTGACTTGTTACTTCTCTCCACTTCTGAACTTAAGGAATGGGGTCCTAAACTTAGAAATGGAATTATGAACAAAAAGAGGTGGAAATTGTTATGCTAAGGAAATATGCACTGAGATAGATGGCTTTTATTTTTTAAATGGAGTCTGATATTTTAATTTGCTTTCAGAATCGAATTCTTTGGTTTCCCTCTACAGAACCTGCTGTGAAATTGTCAATCCTAAACTGGATTTCCCAGTGAACATTTTCAGTTTTGTTCTTTCACAGCACCGAGGTGTGTGCGTGATGAAGTTGGAGCTGAACGCTAGATGGCAGTAATAATGCTGTCAGAAGTGGCCGTGACTCTAGGAGCCAAGGCACTCAGTAATGTTTTAAGGAGCTGAAAACCAGCTCTGCGTTTTGGGGGAAGAAATAGCTTCTGTCGTCGTTTTGAATTAATGTGTTTTGTTTCATATTGTAATGATTATTTTCTGGTGATGGCAGATTTATTGGTAAAGGGCAAATCTGGACATACTGCTGTAAAAGGAATTCTAGATCTCTCTAAACTGATAAATACTTAGTTAAATATCTGTATATTTAGATGTATAATAGAATTTAAAAATATATATAGAATTTTAAAAATAGAATAATAGAATTTATAATAGAATATTATAATAGAATTTAAAAAAAACAAAACACCTCTAGTTACACTGGCTGTTTTAGCTTCAGTTGTATACTCATGAAAAGTCCTGAACACAGGCCTTTTCTTGCTCACTTGCTATTTAGTTTGGAGCACAAATTTCTGAAGCTGTCTGTTCTCAAAACATCTTTCCATCAGTAATGCCTTAAGATTTCTGACTGTGGTCTGCAAATTTTATTTGTTCCTGTTGTGCTCCTACATAAATGTATAGCAGTTGAATAGAACAATGTGGGTATGGCTGCCTTTCTGTTTTTGCTGGAGTACTGTGTGAAGTTCAGAATTCTCACTAAGAATTTGACTTGTTATTCCTTTCTTTGTACTGAGGATTAGTGTTTTGGAGTTTCACACCGCATGATACCTATGGCAGAAATTGGACAGTATAATCAGTAAAAATTAAATATTGAGAACCTATTGTTGAAAGCCTAAGAAATGTTTTAACAGGTAGATTTAACAGGATAGTTTGGAAATAAAGCAGAACTTGTATATACCATAAATCACATCTGCTGTACAGGTTCATATTTTGATGTGTAAAACCTGTCATGTTTTTGGGTTATGTTTGCTTGTTTGGCCCTTCTACTCTCTATACTTAGCATACAAAAACATGAAAGTTGATATTTTATTAGCAGCAGAGACCAATCTCTAGTATTACCTCTGGCTTTTGGGCCATTTTATTTCATGTTTGCGTGCTGATAGTATTGTAGGTGATTTGGTGTTTTTTTTCAGAAATTTGCGACTTTGGTCTCTCCAGAACAGGAAGTGTTTGTGTGAGGAATTTTTTGGTTATGTTCTCTATTTCAAATAGATTTGGGATAAATGTAATACAGCAATGGAAAATTGACACCACTTCTTTAAAAGAGAGCTGCTAATTTATTTGGTAAACAGCAGAGGAGTTTGCTTTCCATGATCTCTGAGTTTGAAATTATGAGCTTGGGATTTAAAAAGCCTTTATCCTTGCTTTAGCTGAGAATGCAGCCAGCAGATAAATATCTGTCTGTGAACCAGGTACTGTTAAAAACAAGTACCAGATAACATGGAATGAATGTGGGTTACTTTGTAAAATGACAAATATCTTGTGTTTGAATGAAATACTAAAATAATTTTAAAATTCCAGATTCATCATGGATTTTCTTTTATGTGGTATGAGTTTATCTTCACTTTGGAGAAAATACAAAAATATCAAGAAGCTGGATAATTGTCACATTCCATTTATCTAATATAGAGGGAGCAGGAGAAAAGCCATTCCTTCGCTTTTAAAAAAATGTAATCATTCAGATTATTCCTTCCAGGAACAAATTCAGTAAACTGCTGTGTTTACCAATAGAAATGCTTTGAAAATAGATGTGTTCATTTTCTTGCAGTGTTTCAATGGGTTCTTAAGAAATTTCCATTTTCTTTGCCTAGTAGATATCTAGAATTATTTATAAGAAATAGAAATAGTACCAGAAGTTTATGTTGTGTTGTATTCCTCTTCACTATAAGTTCTGTAACATTGCTTTGCTTGGCTCAGAGACCCTGCAATCCTGGATAGCCTGGATCTGACAGAGGAAGAGAGGCGTGTGTTGATTGACAATATTAACAGACGTCTGACACCACAGGCAGTCAAAATCCGAGCTGGTGAGTTCTTTCCGCATGCTCCTTGAACCTATCTTGATCCTTAGGTTGAGATAGTTTATCTTGTTGCAAACCATAAACTCAGTTAAAACTAACGGTTCATAATGCTGAGATTTGAATGGAGCTGTTCAGAATTAAGACACCTTAATCAAGGATTGCTTTCAAATTGCCTGTGTGGATTCTGTCCCAAAGTGCAAGGTAGTTTGGGTTTTATTTTTCCTCCCAAAGTGCAGATTCCTTGGCACACTGACTGGTTGTCATGATAGATAATGTGTTCTGTCATATTGCATTGACACACAATGAAACTAAATATTTTATAGTTATTACTGCATCTACAATATTCTTTTTCATTATTCAGAGTTTTAAATTCATTGATTCCCTGACAGGATAATTGAACTCTGTCAGCACAGCTACAGCATGCACCTTAGTCACTTGTTCATAAACATGTGAAATTAGTATTTATAATGGGTTGATTGCAAACCATTCAGTAGAATATATCAGCTCAAGCCTAGCACATCTCTAATCTATGAGCTAGTTTGTCTCTTACTAATTTAGTGTGGCAGAAAAAGCACATGACTGCATGACTTCAGAAGACATACTTCAAAACTGTAAATCTGGCTCTACAGAGCAGCCTAAAGGCACACTTGCCATTAAACAGATAGTGTGGCCAAATCACTTTTTTAACTAGATTGAGAAATTGCCTCTGCTCTGCAAGTGTATGAAGAGCATTAACACTTGCTGATTACTGTAGTGAGAAGAGATAAGCCTTTTCCACTCTGAGACTGCCAGGAGTTAACAGAGTTCAAAAATTGGATGCAATTGCCATGAAGAGTGCATTTACTAACATGAATAGCTCTTCATCACTTTTGAAAATAAAGTTACTTGATGAGCAGGTCTTCTTACTTGCTTCATACTGCTTGTTTAGTTCTGATGGTCTAAGTCATTAATTTTGTCATCAGCACAATTGTAGAATCTTGCCATTGGTTCTCTTCTCATCCTGAGGCTGACTGGGATGTTCCTCTGTGAATTTGTTCCTGATAGCTCAGAATTAGCAGGTTTTTGTGAGTCACCTGGAAGTGAAACTACCTTGTTTGTGTAGCTTAGTCTTGTGCCATTGCTGTGCAGGTCAAGAAATCTTTGTCTTTACACTGGTCAGGGTATTAGAGATATCAGCAGTATTAGTTTATGCCTTGATTTTCAAATACCTACAAAAGGCTATAGCTAACTATAATTCTAACCATGTGTTAACCCTATAAAAATGTATTCTAATGCTCCTCAAGTGATGCCTCTATGCCTCTGTTGTAATTGCTGATGGAATTCCATAACTTTCTGGATGTACTCCTTTTCACGTTTCACTTTTCCTGATGTTGCATTTTCCCTGATGTTTATTGCTTTTATATCTTCATCTCCCCTGGTGAAGTACATGAGTGTATAATTTTGTATCCTAGCTTTTCAAAGCACAAGGTAAAATGTTGCATTGTCTAAATATATAAAGACTCTTACCTCAATTTAAAAGTCAAGCAAATGTAATGCCTTCCTCAGATTTGGTAGCTACTGAGGCTCTTATTGTGGATAAACATTGGTTGCTAAGAAGATTTGTTAAAGCTTAAGTTAAGCTTTAAATATTTTGCAGCTCTTGGTAATGGTAAAATTTTATTATTTGTATTTCTCTGTCATAGATATTGAGGTGGCCTGTTATGGTTATGAAGGCATAGATGCCGTAAAAGAAGCTTTGAGAGCAGGCTTGAACTGTTCCACGGAGAACATGCCCATCAAAGTGAGTGTCAGTCTTAATAATGGAATCAAAAGCCAAGTTTTCAGATGCCCTCAGGGACCAGGGGTGTGCAATTGCTCTGCCCCATCAAGCCATGTGCCTAAATTCCAGCTCTTCTCCAGCAGGGCTGTAACACACTCCTTCAGCCATGTGCTGGCAGTCCTTCCTGTGGTTGTGCAGTGCCTTTCAAAGTTTGGGAAGCCGTATTTATTCTGTTTGATTTATTAAAGTCTAGTATTGGCACAGAACATACCCACTGTTCCTTTATGAAGTCTTAAGTAGGGAGCAATAAATTTTACTTTCAGGTATAAGATTGTATAAGAAAAGGAAAGTTTGCTCCACTGACATTTGAGTGTTGGTAGAATGACTACTGTACCCAGGCCTAGTTTTTCTTCCCCAACAGTTTTTGGATGTTAAGTGAATTATTGAATAAGTCTTTAAAAAAAAATCTGCAAGTATTTTCTCCTTTAAAAATTACTTTTTATAATGGTCTCTTGTAAGAAAAAAAATAGTTTACTTATTCAGTCATCATAATAAAAAAAAGAAAACCATATGGGTTTTAATGCTTTTAATCTTTGGTCTAACTAGGCATAATATCTTTTCCTTTGTTACTGAGTTTGCTTTTTTCCCCAATCTTTACAATGTGGTAGATTAATCTGATAGCCCCTCCTCGTTATGTGATGACTACTACTACACTGGAGAGAACTGAAGGACTGTCTGTTCTGAATCAAGCCATGGCTGTAATTAAAGAAAAAATTGAGGAGAAGAGAGGAGTCTTTAATGTGCAGATGGAGGTAAGAACAAATTGCATTCTAAAATACAACTTTTTTCCTTGCAATATTTCTAAAGAAGAGTAAGATCAGAAGTGCTACAAGAAAACTGAGCAGAAAGTTATGTTGCTAATTTATTAAATAGAAAAATCGGGACCTCTCTGTTCCTGAAATAAACAAATGGCCAGAATATCTTATTTTCCTGGGTTTTATTGTGTGACTTCAGGACATATTTTATCTCTTGCTCTTTATGTAGAATCAGAGTCAACAAATCATGTGACCTCTCTTTATGACAGTTTGCCATGTGTTCTGGTTTGTTTTTTTTCAGCCTAAGGTGGTCACTGACACAGATGAGACTGAGCTTGCAAGGCAGTTGGAAAGACTGGAGAGAGAAAATGCTGAAGTGGACGGGGATGATGATGCTGAGGAAATGGAAGCCAAAACAGAAGACTAAATGTTCTGGGATACTTAGAAGAGAGACCATATGAAAAAATTAGAAACCCCATTGCAAACACTCTGGACTCAATTATTCCAGTATTGAAAACTTTAAAAGCAAATATATGAAGTGTTTTCCTGTTTTAAAAAGACCAAAATGTAAATAACATTTGGCTCTTCTAAATAACATTTGGTGCAGCAACTTACACAAATTGATCCCTTTGAAAGGAAGGTGCCTAGTCAAATTCAAGACCCAAATCTGGCCAGATGGAGTTTGCAGCCCCATACTTAACACTTTCATACATAACAATTCCTAATTGGTGATTACAGCTGAGTGCATCTGTTCATGATCTTTCCTGGGAGCAGCAAAACCAAGCAAGTGGAACAGTTCTATCCAGAATGTATTTGAGCCAAGTATTCAATAAATTTCTGGGCTATGTAACTCCAAGGTTTTGGGTTTTTTCCTCCTCTTCTGTCACATGACCTAGAGTGGTATGAATAGAAAACCTGGAACAGTATGATCAATGGGTGACTTCTCTATAACATTGAAAGGGCTTTCTTTTGTTTGCTTTAAATCAAGCTGAGAATGAGTGGAACAAAATGTTTTACATTAATGTTTTCCTTGCAAGTTTGTTGATGCAGACATGTTTAAATTAGCATTTCCTTTGTTTATCATCTGCATTTAGGGACCGAGATCTTGAAAACTTTGAAAATAGCTTGTTTCCATTCCAATAAACATAGCTAATAAATTAAAAACTACTTATAGTTGCACTTTGCTCTGATGGGTGAATATAGCAGGAGCTTTGATGAACTTACATAGTTCAAAATTGGCAGCCACTGTCTGTGAGCTCACTGCAACATGACCTTCAGTTCTGCCTACCCTGTATCCCATTTACACTGAACTGAGATACTCACTCTAAAAAAAAAAGCTGTTTATCTTCTCTGAAGAAGATAAACAAGATGTGTTTTCTAAACTGGAGTTTAAAAAAAAAATCTAATTTCCTGTTTTCCATGTCAGTGGGAATTGAGGGGAAAGTGTTATGCTTTTTAAGTAACCTTTCCAACTTGCTAGATTTCTAAGTGTGTTGGTATTTTTTTTGTCATTGCCATGTTCCATACTGCCCTTTTTTTTTTTCTTAATACTTTGTTATGCTAGAGGGAGAATGCATGAAGAATGAGGCTTTGATCCTTAACTAGACATTCTTATGATTGCCAGGGTACAAACTATTTACTTCCTACATGGTGTTGCCACAAAAGGCATTCTAAAAGGGCATACATATTGCAGTGTGTTGCTCTTCCATGCTGGGGTATCAGAGAAGTTCATGTGTACCCAACTCTGATAGTAAAGCAAAGCCAAAAAAGGTAAACAACTTTCAGTCTTTAGAGATTGTTGGGAAATACTTGCATACTTGAATGGGCAAATTTGCAAAATGAAGAAAAAATATTTAAAATTGTTTTCTCAAATTGTCTTTTCAGCAGCTGTGTATGACAGCCTTCCAACTGTGCCCATTCACTAAAATAGTGATTTGGCTTCTGTTAAACACAATAGGTGGGTACTTGGAGTAAAGAACAAAGTATTTTAAAACTCAGTCACCATGTGATCTCCATGCCATAATAATTCTGTAAAGGAAGAAGGACTGATAAGTTAGCCAAGGAAGGAAGGAGTGCAGTGAAGGGTTTATAAGTAGTATAATCTGTGAGAGCTGTTTTGCTATGTTAATTGGTGAGTATTGTTTCTGTCAGGAACTTAGAAGTTTGTTAAATTTCTACAGTAGCTACCAGAGCATTTTTTAATTAGAGCTGGAATGTGCTGGTGGGTAAAGTCTGAGTCGGTTCTGGGTGCCTGAAAAAAATGACCAAGATGGTGAGGATGATCTCAAAGCAGGTTCAGATAAATGCAATCCAACCTCTTACCATCCTGGCAGGAAAAAAACAGGTTCTCCCAATTTGTTCTCAAGCATATTTCAACCAAGAATAAATAAAAGTCACGAGGCATCCTGGTGGATCGTTCTCATGCATTGCAGAAGCAGGAAGGAGGACGTATAAAACGTGTGTTTTGGAGGCCTGTTAGTGAGGGAGTACTGGGGATTTGCTGTGCTCCACCACTTAAAGACCTTTAGGAGTTGCTGAACTGATGCCTTGTGTCTCAACCTGGCTCTTTTTCCATTCATGAAACTGCCTTTGCTTACCAAGTGCTTAAAATAAGGGGTTTTGGTGAATGTCTCTGTTGAGTTGCTAAATCCAGGCAGCACATTCCTACTGTTCCTTAGCTACTGTGCTGTTTGCACAATTGTAATCACAAGGCCAACACCTCCCCTTGTACCAAACATAGTCAATGGAAGGGAAGAGAACGGGAATATCTGTGACAGGGCTCAGCCTGATGTGTTCATTGCAAGGATCTCAGTTTGACTTTTCTACCCCCAAATTGATTTTCTAAGACTGACAGCTTGGGAACAGTTTTACTTATAATACCTGGTAAGGCTTAATGCAAAAATCCAACCCAAACAGGTATACTGGCTCAGGTCTGGTAACACACAGCCCAGTATCCTGTTTCTAATGAGGGAAAATAGTGGTTTCTTAGAAAGGGGGGCTCTTCTTCGGGGTTGTTGAGGTTTGTCTGGTTTTTAATACAGTGACAAATCCTTGCTGTTTTCTTCTGATTTTGTCTCTCAGGTTTTTTCTTTATGTGCAGTGGTCCTGATGTGTTTCTCTTCATAGCAGAACCTGCATTTTGATTTTTAAGAGTGTAGACAATGAAACAACTGTTTCCAAATACTTCCACCTTTCTACAGTTAATTTTAAAATTGCTGTTATGTTAGAATACTATTGAATGCTTGTTGTCTTTCATTTCTATCTAGAAATGTTTCATCATGCTTCATTTTGATGTGGTTTGTTTTTATAATATTTCATTCCCAATTCACTAAAGAAACTAATTTGGGAGTGCTGCACTGGAGGGCAAAGTCCTGAGAAGCTGCTTTGAAAACTGGGGTGTCAGTAGTGCCCCAGTGTGACATGATGATACATGCTGGGCACAGCAGAGCATGGGATGGGGTTTTCCTTTGGGCAGCTTCCCTGAATCAGCTGTGTGAGACTTCTTGAAGGATGAGTGGGAGGTGGCAGCAGGATCTGCCGGCTGAAACAGCACAGCCTGCACTCAGAACTGTGGGGGCTGCTCCTCCCTGCCCTGAATGCCTGAGTAGCATCCTGTGGTCTTGAAGCTGGCTCTTTCTGGCCATCCCATTCCAAATTCTATACCATATAAAGAATTTGGGAGTCACTTAAAAAGCAAGAAAATGTGAAGCACTCAACTGGTCTTTTTTTGTTACAATACTACTGATGTGGAAAGCACTCTAGAATGGATCTGAGGAAATGGGTGCTCTTCTCTGCAGTGAGTTTTAAGGCCCACAGAAGATGTGATGTAGAGCTCCCTAAGTTTATCCAGATCAAAGCATGTCCTTTTCCACTGGAAGGGTTCAATGCCAGAACCTGCATTCCCAGCCCATGCATGAATACGACTGCTCAGATCTACTGACTCATTTTATACTACCTGATCCTGAAAGATCTGTGTTTACTCAGCCTCAGGGAGCAATACAGGGGCAGTTTTTCAACCGTGATTAACTACAGAATGAGACAGGGAGGAAGGGGTGTGTCTATCATAAATATCCAAAGTACTGAAGAAATACTTTTGAGTCAAGGTATTGAAGGAAGTGAAGGCTCTATATAAGAAGTAGTTGATACAAAACCTGTCATTTAATGACCAGCTAAATCAAGGTTTGTTTCACCTTTCACCAGCAGTTTGACAATAGAATTCTTTGTTGCTAATGTTAATTTTGCCAAGATCTGTCTGCAGGGTTGTGGGTGGTCTGCATGCTGGAGAAAAGGAGCTTGTCAGATCTTCAATGAGGACTGCTTATGGAGCAATTCTGAGATCACTGTCTGAGCCAGAGCCCCCTGCAAGCTTCTACCTGTCCTCCCTAGCATGAAATAGCACCTTGACTAAATTACCTGCAGTAACAAGCTGAACAATGTGAAGTCAAGCCTCAAATACCAAACTGTGGAACACTGTATTCTTGAAGCTGCTTATATAAAGAGTGGATGTCCAGGAAATGCATGCAGCAGTAAAGTCTCTTGTGAACTTGGACTCGAGGTTTTGGGGTTTTTTTCCTTCCAGTGTAATTCTGATGTACAAAACATGGTGAGCCGAATTTTTTTTTCCTGCTGGTTTTATCAGGGTTTTTTTCCAAGATTCTGCTTCTGAATACAGCTTCTATCTACAAAAAAAAAAATATATATACATATGTAAAAAGAGATGGAGATTATTTTTTCAATTAACAAAAAACCATTTGGTTAATTTCTTTATTTAAGGTTACAATTATATTTTTAAAAACTACAAAAATTTCCACTGATAACTTTGAAAATATTACAAACCAGCAGAACAAAGTACTTTTCCAAGTGTTCTGTTTGTTACTGTACTTTAGGTGGACTGAACAGCAAACACACTGGGATATGACTTACTGAGCCTGTTGCCTGGTAGCTGCCTGCCTTTTCTGAAGAGGCAAAAGGTGTATAGTAGGAGCTACACAGGTAGCTTCTGCTTTTGATATCTCAGCCAGCATGTTTTCTCTTTATATAGAATCAACTTTTCTAACTTCCAGCAGTGTTTAGTCACCCATTGTATTCTTATGGCCTCAGCAGGACTCTTCTCTGCGTTGTCTACAGCACAATTTTGGTTTCAATTCTTCAGTGTCTTGCTATTCCTAGCTAAACGTTATAAAAATGTATAAAGAAATTATTTGTTTGTTCCTTTTCCTTGGTGCATGAAAGTGTGCCCCTTCTTATTGGAGTCAGTCTTACTGACCTCTGGACTCTTAACATAGCAACGAGTGCTTTTGTTTATTTGCTATACTGTACCTTGTATTTCTTATCACAGCCCATAGCTCTGCCCACATTCGTCGCTTTAATTTTAGTGAGAGTCATGGAATGCTGGCAGTACAGCAAAGGCTGTTATTTCAGAACAGCAGCGCTCTGAAATGTTACGTTATGGTAAACAGATTTGACACGGTGGCTAAAGTCTTCAGAAATACAATAAACATCTAAGATTGTCTTTAGACACAAAAGGCACTCTGTTTCAAGGCATTCAGGAGGTACAAGAGGTCACTGCAGTGTTCAAGGATCAGGCTGCTTTACTGAAAGCCTGCTCATGCAGAGATTTGGGATATTAGGTTGAGAATCTTGGTTTACATACCAAGGGGTCACTGAAAGTAGAGTGGACTCTTAGGTGCTTTGGAGCTTCTTTGGGAAAATGAATTTTCAGCAAAAAGTTACTGTAAGATTTGTAAAAGTCTCCTTGTAATCATAATATCCTGTATGTTACACCTACAAGTTGTGCTGATCTGTAGAACTCCTGAGTGATGGGTTTGTTAGATGAGAAATTCAGGTGGTAGTTCTTTAGTCTGAAGTTTTGAGGAATGCGGTTTTTAAATTCTGCTTCCCCCTCCCATGCAATACCTGATTTGTCATATTTTAGCTGCTTATTTTGGCCAGCTTGCTCGGTGGTGGCTTTTTGCTTTACTAAATTCTGTGAAATTCTTTCAAGATCCCTTTTAGACATCCCTTTGTTTTACTTCCCCGAGGGCAGGTAAAATATCAGAGCCAGCTCGCTATTTAACTAATGTCTCACAGGTAGGGAGGGAGGAAAAAAAAACAGGGAAGGGAGAGTGCGTCACATTGGAGGAGGGGAGCAAAGGAAAATGAGCTTTGTTAAATCATGAGCTGAGGGACAGGCTGCCAGGGCTCCGGCGATTCGCGGCGCGGGCTCTGCTCTGTTCCCTGCCAGCTACGATGGAGGAAGAAGCTGGAGTGCTGAAGGAGGGTTTCCTCGTCAAGCGGGTGAGTGCTCTGTTCCCCTCGGAGCGGCTCTGTTCCCCTCGGAGCGGCTCCGCTCCGGCATGAAGCAGCTCCTGAGCGGGGAGCGGGGCGAGCCCGCGGGGCGCTGGGTCGGGGGCTCCTGCCCCCTGGGAAAGGAGCTCCTCCAGGCTTGTGCAGGCGCCTCCCAGGGGAGTGCATGACCTGCAGCTGTCCCCTACCCCCCCGCAAGCTTCCCTGTGCTGGCATTTCTGCAGAGGAGGGTGAAATAGCCATCAGGATTGATGTCTCAGGTGTTGGAAGGCCAATACGGCTGCGCCTCACACCCGCCTCTGTGCTCCGGGAGCACACCCGCGGCAGCAGGGGGCCACCATGGCAGGATGGAGAGAAGAAGTTTTGGGTCGGTTAGGATAGCTTGTGCCTTCTTCAGTGACATGTCTGTGCAGTTTCCCATTTCATGTGAGAGAATGGAGAAACGACCCCTTTTTTTGATCCCCTTTTTGAAGGGGATCAAAGCAATGCAAACTTAAAAATGCTTTTGAAGTAACTTATTTTTTCCATTGTCCTCAAGCAGTGAGTGCTGTTAGAAAATTCTAGTGAAAATGTGGTGAAAAGAGCTGAAAGAGTTCAACCTTCCCAATTCTTCTCCCTGTAGGACCAAGTCAATCATTGCTGGAACACAAGGACACAATTTAGCAAGGGGCATAAACTGCTTTTAGTACCAAGAGCCTGTCTCAATGATTAATATGGTCCTTGATTTCATAGAAAAAAATGTGATTGAGAGGTTTGTTCAAAGCTTTGCCACGCCTAGGGAAATGCTTTTGTGCAGTACGTGGCAGTGTTTCTGGTGCTAACATGAAGGTAATCCTGGTCAGGAGTTTTCCTGGCAGGGCTCCCTGGCCAGACACTGGCCAAATGAAGTTCTGTGTGGGAAGGGGGCTGTTCTCCATCCTGCCTTCTGCAGCAAGGGCAGAGCATCCCAGCTGCCAGTCTCCTCTCTGGGCTACAGCTGTACTTTTTGGCTCTTAAGTGACTACTGAATTGAAATGGGAAGCCAAGGCACCAAGTGAGTGAGAGGAATAGGTGATGGGCAGCACCCGGAGCTGCGACTGCCAATCTGTGCAGCATCACCCAAATACACAGCTTGGCAGGAAGGAGCACAAAGGGGACAACTAAAGGAAACTGAGGGACAAGGGAACCAGGGATCCACAGAGAAAAAAGGAGAAAGGAATGGGATCAGGTAATGAAAACAGAGCTTTCATAAGAAGAGAACAGAAGCAAGGAGATTATCTAAATGCATTATAAATGGCAGAATTGTGTACTATAATGCATTATAAGTATAAAGTGAATGTGTGGAATTAGGTAAAGATAAATTTTAAAAGCTAAGGCGACCTCCTGAGAAAAGAGAACATTTTCCAGAAAGAAAGAATAGAGACATAGCAAAGAACATACAGGAAAAATGGTCAAGTAACTTTAAAACAGGTGAAAAAATGAGGAACACAAAGGGAAGGAGAGAACAAATCTGAGATAGATAAATTGTATCTAGTACAGACTAGAAAACATTGGATCTACAGTGCCCTGGATTTTAGAGACTTCTTACTCCACCTTTACTTGGGGATTGCTGGGTTTCCCCTTTATTTACAGAGAGCTAATGAGCTTTGATTCATGCCACAACTGGACCTTGCATGTTTCTTTCTTCTAGCCATGCCCACCCTATCCCAGCTGTCAGAGCTTCCTTTACCCCTTGCTTTGCCTGCTGGCTGTAACGCTCCATCCCCTGTAGAAACACAAGTCAGCTTCTTGCACAGCCAAGCTGGACCAGACACCATCACACAGGACTAAGCCTGCCAGTGCCAGCCCTCACTGGCTTTGCTGTCCTTTAACCAGAATAAAGAGAGCTGGGGGCTGTTTACAGAGGAAAAATAGGAGGATTTTTCTGTATTATATAATCCATGAGGCATTCAACAGCAGCCTTCATTCAGTCTTTTGTCATCAAAAAGCATATTTCCTTTACAGGAACCAGTAGCACAGGGGATGTTTCAGCCCAGGAGGTTGGAGACAGGTGGGATTGAAATGAAATTCTCATTGGCAGTAAGGGGGGGATGTGAGGAAAAGCCAGTTCACTCAACAAAGCTTTTACAAAACCACTTGGTGCCTAGAGCCACATCAAAATGAAAAAGACAGCACCCAGGGTGACCAGAGAGGAGGAGTTGGTTGCCAAGAACCCTCACACATTTTGGATTTAGCCTGTGCTGTCAGCAGACAGGTGTGCACCTACATCAGCTCTTTGGGATAATTCCTGTGAGCTTTTACAAGAAACAATTTGTGCCAGCAAAGTTCTCCAGGCTGAAGAAACAGCACAGCACTTTTCTATCCCTCTATGATTTTATAGTGATGGAGCTGTGCTATTTTGTTACTTAAAATGTGTTTTTCAGGGAGAACAGGACTCACGATGACTTCTTGTGCTTCTTTTCATACAAGAAGCCAAGAAGAAAATGTAGCCATTTCTCAGTGCTTGTGGTACAATCAGTTATGTGGATTTCTCCCCTCAGGGACATGTTGTTCGGAACTGGAAAGTGAGATGGTTCGTTCTGCTCCAGGATAAGCTGCTGTATTACAAAATTGAAGGAGGCAAGAAGGAGCCTTCTCCAAAGGGCAGGATCCTTTTGGATGGCTGCACTATTACTTGTCCATGCCTGGAATATGAGAACAGACCGGTATGACTGGAAAAATATATCTCTTCTCTATGTCACTCATTTTCTAACTTTTTCCTATCTTTTCCTCTCCTCCTGGCTTCTTTGATTACTGCAACCAAAGCACTGGGGTGTTTCCAGAATTAGGCCCAGCCAAAAGCATGCTGCCCCTAGCAGTGTAACCAGGACAAGCACTGAACTCCCTCATTGTGTGCCCAAATGTGAGTCAGCTATTAACAAAAAAACAACCCCAAACACTACTCCTGTACGCACAATGAGGAGAAAAAAATGTAAGTGCATCAGCCCAAGAGTGTGTAGAGAGAGGACATGAACAGCCCAATAGAACCTGAGGAGGGTGGGGAAAAAGGGAAATGTCACCTGTGGTAGTTGCCTTAAAGTCTGGGTATCCATGGGTGTGCATTCAGGCAGCCAGATCAGACTCCTTTTTCCCTCACCAATGGGATATTGCTGCTGTAGAAAGTTTTCAGCAAGAGGACTCTGGAAGAAAACGCTCCTCCTGTGTTTTTCTGCTCTCCCATAGGTAGCAGCAATGCAGATTTCCTGTGTGGGATATCTATGTGGTCTGCTCTCTTCTTCAGGAGCTCCATGCATGTAAACCATGTCTATAATTGAAAACCCAGGGAATTTGAGGGGGATAGAAGAGCCAAAAATCCCACAAACAAAACAAAACAAAAACCCCCCACTAAACTAAAATCCCCCACAAACAACAAACAAACAAAACCAAACACAACCCCACCAGAAACAACCCAGGTTTTTGCCCACCATCCATCTGAACTAGAATTGCTCTGAACTGCTCAGGTGGGATGCTCTATCAGACTTACTTGTGTCCACTTGGGCCAGTGCTAAAAAAAAGCAAATTGCAAGAGGAGCGAAATAGCTAAATGATGTTATTGCTTTGTCCTTCTTTCTCCACAGCTACTCATCAAACTAAAGACAAAAACCAATACAGACTATTTCCTTGAATGTTGCTCCAGGGAGGAACGTGACTCTTGGGCTTTGGACATCACCGGAGCTATTCATGCTGGTCATCCAGTACAGGTACAAGAACTTCACAGAATGAAGAACTCTTTCAAACTGCTAGAAAATATCAGCCTCCAGTAAGTGTATATGATTTCTCCTTCTGTTGTTGCTGTAGTTTGCAAATCGCCTGAGCTGATGGATGGGGAGGGCCAAGGGAAGCTCCTTTTTGCACAGGGGATCCTGTGTGGCCATGAACCCCTGAACTGGCTGCCCTGGGTTTGCACAGGGAATGCACTTTTTCCTGACCATCATCTTTTGGGAGTATGTGGGTTCTGCACAGGCACCTCGCTGCTGGCTTGAATACCTCCCTAGCCAGCTGCAAATGTTCTCCCTGGGGAGATGTCTTACCTCAAAGGATGTAACATCAGGGAAGCACTGCATGGTGGCTTTGTGCCCTGTTGCTGAGTTTTCAAAGCTGGTTTCTGGAATCCAGACTAGGATTTTAGGGTGCATCATCTTAAATAAGAGGAAATGGAGACTGATTAAGAAACAGAAGACTTATATTAATTTGATTTGTGTTGAACAGGTAAATCGGGCTGACTATAGATCAGTTTGAAGCGCTCTGAATTGAAAGATATTTTGTGAGGCATCTTGTTTAGTGGTGCTATTGGGAGATGAAGTTTTCCTGGAATGTACTTAGGACAGTGCTGCTGGGGGACTGCCTAGAATACCTCCCATCTTTATGTGGGTAATCATGAGGACTCCCCTGGCACTGACAGAAAGTATGCAGCTATTTCTGCCTGCCTTTCTCATCTGCTGATATTGTGCTTGATATTGTGCTGTGCCCTCATTTGCAGCAATATAGTGGAGAGAATGTATGACAGCAGCACTGGAATTAAGCTGACCCGCAATTTGGATCAAGGCAACAGATACAAAGAGACCTTCACAGGTACATCTGTCAGGCAAAGAGCCACCTCACATCTGAGATGCCACATTGCAGGGACAAGGGAGCTACTGTACTACCTTCATAGTGGGATAAACTCTGGCCCAGTGGAACCTGGCAGAGCAGCCAAGCTCTCCAACACCTTTCTCTCTTGCTCTTTGGATGTATGGAAGCATACTTAAAACCCCAGACTTTTGGTCAACTTTGCATTTCTCTGACAATCTTTGGGATGGTGCCAAAATGCTTCTGCAAGTGAAAACCTGTGTGGCAGGAGACCATCTGCCTACCCTCAGAAGAGCACACTGTCTTGGTATGAGAGCTGCCTTTCTTCCTGCAGGTTCTGCCCTGGTGGACTGGCTCATCTCCAACAGCTTTGCTGTGTCACGATTCGAGGCCGTCACCTTGGCATCCATGCTGATGGATGAGAACTTCCTCAGGCCCGTGGGGGTCCGCAGCACCGAGGCCACGCGCTCCAGCGACCCCTCTGAGAAGTTCCTCGACGACTCCACTGCTCTGTACATGTTTGTGAGTGATGCAGCTCCCACACAGGCACCTCCTCTGCCCTCGTCACACACTCGGTTTGGGGTACAGGTGCACAGCCTGCAACCAAAGGCAAATGTGCAGACTCAGAAAGTAAATCTGCAGAAGGAGCGGCTCTAGTCTTCTAGCAGTACTAACACTGGCACTTTTGCTGGAGCCAAATAGCTACATGGATATGGAGGGATCTACAAATTACATAATTAGGCATTAAGAGAGGTGTGTCCCTGGAGTGCAGTGCTGTGTCTGCATGCATTGGAGGCAGTGCTGTAGTTGTGCTACAGCTCAACGCCACAGGACTTATATCCACCATGTTCAGATTTACAACTGGAATTTGCTGCCTGTGAATCTTGGTCCTACAAGGCTGAGCAGCAGAGCTATGGAGGAGAATTTACTCAGGAAATATAAGCTAAAAACAGCTAAGGAAAATAAAATGCAGAATTTTCTACTTAAAAGTCTGTTTGGATTAAAAAGAAAAGTGGAACTGTCTTTTCCCTATTTGCAGGCTGAGAGCAGTAAGAAAAATACTAGTTCCAAGGAAGAGGTCCATTTTAACATCTCTGAATTAAGTGGCACAATTGTGAAGCAAGGATTCTTGGTGAAACAGGTAAGCATAGTCTTGGAACCTGCCCCAGGACACAAGAAAAAGTACAGCTCTTAGGCTTTCTTAGAGAGTAAATGAGACTTGTACAATGATGGCTGGACAGATGTGCCCAGCAGAACTAACTTGCCTGTCAGTACTTGAGGTCTTGCACTTTAGAGTTACCAGTTATAAAGAAGCGAACTATGGCACTTGCTTAGGCAGGATTAATTGGATATTCTGTACATACTGAGCATATACTGAAAAGTACAAAACAGCATCAAAAATAGAAGTACCACGCAAACTCCAAATCCTACCAGAGGTGTTACATCCACTCCAAGCAAAGCCACCATTCCTTTGGTTTAACCTATCCCGTCCAGGTGGTGTGAACAGTGAGGATGTGTTGCTGGCCACAGACAAATTTCAAAGCTGAGTAGCTTGACCTTTGTATGAAGTGGACATTTACCTGTGGGCAGTCATCATGTACACATGGGTGCTTCGGTGATGGTGAAACGTGTTTTTGGGGCACAAGTACCTGTTGGCAATAACTGTTTCCAAGATTTGACCCTTGGTCTGCAAAATGTAGTTTCCAACGCTTTCTATGAGCAAGATGAGGGTCAATCACTCTTTCAAAGCATAACACAGCCACCTGCAGATGGAATCCTACCTGCACTGCATGGCCACCCTCTTACTCTGAAGCCTTGTACCCAGAGCCCCACCCTTAGCTTTGTGCAAACTGGATCACCAGATGGTTCCCAACCCTCCCTCCTCCAGCTGCCAGGGCTCCATGAGGGTTGGCAGGGAGCTGCAGGATCCCCACAGGCTGGCAGGGCAGTCTCCATCAGCACAGGACACAAGAGCTGCCCAGGAGCTCCTGCCCATGGGCAGCAGCAGCCAGGGATGGCCCCCAGCAGCCCCAGCCCCAGGCCGGCCCTGATCCCAGCACCAAACCTCCGGGAGAGGGGATGCTCAGAGGGCCTGGCACAGGCCTGGCAGCAGTGAGAGGGCTGTGGTGAAAGAGTAAAGAGCTGCAAAAGGACCTGACATAACCCCTTTGGAGCACACAGCGTAGGGTGTTAATCTGAAACCCATATTTAATCTGAAATGAAAAGCAGGAATGAGTTATATAACCATTTGTTCCTGTCACTCTGCTTTCTTAGTTCTTAGCACAGGCAAGGAAGAGATGAAGGAATTGTCAATGTATGAAGAAGAAGGATAAGCAGAAGGTCATGGGAATTACCAAGATGTTAGGAATTATTTTTCTCTGTTGGGTCCAAACCCTCTTTTTCTGGTATTTATTTATGTCTCCCCTACAGCTTGTAGAAAAATGGTCATTTCAGGAGGTAGCAATGTTAATTCTTCCATTTTGCAGGGGCACAAGAGAAAAAACTGGAAAGTGAGAAAATTTGTTTTGAGAGCTGATCCTGCTTTTTTGCACTACTATGATCCCACCAAGGTACGTGAGTGGGAAAGTTATCATCCCCAGAAATCCTTTTAGAAACATAAACATTATAGTGAAGATACAGTTACACTGTAAATGTTTCTGTCACCCTGGGTTCCTCTATCTATTTCCTGGAATTAGATTTCTCTGGCCTTACCCTAGGAGGTTGTCCTTGTAGGATTTTGTACCCCTGCATCTTCTGTCCTTTTTCCCAGTGAGGTTCCTTTTCCTTAGCTGGGCAGCAGCTTCCTTTTCTTGGGATTGCTCTCTTGCTGTACCCTCACAGTCTGGGACCATGGTCCTGCAGGCTTTCTTCCTGGGTTGTGATCTTTCTGGGCTGAAATCCTACTGTTTGAGGATCATACTGGTACTGGGATTTTTTACAACCTTATTCCAGCATTGAATAGGGTCTTCTTTATGCCAAAGTATGTATAGTAATTTCTACCACTCAGTTTTAAACTTTCTCATTAAAAGTAGAATTCATGTTCATGAATATGATAATCAATGTAAGCAACTCAGATACTTAGGGTACCACAAAGCCAAACAGGATTGCAAGAAAAACATGTATAGAAATGCTTTATGTGACTTTTAAAGAGAACAGAAACAACATACCAGTGAAAAGAGCTTATGGAACCAGTTCATTTTTTGTTTCATGTTCCTTCATGGGTTTGAGGGTTTTTTTCACTGCAAATTATCCTTGTAAGGCTATAAGCTGAAACTGCAGAACCTGAAGGCAAGAAACAGAGTGCCAGCCAACTAGGGAAAAGAACCGGATTTTTCCCATACAGTCTCAGTGAAAAGCAGCAAGCTAAATACTTACAGAAATATACATAATTCAGTATGTTATTGATAAAACCATACATACATTTGAAGTGTGATTGCCTATGTTTGTGCTTTTACGGATCTACACCCGTTACATGCCCAGCTACATCAGAGAAACATCTGGGACTGAAAAAATATAGCAATGCCTTTAACTACATGTTCTAATTTATTTCTCTTGTGACATAGATGTTTCATGCCTGGAAAAGCCGCCATTATGTCTCCAACTTCATAAAAGTGATGCATGTGCTCTGGGAAATTATGACATTTTCCAGCTATGCCTTGTTTCCTTTTTCTTTGCAGGAAGATAACAAGCCAGTAGGTGGATTCTCTCTTCGTGGCTGTCTTGTCTCAGCTCTGGAGGACAATGGAGTCCCAGCAGGTGAGCACAAGCCTCTGAACTTTCACACATTTATATGTATGCCATAGCAACACAGTCTTTGGGTATGGGTTTGTATATATGGCTGCTTGTGGGCTGACTGTCCATTTCCCTTTGCAAGCAAGGCAGGAGGCATGCCACAAGTCCCTGTACTGCTGGGTTGTCCACAGCAAAGGGGACTGGTTTTTTAGTGTCATTTCTACATATCTTGGGTGTTCTCTTTATATGGGCTTTTCTTAGTCATATGATCTCTGAGACAGTCCTAAGACTGATTAATATTCCAGAGTTAACAGACAAGGAGAAACCACTTTCTTTTTGAGTGTTAACTCGAAGTCTTGAGGCATCTTCTGATGCCATCCATTTCTGTGTCCTCTCAACTTATTCTATTACCTTTTCCTTTCTGACTTGCTAGAACCCAAATGTAGGGGAGACATAAAGATAGCAATGAAAAAAACAGTTCTGCTGGAGCATAGGCTTAGCTCAGGCATTTGTCTAGAGCCTCAGCCTCATAGATAAGTGTTTCTGCTGTTAAAGCAATTTATTTTATGACAGTAAGCACAATGTGTAGATATCAAATACAGAACATCTTTCTAAAGAGAAGGTCTGAAAAAGTTTTGGTCTGGGAGGCAGGGGCACATGATGAACAATAGAGCTCCTTGCTAAGAGGAACCCAGCTATGGGCAGGAGAAAATCTAATCTACCATGCAAAATGGTAGGGGTTCATCATTCATTAGGTGTATAACTCAAGTAATAGTCTCCACCTAAAAAGAGACTATTTGTTGTAGAGTGCACAGTAGTTCATACAATCTGTGGCAAGAGTGTCTATACTATATTTTCATAGAATCACAGAATCAACAAATGTTTGGGTTAGAAGGAACCCCAAAGATCATTTAGTTTCAATCCTCCTGCCAGACAGGGTCAACTTCCACTTAACCTATTTGCTCAAAGCACTATCCAACCTGGCCTTGAACACTTCCAGGGGTTTTGAAGAGGGAAATCAAAGACACAAAAGCTTTAGATGTCTTATCCATAATAAAAAGGAAAGATTTAATTCTCTAATTTATGAAATTGAAATTCTTCCCTATGAAGCTTCATATCTGCCAGAAAAATTTTCTCTGTCCACCCTCCTGATCTGTCGTTTTGTTTTTTCTCTGCAGGAGTGAAGGGCAATGTGCAAGGCAACCTTTTCAAAATCATCACCAAAAATGACATTCATTACTACATCCAGGCCAGCTCCAAGGCAGAGCGAGTGCAGTGGATTGAGGCAATCAAGCCGCTGACATGAGCAATGTGGACTCCATGCCAAATGACAAACCACGTTTATGGCCGACTTCCTGCTCTCACTGCCCAGGAGTGTTGTTTTCCCTTGATAGTCTATGTTCATTATTTGAATCACCATAACACCTACCAGGTCCTGGGAGACCATGCAGACCAAATCATGTAGATCCAGAATAATTTCCCCACCTTGAATTTACCATCTAAGCAAGAGACCAAAACAGGTCGACAGAGACAAATGGGGCTTTACAAAGAAACATCAAGATATTCCAAGATGGAAGAAGAGGATCTTTTGTACAAGTATTCAGTCTATGTCTGACAGATCCAGGTTGTGCTTTATCTTAAAGCAGAATTGTCTTGTTCCTTCCCCCTTTATAAAGGGGCTCATAAACTTAGTTAAGACTGAAACATCTAAGTCATGAAAGGTGCTGGTGTCTGAGGCTGCTTTTCTTGGCCTACCACATGAATCTTATGCTGAGCCACAAGCCAGCTGTCAGGATAATATGCACTGCAAAACAAACAAAGGGTCTGTCTGTCTGTCCATCCATCTGCTCTACTATTTAGTTCTCTGTTAGACTGGAAAATAACAAAAGATCTTGCTCCTCACCCATATAGGTTACTCTTATCCTGGTAATGTCCCACATCAGAATAGGATCCTGAATATCAAAGCAAACCAGTGGAAGTTCCAGACAACAATATATTGCTGAATATATTGGAAGAAATCCCTTAGCCATAAAAGCAACACTTTTCCTTTCTGATAATTACTGTAAGTCCATTTATGTTGGGACACCATTTGGACAGAGAATGTACCAGTCCTCACTATGGCTTTTTCTATCTTAAGTCATTCTTTTTTCCATTATTTGTCTACTAAACTTGTCTTTGATATCATTAAATATAAAAAACCCCAAAAAACAACAACAACCAAAAAAACCCCATGCATTTGAATATCTTGTGCTTTTTAGAGAGTTGTTTTTTTCTCAGAGGGCAGTTTGAGTATATGAAAAATAATGGTTTAATAAACTATAATTTTAGATTTATATATAAACTGAGACACCAGAAGGTGAAATGGAATGTAGGAAATTCTTCAAACACCCAATCAGCCTGCTGATACACTATTTTCATAAAGTTTCTTGTTTTATCTGAATACCTGTATATGACAGATTCTGCAGAGTCTTCAAAAAGGCAGCATGCTCAGTATCTTCCCTGAAGTCATAGAGGAATTTGATAACCTTCTATCCACAGATTCATTTCTGTACAGATGTTTTGTTCTGTGATTTGTGTACTGAAAAGAAGTCCCT
Source organism: Emberiza elegans (assembly GCA_024865655.1). NCBI lineage: Eukaryota > Metazoa > Chordata > Aves > Passeriformes > Fringillidae > Emberiza > Emberiza elegans. Next base: position 21,480,794 of record JALJVW010000139.1, on the reverse strand, counting down.
TCATCACCAAAGGCAGAATATGATACATGCTTGTTTATTTATTAGAATAGACATGTATTTAGGATTTTCTTCAAAAGCCACAGCAATGAAATAACAGCACAACATTTACATGCATTCACATATTTAAGAGAGTTCATAAAGAAGTTTGCCAGCAAAGTTTGCCAGTTTTAATTATATGCAAGAACAAAAATGGGCAGTGCAGTTTCAGCTGCAGATACCATTTCCTAGGGCTGGTCCAGAGAAGACTGTGAAATCCACAGCTGTCAAAACCTTTCAATTCTGGAAAAGCTGCCTGGAAGAGACAGGGTAAGGCAGGTAAGGCATTTATTGCTCTCTGCTGGAAGGCACAGATGTTTTTGTGCTGACTGAGCAGAGCTTCCAAAAAAAGCAATTCCCTCCTGCTAACATGAGTTTTGCTGGGGCCCATCAGACTGCCTAATTCATTTATAAGAAAATCTCCTACTTCTCTTTTCTCAGACCCACCACCTGCATAATGCCCAGTTCTAGTCACAAAGCTAACAACGGCCACCCACCACAGAGGACTGAGCTCTGCCTCCTGGCATGCCTGAGGGGGTAAGGAGCCGTAAGGATGTGAGATACTGCATAACATCATAAATCTTGGAGTTTGGGAGTGTTTCAGCCAGAAGTGTTTCTCAGCAAAGGCTTTGAGATTTATCCAGACCAGCCATTGCTCTGCAATTGCCATGAGTGTGTATGGGGGAAAAAAAGTGTGTATCTCAAACATATCAGTGAATTAAAAAGACACAGTTCCCACTCTCCAAAATCAGCCAGGGGAAAAAGATAAAACATGTCTGAGACAAGAGAAAGTACATTTTCCTCTGTCCTCTGGTGATATCCTGGTCTCCTTTTTTCAAGCCACTTTGGTAAGCTTGACATCCCCTGAGATCCTCAAAGCTTTCACCAAGTTCAGAGGCTGAATGCGGTGACTGAAGTCACAGAACTGCCGTCCATCAAGCAAGACTCGTATTTGCTGGTGTTCACATAAGAGCTCCATCTGCAGTGGAAAAGGACAGGGAAGGGTGCTAGAGATCAGCAGCAGGGCTGATTTCAACAGCATGGACTTAGAACTAAATGTTACGGGAATATCAAAGCACAAAGTCTACCAGTTCTTCTGAAACGCCCTAATAAATAACCTACCCTCTCCTGAGATGATACTGCAAAGCTCCAGTGGGTACTCCAACTGTGATTAGAGAAAGGGATGTGTCTTTCCCATCCAGGCTTGAACTGTTGCTATCTGTGCCATACTAGGCTAGTTAACCTGGCAATGTCAGTGGCTGGCTGTTTGTGGTCATATACATAGCCTTCAGCTTTTCTCCCCTCCTTTTCTCTACCTATTCATAGTACCTGAAATATTACCTTGAATGTGTCACCTGCTGTAAATGGAAAGTAGGGAATAGTCTTCTCTTCTCTTCCCCATTTCCCAGCAATTCGTGCATTTCGGGTGATGGATTTATCACTGAAGTTAACTGTGAATAACAGCCCAACATCTTTGTTGGCATCTGCTGGATCACAGAGCAGAGTCACTGAAAAGCTGAAAAAAGATCAATTAAATGACTGGAACTTTCAGAAATGTGAAAGGACATGGTGAACATGGCAGATGCTTATAGAGACTAGAGACAGCTGTTGGTTCCATGTCAGACTGAAACACAGAACTTCTACAGGCTTAGAAACTGGAGAAAGGGATGAGACCTGGCTGGTCTTTGTTTCCTGCCCCAGTGCCCAGTGGAATGCTAGTGATTTCTGATGTTGCTTTCCCTCTGTCTTGACTGAAATCAAACCCTTCAACATGTACTCATTTGTGTCCTAAAAGAGGTTATGGCATACTCTTCACCAGTGGAAGCAGTGGAGCTGATAGCTGTAGATGCAAAAACAGTGTAATGATGAGCATAGTTGCTGTTATCCAGATAAAATAAAGCAATGAACCTCCACCTCCTATGCGAAAACTGATTTTTAAATGGTGTTGATTCCAACCCCCCACCGACAACCAAGATTCAGGTTGAGAATTGCACCTCTTTCTGAAGGAGAAATGCCAGTTTTGTGTTCCCCCCCAGTTCACATTAGATTAGAGCAGGGAGTAGAAAGTCTTGTCAGGGCAGTCAGAAAGGCCAAACAGTTAACTCTTCCCTCACCTTGTAATCTTAGTCTGAGTGCAGGAAAATTAAATAAGGCCATAAATTGTTAATTTGTCTGACTTTCTTCCTTCAAAGAGCACATGCCTCCAAGAAAGTGTCTGAATTTAGAAGACAGGTAGAGCATGTGTAACAGGGTGAAGCCCCCAGCAGTCCCTTTGCCTACCTCTTGGGTTTGGAGTGTACCATGCCTATGACTGTGAGCTTCATGGTTGGTCTCAGGCCACCTTTAATTTCACCAACATACTGCTCCACCTGCAGGGGACAGTGAAAATGGCTTCAGTGGGTCATGCTGTGGGTAAACCAGCTTTAACAGTTGCTTTGATCACCTGATATGACTTAGGTTTATTTTTATATATACAAAAGAACTTAAAAGTATTTCCAGCTCAAAGTACTCCTTGCACTCTGGTGACACAATAAATCTGGTAGCAGCACTCCAGTTGCTCTGGCTGCAGCAGATGGGAAGCTTTGTGGCAGCATGATGTGTGGTGCAGACTCTGCTTGAACCTCCTCTGTCCTGCCACCTCAAGTTTGCTACCAGATTTGGGTGGGCTGACTTAGCACCATCAGGCCTTTCACCAAGCCAGGCAGGCTCTGTCCTTCACTGTAAAAGCAGCGTAGATGCTGCCCTGCCCCTGCATGTTGACCACATCCCCACAGGCTATCCCAGTCCTTTTGTGACAATGACTTTGAAAAGTCCCACTTTTTCAGAGGCAAAAAATGGCTTCTTGGTAGATCTGCTTTTGTCCTGTTCAGAGAGACCTGTAGTTGCAAGCTGCACCCGAAGATCTGAGCTTTTTGCTTTTCCCAAGCAATTCTCTAAAAGCTTTGATGGTCAGTAGAGGAATTAATAGAGGCCATAGCTGACATGGAAATATTAAAGAGAGAGACCTTGGAAACAAGGTAGAGATAGATACGGATGTTTTGAGGCCTCATTTTCAGAAATGGCTTTAAAATGTAAATGTCAGAATACTACAGTGCAGCATGTAATCACTCCCCATGCAGATTCACTTAGAAAGAAGCTGCTACAAAACACTAAATGTTGTCAGCAACTTGCATAACACTGATAATATTCCAAGGCAAGGCACAACAGACCCTGTTTGAGATAAAAAGAGCTTTATCGTTCCAGTGTTCCAAGGTAAAAATACAGACAGTTTTGCTAGAAGACCTGCACAATATATTCACACAAATTCAAGATAAAAAATGTTTTTCCTATACCTCATTTCTTAATTTTATTATACTAGTTGTCTTCTGCTAAGATGACCTTATACAAGTTATTTTCCCACTTGGATGTTCCCATCCAGCTACCTTTAGAGCTTCACAGATATATTAATAAACTTTTAATTCCTAACAAGGTCAATATTGGAAGAATAATTTTAAAATTTAACTTCAAAAATGACAGCAGTACTACTAATTGTTAATGATGTAAATTTACTCTTGCAGGACTGTGCAGATGACTCCAGCAAGTATGTTTTGAACTTTGTAACAAAAAAAATGCATCAAGCACTTGATATATCTTACATAAGGAAACTGCTTGTCAAGTAAAGAGTCTGACTGTAGGGAGATACTTTAAACTGGATAAAGCAATTAGAAAGCAGGTAATAAGCATAAAAGATCTCAGGATAATGAATTTCATGCTCACAGAGGTCTCAAATTCCACTAAAGCTTCTCCCTTCCTTAAAGACAAGATACAAAATACTACCCCAAATTGAAAGTGCACATAGCAAAATTGTTTGTGCAGAGGTGCACCATAGTAAGTACCATCACTAAAGGCACAGGGTATCAGAACTGAATAGAACAGATGATATTCTCAAGGTCTACAGCTCATCCAGAGTGGCTGGAGAAAATTCAGAGGCGTGACTGCCCACACACTATTTATGTGTGACACCTAGTTAACCGTACAGGTGAGAAATTCTCAGGAAGATGTAGGAAGCAATGGTCGAAAGTCCTGCAAGCTTCTTGCAGAGTTTAGGGGTGGGTCCCAGCATATGCACATGGGCACAGCTCCCATCCCGTATTTTCCATTCAGGAGCCCTGGGGACTGACTTGGTCACTTACTTTGGCACACCTCTCCTCTGTCATCACCGCTCTCCCTCCTACACTGGCCTCGCCGCTGCAGTCCCCGAAGGAGTTTTTGTTTTGCGTGTCAGGACAAAAGCAAACAAAAAGCCCGGAATAAAGGGAGGATGTTGAGGGGGGTCTTATCTCTGTCAAACACTGGCTGGACACCACCCAGCCCAGCAGCTGAGTCACTCCCGCTGCGCCTGGTCCCGTGTGGGGGAGGCTCGCAAATGGCGCGGTGTGAGGGCAGGGGGAGGCCCGGTGAGCGGCCCTGGGAGCTGTGCCTGCACGTCTCACACCAGCGTTGAACATTCCGGGTGAGGGGGCACAACCTACTCGTAAGATACTCTGTACTACGTGCGCATACTTGTGTATATAATGCATTCAAACCCCACGTCATTTATTTATTGATACCAACGCTCTCTTCTCTCAAATACATAACTACGTATGTATATATACATATATATAGTTTATATATATATATATATATATATAATACATATATAGTTATATACAATTTACAACCTTATACATACACCTACATGTAGGTCTGTACACCCCATGTACATACCTATATATACTGTATACACTGTAGATGCGTATATATATATTTGTATATGTATGGGATGTATAATAGGGGTGTGTGTATATATAGTATATTTATAAATATATATATATATATTTATATATGTGTACCAGAGTGAAGTATATGTACAGGGTCATACAGCTGTACAGGGGGCACATATACTCCCACGCACACGTGTACGTGCACCTCTGCGGTGGTGTGTGGGTGTATTTACGTGCACACCCGCACTCACAGCCGCCCGCACCGCCCCTGAGCTGCCACCCGTTCCGTCACGGACCCCGCGTCCGCACGGGGGGGCGGAGCTTCGGGTGGAAGCCAATCAGAGCCTCGCGAGGCACGAACAAGGGGCGGGGCTGTCATGTGTGGGCCGGGACCGGGCGTGGTTACTGGGGGTGGAGCTTGCGCTGCCCGGGCTCTCTCGGCGGCGTCAGGCGCCCCAAACAAACATGGCAGTTTATTTACATTCCGCCCCGGCTCGGCCAATGGGCGAGCGCCTTGCCCGCGTGCCCGGCCGGCGGCGCGGTCAGCTGAGGGGGCGCCCAAGATGGCGGCGAGGTGGGGCGGCGGCGCCGGGGCGGGGCTGTAGAGCCCAGCGGCGCCGGGGCCGCGCCGTGCCCCGCCAGGGAGCGCGGCATCGCGCTCGTGTGTGTCGCCCCGGGCCGGGTCGTCCCGTCGTCCCGGGAAGATGCATTCTTTTGGGAACGAAGAAGCGGATTCTCTGGAGCGTCTTTTTGGGTTTTTCTGTGAGTGCGTACGGCGCGGGCACTGGGAGCTTGCCCAGGCCTGCGTGCCCCAGCTGAGCCGGTGGCACGGGGACGGCCCCGCCAAGGTGGAGGCGATTCTTCAGGCTCTGGTAGCTTGTCCCGTGGCGGTAAGGTAAGTAAGGTACTGCTCTGGTTCCCTGGACTTGAATGTGAAATGGGGAGGAGCAATTGCCTTAGTGTTGGCTGTGGGAGACAAGTAGAATCAGGGGAGTAGCACTTCAGTGCTGAGGTGTCTTGTGATGCTGTTGTCTGAACTTTGATGTCTTATCACTGATCAAGAACTTAGCAGGCTGCCCATCCCACCTGGATAACGAGTTGTGTTCATTTACGTAGCTGATATGGTGATTGATACAAGCTTAAAACTACTTGGAACCATTTCAGGAACTGATTTTGTTAGATTTTAACGAGGGAAAGGGACCATCTCTTGAAAGTACATTTCTTTGACACTGATCTTCGGTTAGTTTAGAAATGGAACCACCAAGATCAGTGGTGTAGTTATTTAAAATGTTGTCTTGTTTACAACTCTTTAAAAATTTCCTTATTTCTAAAACTGCAATTCCCAGAAGTTCAAATTATGCTGTTGATTTCTTGTTTCTCTCACACTGTATTTTGGAATGACATCTGTTTTACTCATTCCCAGTTATTTTTTATCCCTTTTTATTTTTTCAGTTAGGTGTATATGAAGAGTGACTTTTTAGCGATTCAGGGAACATTGGTATTTCCCCTGTCTAATCAGATGATCATACTTCTTCACATTAAAATTTGTTTAACATTTCAGTAAGGGTTCTATGAGACAATTTACACTGACAGCAGCTGAAGGAGTCTGGAGGAAGGTGTGCTTGTGGTTAGATAAATATTGCTAACAGCCACTGAGACATAAGAATTTTCAATCTTTTGATCTTTAGTAGCTGGGCTATCACATTTAAAGGTTTAATTAGTAGGGCTGAGATTTTTAAAGGACAGGAAACAATATTGTGCTTTCTCCTTTTCCTGGTCCCTTTGACAGTACTGAATATGTTCCCAACTGTGTGGGCTTTGGGATGTTGAAGTACTGGAGGATGTGAAATGCTGATGGAAATTAGAAGGATTCTTTGTTTACTTAGTACATTTCTTCACTTTTAATTTGGATATAGAGCTGCATTTGGGTGTTGTGACCTAAAACTTCACCTCATTTTTTTGTAGAAATAGACAGAACAGGAAATAGCAGTGTTTGGCAAGTGGTCACATTTCAGCGAAATCTGCTGAAGTGCTCAAAGAGAGCTGTACAGACTGAACTTTGGACCAGAACTAGATTTCTTTGTTTTGAGGAACTATGCCAGTAGTATTTGGCCTATCTAAAACCAGTTATTTGCACAGCAGAAGTCACCGAGTTGATGTGCAAGAACACAAATATTCTGGTTTCTCTGCATTTTTTTCCTTTGGCTGCTTACTTGTCTTTGTTTTTATCTTGCTCAAAGAAATACAAAATCAAAATTATCTCCGACAGTGTTTTCCTGGATCTTGGATATGGAGACAACCTTGTATAATCCCCTGTATATGCTCCTTGCTTTTGTAGATGTGGACAGAATTCTAGCCCATCGAGAACTGCATGGCTTTGGCTTCTTGTGCTGGAAAAATGGCTTGCCATGAATCAGGTACTGAAACATCTTGATGACTTCCAAATGCACTTTATGGCTCTGACTTCCAAGTGCAGAATATCTCCCTACTTGCTTATTTAAATGTAGGCTTTCCCATGTTTCATGGAATTAAGTTCTCAAGGTATCTGGAGACATGAACTGCTTTTGCATTTAACAAATTTATCAAGAAAGAACTGTAATATTCACACTGAAGAAAAACTAGCGGTTTTTTTAAGATATTCAGAGTTAACTTTTTAGCTTTTCACATTCATATAAATGAAAATCAGGTGTGTATCAACTTCTGCATTTGTGCAGCGCCTCTCTTACAGTAAAGATTAAATAGCTCAGGCATCAGACAATTCTTTATAAGCTTTAGATGGTGAGGGATGTGCATACTTTTTTAAAAAAAGTAATTTGTCCTTGGCACTACTTGGACTTGCGTTTTTTCTTTCCATTCTGAGGAAATGATGGTTTTGTGATTCTTGATGAGATCTGTTCCGAAATGTGTGGATAAATAAAATCAACTGGTGTGAGAGTAGAACCTGACTGGAATAGCCTTTAATTGAGGACTAGATTACTTCAGAAAGATATTTCAGTCTACATGAAAGTGTTAATTAAATAGTTATGATTATGTTTATATGCTAATGTAAATAGAAGTTTATTGACTAATATATTTCCCATTCTTATATGGCTTCAGAAAACTGTTCCAGTTGCTCTTCAGAAAGAAACTGAATTTTTATTGTTCTTGGAAGAACTACAGAAAGATGTCTCTGAGGAAGTCCTAAAGGTGAGCTGTTTCTATGCCCTCTCTCTTCCTGTTCTGCAGTATGCCCAGCTTCATCAGATCGAAGTTAATGTTTCCTGCTAACTGCCTGAGATGTTAATGTGTTATTAATCTTCTAGGCAACTGAGAGAGAGTGTAATTCAGAGCCCTTTGTGAAGTTAATCTGTGCCTGTAAGTGATTTCTCTGGCTAAAGTGGAGGCTGCAGGCAGGCAAGGAACAGGTTTTTCTACGTGCCAATTCTAAAACACGTCAGTCCTGACTGCAGCTGCTTGCCACAGCCTTTAGTCCATAGACACCTGTAATAATCATAAACCTACAACCCACTGACAGCCAAAATAAGCTATAGTCAGTAAGCACATTTTAAAAGTATGTGTATTTTCTTTTTCTTTCTTCTGAGATCTTAATTTTCATCTCCTATGCAACCCTTTTCCCCCTTCTGGAAGTTTTTGGATGCTCTACTATTACTGCTGATATTGCCTAGGGATTGGTATGACGTGTTCTGAGGTCCAGGATCCATTTTCTATTATTAATTAAAAGATGCAGGCTGATTTATTTGGGAAGTATGTGGAAATGTGCAAAGATGGATTTATATCAAAAGGAAGTATAGAGCAGAAAATCAGCAAAGTTACTATCTGTAGAACTGTCCTAATTTGAAGTTAGTTACAACAGATTTGGATCTGATATGGTGTGTGAATTGTCATAAGATGTTGCTTCTAGTCCTACAGATTCTAACTGCTTAAAGATACTCTTTTTTTGTTTGTCTATTTGTCTATTCTTTTTTGGTTTGTCTATATTTTAAGAGGAAAATGAAAACTTATTATATTTAGGGGCTATTTCTGTTTAGGAAAAGTTGTTCAGTATTTCACTAAGGATACAGAATTAGCAATTACAGGATGAAAGCAAGCAAAGTATACTTGAATGTTGATTAAAATAAATCTGCTTGAAGCCTGTTAATGAATAATGAAGACTGTGCATGTTACCATCTCACCTCTGAGGTCATGAATGATTCCACCATTGTCCACACTGTCCACCAGTGTTGCACAGAAACATGAGATTCAACAATCTCATATCTTTGTCACAATTTCTGTCAAAGGCACGTTGGTAGGTAGAGTTACATTTTTGATCCAGCAAATAATATAAAAAAAGGTATTGTGGTCTTGCTTTCTGTTCTCATTCTTTGTGCACACCAGCCACCTCTCCCCTGTGTGATCTCTGAGGTGTCTCTTTGAGTCAGGGGCAGCACTCACATAATTCTAGGAGTGCCAAAAGTGCTGCTTGAGTGCTATTCAACTGGCTTGTCCCTCACGTTCCCAGCTCTTATTGGGTGGGTTAATTGGGTTTTTTTGTTTGTTTGTTTTCCCCTTCCCAGTTCTGAAATTGTAGGTTTGTTTCTGATAGGTAGAAAAATTATTGTTGCTTAAGAAGAGTCTGTGAGATTGCTTCTGAATCTGTTGGCCAGTTTTAATCAGATTTTAAAAATTGATGAGGACGATATAGTTGATAGATAGATGGTACAAATCTAGAAAAGTAGGAGAAAAAAACCCCCACACATCATTTGCTCTTAGAGACCTATCAAGACACAGTTACAGCAGGATATTGCTTAGAGGTAGAGTATGGCATCCCATAGGGACTGCTATGGTTCCTTGCTTGTATATGGTCTTTGTAGTGTGCTTATGTTTTACACGATTCTTGTATTTTGTTACATATTCAGGCATATCCACTCTTCTAGGAAAGATTATCCACAATAATAAAGGTGGACCATTGTTAATGGATTTCTTTAGTAGTATGGTGTTTCCAAATTGACTTATCTGCTTGCTTTCAAGTCTCTTCTGTTTTTTTAAATAATTAATTTCATATATTAATGTAGTCTAAAAGGCTTACTCTTTTATTATTTTCCTACCAGGAACTGTTTGAAGCATTTGAGTGCACACAGAACAAGCCTATCACAGAGAGCCAAAGAAGAGATGACTCTTCTCACAAATTCAGTTTGGATGTTGTTTCAGCTCTTCGGAAGCTTTTGCTGCGGGCTCCCCAGAGGGCAAAAGCCCTGCTGGAGTTCTTCCAGGGGGAGCAAGGCACACACTGCTCCTCACTCCAGCAGTATCACTCTCTGAAAAACATCTTTGTTGAGTTCCTTTGTGACTCCTTGAAATCTCTGCAGAGGCTTCAGAGCAGCTCCGAGCTTTCAGCTGAACTAGATCAAAGAGATCTAGTAGATACAATTTATGCTGCTCTCAGTATAGTGACTTTTGAGGTGGAGCATCAAGCAGATGAAATAAAGCACTTATTCGGGGAGCTCTTGGATGTATGCTGGGCTGAGGGGAGCCCACTGAGGGAAGAGAAGCTACTAAATTGTATGTTGAGGAAACAGAGCCATGGCCTGCTATGCCTCTATAGCAGTGTTGTCACAGAAAGAACAAGAGAAAAGTTTTTGTTGTCAAAATCAATACAAAAAGGTTTGTTTCACTTTTGCTTTGTACTAATCTCCTGTTTAACAAAACTGTTAAGGCATTAAACAGACAAGTAGTCAAGACTGGTTCTCTCCCCTATGTTTCTGCAGTCTATGCTATGTTTTGTGATCACTTCCTTTACCACACCTTGTTGTGTTCTATTTTAATCTGCTCAGCATTTCTCTTGATGAAAATCTTGCTTGTAACTTGAAGTTTGCTACTCCATATGTATACAGTTTTTATTTGTTCACCTCCAGCTCAGGGTCATCTGTGTTGGAGTATGTTCCATTTCTGGCCAGTAGCAGTTCAGTCACTTCAGTAATCCCACAATGTTCAAACCCCTTAATACTGAAAAACGAAAACTTATGAAAGTGGAAGGAGCTGTGGAGAAGGGTGATACCCCAGCAGGAAGAAAGATGCACTTTGATACCTGCTCACTTGCCAGAGCCCAGCTGTTGGTTTTGTACCAACCGTGGCTTCACAGCCTCTGTCTAGCTGCCTGTGACTGGTACATTTAGTTGTAACTCGATCATCCTGATGGGTCCCTTCCAGCTCAGCATATTGTGTGATTCTTTGAGAATCTCAGCTGAAGTAGCAAGGAGGGAAAAGCTAGAATGCCTACCTTCTTTTGCTCACCTCTGTTCACTGTGGTGTAAGTCAGTGGGGTTTGTGTCCTCACTTCTTTTCACTCGGATGGCTGAAGGGAAGCTCAGGCTGGTGTGGCATACTCTAGAAATTCTGATAATAACTACAGTTAGTGATTCCTCCTGGGGAAAGAGAAATGGAGATCCACATACCTTCACTCTCATTGGGACTAGTTTGGGTCCCACTTTGCACAGATCTGAGAAGTTCTAGTGCTGGACAAGTCTTTGCTAAAGCCCTGCAGAGCAGTGCAGTGTCTTGAGCACAAGTGAGAGTTCATGCAAATTACAGATAAGGGTGTGCATGGCTAAAGAAAGTCAGTGTGACCTGAGCTGGTGCAAACAACCTGTGTGCTGAGCAGGCTTTTGCTATGTTAATGATTGTCAATACAGTTTTTCTGGTTTTCTGTCTGACCTCTGTCAAATTTCTTTGCTTGGTCTTCCTGTTACCCAGTAGTAACGTGTAACAGCTGGTTGGTGAATGAGGAAATACTGAGTGTTTCTCAGTTTAAAATAACAGCAATTCTGCTTCTCTACTGGAAGGTAATCATGTGGTGATGTTTTTAGGTTCATCTGAGCAGCTGGATACAGAGCGAACTGTGATGAGTTTGTTCTCAGATTCCAAAGAAGCTCCATCTTGGAAGACAGCCTATTTCTACTGCTTAAGCAGCAGCAAGCACTTTCTGGAACAGATTCTGGTACAGCCATAAAATCATTAACAGGGAAACCCAATGGAGGCTAAAGTCAGTCCCTGTGTTGAACATATCTCAGTGGTGCACAGAAGCATTTTGTATTCAAAGTGTTTGCCAGGGGTGATGACTAAAAGGAGCAAGGAGGTAGTGGTGATAACTCTTCTACTTCCAGCAGTGTAATAAAACTGCTGGTGAGATTTTTGGAAAAGATTCTCTGCATGCAGACTGAAGATTGAATCTTCAGGGTTTAAGAAGTCTCATTTTCTGCTTGTAGTTTTGTTGGATACACGATTTACCTCATGAACTTGAACTTGTTGCTTTCTAATGCTGGTAGACTTGGGGCATTGAGAATAGTTTGCACGGTAAAATTTGTGGTGAGAACAGTCTGTTATGAATTAATTGATTTTTAAGTAGGTACATGGGTAGAAGAAATAGAATACAGGCAGGTGGTCACCGTTAAAAAGTGTGAGGTTTTAAGGTTGAGCATATTTCAACTTTTGCATAATGTGCTTGTAGAAGTCTTTTACATTATGTCTTTGGCAGAAATGCAGTAAATAGAAGAAGGAATGCCAAGGTAGTATAGAGTGGAATGTGAATTGGTTCTGCAGTAAGCATTTGAAAAAAGGTGGTTTTTTCCTCATGACATCTTTACTAATGAGTATCCTGATGGCTTGGACAATATAAGTTTAGGGAAGTTCCGGGTGCAGAACTTCACTATTTTAGTGAAGCTGATATTGAAATGGCTATTTGCTTACATAGTCTGCTGGGCACTATGGGTGGCCACATTTTGGAACTTCTTTCTTTTATTTTCTAGGTGACTGCATTAGCTTTACTAAAAAGAGAAGATTATTCGGGCCTGAAGAGCTTGTTGAGGAGAGAATTCAACCCCCTTAGCCGCCTCCTGGTGTTGTTAGGATGGACTCATTGTCAAAGCTTGGAATCAGCAAAAGCATTGCTATGGAGTCTACACAAAACTCAGGTAAATCAGCAGAAAGCAAGTGGTAGTCTCCCAGTCCAAGTCCAAATAATGCAATTTGTTTGCAAAACCACATAAAACTGGGGAGTTTTCAGTGAGAATGTCAGTCTTCCTCAAGATGGAATTGAAAAAGCTAAGATACACAGTCGTATGCAGGTAACATTATGTAAGGATGCTTACCTTTCTTTTGATTTCTTGGCTGTGAAGACAGTATGACTGCAAAGGAGACTGAAAGTTTCTCTTGCATAAACTCATAAACAGCCTCTGCTGTTAACATGAGCAGCATAAAGAGAAAAGACAGCAATGGTTGTTGATTAGTTTTGACAAGAGCTGGGACATCTTTCATGTAATTTCCTTCACTGAGTCATCCCTGGGTAGTGACTAGTTCGGGCCTGAGTTTAGCAACAGGGTGGCTTGGAAATTCCCCATACTCATTCTCAAAGCAAAATGACAAATGACAAGAGCTGTGAGTGAAAGATACAGCTTGTTTGGGGGCAGCCTTCATCTGTGCAAAAGAAATGGGGCTCTGAAGATGTAGTTGCACTTCAGATGATGCCTGCTGGCTGGCTTAGCTGTCAGAGGTGGGAGATGAGGAGCCTTTTACTGCTGGGTCACAGCGCAGACCTAAGCTGGTATTGCCTTAAGGAAGTTACTCTCTTGGTAGTACACCAAAAGTCTATCCTGTAGCTTCTGCAAAGTTAACTCTTAGGTCTGATTTTAGCAGGCAGTAATTTGTAGTAGAAAAGCACGTGGGAAAGGGAATAACCATCTGCTACTCAGTATGGCATCTTTCAAGTACATGATTAGTTCTAGAGATTACCTTTAGACTATTACTAAGAAGCATTAATTTGCATTTTATAAGCTTTTCTTGAACAGGGATGTAGCCACCTTTCTATGGTCTGTAGATGTGTCAAGGGGAGGCTGACTGACTTTTATGTTCTGTCAGAATAGCCCTCCTTTGCTGGCTTTAATAAGTCTGACAGTTTTCTGTATTTGAAATTTATTACTAGGTAAAGTCTTGCAAGCAAATGTGTGACACAAGCTCGGTTCTGCTGTCTGGCTGGGGGATTTGTTGTCATGAGATTCTTTTATTTGTCTTTCCATTTAGGATCTGTGCAATGATTCAGTATTTAAAGATTTCTGTGATGGGCTGTGGACTCATCTGGAAGTTCTTGAATGGTGCATGCAGCAAAACAGGTGAAAATGATCAGAAGGACTGTTTCCAAACTGTGTTGCCAAATCTACCTGTTAAGTCAGCTTACACATGCAAATAGAGAAGGCATTATTTTCTTGGCTAATCATGTAATTGTGACTGTATATACAAGCTCTTGAAATATCTCATGGGTTGCAGTTATGCTCTTTGTTTCTCTTTTTAATTGCAGTAGTTTGGTTCAATCAAAATTAGAGTGGGAGTTACATCTTTAAACGTGGCTGAGACTTAAATCTGTGTCACCTCTTTGTTCTGTCTTGTAGTATTACTGTCCCAAGGAAGGTTCTGTTGCAACACTTGCACAATCTGGATTGCCACACTGCGTTGTATTCTCTGCATCATCTCACCAATCTTCTGGCACTGAGTGAAGATGATGTTATTGAGCTTCTTCAGAAAGTTCCTGCTAGAGACCAGCAGATGCAGGGTAAATGTGGGGTTGTGAGAACACAGAAAACTCACAGTCTGTTGGGGATGTATGTTCAGTACTTCTGCCAGGATTTGTTCTCTTGACCTGCTTCTGTAATTGTGGGAGATACCAGTTACTAGCTGTTTTGTGGAAGAAATCTAGAGAGCATGTGGAAACTATTTTAGAAACCTTCTGGGGAGTAAATTATCTTTCAAGAAGGAGTTGTGAGATCTCTTTGATCTCACAAGGACAGATGTCTCAAAAAGTTTTTTCAAGATGGTAACAAGACTTTGCACATGCTCGTGATACATGCTGCTCATTGTGACTTCTGTGCTATATAACACCTTTAGTTTGAAAAAGAGGTGTGTGGTTTGTCTTTCATTGCTCTTTAGTTGAAAATCAAAGAGCAAAACCAGATGAAATTGACAATATCTTGTACTATAACATCTTAATTTTTGAAAGAGATAAAAAGTGGGTTTTTAAAATTCTGATATTAACTGTTACCAAATTTAAATTTAGTATTTAAATCAGTGAGACTTAGCTACAGCCTGTGTTTACATTGCTCCTGTCTCACTTCTCTCATGTTCCAGTTGGGTGCCTAAAATACCTGCAACAGCTAAACACATGAGATCACTTACAAGTGACTCTCTTGGGACACACCTTTGATTGCAGCCTGTGTCCAGGTTCCGCTGCTGCAATTTTAAAGCTGTTTTCTGATAGGTCCTCTTAATAATGATACAGAAGCTCCATTTTCCTGCATGTGCTAGAACTAAGAACTAACTACTAACTAGAACTGCATGTACTAAGAAGCTGCAATATTTGTTTTCTAAATATTTCTTTTGTATTTGGGAATTTGGACATGTGTAATTGCAACCTGAGTTGCATGGAGAGGTCTCAGTGATGGATCTTGCACAGATTTTTCCAGATTACCTAGTGGGAAGCAGGTTTTCCTCCTTCCATGTCATGTTGTGATGTTGATTTCTATTCCTACTTCTACAGGTTTTGGTGTTAAAATTATCATGACACTTGTCTTGAGTCCTAAAAGATGTAGGAATTGAGACTCTATATAGATCCTTATTTTCAATGTCCTGCTTTCTGAAATTGTTTTGTTGTTACTGGTATTGTGGGATTTTTAAAACAGTTCTTACATTTAAATTATTTTCTGCTTAAATTCTGTCAAAGCCTTTCAAAAGCAGGAAGAGGCAGTCCCATCATATCTTCTGGGAGCTGCATAACTGTAGCAAAAGAACTCTAGCTTCAGTTTCTCTTTTTTCATGTCAAAATGATTCATAGAAATAATTAATGGAAGACAAGTCCTCCTTCTCTTTTCAATCCAACAATTATTGCAGAATTCAGATCATTCTATAAAAACACAGCTTAATAGAATCTCCTTTAAAAGAATCTATTCTGAGTCTTAACGGGAAGAGAGGAGTCATAAACTTTGGTTTTGTCAGATATAATGGTGTTAACAGGCCTTTTCCTCCCATCACCCCACATGCTTCCCCTTCTTCCCCTTCTTTTTAGTACGTATCTGTCAGCTGCAGTAGTGAAACCAGGGTACTGGCAAACAGTTGAATTCAGGCTGTGCAAGACACTGGTTTTGATCAGTCATGGTGAACAGCAATTTCCTCATGAGTTGCAGTATTCAAAAGAAGGTGTTAGTATTTCTGGCATAGGAAAACCAGTGCTATTAGTTAAAGGATTATTCTTCAGCATTGCTTTAAGGAAAGTCTAAGTAAAAGAAAAGGATTGGTTTAGGTACAAATACTGATGCAGACTCAACTCACTGCATCCAAGGTTTTCCACATGTGAGGCAAAAGTGTATTAAACATACTTTTGATTACCAGTATCTGTTATAGTATCTCCAGCTAGCTATTTCTCTTTCCCAGAGTATTGTATTTATCAAATCTCTGGCTTTACCTGCCTGAAGTCCTCTTAAGGCAGTGGTATTGAGAGGTATTTGGGTGTTTACGTATTAGTGTAGAGCTTCTGGGCAACAGCAGAATTTCAATGGCCTTGTGGGTTCTCCAGAGGAGAATGTGGATGGCTCCTCAGTTCTGTCTGCTCTCTACATTACATTTTCCATCACTGTTGCTGTTTAGAATGGCAGTGATGGGGAGTAACTGTTTCCAGCTGTTTGTGCTCAGTGCTTTTGCTTTGGCTGTTCTGTAGTGTTCAGAAGAGTGTAGACTAGTGCTTTTCTTTGCAATTGTGCTCAAACTTTGTGGAGGACAGTGCTGAAACAGTTTTTTAGGTTAGGTATTTCTGTTCAGTTCCAGAATTTGGATGTGGACATTGTCAATACATCATGCTTTGTACCTATGCTTTGTTTAAAAAAAGATAACTTGGCAAAATTCATTTCCTGCTTGACAACAGGTAGAGGGACAATTTATTACTTGTATGAGAATACAGGACAGTGGATTCCAAGCACTAATTTAACACTGTGTGTGGTTGTCAGGGCTTTTTTTTTCTTTCTTTGTTGTGGGGTTCTTTTAACCTTTTTACAGTAGATATATAATTCATCTAAACTCATCACTGGGTGAAGGGGATGATGATGATGATGTGATTTTTACAATTTGCAGCTGTCCTGCTCTCTTGTACTCAGAAGGGATCATGTCTCTGGCACATGATACCTTTCCTCAAAAAAAACCCAAAGGCGAGGAGAAGTGGGTGCAGTACTTCCCTAGTTTGCATTTATCATAAATGTGTGAAGGAAACTGTGGGATTGACTTCTTCTTTAGTTGGTTGCAGATTGCATTTGATCTATTGTGTCAGCCACTGTGAATCAACCATGATATCTATTTATTAGTACAGATCTGAATGGTACTCTATTCTTACTACAGTCATAGCCTTCTACATTGTTTCCCTACTCATCTACTGTGTACTATAACACAGAATTCTAAGATGCTGAAAGGAAGCAGGATTTGCCCCTCTGTTGTAAATGCAGCAGTACAGCTTAACCACACACTGCTAATGAGAGTCATTGTGAGAGATTTTGGTCATTCTATGCTGTAGTCAGGTCCTGCTACACAAGTTCACAGGAAATTTCATTTTTAGAAGGGGATCCAGACCTGACTTTTCTGTGCCCATCTGTTGTGGGTTGGGTTGTTTGGGCTTTTTTTTCCAAAAGTAACAGTGAGATAGATCAAAGCTGAGACAAATGCAGCACTGAGGAAGAAAGACTGGATAAATATTGTTGGGCAGGAACTTCAGGAGAAAATTAACTTGTTTTCATGTTTACCTCCTACTCCCTCACCGGCCTGATTTCGCTCCACAGCAGCCGCACTCCCAAACACTCTGAGTCAGCAGCGCAACCTGGCCCTCTTCAGAGCCTTCTGTGCCATGAAGTATGCAATTTATGCTCTCTGTGTGAATTCACACAGGCATGCCAAGTGCAAGGATTGTGTACACAGCCTTCTTGGTGATGTCCCTGAGGATGCAACTTCTGGAGAACCAGCAGGTGATTGGCCTCCTTTCTCAGGTTCACTAACATGTGCTTCTCCATGCAATTGCTGGGCTCTGAATTATGACTTAGTATGGGGATAATGTTGCACCCTGTGTACATACGGTATTTTATTCAGTGGGCTGTGGATGCTTTGCAAGCAAGTATAATGGTATTTCTTTGAGGTGTTGTTATCTTTAGTAATAATAGATACAAAGAAACTACCGGCCTTGTTTTAAAACATTTTAAAAATATAGTGCTAAAAGGAAGTGATACTAGATATAGGATCATAGTGACAGATAATTTTATAAGAGCTTATGATTTCTCAGAGCTGACACTGATTTAATGGCTAGAATTGGTGGAATCTGAATTTGCACATCATTGAACAGAGCCATAATGGGCATTGCTCAGAGGGAGGAGGCACACACTACCTTTCTAAATGTAAAGTGTTGGACATGTATTTACTTGGTTTTGGAGGAATGATTGGGTCTGAACCACTGGATTAGTTCCCTCTTCTGGGATTTTCTTAAAAGGCACAAGTTGGAGCAAGGAATCCCTGAAAAACATAGTAAATGTTCTTTATTTTTGTTCTTAATTGTACAGATTGCTCTTCAGTATTTCCTCAGTACATTGTGAAGTGTCAGCATTTCTTAAGGAGTGTTCCCATTCCTCTGCGCCTGGAGGTTTTGGAGAATATTTTCTCCTTGCTTTTCATTTCCTATAGTGACCTCTATACTGACACTCCTCTACCTGAAGACTATGCAGAGGATGAAGACCTTGACAAGAAGAGTGCTACTCTGAGTGTAGAAGGCAGTGACAGTCGGCGGCCTTCCACCACAGAAAGTCCACAACACCTAAAAGAGGCTGAAAAAAAATCAGAGAAGCATCTGCTGGCTGCACAAACACTTCACACAGATACCCAAGATCTTTGTGACTCTGTGTTAGATGTCAAAAGCTGTGAAACCTTTAAGCCAAGCTGCCTGGATCTGAAACACTTCACCAGTGGTGTTACTGGATTTTTAGTGGATGATGTGGCCATGGAGGCCTTCCTCACATTGCTTCTCAACCACTTGGAAGAAATCCAGAGTTCTCTCCCATGGGACTCCAGTAATGTGCTTCGTGAAGAGCTGGAGCTTGTTGAGTGCTTGAATCTTTCTGCAAGCAGAGATGCCTTTGGAAGTCGCGTGTCACAGTTTTCCAAATACCTTTCTGAAGCTCACTGGCGATACAAGGTGGTGATGAGTAACAGAAATGCAGGTAGGCTTTGTATTTGGCACTTTCTGATGTGTTACAACTGTCCAGACAGTGATTTCAAGGCTAAATTCCGTGAGCATCTCACTGAGGGAGCACATTTTGGCAGATACTGAGAGAGTGACCTGCCTGGAGGTGCTCGCACCATTTTCCAACAGAAGTGATCTCTATTCTAATCAGAAAGTTTGGGTTGTTTTCTCATTTCCCTCGCCTTTGTGGATGCACTGCTTCTGTTTGCCTTTGTCCCACCCCTTTGTCACAAGTCACACTGCAGTGATATGAGGGGACATGGTGGTGTTGGATCCAGTGCAAGCCAAATAGTCTCAGCTTGTTCATGGACAGTGTTGATTTAGCCTAGTCTGGAAACATGTTAGGAAAATGTGTCAGAGGAGGTTGTATTATTCTGGATGATTGTTGAAGTAGCTTGAACAACACACTCAGGAACCTGTTTCTCACCATTCTCCACAGTCCACAACTTGCTGGCCCTACTGCTATGAGGTTTTGTCTTGTGTCAGCTTATTCTGTATCTCAGACTATGTAAGCTCCATGTCCCAAGAAATACTTCACAGTCTGGACCTTAAATATTGCAAGTTTCTAAACTTTTGTTCAACTGTTTGTCAAGTCTCCCTCTATAAAGCTACTTGGTAATGATTTTGTTTAAATATTTCACAGAACATTCGCTTGCAGCCTCCAGGAGATATTGCTCTTTAATCAGGTGCTCCAGCTTGAAGAAACGAAGTAGATATCGGAGGTACAAGACAGGTGGGTTGAAAAAGTGTCTTGGAGAAGGCACTTCTGAAATGTGCATAATTTTCCTGAGCTCATGGCTGAATGCAATTAGATTTCATGGCCTAGGAGTAGAGAACTAGATTTATTTCCTTCAGTTTTCTAAGTGGTTTGAAGTCCAGTTCCACTTGGACTGAGGTTGTTTTCTAAAGCTCATCTGCACAAATAACTCCCTTCCAAGAAGAACAAATTCTTTTAATCGAGTCTGATTTGGGGCAGGGGAGAACTTCAGCTGCAGTACTAATTTTTCCCTTTCTCCACTATGTCCTATGACTGTTCAGTATACTTTCATTCCTGTTGTGGTATTAGCTAGGATGTGAATTAACAGGAATCTGTGGCATACATTGGCAGCCTTAGGAGAAAGTTGTTTTCCTCACCTTTTTTCTATCTAGGCTTTGAATGGCATGTCTGGTTTTGGAGTGGCATGTTCCAAAAAAAGAGGCTTCAAAATGTCTGACTTGAGTCACTAATGGGCCACCCAGCATAGCCTCTAGCCTAGCATTTTCTTCAAGTCATCAGTTTTTGCATTTATCGTAGAGATCAGTAGTGGCTTATTTATGAGATACTTTTGAAGATCCCTTGAGGTTGCTTAATCTGTTATTTGCAGTAAGTTTTAATTACCTTGTCTAGTAAAAGTGCATTTAATGTGCTGATTTTGATTTTTTTCCATTTTAGATGGGAAAGAGGGAACTTCCATTCCATCACTAGAAAGCACAAGTAGCGAGCTAAGCACCAGTACCTCAGGTAATAAGCCACAAAAGTAGTATTTCTTTGTCTTTTCAATGTGCATGATGGAGAAATTGCTTGAATAGTTAATGTGAATTACTGCTGTGTGCAGGACAGAATTATATCTTTTCACTTCTCAGAGCTCCCATTTTTGGATCACTCTTTTGTAGTCAGAATAACACACGTGTCTTCTTCTGGAATAAGAGAATTAGATTTTTCTTGGTATCTTTGGCTTGCAGGAAACAGTATGCAAGCAGTGTAGTGGTCTGCAAACCATCAAAAAAGCTAATGAACTGACAGTCATGTAAGCTAAGAGATGCTTAGGCATGCTGGAATGATCTAATAGGTCAGATGCTTTGGACTTCTCCCTTTGTCCATACTGAACCAGTGCCTAGCACTGTGTGCATGTCATGTAGCTGCTGAAAAGCATTACACAGGGATGAGATCCAAACTGCAAATTCTGACCAAAATGTTATGAGAACTTTTAACAGGATGTTTATGTTGACTTTCTTACCCTAAAACTTGCTTGCAACTCCACTCCTATATTTTTGTGTTAAATAAGTGAAATGCTGTTATCTGCTAGGTGGCTGTTACTTGGTGAAAGGTGTTTTCCCTAATAGTATACTGATGAATTCTGTCTTGCAGAGGGAAGTACCAGTAGTATGTCTGGCTTGAGTGATTTGAAAAGCAGGGCAAGACCACGTCAGCAGAACTCCCTCATTCCTATGATGCTTTCCCCACCAGAATCACTGTTAGTTTCTTGTGTTTTGAGAGGGAACTTTGTGGAAGCCCACCAGGTAAATAAGATGCACATATTTCGATTTTTGAATGAAACTCCTGCTTCTTCTGCATTTAGCAAACATAGGGCTTCCTAGTGATAGAATCACTTCAGAAGCAGAAGCAAGTGGAAGGAACAAAGATATTCCAAACCAACATCCCATGGATGCAGGGGTTTTTCTGCGTTGTTATATAAAAATGCTTTCTCTACACCTGGGTTCTCAAGGCATGCAAATGTTTGATGAGAGCTAGTCAAGCATAGTGTTTTTAAACTGACTGAAGAATAGAGAGATCATGTGAAGTCTCATGAGGAAGCAGCATCTGAACTGCTTTATTTAATCCATTTTTCAAAACCATGACACTCTTCCACTTGTAACCCTGGAAGAAACATGCAAAGGTGTTCCTTACCCAGAGCAGTGATTACTTTCATTTGAGGGAGGGATGTTTTGAGACTAAAACTGTGGTATTGAAAACAGGCAGGAAGACTTGCAAGTTGACAGTCTGCATATTTGTGATTCTTTGCTCCCTCACAGCTGTGCATACCTTTCTCTGTGTGGCTTTTGAGCTGGTGCTCTGAAAACATATCTTGAGGTGCCTCAATGAGTGGATCTTCTGTCAAAACTGTGACCTGGCTGAGTTTTGGATAGCCATACTGGAGCAGTTCATATCAGTTAAACATTGGATTAACATCAGGTTACTACTCAGGCAATTAGTTCTGTTTGACTCCAGGCATGCCACTTCATCTTTTCCCTACTTACAGGGCCAGAGGACCATTTTGTTTTGCTTTGTTGCCTTGATTTTCAGTATCACCAGTGATAAAGCATTCAAGCTTGGTTTGTGTTCTGTTGTTGGCTTCTTAATAGGTTGGTTGATTTTTGGTTTTTGGTTTCATGCACAGCTCTGCTTAGCTACTCTGTGTTTAAATTTTGAGAAGGTACCCCTTGCTGAATAGGAATTTATTTGAAATAGTTGGCTTTGGAGGCAAACTTGATAGATATCTCTCATTACACAGTGTATTGAAATTGTGAAGAGTAATTCTAAAAGGTGTAGGTTATGAAAATTAATTCAGCCCTAGTCCTGCAAGAAACAATAGGTAAGCTTTATAATAGTAATTGAAGAACATCTCTGAGGGTCTTTGTTTTCAGGCACTTAAAACTGTCTAGGAGAAAACCCTACCATTTCAGCCTGTTGTGTCTGTGGAAATGTTTTTCAGTTAAAATATTTATTTTATTTTTTTGTTTCCTCTAAAGCCCCCCCCCCCCACAAGCTCCTTGACCTTTGAAAACTTAATTTGACATGCTCTGTAATTACATCTATTGTTACTTTTGAAAGGTGGCTTTGATGTTTAATCTGGAGACTTCCCCTTGCTATGGTGAGTTGGTTTTCATGGAGCGTTACCAAGAGGCAGTACGAGAAATGGCAAGAGTGGAGCACAATATTGAGAATCAAGCATCAGATGGCACTGGAGGCATCAGGAAGTCTGGCAGTGGCCGTTCAACACTGCAAGCCATTGGGAATGCAGCAGCAGCTGGTAAGGACTGGGCTTTTTGAGTTCTCACAAAGGGTTGGGGAGAAGTGAAAAGTCTGAGAAAGCAACTTGAATAATGTCAAAATGAGCGTAGTGTTTGTTCAGAATGGTAAATGGTGGCTCTTTGAGTTAGAGACTGAATGAATGCTGAAAATTTGCTGTTGATGCCAATTAGTTACATCTATTCTACAGTAATTGATTGGTCCATGAAGCAGGCAGGCCACATATGGAATTATTTTCTATAAGGATTAAAAAATAGTTACCCATTACAGGACCTGATCTAGTTATGCTGTTAACCAGTAATCGTGTGGTTTTGATGACACCTTTAGGTATGGTATTTTATTCCATCTCGGATGTTACTGATAAATTGCTTGCAACCTCTGGAAGTCTTGCCCCTAATCTTCAAGAAAACTTCTGGATAAGGAACATCCAGCTGGAGCATACTGATCCTCTGCGAGAAGTCCTTGAGGACCTTAGTCCTTCAGCAATGGCAGCATTTGACCTAGCTTGTACTCAGTGCCATCTCTGGAAGACATGCAAACAGCTTCTGGAGACAGCAGAAAGGAGACTCTACAACAGCCTTGAAACTCGGGGTAGGCTTTTGATTTTTGTTTATCAGCATGGGCCTGGGAACAGAAAATGCCTCTCTGTGCTGTGTTGTTTTTGCTAACACCCAAGCCTTAATTAAATCTCATTTTGTACTTTCATGTTAGTGTCTCTTTTTTCCACTCCTAACTTTGATTTTGTCTCCCTTTGCACAATGACTGTTCCAGGCCACCGACCTGACTTTGTTCTACTGCACTCTGAAGGTGTAAAGGGTTTTCCAGCAGTTCTCCAGCAAATAAGTAAAATTCTCAACTATTCCTGCACATCACAAGGTCAATCCAGACCAGGTAGTATGCTTTGCTGATAAGGCTTTCAGTTGAAGTGTGCTTAAATCAAATTCTTGTCTTCTGTTGCAGTGTAAATTTGAACTTTCCAAGTTTTAGCTTAGTATTTATAACAGAAAAGGCAAGGGCGATGTGACCTGAGCTCAATTCTGAATAATCTGAAGTGCTCTGTTTTTTGTATTATCATACACTTCTAGTTTTGTGGGCCTGCTTCTATGCAAAAAAATATTTGTATTAAAGTTGATGTTTTTTTCTCCCTCTTTGTAGAGGTGCCAGATGAGAAAATAGGCAGTCATTTTCGATGCAGTATTGTAGACCTTCTGCAAGCTTGCTACCCAGCCTTGACTGAAGAAAGTATTACTAATGAAATTGTTTTATCGCAAAACCTGGATCATATCCTAAAAGCACTGACATGTGTTGAACGTTCTGCGGGTGAGCTATTTTTGTGAACATAAAGACTGATGGATGTATGGATCTACATATGCATGGCTCTGGCCTTTCCAGACAGCAGTAGATCCAGTAGTGGTGCTCTTTGACATATGCACAAATATATATTTTAAAAATCATAAATGCAAAGGGTAAAATTTATCTGTAATTCTTATATTTGTTTTCACAGCTAAAGTTCTGAACTTGTCAGAGACGTTATTTGTTCTATTTCTATGCAGTCCTAGCAAGGAATTCTTTTAAGTGTATTTTAATGTGGCTCCTTACAGATAATTAGGTGTATTCTTACTCTTGCTTTTTTCTCCTTTTTTTTAGTAACGAAATGCAGATAAACTTACAAAACCTTTGTAATATCATAATATTTTCCAATTTTATCAGATTGTCATAAAACGTCTCATCTTTTCCACAGTTGTTTTTTCTTACAGCTCTCTTCATTATGTAGCACTGGTGTTTCTCTTCTAGTCACCAAATTTCTAAATGGCTTTTTGGTGTTCTTAAAGTATTTAATGAGCAAAAATTAAGGAGGGCTCTAAGAGCTAAATGTTATGGAGCTCAAGGATTGGTCAGCACCTGTGTTTTAGAATAAATGTTAATGACACAGAACTAGATATATTTTAGGTCTGCTTTAATATAGTTCTAACTTCTCAGAGCTATGGTTACCAATTTAGATGAACTATAGTTTTATTCTGCTGTGAAAATTTCTCTTGGTTTCAACTGATTTATAATGCTTACAGGAAAAATGTCCCTTTCAGTTAAATTATAATGCTTGTACTGAGATCAATAATTGCATAGAGGAAATAAAGCTAAAGCATTTTTCTCTCTTTCTCCCCCACACCCCTGCCTCCTTCCTTCTTGACATTTCATCCTTGAATCTTGGCTGTTCTCTTAAACCAGACTCTAAAGGGAACCTGCTTGGCACCTTGGTGGAGCAGGGCTCTCTCAAACCCATGGAGCTGGAGAAGCACCTGGTTTGGAACCAAACACAGCTGCTGCTGAGAACTCTTGACCAGCATACCCAAAGCATGCCAGAGAGCCACACGCAGACAAACTTTGTGAAGGCCTTCCTTGACTACATCACTACGCTGGCTGCTGTGGTGTTACGGAGCTTGAATGCAGAGCTAGGTAAGGGCTTTCTGCTGGAAAGTCTGAGCCTAGGCGGAGATACTCACACTGTGTAGTGAGTAAATTCTGCAATGTAATTGTGCAAAAATAGTTCCTTGCCAAATGTACCTACTACCTGTGCTTTTGATTTCAACTGATTATTACTTTTTTCCTTTTATTTCATAACACCTAGGCCACCCACAGCTCACATGAAAATAGTTGATGTCAGTGGGAAAATGAGAACAGAAATACTATCTACTGACCCAGACTCTGCACTCCACTTAGAGTGGAGACAAAACAAACAGCCCTTGAAATCCAAAAATTCTTAGCACTGCCCCTGTAAGGCAAGATTGATTTTGCATCCAGTAGATCAGCCTGCTGTATAACTTACAGCTCACTTAGAGGCAGCAGGCACTCTGCTGCTCCACAGAGGTAAGAAAAGAGTGTGTAGAAGGCCATGCAGAGGTAACCAGGCAGAATTTTTTTATAGAATCAGCAGGTGATGGTCCGTGAAAAGGAATGTACCATCAGCACATAAAGCTGTCAGAAGAGCAGAACAATTCACTGTGCTCAGAGTAAAACTGCTTATCCATGTTTTCAAGTTGACACTAATTGAGCTGCACTAATGTAAAATACCACAGTACTGATTCCAGGGCATACCTTCCCAAGAGGAAAAGAAAAAAGAGCAGAGATCTGTTTGCAGACATGCTGGTTCAGCTCAGGTCACTGCTGTGCCAGCTGTAGCTTCTGTATGGACATGATTTAGTCCTCACTGGATAACTGCCAAAGCCAAAAATTGCACAAAAATATTCAAGGGCTGGGTGAGTTTGAGGGAAATGTTGTTGTGTTGGAAGATGAAAGGAAAAGGTGAATTTAGGAGAATGTGTCCAAAGTTACTTGACATAACTCAGCAGTGGATACAAATGCTTCCCAGCAGAAGTGGCCAGGGTTTCACTCCTTTGTTAAAGTACCTGTGCACCTGTGAGGTCCCTCTGCCCTTGCTAACTGACTTGGATAGAGCATGGATTCACTAGTCTACATCCAGAGACTCATCAGGAAATAATTCTGCATATTTTCTACTTCTCACCACAAGTACATATTTTGTTGAAAGTTTGAAGTAGAGTTGCTAAACTGTTAAATGTAGATCTTGCTTAAAGGATGAAGAATCTCTACCTCTTTTGGTAATACATCCGACATCATATTGCCGAGATTGAGAGGCATATCATAATCACAAATGCCTTGCAATTTACACTGGATTTTACCATTCTAATGTGCATTTAGAACTCTGTGAAATTAGTCAAAGTGTTTTAGACTCAGGGCCTTAAAATTTATGTTCCTAAAATAAAAGTTGGTTAGTGTATTCAGCTAATGTGTTTGTATTATAATAAATATTCTGGTGGTTTTTTCCCTAAGATGTATCTGCAGAAGTGAAAGTGGGAAACCCATTTATACTGTTACAGCAGAGTCCAACTCAGCTGCTTTCCCAGCTTGTTTTTGAGAGACAAGTTCATCCTGACAGGTCAGTGCTTTTTCAGATTATGTACTCCAATAGGTTATTTTGGTATTGGTGACTTTTACCTCAGCCATGATTAAGTTTCTTTGGCTACTTATCACAGGTAGTACAGCTTGCTGTGTCCCACCAGCTGATCACTTGATGCTGTAAGGATTGGTGTGCAGGGAGGAGCTTAGTCAGTGCCTTCTCCATCAGCATGAAGATTTTTGACTGGGAGAACAGTGGCTCCATATTTTTAACAATTACTATCTGTTATGAAGTGAGAGTGGAATTATGTGGATTTTTTTTAACTGTGTGACAGTTCAGAGGAGTGCACTTGCAGCTTTTCAATGTAATACAATAAAGCAGGCCAGCAGGAATAGTAAGAATACTGGGCATGACTCTTGCCCTTGCAGGTAAACTGGATAATCTAGCTCCTTCCATTGCAACTACTAAATTGGGTTGGCATGGAAACTGTCTGATTTGATGAGGTAACTTTTAAAAAGATGAGCTCTAATGGTGAACTATTTTAGTAGCTTGCATTTAGGTAAAAGTCAATGTTTGAGGAGTAAGTTCCTTTTCTGTAAAGGAATGGCAGCATAAGCTCTGAGTTAAAACAGTATATGTAATCTTCTTGTGTATGTACCTCTGAAGAATATTAGGGGGCTTTTGTTCTTAAAGCATTTGGAAGATTTATGAAAATATGTAATTATAAAGTACCTTTTATATGTGCTATATCCTACAGACTTTCTTCTCTCTTGGCTGAAGAAAGGTTGAACCTGAATGTGCAGCAAGTCATTGTTAACTCTTGTTGTGAACCATTGTCCTTGTGCAGTGCAAGGCGGAACAATCAGGCAAAGTCTCTTCTGGCCAACATCAGCAAGTTGACACAGCAGTGTGCCTGCCACTGCCTGCCAGATGTTGAAATACCTATTCACAATTCTGCAGTGACCTCTGAGGATATCTCCACTCAGGCCTCGTCCTCTCTGAATGACTTGAGCCAGCACACACTGACTGCCTCCTCCCTGGACTTCCTGAAGTCTCAGTCCAAGCTGATGGCTACAGTGGCATGTCTTAGTGCATCTAATATGCAGAAAATTCACAAATCAAGTTTGTCTTGGATGGAATTTCGGGGCAAACGGGAGGTGCCCTTAGGCTTGGAGCAGATTTCCAGGGAGTGTGAGGCATTGTTGAAGGAGTTCCCAATATTGGAACGATTTCTTCTTGCAATGTTTGACCCACTTCAGAATCAAGAGGAAGGTAGCAGTTTGGCTGCTGTCTCCTCTGGCAAGGCATACATGTCTCTGGTGCTCCTAGGGTTACATTCCACCAGAGCTGTTAAAGTATTAACTGGAGTCTTTGAACAAGCTCTTGGGGCAAAGGATTGGGACAGAGCTCTGAAGGTCTTGGATCTGTACTGTCAGGATGTTGAGGAAGTGGTCAATGTGAAGGATGCTGTGCTGAGTTGTGCAGCTGCTGAGGGTAAGAAAGATTAAGTAAGGCTTTTTTCCTTAATCTTTTTTTTTTTTTTTTTTTTATAAAGAATGCAGCCTGGATCAAAATGCAGAAACTAAAGTAGTGGTCCTTAGGCAAATCCAGAGATGGAAATAGATAATTTTCCTTTCTTCATCTTGAATTTGCTTTCTCTGATGGTGGTGTTTCTGTTTCACAAATGTGCAAATCATGACTAATTTAGTACAAGAGAACTGGAATGCATCTGTTGTGTTATTTTTATGTGAAGAGCTGAATACATCAGGACACAGTAATCATTGTATTGTTAATGAAACATCTCCTACAGTAGTGTCATTGTTATGCATGGTTGATGTGGTCTGTGAAAGGTGCCTTTTGGAGTCTGAATTGTAAGTACCTCGTGCTAACTTTGGACATTTCCCAAAAATTTGATGCTTGGGATAACTCTTACAAAGCTTTTTCAGCCATGTCAGTGTTTCTTTTGTTGGTGTGATCCAGCAAGGATAAGGATTTTTTTTTATTTTCCGAATTATGGAAACTCAATTTCAAATTAGTGTTTTGTTTCCTCCACAGATAAGGATGGTTGGCAATACTTGTTCCCTGTAAAAAATGCAGTGTTGAGAAGTAGACTGTCCCTGCGCTGTCTGGACAAGTGGCCCCTTGATGCCTGTTTGGAAATTCTAGCTTACTGCATTTCTGACCTGGACATACCTCATGAACTAAAAGCCAATTTGCAGAGCAGGAAGAAAGAACTTCAGGTTTATCAAAAGGTACAGAGTCATTCTTCAAGTAACCAGTGAGATTAAATAGGCAGCAGGAAGCAATATTGCTTGCCCACTGAGAAGCTTTAGCCCTTGGTTCTTTCTTGGTCATGAGAGCTTTTGAATTCTTTTATCCAAAACAGTTCATGTGAAATACTATAGTATCCAATTAACACTCAGCTTCCATCCTTCACAACTTTCCCACTTGCCTATTAGTATTCTGGTCTGCAAACAAGTTTAGATATAAACATTTGTGTGAGTCTGATTGTTTTGCAAAGTATTTTCCATTCTGTGTAAATTCTAGAGCCTCTGGAAGGTTTCCATAGCAGTTAATCATTTTACAAGTTGGAGAAATGCAGACGGTGTATAAGACTAGTGGTCCAAGGGGCAAGTTTGTATTGCAGTCAGTTCTTCTAACTGCAGTGTAGTGCAGAAACCCTGAAGTCAGGCAGGCTGGCCTGGAGTTCAGCACAGACTGAAAAGCCAAACAGCAAAATAAGGAGCCATCCCTGCTGCGTGGTTCTGTCTGGTGGGAGTTCTGCAAACTGACAGCTCAGTTGTCTCTCTGTTAGTGCCAGCAATGTCTGCAGCAAATGTGTACTTTTACATCCATAATTATTGCCATCTAATCTTTCAAAAACCTTCCCTTATAAATGTGCTTTGTAGAATCATATCTGTGAAAATGGTGGAGATTTTTTTTTGAGTGCAAGGGCACTACATCATCCCTGAAAAGGGCTAAATGTGGTCTCCTTTTTGACTTTTTCATTCTGTGAAGCAGCTCTTGATGTGATGAGCTCAGCTGTTTTCTTAGGCTATTGATTGAGATAAATTGAGATTCTATAATTTATGCTACTCAATATTAACTTTTTCAGATTTTGAATGTGCAAAATGAACCATTGTGGAATGACTGGCAGGATCTGAAAAAAGCCTGCACTGATGATCCTCAGGCTGTCATGAATATCATTCTGAAAGCAAAGGTAGACATCATCATGTGAATTTTGTTGAATTAGAATGCATTAAACTTCAAGTAAATGAATTCAATGAAATGGTGTCTTAAAACAATGATCAGTGGAGATTACCTTGGGAAGAAGGATTCCTTTACTCAGCTCTGTGCTACAGAAACAAATAGAGATCTGTGTTTAATATCAAGATTTACATGTAATTAATAATTCTCAAGTTTTAGTTTAAACTTACTTGATCTTAGATATAACCTGATCTTTTCTTTTACAATTTTGAAGATTTTAAAGTAGTATAACTTTAGTCATAATACAGATGTGATTATTAGAGAAATGTTAATATTGTAAATCTGGCTGGCTTTAAGTGTCTTTCTGAAAACTAGCTTGTTTACTGTAAGGTAAACAAGGTATTTTAAATGCAGGCTGTGACTGATTAAATTGGCTATCATCTTCCCTTGTCAGTGTAATTATTATTTTTTTTATCCGGGAGAGGAGTCTAAGCTGCAGAATCTCTTGATCCGAACTTTGGGAGAAGCAACTGTATTAGGGAGGGTAGAGTTTGTCCTTTTGTTCTTACTTTTTTTTTAAATTCTTTAGGAGTATGAATTGTGTGAGGAATGGGAACACTTGTATCCTGTCCCAAGAGAAGACTTGATCAACCTTCACCGTGAGCACCTTCTCCACTTACTGGAGATGGGAGACATGGAAAAGGCATTGCAGGTAATAGCAAGATGTTCTCAGTCTCATATCCACAGATCAAGTAAGTTGACAGTTGTTTTGCCTGACTTCACTGTGTGTGTTTTCATGGTCATTTTGGTTCCACCCTCAAGAGATGTTATTTGCTTAGATAAGCTTTTAGGATCCCAGCTCTCCCCTGTTATGCTTAAGTAAAAATCCAACTTGGCAATTTAGTTCTTGGACCTAATAGCATAAATGTCACTTTTATTGAAATACAAGGTTCCTTTCATTTGAAAAATCATAATGAAGCATGTCAGTGCTGCTTAAGCAGAAGAATCAGAAGTGAAACTAATGATATGAATCAGTCAGCTGTGCCCAAATTAGTGGTGTGAACATTTTTGATTTTAATAATGGTGGAGCTGTCACTTAAAGAATGAATTAATTTGTTTGCTGGAACACTGTAATAAACTGTCATGGACAGAAAGCTGCTTTCAGGAATGTTGTAGAGTTTCACTGTGTTTTGTTTGGTTTTGATAGCTTTTACAAAGAATTGAAGACCCTGGTGTTTGCCTTGCCATCAGTGAGCAGTGCCTGGACCAGCATCCAAACTTGACAGCCTCTCACTTCTTGGCTGATTACCTCACAGCTCACTTCTATGCCAGTCTGACAACAGCACGCCGGAATGAAATCCAGGCACTCTATATAGGATCCAAGGTCAGTAAAACCCCTGCCTTGAGGGAATAACAGCAATAAAGAACTGTGTAAGTAATTTTGTCATGCATAGTATTTTCATAACGTAAAAAGCCTGTTGGTTTTACCAGAGCATTCTCACCACACCAGGTCTAAGATCCTGAGTCTCATGATCCAAAGGAAAGTTAGAGATGGCTTAAAGCTTCTCTTTCCTTTCTCCATTTTTGCAGTTCTATAGTGTGAACAAAGCAGTCTTGGGTTTGAGCTGTGGAGAGTGGATTTACACACAGGGTGAAAGAGGAGAGGGTGGAATAAATTAAAATTGTGGAGTTTATCAGAAAAGTTGCTATCTTTGTCCCAAGTGAAGAAGGAAATATCCTCAACTTACTGTCTGTAACAGTAACACCAGGTGCCCTACATATGCTCACCCATATGGTGGTTTCTCCCAAGTGCCTTCCAGAGGTGGAGAGTATCACACCTCTTTCTGGATGGCCACTGCCTTTACAGAAGTCACACAGGTTCTGTGCTCAGCCTGGGAATAGATGCATTAATCAGCAGATAAACTTAGTTGAATGCATTACATGTAAACAAAATGCAGTGCTTTTGGTAGTGTCTGTTTTGGGGTAGGACTGTAAGCAGCAGCTTGCTCCAGTGTGTGCCACAACAGTGTTTTGCTGGGCTGCCTGTTTCTTTACTTGCTCCTTCTGAAGATATGACTTAGTTTGAAAATCGTCCATATTAACTGTCCATCTGGAGGGGAATTGCTCGTGTTTTCTCCTCATAACAGTTTCCTCAAATGATAGAAGGATATGGATTGGGTTAGTATGCTTTTTATAAGTTTATTTAATAAGAGAATGTGCTGTACTGTGCTGCAACATATTTGTCACAGGGTCACAGGTTTCACTATTCCATATTCTCTGAAATAAGGCAGTGTTTTATAGAATGGAAAGTGGAAGCAAAGTGATTCTGCAAATCCTCTCAGTAATTCTGTAACAGAAGTAGGAATTGGTCTGAGAAGTCCCACCCCCATTTTTTGACCTCCACCTGTCATTCTGTTCTCTGCATAAGTTATTGCTCTAGTTTCTTGTCTTTATATTTATCACATATTTTAAGGTGTGTAATTTTATGATACATTTTTTTCCTTGTGTGTCAGGTGCTGCTGACTCTGCCTGAGGTCTCCCGTGTTAACTACTTCCACCTCTCCTCAAGGCCACTGCTCATGCTGGAACAGCTCCTCATGAATATGAAGGTGGACTGGGTAGCTGCAGCTGTGCAGACACTGCACCAGCTCTTAGCTGGGCAGGAAATTGGTATTACTGTGGATGACATTGACAGTTTGCTTTCCAAGTATGCAGAAAAAGCTCTCAACTTCCCTTTCACATTAAAGGAAAAGAGATCAGGTAACTGTCAAAATGCTGTTTTTCATTTGGGAAAGAAGGACCAAAATCATCCCAGCAATTTTAGTAATCATGCCATAACGTTGTTTAGATGTGTGCCTCCGTCTCCCTCTAGACCAGAATGTGTTCTTAAAGTCTTTGCCTTTCTTGTAAATAGATGTTGTCAAGGACAAGAGCTCCAAAAGTTTTTCAGACTTTTCTCTGTTGTTCCTTATTGAGGTTTCTTTCTTGTGTAATACTGATCAGTTCTATTTTACTCCTGTTTTACACAAAGTCACTTACAACTTAAGCACTTGAAAAGCCTGCAGCCACCTACATCTGCCCTCAAGTAGAATGGGGATTTAGTCTTCTGTAGTATTTCCTCCTACAGGAGTCCTATTCCTTTTTCATATAGAAAGTTTCTAGACTCATAGTTCTGTGTAACAGTCTTGTCTCTAGCTTGTCAATCCCTTCTCATCCATGTTGTCTTTGAGTCTTGTGCACTTGGCTTCTTTCCAGGTTTTAGAACTGGAACAGCAGAGGGTGCTGCAGATCCATTCCAATGCTTTTGTGTCACTATTAAAAACATATGGGGTTCTCTACCTACCTATATCTATTTATACCTGCTGATATGGTACCAATTTTCATTATGCCAGTTCCCAGGTGTTGGCTTCATTTTGGGATTTAAAGATGCAGCTCTTGCTAACATAAAAGCATCAGACTTAACTATCTCTTCTTGCCTGGTGTTTAACTTTGCAAGTATGCATGTTCCTTCCACCTCAATTTGAAGTATTTAATATTTGCCATGAGCATCTTGTATTAACCAATTGTTTTCACATCTCTGCTGTATTGTTCCTATAGCTGTCATTACTCCCTTGCTTTGATAAGGATCCCTTTCTTTTTTTTTTAGGCAATTGAATTTTATACAGTTTTGCATTAACTGTTGTGAACTAATTTGCATGCAAAACATAGCCCTGTTTTGTGCTGACCTTCTTAGATACTCCTGTGAATGGATTCCTCTAATCTTCCTCTAAGGTAGATGTATTGAGCAGTATTGTCCTCTGATTTTTTTCTCCTCTTTCCTCTCTTTGTCCTAGATTCTCTGATACATATTCAAGAAAGTCTCAATCAGGTATTGGAGTGTGAAGCACTGTCTAAATCAGGATCATCAGAACTATCTCCTGTCAGCTTTACTGGTAAGGTTAAGACCTTGGTGCCTCTTGGGGTTTAACCTCAGCAGCAACCACAGCTGCTTGATCATTCCCTTGTTAGCCCCTTTACAGGTTGGATGTAGATGATATTTGGAAAAGGGTACGACCTGTGGGTTGAGGTAAGGACAGTTTATTAACTGAAATCAAGTAAAATTAGTAATAATGATGATGAAAAGGGAGATAAGAAAAATAGAAAAGAAGAACAAAACCCAAGAAAAACAAATGCTGTATAATACAATTGCTCACCACCTGCTGACTGGTGCCCAACCCATTCTCCAGTGTGGATCAACCCCTGCCAGCCATTTTCTCCCAGTTCATTCCCTGGGTATGCCATTCTGCAGTCCTTGAAGTTTTTTCCCTAAGATTGCTGTTGTGACCCAAGGAAAATAACACACCTTGTATTGTCTGAGAGGTTCTACTCACAGTCCTCAGACACAAAAACAGTGGAAACTAATTAATGTAAGCCAGAACAACTGGAAAATATTTGTAGCTAAGAAACAACCAGAAACTCTTCTGCAGGTTCTATTCAGCAACTCATGCAAGACATGCACAGTCTGTGTGTTCTCTCAGGGAAAGACTAACAGAATATCTTCAGACCTCCAAGGGTGATGATTTTAGCAAGTAATGGGCCTGGACTAGAGCTGCAGAATGATGTCCTGATCTACAGTTTAGGGTGTCTGAACTATTTCCTGCTTCTGTATCCTGAAATGAAGACTCTTCTTGCTTATATCAAGTGACAGCAGTGTTTTGGATTGGGCTGTGTAGCTCTTCATTGTTTTTCTTACAATGGTCAGTCTAATATCTCTGTCCTGTTAAAAACTGGAATGCACGGTCCTTTAATGTTTGTTTGCAATCTGGTATCTACCTGAATTAGAATGAGTTAGCTTTAGTGAAATGGAGATTTTTGTTCTTTAGTTTAATATGCATGTACACAGAAGGTGGCTTGCAAGGCTGCAGGGATATGTTGAACCTTTTAATTGACCTGTGTAACTGACTCACACCATATAAACTAAAAGCCTATCTAATACTGTGAACTTCATTCAATGAGTATTTCATTGTTGGGGTTAAGATGCCAAAGGCCACACTTAAATTCCTGCCTCTGTGAACTGATTTCCCCACAGTAGATTGAGAAGACAATCAGAATAGGGAGGGCTAGGCTGTTGCTGTCTCCCCTGAGATAGCAAAGAAACTCCCAGTCTTCAGGAATGTCAACACTGGTTATACTTAAGATTCTATTTTATCCTGTATTACTTTTTGGTATCCAATTACCATGGTATTTTTTTTCTTCCTCCTTCAAGGAAGGAGGTTGATACATTGTCTTACACCTCTCTAATTGTTGTGGAGAAGATCTCTTAATAAGTACATTCTCTTGCTTGTCAGCATTGAAGTACTATAAGTTTACAGTCTTAGATTAAAACATGTATATTCCTTATCCAATGTTATTCTGCCATGCCTAGCTGAAAGATAATGATAGTAGTCATCTTGTGAGGCAGAAAGATCTTACAGCCTCATTGAGTCTGTGGTGTTTTCTGGTACTTGAGACTCCATTAAACAGCTTAAATCCCATTCCATATTTTTCTTGGCCTGGCTTATTTTCAGGTGTAACCATATCTGCAAGTCCCAGAGACAGAAGTCTGCCACAGAACTTGTTTCCTCAAGAATTTGTGCCTCCTGAGAAGCCACCACCCAAGCAGCAATGGATACCTGATGACACTGAAACAATATGTATGGTTTGCAAGTCTGAACGCTTTACTATGGTAAGGAGCAAAAATGAAGTACAGACATTCCTAGAACTGTGACCCTAATATGAGCACTTCCTCATTGTTTTTTCCTGGAAGACCTGAGCTACTTGAGCAGGTTTGTGTGCATCACCATGGGCCCGAGCAGATTGCCAGTCCTTTGGTATTTAACCATTGGTTTCTATTTAGAGTGGTCGAGGAGACTGGGAACAGATAGCTCCTTGCAGAGTTGTGTGAAGTGATAGAGCCCAAAGAGGAATCGGGTCATCAGAGAGACAACAATTATGGGATCTCAAAAATGTGCAACACCAGCAGTATTAATATTCCAGAAGGCTGTCTAACTGACTCTGCTTGCAAGAAATAACATGATCACTGTATGATTCAGATTATGAGTATGGAAAATGAAATCTTTGCTCTTGGTTACATTTTTTCTAAAAACTATCATTTCACAGAGAACTTAACTGCATGGGTGCTCTAAGGGAGAACATCAATTTTTAGTTTTGCAGGTGTGCTGGCTGCTATCTTCTGCTGCTTAGAAACAGTACTGTTTTCTCAAAAGTGTATCTGCTGCTTTTGAATTTGGAAATTTCTACAATGGCATTAGGAAAAACAGTCTAGAGCTTTTAACTTTTCCAGGACATGATCTAATTATCTTTGTGATCAAAACTGGAATAATTTAAGTAATAGAAAGCCCAAGGCTGCTGCAGATGTATTTTAAATACTGGCCTCTGGGTTTGGGGTTTGATTTTTTTCTTTGCTATGCTTTCTTCAAAAAGGAATTTTAACAGGGAGAATCAATCACTGTACAATTCTGAAAACCTTATCCTGCATGGTGTTTTCTCTCTCCAAATGGAATAAGTTTACTCATGAGTAGAGAGAGACAAGGAGGGGACTTAAGTAAATTCTCTTTGTGGCTCATCCATGATCTCTTGTGCTTAGTTTAACAGGCGCCATCACTGCAGGCGCTGTGGCAGGCTGGTGTGCAGCTCTTGCTCCACCAAGAAAATGGAAATAGAAGCTTGCAAAGAAAATCTGTCTCGTGTGTGTGATCAATGCTATAGCTACTACAACAGAGAAAACACGCCTGGCTTGGTGCAAGACACAAGCATGTAAGTCGTATCCTAGTTCTCCTCAATTTTCAGCAGAGTGCAGGAATGGAATGGGAGAGACATAAGCATTTGGATTTATCTGGGTGATGTAACATCAGCCGTTTTGGCCTCCAGCTGTTGGGATTTTCAGGTTTGGTAGGTGTGGGAATGTTCCTTATGCCTTACTTTTCTTTTCACATTGGATAGAACATTGGAAGGCCAGGCAACAAATTCTTTAATTCTTTAAGTATCAATAATTCTTTAAGCATCAATTAATCACTAACCTAAGAATTGAATGCTTTGATGCAAAACATAGCACAAATTGCTACAGTGTGACAAAGTTCCTTTCAGTATACTCAACTTCTGGATTAATATTGCATGTTGTCTAGCTCTGCTGAGCATGTCAGTGCTTTAGTTATTCCATAATCCCTCGATTATGGCTCCCTGAACCCTTGGGAATTAAAAAGCAAGTTTCTGATTAGATAGGCTTTGAAACTGCCTTTAATAAGAGGAACAGCTGTGATGACAGATTTTCATGATGTGGTTGCTTTCAGCTGAGAATTGGGCTGAAATTCATTGTGTGTACGCAGGCTAGCTGGTGAAAAGTGCAGCTGAAAAGGGTTTTACTCTCTGTGACCTTGAGCGGGCTTGATAGGGCCACAGAGAGTAAGATTTACCCTTTCCAGCCATGCTGTCATTTCCCCTTTTCCTATCGAGCCTGCAGATATCAGTATCTACCATGGCAGTATCAGCAGGCTTCCTAGGAAAGGAGCAATTCTGTGCAGCTCTGAAGAGGAACCTGTGAAAAAACCAGCAGTCACTTGCAGCTGAACAGGCTGTGTCAGAATTTTGCTTACATTGCCAGATTAGGCCAGCGGCACTCAACACTGTGTTTCAATGCCACCCACCAGGTTTGAATTAATTCTCTGGGTTTTTTTATACTCACCCTGTTTGTATATCAAACCCAACTAAATCTTAAGGGCAGTGACTTGGATACCAGAGACTTCATTTTAGCTCTGATATGTCCTGATACTGAGCTATTCTTGTTCTCAGTGTCTGCGTTTTTGTGATGTGTGCAACAGTGCTGTTCCCACAGAAACTCATAAGAGCCAATTACTTAGGGCAATTGAAATACAACAATACAGAGGCAGAATCTCAGATTTCCAGGCAGAAGGGATTAGGGGCAGGGCAGTGTGTTTAAAAGGACAGGTAGGGATAGCTGTTGGATTTTTACAGAACAGTGAGGAGGGTAGCCATATTGATATCTGCCTTAAAACCATGTTTCCCCCAATGTGCTGGAGTAGGCATGATGGTTCTTTTTGTCATTTTTTTACAACAGAAAAGAAGATGAGGATCAAGTGGAAGGTAAGGAATGGAGTAATGTTGAAACCTCAGCTTTTTTGTGCCTAATCAGCAGTTAGATACTGGAAGCTGATACGCCTAGTTGCAGCTAAAGGGTGATCAAAACTTCAGTTACAAAATATCACTGAAGGCTTTTGCCTGTGCAGGCTGAAATTGAGCATTTCAAACTTCTGCGAATGGAAACTGAGACTTAGGAGAGCTATCTGAGGCAATATTGAATGTGTGGGTGGGTGTTATAGAAAGGAACTGAAAAAGAGTTGGAGAATCCACTTTTCATTCTAGAAACAGTGAGAGGCAGTGGTGTGAGTAGGAATTAATTAGCTCACTACAGAGCAGTGCTGAGGGATCCTCTTTTTTATAAACCATGACAGTACAATTACTCCATGAGCAAATCACCTGAATTTTGAAAAGAACCAAAGAGGTGGTTAGGTCAATTTACCCTTTCTTTTACAACTGTTTTTTATTTTCCCCTTCAAGCTGAAACCCACAGCTCTCATATATCCAGTTCCTTCTTGCTCAGAAATATTTAATAAATTGCCTAAGGGGAGGCTAAAGAGAGAAGGCTGCTATGCTTGATGCCCAGTAGCATGAGAGTTAAAAAATAATTTGAATATGTGTTACTGGAACCAGTTTTCGGTAACAGTGACAGTAAGTTTAGGTATGATGTGGCAGCCTGCTGAGGGAAGGAAATGTTTCTGTGATGTGTGCTGGACTTGTGATTCTGGCAGGAAATGGCACAATGAGAGGACTATAGATGACTGTTTTTTGAGACTAGGAATGTTCTGCGTTATGTGTCCTTAGCTGGGTTTGTTGCTTCTTGTGCAGTGATTTTACCTGGTGGTTTTTTTTTGCTGTAGAAACTTCTAATAATGAATATTCCACAGTGGTCCGAATACCCAAGGCAACTGATCTTGAATGGATTTTTTCCCTGAATGAGGAGGAGAATGAAATTGTACGCAGAGAATTTTATTATGAGCAGGTGAGGTCACGAGAGAGTCCAATATAAGCAGTTCACTGGAGAACTACCTCAATACCTATATTTGTCTGTCTTTCCTCACATTGTCAGGCTCCCAGCTCTTCCTTGTGTATTGCCATCCTTAGCCTGCACAGTGACAGCATAGTGTGTGGCCACCAACTGATAGAACACTGCTGCAAGTTGTCCCAAGGGCTCACTAATCCTGAGGTGGATGCTGGACTACTCATGGACATCATGAAACAATTGCTCTTCAGTGCTAAAATGATGTTTGTAAAAGCTGGAAGGAGCCAGGACCTAGCTCTCTGTGACAGGTGACTCTAATCAGATATTCACTAGGATGTATTGTGGTACTGTCAAGAGCATTATCTTTTTCATTGCGGAGTGGACGTGGAAGGGTTACTTTGTGTTTGTACTGTGGACCAGTCTAAATGAGAATTTCATAATGCAGGAATAATGGGAAAGTTCAAATAGGAGAAGTTCAAGTAATATGACTACCTAACAATTACTGAGAGAATTCTCTGACTATGAAGAAATTATTCACAAAGATGGGTACATATCTTACTTATGTTGTTGTGTATCTGCTTTCAATCTATATTTTAATACAGGATTTTAAACCTGTGCTTCCTAAGAATGAACAGTTTACACTTCTTCACGTTTTGTCCTACAGAACTTGAGGTGGCAGGTGTGATGTATGAATTTCACATGTACAGTTTTGCTGGTGTCTTCAGTCAGCATGTTACACTGAACATGGCAAAGAAACCCCAAACAATAACACTCTGAAGGGATTGTATGATGAATAGAGAAATGTGGTGTACTGGTGATTAGAAACCACTGTCCTAAGAGTTGTCTTTGCATAAAGTTCTTCGATGTACAGTAATAATGAAAGTGTATGTATTTGTTTAACCTCTAGCTACATCAGCAAAGTGGATGTGTTGAATATTTTGGTTGCTGCTGCCTACCGTCCAGTGCCATCTTTGGATCAGATCCTTCTCCCAGCAGCAGTCACAAGATTGAGAAATCAGCTTTTGGAAGCAGAGTACTATCAACTAGCTATAGAGGTAACACCAGTGGAGGGATGTCAGTGTTAATTCTTCTGTAGTGGCTTTTCTTTTCTTCTCTCCTGAATTCAGATGGATGATGTGTGAAATGGACAATATTTAAACAGTTACAAACAGTTTAGATTAAGGTTTTAAGCGTGGAAGAAATAATTAAGTTTCTAATTAAGTTTCTAAACATGGAAGAAATAATTTTCTGAACACTGGAAAACATTTCTGAGATGGAAAAGTCCTGCAGAAGGGAAGGATAAGCCTTGTTTTCTGGTAGAGCTAAGATTGGAATGGACTAACTGCAAGGAGGTCATTAAATGGGGGAATCTTGCAGCCAATAGAAGGGGCGAGACACCCTTTGTGGCAGGACTTTATCTGAAGCTTAAATGTTAGATTCTATTTGTCTGTAATCTACAGCAGACATTGGTAAGGCACCTTTCCCAACCATTTACTTGAAAATCAGCAATGTTGGCAAATCCATATCTCAGAGCTCATCTTGTGTGCTTTATCATCATCTAATCCTGCTCCCAGGATTTTGTAAGCCTCTCTTTTTTGGCATTGCACTGTGTTAAATACAGGATTATGATACTACAAATAGTATTAAGATTTGTTAAGCAGTAATAAACAGCAAGAATAGATGACCTATTTGAATAGAAATAGCTCTTGTTTAAAAGCAGCTAAAAGAGCTTTAGGTCTACTAAAGAAAATGAGGAGTAAATTTTATCAGCAAAGTTGTGTGAAATAAAAAATATTTTTGGCAGTTCATGAAGCCAAGAGATTCTGTTGCCTTTTGCCTTCTGTTGCCTTTTTTAAAACCACAAATTTGATGAATTCTGCTCTGTAAAAATCATCTGCTTTAGAAAAGCTGATGTGAAAATGTCCTGGTTTAGAACTCAGGAACTGAAATTTCCCAGATGAACAGTAGTTTAAACTTATACTATTAAAAAAACTCCACATTTGGAGATCATGGGTGTTTTGGTAGTTGGCCTTTTGTGCCAGTAATATGGAAATAATCAACATGGGTTTTTTGTATGGTTTTTCAGTTGTTTGTTTTTAATGGGAAATTCCCTAGGATGGGAAAGGTCAGAATCACAGACTGTGTGATAAGCCATTTTTCCTATTTGCTGTACTGGGACTGTGTTGTAATATTAACAAATTATTTTGAATTTAGGTTTCTACAAAATCTGGATTGGATCCAGGAGGAGCATGGCATGCCTGGGGCATGGCTTGCCTTAAAGCTGGAAATTTAACTTCAGCGAGAGAGAAGTTTAACCGATGTTTAAAGCCACCCATGGATCTAAACCAGCTGAACCATGGTTCAAGGCTGGTCCAGGATGTGATACAGTACCTGGAGTCCACAGTGAAGCCAGTACTCATCACAGTAAGAATCTTAAGAAATTGTGGTTTAGTACACATAGGAATGCATGTTACAATAGCAGGTGTTAGGGTGTTTATTTTCCTTTTTTGTCATGATTGTGTATTGCAAACTGAATATTGTTGAGAAATTTGTTAGCTGTGTCATCACAGTGAAGTGGTGCCTGAGAGATCATAGGATTTTATAGCAATTTGGGATGTACTTTGTGGAAGGAAAATAGGCTGTACTGGATAATGTACTATTCCTACAGTCTAAGGAAGGTAAACTCAATCCCAGCAGTATTTTGTGATGCTGCAGTGATGCAATTTTTCTACTGAAACTCTGGTAACTTCATAGAAGTTCCAAGACTTTAAAATGCTTTCCCACTCCTTTCATCAAAAACCACTACTAAATGGTTTGGAATTCTGATTAGGTACCAAAAAATTACTTTTTGTACTAAATAACTGCAGAATCATGATGAAAAAAGACCAAGTACATAATTTAGGAGAAAAAAAAAGCCTCTTTGAACTGGGTTGTTGAAGTAGCTATTGAAACTGGAATTTTTTTTTAAGTAAGCCTTTTGTCCTTGGAAACAGCTATGCTGGGTACAACAACATTCAGCCTATCTGTTGATAGGAGGGTTCCAGTCTTGTGTTTATAAAAAGCATTGCTGGATTCTCACCCCTCTGAAGCAATACCTAGTTTAAAAACAACATAGCAGAAATGCTTCAGGGCTGAGTGACAAGACTTACCTGAGAAGATGATTTTTTCTTGCTGATCACCTGTCATTGGTTCTCTGTATTAATGGTAGGATGATGATTACTTTGCCACATTGAGGGAACTTGAAGCAACACTGAGAACAAGAAGTCTGTCTCTGGAGGTGATGTGTGAGGGGAAGATTCAACACAACAGCTATTATCAGGAGTGCTTGTTCTATTTACACAGTTACGGCACCAATCTGGCAATAATAAGCTTTTACATGAGGCATGACTGTATGAGAGAAGCACTGCTTCACTTGTTAAATAAGGTGAGTAGTTCAATTTTCATCACCAAAACTGAAATTTGAAAAACAGCAATGAGCATCATGCAGTGTTTGGGTGGCTTTCTGCACAGGAGTTTGCTGAGGTCCTAAAATGCTCTTATACAAACTATCCAGTTACTGACAGGAATTCAGGGAGACAAAAGAGCAACACTGATCTTTACAGATCTAAAGAGAGCATGCAGTTTTGGTTCTTTTTATAGAGGTCGTGCATCAAGAGCACTTTGTCTTTTTTTCTACAAAGTTGAAAACGTGGGACTGTTGTCATAGAGTTCAGAAGAGAAAAGGAAAATTTTGAATTCCAGGGTGCAGATAACATTAGACACTACTCCCTATCCCTGTGCCTCTGTCTCATGGTATTGTTTGTTGAATCAGATCACCCATGTTTGCACTTCTGTAACCATAAGGAATATAAGGGAATACAGAGGATAGAAGTCTAGGGAACCCAAAATGTGGTTTCCAGCACTCCCTTAAGGAAACTGCATAATAAAAGAGGACTTAAGTGTCTCTGGAGTAAGAGATACTTACTCTAGATTTAATTGTAGAAATTAAATTACAATTAAATCTAGAAATTATTCCAGGTTCTTACCAAGACATTAAAGATGCTTCTTTGGAGATGTGAATCCATTATATCTCACCAGCTTGTGAGAGTGGTGTTTCCTTTTCTAAGTTGCTGTGCTTGTGTTTGAATTACTGATTATTTTTTTATTACTTGAAATAACTCTTACTGAGAATGTACAGCTTGAAACACCAACTTCCATTGTCTTTATCTGGTTATGAGGTTTGTTAATAGAAAATTAAGTTGCCTTATCTGCTCTGCTTTCTCACTGTACCATCAGTCATTCTAACATCTTACAGTCATCTGCATATTGAATTACCTTTTAAAATGTATCCTTTACATCAGTTTAAATCTGCTTCTAAAGAAAAGTTGCATATTTTTACAGTATAGGTGACATAATTTAACCCCTTAAATAGCAGACTTGGAAAATACTCTAGACAGACAATTTGATGTGGAAGTTTTGGACAAGGAACTGGTAGTAAAACACAAACCAGAGAGGAGGTTTTTAGGTTCCCCTAAAGCTGTAAGGTACTAAGCTTCTGATTAAACATTTTGGAGTTGGTTGTTTGGAGACATTTTATGTGTTCAGACTTTGTCACTTGCATCTTACTCTGAGATTAAAAAAAATTATAAAAATTTCATATCAAGCCTTTAAAACATTTGTGGTGGCCCTCCTGACACATATTAATTTTACTGTGGAAAGAAGCACATGTGAAGCTGCATTTCCAAGACCACAGTCAAGAGGTCAGGGGAGTAAATATTCCCCCTCAGGTCACTACTTGTGAGGTTTCATCTGAACAACTGTGCCCAGTCCTGGGTTCCCATGTACAAAACAGACACTGTGAAAGTGAAGCAAGCCTAATTGAAGGCCACCAAAGTGTCTAGGGGCCTGAAACACCTAATATTTGAGGAGGGTGATGAAGCTAGGTTTTTCCTGCTAGAAGAAAAGGCAAGAAAAGATCTGTGTGTGCTGTTTTCAGCTACCAAGTGGGTAATTATAGCAAAAATAGAGCCATGCTTGTCTCCTATGTGCCCAGTAAAAGGGTAAGAGATAGTGAACACAATTGGGAGCAAGAGAAATTACAACTAGATATAAAGGAAAAGGGTTAGGGGTTTGTTTTGGGTTTTTTTGGTGCATATATTTCGTCACAGGACCAGGGCCACAGGGAGGTTGTTGAATCACTCTACTTTGTCAGGCTCAGAACTTGACTGGACAGGTCCAAAGCAGCGTGACCTAACTGGGAAGCCATCCTTTGAGTGAGGTTTTGAACAAAGTAACCCCCAGAAATCCCTTCCTGTGTCAATTATTTATTAATTTTATGATCTCTGTCATTTAATATGCCTTTATATTACATAAGGAAAATAAACTACAGTGGCTTTGATTCAAGCGACTTTCTGTTTGTGTAGGAATCCCCATCAGAAGTGTTTATTGAAGGGATCTTCATTCCAAGTTACGAAAGTGGAAAGCTGCATGTGTTGGAGAACTTGTTGGAAACCATTGATCCAGGATTGGAAAGCTGGGGAGTCTACTTGATTGCAGCCTGCAAATACTTGCAAAGAAAGAACTATTA
The DNA here is from genome assembly GCA_024865655.1 of Emberiza elegans. Lineage (NCBI taxonomy): Eukaryota > Metazoa > Chordata > Aves > Passeriformes > Fringillidae > Emberiza > Emberiza elegans. The sequence goes on along the minus strand of JALJVW010000139.1, from coordinate 21,436,144 downwards.
CCATATTCTGTATGAACTGCAACAGTTCATGAAGGTGAGTTGAGGGACAGTGCCATCTCTTTCAACGAAATGCTGAATACCATCAGCCTTTTGGTTATTTATTGTGGTCTAAACCCGCATGCTGGACGAGTATATTTTTGCCTATTTATAGTCTTAGAAAGACAGACCTGAGCCTTACTAAAGCTGACCTGATCCATGTCATGGCTCTGGCACATTGTATTAAAGAAAACAGAGGTCTGCCTGCTTTGTGTGAGCCCTTCAGTGCAGACAGTGATCAGTGAAGGTGGGGTCCTGTGCTCCATCTTAGTGGTGAGTGCATTTCTTCCAGGATCACGTCCGTGCTGCAATGACCTGCATTAGATTTTTCACTCATGGAGCAAAGTCTTACACTGAACTTGGAGGAAAACAGATGTGGCTTCTAAAGATCAAGGACCATCTCAAAGTCTATCTGCAGGAGGTGTCAAGAAGTTCAGGAAGGAAAAAAATGGCATTCACTTTTCGGAAGAAATTGTCTGCTACGGATGTGTCAAGGTATTTATAAACAAGCTAAGTTTTAGGAGAGGTGAAATTCAGGCTTTAGACTTTGGGGCTTTTATTAGTTTCATTTAAGTTGGCTTTAGCTGACACTTCCTGGTTGTCCTTGACCCAAAACTGCTTTTATGTAGTTACAAGTGTAGGATTCCCATCACTTTTTCTCCCAAAAATCCAAACCGGGAGATGGGCAGTTGTTTCTACTAAAAATCTGTCTGTATATCAGACTACCCTCCCTCAATTTAAAAAAAGAACAAACAGGAACCCTACAATGCATAGACAATTATACATCTTTCCACAAGTTGTTGTTTTTTCTTTTTCTCTTCCATTCCTCTCCAAAAAGCAAGCAGCTTTGAAATGCTTCACTGTCTACTGGGGTTAACTCAAAACACTGCACTATGTACAAGTTAGAGGTGCCAGAGATAACTGGTTTCCTGTATTCAAAGTCAAAATGTAAATTTAGCCTAATCTCTCTTGTACTTGGGGTTTTATATCTTGGTTTTCTTAGAGGCTTTTTTCTTTCTTTCTTTTAGTCTAGACTCTTAACTGAAATCTGGAGGGGCGTGTGTGTGATGAGGTGAAAAGGAGGAACAGATATTTATTTGGGGATCCAGTTTCTCTGGCTTACTTCTTTGAAATAATGTGAAAAATTGCTCATCTTCAGCTTGTGATGTTCATTAAGTGCACAGATCTGAAAAGTAATATTGCTGCAGACTTTACAATGGACAAAGTCAAAAAGCAACTAAAATAATTGTTCATAAGTATGTCTTCTTTTGAAAGATATTGAAGAATTAGTTCATATAAATAGTAATTGACACTTTCTCTATTACAAAATGAATTCAGAATTTTTTCACTATCTAGGCACATCAATACAGTTGATCTGCAGATGGAAGTAACAAAGTTCCTGCATCAGTGTGAGAGCTCAGGAGCCTCTCAAATTACAGACTCCTCCTTACCCACACTCTTTGGAAACAATAACATGAAAATGGACGTTGCTTGCAAGGTACTAATTGCTATTTTAAACACAGCTGTATTTTTCATCAACAATACTAACTTGTAATGCAGGTTGAAGCATTTGATGGTTGAAGCAGTTTCTTGTATTTTTTGGGCAGGTTACTTACGATGAATGCAACCCATCATTTATGAAAAAATAACGTTTTTCCTCAGAGTAGCAGAGAACATGTGAGAACTTGTTTTCTTGAGGAGCTCATCTCCTCGAAGTTCAAATTTTCATGGGCAGAGCATCCAAAATACAAATAGTAATATTCCTTTTGTCTGTGCACCCCATTATATTTGGAAGCAAGGCAAATAATGCTATAATTTTAACCATTCTTAGCTTTGGTTCATCTCCATCTGTAAATTGCCTAATGTCCCTTAGGGGAAGCAGTGTGTAACAATAGACCCTATAATTTGCTGTACTTCTTGGGATGGTGCTGTTTTCTGTTAAGTAGTGCATTTTATTTTGGCCTCTGGGCAAAAGGTGGATTTGCATTAATGTTATTTAACCGTACATAATGAAAAAGGAATGTGCATTCCCAGACTTGTCTATGCCTCTCTTTTCAGGTCATATTGGAAGGCAAAAACATTGAGGAGGGGTTTGGGATTGCATTTAGAGTTCTTCAGGTATGGAAAAGCTTGATATAACAAGCAATATTAATGCAAAGTAACTCCTGAAAGCAGCAATTATTTAAACAAAAGCCTTTTCCCCCATCCCAAAATGTATTTTAATCCCCCCAAAAGCAAAACTTGTTAAGAAAAAAGTCACAAGTTTAAGTCTTACATGTCCATGTATTTGTGGAAGCTTGGTAATTAAATTAAGATGCTGTTTCTGTAGGACATTTCCAGAGTAATTGGATCCTACAAAGGAGTGAAGTACAGCTTTTCATTTGCTGTGCACCTTGTTCAGTGCCTGAACTCTGGCAAACCACAGTCACAGATGTGTGTAGAGACCTCTCACGTGGTGCCTCTCTGCAGTTCATGACAGTCATGCAAAGGCAGTGAATAAATAAGGCCAGGGCCCTCTCTATTCTATTCTCCTGATTTGAGAGCAAAATTAATTAACTGGAACCTCTGGCTGGGGACCTCTCATTCCTCATGTCTGGGTAGAAGTTGAGTAATTATCATCATAGCTCATGAGCCTCTAAACTCTTCTGAGTGTTTCTCATCCATATAGTCCCAGACAGTAGAGCAGGACACTTTTGGACAGAGATGGCACACTGAGAGAGTATTTATGGATATGGCAGGCCCTGCTCCTTCTTTCAAGTCAGGATGTACAAGGCAGAACTCCTGTTTGCAGGGAGATGGAGAGCCTTAGAAAAACAGCACTTCTCAGCAGCAGCAGCAGCAGCAGCAGCCACTGCCTCCAGTAAGAATGGAGCAGTGAGTCCAGCTGCCTTTCACTTCCTTTTCCATCCTTTTTTTTTTCTTTACTTACTCATTGCAGGATCAGTTCACAGCTTCTATCATCTCTTCCCTCATGGTCAATTACGTCCTGTTTGGGGTATCCAAGGGGTGGCTGTTGGTGGGGAGGCTGGAGAAATATACTGGGAATGTGCTAAGTGAGGGAGAGATGGGTAGGGATCTAGGAAAGAGGTTTTGCCAGAAGAAACAAAACTGATTTTTTGTCACTCCTGAAAGAAGGCAGTAACAGCACTCTTGTTCTTGAGCAGGATTGATTTTTACAAGTGTGGTTATAAAAAACCTTTAAGTCAACCTGGAGCAGCGGTGAGTGGAAAACCAGAGGCTCCCAAAACAGTTGAGTTTTTGGAGCATGGTGTGGTATTTTGTTCTTAGGAGAGACTGTCTCAATTGTGTAGACTCCCTCTGAGAAAACCTGCTGAGAACATTCAGTGTGTTGCTCTGATGTTCCAACTACCTCTAGGACTTCCAGCTGGAGGCTACAGAAGTGTACAGCAGAGTGGCCAAGCAGCTTGTGAAGCAGCAGAAATACAGTGAGATCCAGCAGCTCCTGAAGTGTGTCAATGAGTCTGGAGTGGCAGCAAAAAATGATGGGGATAACATTATCCTGAACTGTCTAAATGAGTTCAAAAACATTCCTGCTGAGGTAATTCTGTCCTGCATTGTGTCTCTTTTGAAGTAAAAAGAATATAGACCACACAGGCTGCAGGGAAGTCTGGTGCCTGTACTGCTCTTTCAGAGAGTCCTTCAGATGCTCTGGCTCCTTGCTATGGGCAAAGCTGCAAGGTGGGAGTGCACAGCTTGCCTTGTACTCTGAGAGGAAGCCATAAGTAGTTGTAGCACTCTCCTACCCAGCACTTCCCAAATGGATACCCACGGGAGCACAAAACATTTGCTTCACGAGATCCTGTCAAATGCTGCTGATTGCAGCAGGAAGTGTTCCCTTCCTTGAGGCTTCCCTGGCTAACACAGAGGGTGTGTGGAGGCAGGAACCTCCATTAGGGGATGCAGTCCACTCTTTGGGTCAGGGTGGGCCATGGGGTAACTCCTGCTGGGATGGGGGGAACATACAAATTCATTTCATGCAACACAGGCCATGTCCAGGAGAGACTCGTAGCATTCTCTAGGGGTACTCCCCAGAGATGGCAGGCAGGAAAAGCTGTGGGGAAAGGGAAGACTTGGAATCGATATTTTCTTGTATTTTCTACATCTGCAACTTTTGCAGTTGGGACAGTGTAAGCACCTGCTGTGATCTCAGCAGCCTTGCCTGTCCACAGGGGTTTGATCCCTGATGGGGCAAAGTTTTTCAGACTATTATCACTTTAAATGTGAACACCTTTTCCCTTCTTTGGATACAGGATCTCGATAATCTGATTCAGGAAATGGACAGTGATGAAAACAAGGTAAGTAAAGTAGCAAGAGCTAAACAGCCCAGTCTTGGTCTGCAGCTTGCAGGCTCTTTTTCACTGTCTTCTCTCTCATCCTCATGCAAATGTGATTTTTGAAGGCTACTTCCTAGATTGTTGAAATCACAGTGAATCCCTCAAGGCCATGTGCAAAGCTGTGACACACAATATCAACTTTGACTATCCCTATTAGTTCCCTGAGAGCCCTGAGAGTGAGGGCTGGACATTTATTAGAGTGGGAGGAAAAGTATTTCAGAAAGGCACATTGGTGGGTTTGTTGGTTTATTATTCAACTTTTCACACAGGTTCACACAGGTTTCTAGTAATAGCAGGCAGCTAATGATGACCACTTCAGCTTATTGTTTCAGGATTGTACTATTTCCATGGTGATTGAGAGTTAAATGATAAAACTTCTCCAGCTTCTGATTGACTTTTTCCTCTTAGAAGAAATGAAGCCTAAGCTAGTTCATTTCTTTGTTGGCTTTCATGCCAGCCAGCCAAGCCATGGAGAACTGTAGATGCCTGTTTATAGAAGTGACTGTGACTCAGCATTTGGGGATTGTTGTAGATCCTGAGTGCCATTGCTGGGAATAAAATCTGAAGAGTTTTGACAGTCTTCTGTCTGCTCTGAATGACAAACTCACTGTTGTAAGCAGATTGAAAAATGAGCTTTTAATTCTGCTTTTCTGTAAGATCTATCACTGAAAGATTGGAGTTGTTCTAGAACCAGCAGTGGAAGAAATGACAGATTGAGACACTTTGCTATGAGGATACTGTAATTAATGCACAAGATAGGATTCCTGAGAGTAATTTCACAGTCATAGAGTAAAGGACTGTCTACAAGACACAAGCTTAATAAAATACACCTGTTAGCCCATCTCTTTCACTGGGATCTGCTTTGTGCCATGCTGTGTTTGGTAATGTGGTGCTGCTGCCTTGTACAACATGCTTCTGAAGTGGGTATTTCCTGTGAGTGCTTGCTTGAGCTTGTTCAGTTGGTTTGCTCCAGCTTTCTGACCAGGCTCTGCTGTCAGATCCAGGCGTACCTGCTGTGCAACAAGCTGCGCTCGGCGTACCTGGTGTCGGTGCGGCAGGAGCGGGCGCGCGCCGTGCAGCTGGTGCAGCGCGTGCGGCAGCTGGCCGACAGCAGCGGCGACCACGTCGTCACGGCCATCTGTGCCCAGTGGCTCTCCGTGCACCAGCCCAAGGGAAGAAACCGGCTTCCCCAGGGCACTAGGAAGTGATGTGCAACTGACATGAGCCGTCCTGCTGAAGGAGGAGGCTTCAGGACAGCTCAGAGGTGTCTGCTTCGGCAGCCTCTAGGTAAAATGGAACTCTGTTGGCTGATGTCGGTGGCAAATGGATGCTGCTAATGTGCCTCTGGTGAAAGGAAGGGAACTAAATTACAAGTGCCAGTCCTGTATTTTGACAAACAGTCACTACCTCAGGGTGCTTTTTGTCTCTCTTTTTGATAGGGGGAGGGGGGCAGTTTCAAACTGAACAAGCAAGGATTTAGGTGTATGGAAGAGAGCACTTCTGTTTCTGGCTTTAGTTTTTGGATTTTGTTGGCTTTTAATTTTGGGGGGGTTGATATTTTTTGAAAAGCACTGGAATTAATAATATATGTTTTATTTTTCATCCAGAAAACATATGTAGAGAGGACAGAAAATTTTATCAACTCCTTGTAACCTAGAGTATAAAATTTTTGTGATGTTTCCTGAAAAATTTTCAAGATTGGAGAGTTCTACTGTTTCAAAGACTAAAACTCAGATTTTTTAAGCCTCTAGAGAAATCATCGCTGCTTCTTTTTTTCCCCCCCCCCCAGTAAAATGTACCTAGGTTTTTTTAGTTTGTTTGATAAGGTAGGAACTGATTCTTTTGGCAGATTTGTACTTACCAGTCACACTGTGTGATATGTGCCATAGATGTGGCACTTGGGCTAGTGCCAACTAAATGAATGAAGTTATAAAGGGGCATGTGCTGTAAGGGGAGTACAAAGGGAAAATAAGCCTTTAAAATAGCTGAAAAATCATGTTCCTCTTTCTTTACAGCAGTAATACCCAATAAATCATTGTGATGCAGCTTTATGACTGAATAGTTGACAGTAAACTTCCACAGTTTTTCATCAGGTATGGCAAAGAATAAGGGTAGAGAAAGCTGTGGCAAAATTAAACAGGTGGTTGTATCCCTGTCACATAGGGATGTATTTATTTATTTATTACCAGAATAATTTGTCCCTGTCAAGTACAATAGAACACTGAACTGCACATGCCCTGTATTGATGGGTTTCGCTCTGGAAGTGTTAGGTTGATCAGTTTTATATAAAAAAAGCAGCAATCTCTGTGCAATGTCTGTGCTCAGGGATGCTGAAAGAAAGTAGCTGCTTCTCTGCAACCAGTATTGGGACATGACAAACTGGCAAAAATGTGTTAGACAGTAGGACTGTCAAAAAAAACAAAAAACAAAACATGGCATTCCCCAAGAGTTTGTGTTTGCTGTTTACATGTATTTCAGCACAAGAAGTAGGAAAACTAATTCACTTTCTTATTTAAAAGTTGTTTACATCAAAAAACCAACAGATTTTCTGAAGTGTAATGTAAATAATTTTAGTACATAAAATAATTGAGACTATGAAGTAAGAGTTTTGCACTATCCCCAAGCTCATTAAAATGAAAGACTTCCATGGTGTTGGAAAGGATTTGGTCCATCTTCTTCAGGGTTTCAAGAGCTGACACAAACGTCTCTCTTTGGAGGTGCTCTGCTCTGCTCACTAAAGCAGAAATGACCACATACAGCTTTCAGAATCCCCTGACCACAGATTTGCATTATCTCATTAGTGAGCAGTACTAATGAAAGCTTTTGTTTCCTTGGCCAGACTGACCTAGCTTTCCATCAGCTTACAGCCATCAGGCTAATCCTAAAACGTGACACTACCTATGGCTTCAGTCATTTTTAAATCTCTGATTATGGGGAGGAGATTTTACTGTGTGTGGGTATCCCGATCTGCATTGCTGTAATGTTCCTGTTCTGCTCACGTTCCTTCAGCTGCAGAGAGCACTGAGAGTGAAGTTTGCCATGCAGACCCATCAGTTCCCTACCTGCCTTTCTTCCTGACCTCTTTGCACTGTACCTGATGCACTTTATATAGTGTTTGGTGTAATTTGATGTTCTTAACCTGGAATTGTAGGGATTTTTCTTGTACCAGCAGAACTGGAATTTTGACCCAAATTAATTTCATTGTATCATAAATAGTGCAATTATCAAGGGGCTTTGAATTTTTGAGCAGGAAAAAGGGATTGAATACTGCCAGTTTAAGAGACTTTCTCTGTTACTGACCAATGTTTGTTTACAACTAAAACAAAAATAAAGTATTATGACTGTTAATATATTTTCAGTTTATTTTTTATCTCAGCAGAGCTAGGGTTCTCTTTCTAGACTTGTACTTTGCTTTTGGCTATGCTTAGTGATTAGAAGGGGGGTAATTGTTCTGTCATGCCAAATTTATGTGTTACTGAGTATGCTCAATATTTAGATCAACTGGAATGTCACATCTTTAGAAGTCCCCCCAGCAGCTAGGTAGCCTAGGTAGTTCAGCCTCATGCATGTACTCAGTAATCCTCTTTAGGGAGCTTTGCAAGTTAATCTAACTCTCCCTTACAAGCCTCCCTTTGAGACAGCTAAATGAGCTTTAGTTTCCTCATTTTTTAGAGATCAGCTGAGAAGTATAAATTACTTGCTCAAGGTCAAAGAGAGTGGATGCATGTCTATGGAAATGTTTAGTCAATATGTCTTATGTTAAATCTACAATTAGACTTTTTGAGAAGTGCATTGACCTGCAAGAGCAAAAATATTTAACACCAGAGACACTTTCCTGCTTTTTAAAAAAATAGTTTCTCTTGCTCCTGAAACCACTTTAAGATCAAAGAATGACACACAGAAAGCAGGCCAAGGATCTAGTGGTAGGTAACATTCTCCTGCTACATTATAGTTGTGGATTTAGCTTCATCATTGGGATGCAACATAAAGAGGAAGGGGGGAAAAAAGTAGAGTGCCAAGGAGAAACACAAAGGAACTTTTTAAAATTCTACCTGGACTGAATTCTCTACATTAGTGAGGCAGGTGCAGGCAACAACAACACCAAGTAAACTGATTCAGCATTTCTGAAAGAAGATATGGGGTCCTGTTGTAGAAGGAAAATGGCTTTATTTAGTATTGCTCAGAGGTAGCACAGGACTCATCTGCATAGACAGCATCCAGACAGGAAGAATTAAAATTAGCATTGGTTTTCCAAAACTGGCAGTTGGTCACAGTGGCAGGTTCATATGCAAGTCCCAAAACTTCCAGGCATTTTTTCAGAAGCAGAAGATAATCCTATGAGCTGTGGCACTTGGTTTCTGACTGCTTAACTCTTTCAGAAGTAATCTCTGATCACAGATTGCACTCCAGCAATTTGCACTCATGTAGCACTGGAGTTCCAAGGGAGCAGGCCCAGTGCTGTGTGGCCTGAGGCAGCTGCTTTGTGGAAGTGCAAGCTGTGTGGTCCTGCAGAGGCAGGCTGGCAGCCTTGGCTGGCAGCCAGGCACTGCCTGCCCCTAGCTGCTGGGCAGACAAACACAAGGATTTCTGTGCAAGTCTTATCTTCCTGTCCTGGAGCCAGCTTGACCATAATACCAAAATAGTCCTGCCTCCTGCTTCAGCTATTTAGCTCTAAGAAATTTGGTGTCATTTAAAGCTGAAGTCTCAGCTGAAGTGGTTTAATATTTTTTAACATGGTTGAGATGTTCCTTATTCATTCTGCTTATTTTCTAGGTTCTAAAGTAATTTAAAGTGCAGCTGGGGGGTTTACTGTGACAACTTTTACACCGTCTTTGTACAATGCTTCATGAGAGAGATGCTGTTTTTTTAATAACTTGTCTGTGCACAATTGCAGCCCTCCTGCAGCTTTTAACCTCCTAGTCACCTGCACCAAAACCTGGGTTCTCAGAAGATTTGCCAACCCCCAATTAACCTATGCAATCAGTGGGTATTAAGGGCCACGATACCTCAGTAGCTAAGGGTCCAGCTCCGTACAGAGCATGCAGAGAAAGTGATCCCATATAAAAACCTTTGCCTAATGCTTGGCACAAAAAGGCCAGGACCTGTTTCTGTGTGCTAGAGAGTATTTGTATTGCATAACTTCCCAGAAAATCTAATATCCCAAAGTATTTTTGCTCTGCCAGTTCAAAGGGTAGGAACTGAAAGTAATCTCACAGACCATAAGTTTAGAGTCCTACCTTATTACTATTGCTGTTAGGGAAAAAACAACCAAACTTTACTTAAAGTAATCCCTTGTTACGTCATAATCTAAACCTAAGACTGCAGCCTCCCTTTCTATTCTAAAGCCAGAGAACCATAGCCTTGAGCTGCTGTGTGAGATAACAAGCAGGTTGCTCCCTGCATGATGCTCGAATTCTCCAGCTAGGAAGAGGGACTGATTGCTTACAAATCTCAATCCTTAAGTGTAATATTCCAGAAATTCAAATTACGTTGTGCCCACAGAGCCATCCTTGGGCAGCTGAAGTATCAGTGTTGTACTCTTGAGGTCTCTCAGCAGTGCTGTTCCCTGGAGAAGCTTTGCTGGGCCCAGCCAGGGACACTCTTGGTGCAGCTCAGTCCCACTGGATGCCAAGGAGCTCACAGCTCACGCTCCAGAGCTTCTTTGCCGTCTCATCATCCCGACCACGTGGAGATACGTATGCTGGCTGGCAATCACTGTAAGACAAACATTCTTTTAATTCTTTCAAGTCCAAGATGTCTATCTGCATTAATACACTGAAATGTCCGTGTTAAGATTAGAGAGTTGTTCTCTATCAGCTTAATTCAAGACTAGTTCAAGAATGATGGGAGCTATCCAGCAAATGAGCAAGTGTTGGTGCTAAACCACCTTGAGAAAGATTTCTTTCCAACTAGCTAGGGAAGAACCTCTCCCAATGGCTCCAAGAACTGGCAAGCAAGTGGAGCTCTATCTCTTGTCTCAACTCTTAAAGAAACCTCACTAGTGTGCATTCTCATTAATACCACTAAAAAGGCACATAGGCTCCAACCAAGCTCTTCAGGAGCACATTTCCTAAAAATACTGCAAAAAAGTCACTCAAAACAGCCCTTCATTCTAAACTATTTATCCCACTGTATGCCCAAGAATAACACTGTAATACCCATATATGGTTACCCCCTTTCCATTATCATTTGAACTGTGGCTCCTTTATTCTCAGCTCCTCCAATCAGAAAGCATTCAGTCTGGAAAAGAAGTCCTGTGTTCTCAACTGTAATGCTGCAATAACTTACGAGTTTAAGAGCACAGAAGAAATGGCATCTTGTAAGGTTTCCATTCAGCTCAGTGTTTATAGATGGAGTCTTTAATATGCCTGAAATGGTGGACTCCCACCTGTCTCAGTGTGGCATGCAATTTTTATTCCTAATGTCTACACTTGTGTTTTATACTCTATGGCCTGGAAAGTGAAAAGGATTGTAGGCTAGTCCAGTGTAAATTGTGAATTAGTGTTGAAGCTTCTCATTTCCCACCAGGTCCAATACTCCCTTTTTTTAATGAGTTTAAATGCCACCAGTTTTCTATATTTTGGGATGCTATATTTTTATTCCAAGACAGGCAGTCAGGGAAAACTTAAGATGTCTATTTATATAATCAGGTCTGATTAAGATGGTACTAACTCCCAAATGAAGATCAGGCAATGATGTCATTACAGAGACTAATCTGGTCACAAATCACAAGAGGAAAGATCTGCAAAGAAACAATGGCTCCAAGAGCATCCATGTGAGGGAGGAGAAAAAGCCCCACGACTTTTCATATTTGTTCCCAAAAAACAGTATTGTTATAGTGCTCTACATGCAATGGGAAGCTGGCAGACATATCAGTGGGAATCTGTTTGAAAAGCAGTCTTCAAATATAGAATGATGATGACCTGAGACTGCTCTGGGCTGTGGTTTTGGTGATGGGAAAAGAAGAACAATGCAGGGTCCTGGAATGAGTCAAAGAAGTAAAAAAATAACAGGTTTTGTAAGGGGAGCTAAACAAGACCATTTCCATGACAGTGTGACAAACAGCCCAGCAAGAGTCCCTCCAGCTGGTGGGTCTATCACACTGGAGGATAAAGTTATTTGGTCACATGCCAGACCTGAAAATCTCACCTGTCGCTGCAGCTCCATCAGCTCTCCCAGCTCCCTGAGAGCACAGGCCCTTCTGCTCCAGTGGTGTAAAACTACGAAGGGAAATGAAGTGGTCTTCCCAGAATTGACTGAAGTGACCTAATTAACTACACAGTTCTACTGAAAAGTGATTTTCCCAGGTGTAAGGCAGGTCAGCATTAGAGCTCTGAGCATGTGACAGCCATTCCTGCACTTTGAGTACATTAATATTTCTAGCACTAAAGGACATGCTATTGTATGAAGTTTTGCACAGGTCAGGTGTTCTAACGTGATTACAACAGACCTGGAAGGGGTAATGCTCTATTTGTCACCCTCAGTCTTACCAGACAGCCTGTTACCTGGTCCCTTCTTAATGAACAATTACAGTAAGTCCCATATTCCTCAGCCAATCCAAGAGTATCACTTCCTGCTTGCACCCACCTGAAATACTGTCCTGTCACAGACTCCAGCTCCTCAGCTACTGCACAGTAGATACTGGTCTGAGCTCCTTCACAAGGTGTCTTCAAGAAGAAGGAGAATATCTTCCACAGCCAGGTCATTACAAACGAGTGCCGGACCAGATCCGAATACACAGACCCGGGATGGAGAGCGTTTGCTGTAACTTTAGTGCCTATGGCAAAATAAAGTAGTCCAGGACAAATCTGCATGGATCAAAGTGTCTTTAAAAGAAGGGTAATACACTCCTCAATTCTACCTGTAGATAATCAATAACTTAAAGGAGGAGTCCTTTAAGTGAAGTCCTCTGTAGTTATTGCATGCTGGATGTGATGGATACACTTGACATCTTAGCTAAATCAGCAATAATTTGGTATAGGCTCCAAAGAAGGTAAAGGTGTGAGCTGTAAATGGGCCAGAACTCATCTAGGAAATCCACAGAGGCAGTGAATATCAGTGCACATGCATTTGGAACACCCATCAGGCAGTTAACACAAGTAGCACATGGCTTTTCCAATACTCTTCCATCCAGGAACAAATAAGGTTGTGGAGTCTCACGTACCTTTCCCACTGTATGTAATTTGAACACAAGCCAACCACTCCATTCCATAAATATTAAGCCTAAGTAAGCCTTCTCTGAGCTCTCCCTGCTAGGAGATATGACTGTAGGGTGACAGTCTTCCCTTGAGCTGGCTCACCTCTCAAGGCTGCTCCTCAAGGCAGAGACCTTTTACCAACAGCAAACCTTTGGATGAGCCCAGCTGAACCTCAGCTCAAACTGCAACTGGACTACACAGCAGGTAACACCCCTGGAGCAGAGATGCCTCTCAAGGTTTGAGATTTCTTACCTGAGACTGAGAGCCTTCCTTAAGCAAGGCAGAGAGGCCCTTTGCTTGCAACAAATCTTTGGTAAGTGACTGATTGCTGCATTAATACTGAGGAAACATTACTAGTCCATGTAGCTACTCAATTATTGTAAACTTTGTATAGATAACTTCATTACTTGTCTTAGACTTGTAATTCCAAGTCTTAGTCTTGGACGACATAAATTGTCCAAGTCGGAGACTAAAATTGGACCTAGGCTCCCTAAGGAGTTCAAAAAGCATGGGGCTCCATGCTGAGCCTCATGATTCAACAGGAGGGTCTTCCTTACACAGTGTGTTTCCAGTCCTGTGTGAATCATTCTAACTTAATTCTAAATCAATTTTCCTTTGTATGTGTCTTCCATGTAGGTAACAGAGTGACTTTGCCATCATACTTTGTTAAGTCACCCTTTTATGACATCAGGTTAAAAACACTTTTGCTAATACCTTTGATGGCGATTCTTGAAGCAGTTTAAATCATTCATCCATTGCACTGGAGCATCCCCTGCTCCCTTCTAAACACAGGAGTCATTATGTGCCTTCTGCAAAACAAAGTGCTAGAGGGCCTGAGTGCTAAACCAGCAGCAGTTTTCAGCAGGCTTTTGAGAACACCTGCCTCTTTCGACTTACTCTAATAGTAATTTCCTGGGGAAGACGCTGTCTGTTGTAGTAAATAAATACTACTTAAGTTTATGAACAGGACTGAATGACACGACTGTGACAGATGTTGTGACTTACAAGGTACTGTCTAATCTTATTATGCTTGTTCTATGGGCCACCAACCTTTAAGGCAGCTGAGTGTGCATTAGGTTTTCTATTGGAGACTGCAGTTGTGGTTCTGTTTCCAGCTTCCATCCACATACCGCAACTGTCTGCATGGATGCAGCTAGTATTTGACAAGCACCACAGAAAAATGAGATGTCCTAAGCTACTAAACTCCTCTACCCTGTTGTTGTAAAGACAATCTGTGTTGTAAGTCTCCTGGTTCCACAGACAGGAGATACTTTCTTCCTGCAAAGAGCTCTCAGTGACATTTGCCTCAAACCATCCAATTTCTGCATAGAAATTGGAGCCCTTTCTTCAACCCGCTCTCCCCACCCACGCTGCTCGGAAAGCCAAGCAGACAGACACCCCTCCTGCCTCTGGAACTTGCCTTGCAGGCGCCTGGCCAGCTCACGGGTGAAGAGCACGTTGGCCAGTTTGCTGTGGCAGTAGGCAAGGCCGCGATTGTAGCTCTTCTCCCCCTGCAGATCATGGAAGCGGATTCGGCCACCGTGGTGAGCCAGTGAGGACACGTTCACGATGCGGGCAGGGGCGCACTGCTTCAGACGCTCCAGCAACAGGAAGGTCAAGAGAAAATGACCTAGGGGGGAGACGAAAGGTCATCCTTCTAGGAAGGGTTCTCCTGCTTGCTTATATGTGGTATCTTACTGCTGCCCTCATTTCAAGTCCAGAAAAAAGAAAATTTCTGACAAATTCCCCTGAATTAACATCTACACTTTTCTGGAGCCTTCAAGTTCTGCTCCTCATCTTCAAAAAGCTGGAGCTGTCATACTTTTCAAAATGTCCCAGGTGATACGTACAGATACATAACTGGATACATGATATGCAAATACACCACATTGTATCTCCAGAACTCTGACTCTGGCCCTCCATCCTTCCTGTAAAAGGAAGAATGAGGAAGAGAAAATCTGACAGCAGGATTTTCCTTTGGCATTTTGCAACAGATGTCAATGTTAGAAGAAGATGATCTTTGAAGGCAGTTCCAACCCAAACCATTTGACAATTCTGTGATTCCATATTGAGTGCAAACATGCTTCCACTGGCCTTACCAAGATGGTTGACTCCCAGCTGCATCTCAAAGCCATCAGCAGTCTTGGAGTAAGGGCATAACATTACCCCAGCATTATTAATGAGAATATGGAGTTCCTTCTCCTCTGTAAGAAACAACAGACATCCTTAAACAAGGAAACAGAGAATGCAGACAAGAAGGTAGCACAAGTCACCCCTTGCTGTCTGACTTGAGGCCACATCACTTTAAAAAAAGGATATGTGTCCTACCACAAACTAGCTCATGGCCTCTGACCAGTCCCCGCTATGAACCACAGTACCCAAGAGGTACAGAGACAAACAGGGCAGGGATTTGGTAATGGTTAGAACAGACAGCAGTCCTTGGCAAAATATTCTCAGTAAAAAGAAGAATCTAGAGACCGTACCTGCTAGAAATCTCTCAGCAAACTCCCGGATGGACTTCGTGTCAGCCAAATCCAGTTTTTTCGCAATGACTTCCTGGTTCCCTGTCTCAGCTCGGATTTCACTGGCTGCAGCTTCTGCCTTTGCTGTGTCTCTGCAGGCAATAATTACCCTTGCACCTGCAGGGAGGGGAGGGGGGAACAACACAAACAGGAACTGAGGTCACTGGAGCACACTGGATGATCAAGGCCATGGCAAGCAGGCTGACCATGCCTAGAAATGACAAACAATATATTGTTTCTTTAGGGAACTAGCATCAGCCAGGGGGGTGGCTGGGAGAGACAAAGCCTTTCCCACTCAAGTGTGAGTTACAGTCCTGCTGAAAGATGATTTCAGACCAGGCAAATGCACATCTTAAGTGCCTCTGTCCATGTTCTCCCAGGTCAGGGGTGCATACAACAACACTGTATGATAGGGTTGTTATCTGCCTCTATAATGGGAACATCAAGCCAGGACCAGATAAAGGTGATGGATTCCAGCCAAACTAATTCCTAAATGGATTGTGAACAGGTAGTTTAATCTTCTTACCAGTTAGCCAAATGACATTTACATCAAATTAGCTTGAAACATAACTAAAGTGGTGGACCTATGGCATTTCCCAGCTTCATACAAGCAGAGTGCAGGAACTTCCCCAGTCCTCTCAAATCATTTGCAATGCAACGCATTTTCATGTTCCCAGAGCACATTTTTGGAGTCCAAGCAATGAAAACAGTTGAGGAACTGGGAACTTGCACCTCAGTGGTTACAGCCTCTGAAGGAACAGCACTTGGGCTCATCTGCAGTAACTCTGGAATCCAGTTTAGTTTGTCTTCCTTAGCTCCAGAGAAGGGGCTACTGACAGAAGGCACAGCCGCTCCGGCTGCAGAGGGATGCCTGCCTGCACTTGCCTCTTCGTGCGAGGTCTCTGGCGGTCTCTTTCCCGATGCCTGTGTTGGCTCCTGTGATTATCACCACCTTCCCCTCCAGCCTTGCTGTCGACTTACACCGTCCTCCAGCGACATACCGCCTGCAAGAGGGGAGGCACCAGTCACTTCTGCCTCCTCAGCGGGCCCCGTCCGGGCTGAGCACCCAGAACCTGGGGATTCGCATCAACACTCGGGCTCACCGCTGCGCCCTGGCCCCAGGGAGTCGCGGGCGCCCCCACCTGAAGCGGCTGGTCACGACGCTATCGCGACCGGGACACCAGCACCGCGCCCCCAATCCCCGCGCTTTCCCGAGCGCGGCCCCGCCCTGGGCCCCGCCCCGTCCGTGCGTCAAGTGGGGCCACGGCTCCCATTGGCTGCTCCCGCGCGCCCCGGGGCCTTTCAGCCAATGGGCTGCGCCGCCGCGCCCTGAGGAGAACGCAAGCCCCGCCCCCTGCCGCGCCTCCGCGAGCGCGCCGGTGCCGGGACGGAGCCCGGGGAACGCGGCGGGCGGCGCCGGTGCTGAGCGAGCCCCGCAGCGCGGCAGTGTCACCGGGGCGCTGGAGCTGCGCAGGCCGGAATAGGTCCGACCCCAGTGCGGGCTGCAGAACGGGATTCCCGATGTTCGCGCTCCCGCCACACGCACACAGACACACACGGGCGCTGCTCTGCGGGGCTGAACATACGCGAAGGGCACGGGCTGCGCTCGGTAGGACGCACCTGATGTAGGGCGCTGCCACGAAAAGAAAGACGGGGACGGAGACGGCGGCGCCCAGCGCGGCTTCCCAGCAGTTGAGCATCGCTGCCGCCAGCTACCCACGCACCGCCAGCGCACGGCTCCCGGCAGCCCCCGCCCGCCCCGTTGGATCCGCCTCCGCCCCTCCCGCCTTGGCCTCGCCCACAGCAGCACCGCCACACCTCCACTGCCGGGCCGCGCCCCCGCCGGGAGCACCTGCGGGTGCGCCCGGAGCCCGCTGCCTTGTACTCCGACCTGGGTCCCTCGACACATTCTGAAACGCGCTCCTCAATTAAGGAGCCGAGAAATGTCTGCAGACACAGCGCAGCGGCGGCTGTGGGCAGTGTGTTTCAAACACATTTTTACAACTGGAACGCTGAGGTTCATGTCATTAACCCTGGCAAGGGGCATGCAACCTGGGCAGGCACCCAGGCCTGGAAGCAGCGCGGCGTGTCACGCCGGTACCGGGGAGCCCCGGGGTCGCACCGGTGCTGCCTGCCCGGGGCGCTCCGTGGCGGCGGCGGACGAGCGCCCCCGCGCGGTGCGGACACGGCCGCCTGGCCGGGACTACAGCTCCCAGCAGGCAGTGCGCGAGGCGGCCCCGGCGGCGGAAGTGCCTGGCAGGGGCAGGGCCGGGGGCGCAGGGGCTGTGGGACCATGGCGGGCCGCGGGTCCGCGTCCTCGGAGCACCTGGAGCGGCTGCACGAGATCTTCCGCGGGCTGCACGGGGACCTGCGGGCCGTCCCCGAGCGGCTGCGGGGCAGCGCGGCCGGTGAGGCGGGGAGGAGGAGTGGATGTTCCTCAGGGCCGGGCGGGGCCGCGGTCCCTCCGGCCTGGGCTGCCCCGCCGGCTGCGGGGCCGTGGCAGGAGTGTTGGGGTGCTTCTCGTCAGCCAGGCGTGTTCGAGCAGCTGGGACGGCAGCGTCCCTTCAAGGCTTTGTGGGGGGGGGTTGCAGTTGTGGGGGTTGGGGACGTCGCTGTGGTAGGCGCTTGCAGGGAGGAGGGGGGTGGCTCTGCCGTGTGGTGTTTTCAGCTGCTGCCGTGGCCTGGTGGCTTTGCAGGTGTGTGGCTTCACTGCCCTGGAGCTCCTCTGCTCTGGCAAATTTCAGCTCCGCTGGCAAGCAGTCCCGTGCTAGGTTCACAGCATCAGTCTCGGAGGAGGAGTTGTTATTTGGATGCTATTTCACGCTGTTTCTATTTGAACTGAAGAACAGGAGCTCAGGGGTGACCTCCTCGCTCTCCACGACCACCTGAAGGGAGGCGCAGCCAGGTGCGGGTTGGCCTCTTCTCCCGGGCAAGCAGGGACAGGACAAGACAAGAGTCTGTCAGTCTTAAGCTGCACCAGGAGGAGTTAAAGTTGGACATTATGGAGAACTTCTTCACTGAAGGGGTGATTAGACACTGGAATGAGCTGCCCAGGGAGGTGGTGGACCCCCCCATGGAGGTGTTTAAGGGAATACTGGATGTGGCACTCAGTGCCATGGTCTAGTTGACAAGGTGCTATTAGGTCAGGTTGGACTTGATGACTGCAAAGGTCTTTTCCAACCTAATTGATTCTGTGGTTCTGTAACAACTGCGGTGCTTTGGGGGTTTGGGGTTCTTGTCCCCCCCTTTTCTTAATTTGCTATGTTGGATTCACATTTAAAGCCTCATTGGCAGAAATAGAAGCAGTTTTTATTGTCAGAACTCCCCAGAAGCATCTGTAGATTTGTTGGAGAATGTTTGCACTTTAAATGACTGCTTTAAAAGTCTGGTTTGTGCACTGTGTTCTCACAAAATAGAGAAAACCTATCATTCTAGCCACACTAAGTTGTATTAGAAGCACAGCCTGGTTTTACGGGTATTCTTTGTACCACACCAGTGGGTAAAATGCTCTGACAGAACACTCCTCTGTAAGGATCTGTGCTTCTGATTCAGTCCTTGATGCTTGGCAGTGTTTTGAGAACCAGCAAGGGAAGCAATGTGACAAGGAGAATTTTGTCAGTGTCACTGAATGCCTCTGATTGAACCCTTCCCATGAGAAATGTAATCCACAAGCCACGGCTGTCATGAGCTGCTGCAGTTCAGCTCAGGTTTTGTACCCCAGTGATGGGCAAGGGCTGTCAGCCACGTTCTGCTGTAGTGTTCATTCTCCCACAGTTGATCAGTTTTATGTAAAGTCATAAAGACAGTTTGTTCAGAATATACCAGTCTGCACAGAGCTTGAAACACCTAATATCCTGTTTCTTGCCTGGCTTTCTGGTGTAATGAGTTAAATTCAGGGTCACAGTCCTTGTCATCAGCATTTCCAGGAAGTTTGCTACAAGAAAGGGGTTGAAACCCACAAATGACAACTTGCAAACCTGACTTAATTTCAGTAGTGGTCAGCAAGGATAAAAAACCTAAAAGAAGCAATACCTTTTCTGGTAGAAATCCTTATTTTCCTATAGAAAAGAGCATTATCAGTTTCTTGGTGAAGAAAAACTTTGTCAGGTCTCCTTGACACTGCAGTACGCGTGAGCAATGAAGTCTAAGCCATAGGCTTAAGCGGAGTATTTAGAGGCAGCTGTTTTTGCAATACCTGGGATTTTTTTTCAATAGATTGTAAATAATTGCAAGTTGAATTTGCTAAAGAATGCTAAAGAATATTAATACAGCTGTTCCATTCTTCAATTATTTTTGTTTGCTGCAAAAACTCTGGCTGTGTTTTTTGAAAGTGTTTCTAAGAGAGTTTAATATTTAGGAATTTGTCTGTCTGGTATAGTCATTCCGCTCTCCTAATGTTCTTTGTTTGCTTCTTGTACTTAGGAGGAGGGGAATATATATTTATTTTTTGAGTTATCTGATCCTGAAATATTCAGGAGGTGATAAAAGAGACCTTGGAATACTGTTCACATGCTCCAAAAGCAATAGAGAACCTGTAGTCCTTGGGACATCTTTGAGGGGAAGAGGTTTGGAAAAGCTGTTTCACTCCATATAAACAAATGACAAAGGGGAAACAGCCTGGATAAGTTTCAGATCATGTGTTTTCCTCTACATGAATTCAGTTAGCTGTACTTTCCAACTGCATCTCTTGGTAACTGATTGGAAATAAATCAGCTGAATGTTGATGAGCATGTGGGTAATGCTGCTGTGGCACAGGCACTGCTGCAGCATTTTAGAGTTCTGTCCTTGTGCTTTGAGTTGGGGTTCAATGCAGAGCGACACCAGGTGAACCTCTTGGTGTATTTTGGTGTTTCTGGATTCCAGCCACATCCACTAGAATGTTTTCAAGCCATGTTGGTCGATTTCTTGCTGGCCTGTAGACAAAAAGGTCTCAGGCTATTGCTGCTTGGCTTACCTAAACCATTCCATGATTCTATGCCTTTTGGAAGCTGGCATTTCTTTGGCTGCAAGCTCATAAGTGCAGCATCTTATTAGTCTGCACAGGAGAAATAAAGCAGGGAAATGCTGCTTTTCCAGATCTGTGATGGGTTTCCATGACTTTGAAACAGCAAAGTGGCTTTAAGAGGGCACTGCTTGAATCAGATTAGTGAAATGACTTGTATGAAACAAATTACTGACTTCCAAAGGCTGTTTTTCCACAGTTCATGTCCACGATTTCACGTGTAACCCAGCTAGACAAACAATGCATCAGCACAAATGTATATGGTGGCAAATCATGGAGGAAGTTGAGGATAGTGTATTTAAGAACCTCTTAAGTCAGCATTTCCTCCTGAATAAATTGGGATGTGAAACAGCATTTCCTGATACCAGCTGATGTGTAATATATTAAAAGTCATCATGTAGCTTAGTCTGTAATAGTTCTGTGTGCTGCGTGAGACCACAGCTACTTCTTTAGGAGATGGGTTTTAGTTCTGTCTTAAGTTCTCCACAGCTGAAATTCTGGGTTTAATCTGAATTTGAACTGAGAAGGAAAGCCTGCAGCTTAGGTGTGTTGTGTATGTGAGAGGAGCTATATACCAATGTTCTGAACACGCCAAGTTTTTTCTTATCTTCTGTTGAGATCTCAGTGGTTTAAAAGCTACAACTTTTGCAGAGGACTGTGCTTATCAAAGGGCATTATCAAGTGAGTTTTTTTACTGCAATGATGTTTTTATAATGTTGTGTGTAATTTTGTCTTTAATCAAGTTGGAGGAGTTTTACCAAGATGGCAGTCTACATTTTCTGCTGCCTAGAATTTTGTTTAAGACTGAATAATACTCTTTGGAGAAAGGTGAATTAAGCTAGGTGCATAGTTACCAGATTTATGATAGAATTTGGTTTTATTTGCAGTACTCTACAACAGTCCTCCGGTGTTCATCTTCAGTGCTTTTGCAAAAGATTACAGAACATGTGTTTTTGCTCAGTTGAGATAAGGAAAATTTTGGATTTAGACTTTCATTGATGGTGGATGTTAGAGAGATATGATAGTTTTTAACACATGAAAAATAACATGCCTTAAGGTTTTGTTTAAAAATAGAGTAACAGCAGTGAAACCCATTCTTTGGTCTCCAAAGCCCTAGGTACACAGATCTGGCTAAATTGCTGCCTCATACAACTGAAATGTCTAGTGTTGTTGGCTGATTCATGTCATTCCACAAGAGGGAAGCATTTGGGTTTTAGTCTGTGAACCTGAGGTGATACCTTGGTGGCATCTTTTATCTCACAGAACTCTGGAATGCTTATCCTGTGTACTTAGGTACTTTATGACCACAGGAATGCAAAGTGCCAGATCTGGCAGGACCTTCAGGTCTCACTTGAGAATGTAGATTGACCTGATGTTCTGTTCAAATCCAAATTATAGTTTCAGCCTTCAGTAACCTTGCCAACTGTTTCCAAAAAATAAGAAATGTATTTATGAGCTCTTTACCAATGTGTCTTCTTTGCTGTTCTTTCATACTAAATGTTTTTCAAGATGCAATTCTGTCAGTGGACATTGAAGGACAATGGGTCAGAAAAATATTTGAACAATTATTTCTTTTGTCTACCAGAGGCAGTGTTCAGCATTTGGAAGAGCGATTTCTGCTCTTGCCCCATTCTCATCTAAAAAGTCATAAGAACAAGCTGTTCCCATTGAGATAAATTTGACCTGGTGCTTTGCAGCCAGCTTCCTTGTCTGTGGCAGCTTCCTTGTTTTTAATGGATTGAGTTGGAGTTCTGTTGGCATTTCTCCATAGTTTATCTGATATACTGCTTTTACTTTCCCAGAGGAGAAGAAGAAGCTGGTTCGAGAATTCGAAGAGAAGCAGCGTGAAGCCAACGAGACGGTGAGTGTGAGGCTTCCAGCCTTCCTGATGGCTGGAAGACTGCTGCCTTAAAAAGGACAGCACTTACAAATGTTACTTTTTTATGGATCCTATTCTGCAGGCGAGAGTTTAAGTTTTTTACTGTTTGATGATTGATCTGATAGGTGTGCCTGTGTTTGTTAAGACCATTCTATATACTTAAATGCATACATAAATATAGACACATATTCTTACACGTTTTTTGAGGAGTTTTTGAATGCTCAGTTTTGATAACTGCTTTCACTTTGTTGAAAAAGTAGAGCGGTGGAGGTGCAATTAAAATTGCTAGAGGTTTTAGGGCAGGCATGTAGAGAACCTGCTGCCTGGGGTTTTTATTGCCCTACTGTCTTTTTTCATGTCAGCCTGCTAAGCCTTTTCAGGTCTTAGCCTGTCTGATCTTTCTGGAGTAGCTAAAGTCTTGCTGGACAGCAGGTGATATGGAACAGCACCAGAAAAGGCATGTGACTTGTCTTTTAAAACAAGACATTATGAATTAAGCTTTCTTTTCATATTTCAGTATGCAGTTTGTTAGGTTGTGTTTTAGTCACAGCTGAGCATGATACTTTATTCCCCTAACTTACTGGGGTTTATTGACTGCTACCTCTAGGTGGTGATGTATGAGATGTGGAGCTCCTGCTGTGAGAGCTCATGTTGGCATACAGCTTTAAGCATTTTGAATTTGTTACAGCTGTCACCAGAAGTTGATGTGAAAATTCATGCATCCAGAATCTCGGGGCTTGCAGATTGTAACTCCAGTTGCTAAGCCTGGATGTTCAGAGCATGAATTTAGTGCTGTGCCTACCCATGCAGTAGATCTGAATGAAGAGATGGCTGAGGTACTCAGCATCTTGTTTACCTCAATCTTCAATGGTAACCTCTTTTCCCACATCTCTTGGGTTAGTGGACTGCCATGCCAGAACCGTGGGAGCAAATTCCCTCCTTTAGGGGATGACCAGATTCATAGGCACATGAGAAACCTGAACATACTACATCTATGGGACCTGATGAGATGCATCCCAGAGTCCTGAGGGAATTGGCTGATGTAGTTGCTAAGCTACTGTCCATGCATTTGAAAAAGTCAAAGCAATCAGGTGGAGTCCCAGGTGATGCTCCACCAGGGAGATGTCCCTGGATGTCCTATCCCTGGAAGTATTCAAGGACAGTATTCAACCTGGTCTAGTGGAAGGTGTCTTTACCCATGGCAGGAGTGTTGGAACAAGGCGGTCTTTAAGGTCTGTTCCAACCCAAACCATCCTATGATTCTGTCTCTGATGCACAGATGTAATAGAAAGCTGATACCCATCCTATAAATGCTTAAATGATAAGAAAGCGAGAATTGCAAATTTTGAAATTTAGTGTGATATTTTAGGGGAAAAAAATCAAGCATTTAAGCTTGGGATTTTTTTTATTGCAGTGTTGTGTATCTGAAAATACACATGGGCTCAACAGCATTGGATAGCGTGGTGTACTCAGTGGGGTGTGGGGTTTAGGGTTATCCCCCTCAGCCAGTCCAACACAAACATGTGAATCCTTTCAGCTGCTGCTGAGAATGGATTTGGTGCTTTAAAGAATAAACATGCTTTCTTTTGTTGAAGCTGCGGGAAATGGAGGAAGAGCTGAAGTACGCTCCTGTGCCTTTCCGCAACCAAATGATGAGCAAGATCCGAGCCTACAGAAGAGACCTGTCCATGTTTCAGAGGGAGATGAGAAGCACAGATTTGGGGTTGGGCCGTGGAAACCAAGGCGATACAAAATATGGAATCTTTGCCACAGAAAATGAACAGAGTGTAAGGATTAGATGTAAATTTTATCTAACTGTGCTGTGATTGTGCAAGAGCAGTATCGCAGGTGCATTGTTTACATGTTTCTACTATGAGCCACCTCTGTGCTTTTATAAGTCCCTGTATATCTCTCTGCATGTAACATGAATATCTCAGGGAGGAGAAAGAACACCTGGAACTCGGAGGAGAACTTTTCTGTTCTAAAACAGAGATAGCAATGTAATCAAAATGGAACTCATTGGAAGACATGTGGTCAGTAACTTGTGCAACGTTCTGTATCAAAACTCTTCGTTTAATTATTCCACAGGTTTCCCTTCCTACAGAAGGGAAAACACAGAAGTGATGCTACTTAATGCAAAAAAAGGTTAACTCACCTGGTTCTAATCTCCAAAACTAGCAAAGTGTGAATCATGCATTGTATAGGTTCTTTGGTAGAATTATCTTTTAAGTGATTTTAGTGTAAATAATTTCAAGAAAATATAAGGATTTTTCCTCTAGCACTTTTTTCACTATGGTTTTGCCGCTGCAATGCAAAAAGTACACCAATTTCTTGTTTACCACATAGGCTGAGATATCTGAGCTAGTGAGACTGAATCTTCTTATTGTCTTCAAAGTGCTGTCATCTGTACAGAAAGTTCATGGAGGTGGGCTTTTCATTTTTCTGCCTTAGATGAAGCCAGTTTTGAGGGGGGTTCTTTGCTTAGTATTTCCTTCTGCTGCAGTTTGGGAAATTTTTGCATTTGATTCCCCTTGACTGATTACTCTAAAACCTGAGAAGCAGGGTGATAGATTAGACTTTCTGAAGCTTAAGAAAACACTTTATTTTGAGCTACCTTCTGACCCCAAGGTCAGCAAACATTCCTTATCCTCTAGACCAGGCTACTGGCATGAAAAGAGGATCTTTGTTACTTAGCAGTCCATCTGTTAGTGCTGTTTGTTCCTAATCCTTTTGACTGTAAACTCTTAAAGATTTCTGTGGCAACCAACTGTGAAGTCAAAAATAAGGCTGACTTTAGATATGAATGGAAGTAAAAGTTAGCATCTGGAAAAGAAAGGTACTATTTTCATGTAAATGTTCTTTGATGGAAAAGTAAATTGCTACAAAGACAGTAAAGACAGTTTTTTGGAACTGTTTTAACTCTTCAATGTTGTATCCTTTTTAGAGATTTAACCAGATTTGGTCATAATTTTACAAAGAGAACAAGGCTCGGCCAAAATTAACCAGGCTGCATCAGTTAACGTAAGGAGTGTGTACAGCTAATACAATGAATGACCTATGGAGTCACATCCTAACTTTTTAATGCCACAAGCCTAATACTTCTGTCTTTGTGCTTAATAGTTAAGCATCCATTATTTTTCAGACTAACCTGCAGTCCCAGAGGGTGCTGCTGCTCCAGGGCACAGACAGTCTGAACCGAGCCAGTGAGAGCATCGAGCGCTCGCACCGCATCGCTGCCGAAACCGACCAGATCGGCACGGATATCATCGAGGAGCTCGGGGAGCAGCGGGAGCAGCTGGAGCGCACCAAGGGCAGGGTGAGCAGGAAAGTGGGCATTGCTTTGAAACAGTCTGCTCTTACTTAGTGAGAACTCTATGCCACCAATTACTGTCAGGGACCTTCCCAGGCATAGTCATCCGATTGGATAGCTCTACAGACCAAATTCAGGCTGCCACATGTTTATTTGTTCTCATAAAAGAGAAATAATTGCCGTAGAAGGATCCAAAGAATGGTGGTAAAATGTCTGCTGCTGTGTCTGTGCAAGATGGAATATTAGACCTATAGATCTGCTAGAAAAAATAGAATTACTGAAAAAGTTGCAGATTAGAAGGAGTTGCCTTGTAACTAGATTACTAGTTAAAGTTAAGATTTTGGAAGCAGTTACCAAGTTTTTGTAACGAAATTAAATTTAGTAGAAGAGTACTTACTTAATTACTAGCTTTCCAATATGTGCAGGGAGGGCGAAAATGCCAGACAAGGTGTCTATTCCTCATCCTTGGTTCAAGAAGCTCTGCTTCTGCTGTGAAAGCTTCAAAAACTAGTTCACTTGTTTTGTTTACACACGTATGCAAAACTGACAGTTTGATTTTTGAACTAACAAACTGATGGGATTTTCTGTGTGTGCAAGGGATCCCGAGTGTAAAGCTTTTAGGTGAGTGACTTCAGGGGACACCAAGTTTGGCAAAGAAGCCCACTCAGCCAAAGCAAAAAGCATACCCCTGCTTTTGCGAGTTCTTTCTACTCATTGCAACAAAGCCTGTAGCTTTTTAGTTTAGTAGTTTTGTAATTTCAGTCAGAATTTGATTTGTCCTGTTCCAAAATTTGGGTTAGAAAGCAGGAAAGGAAATTGATCTTAAGATTTGTAGGTATAGTTTTTGTCCTTCAGCTGATAAAAAGTATTACAGTCCTTCAGGCATCACAGTCTCTCAACAGATCATTCACAGAAGCATGGAATTGTTTAGGTTGGAAGAGGCTTCAGAGATCATTGAGTCCAACTGTTAACCCATCACTGCTGTGTTCATCTCTAAACAGGGTCTGTGACTTCTCTTGTGAGCCTCTTAGGCAATGAATTGTGGAATTGTGTGAACCACACATTCCAACTGGAAACAGACTTTCTTCTTACTTGGTCTTTCGCAGTGAAGATTGGAAATCTACTAAGCTCCCAATGGACTTGATAGTTTTTTTCCCAGCTTTGTCCAGTGCATCTCAGTGCAAATAAATATACAAGCAGCTTTGCATTTGAGGGCAATATGTTACACTACAGAGGAATTGTGCAGGCATGTGTCTGTGATATAAGTGACCTGGCTTACCCTTCACTTCCTTAGAATGTTTGGAATAGTGAAATCTTACCTGGACACCAGTGGCCATGTATCATGAATTGTGTCTGTGAAGCAGCAGCTTTTTTAGTTGTCTAAATCCTCACTTCATTGCATGTTTCTTAATAGCTGACTGGGTATGCTGGGCAGTTCATTTCTGGGCAATACAAAGCTGAAATGGATTATCCATTAACAGCTCAGAGCTTGTACCCACTGGGTCACTTAGACCTCTGAGTGCAACACAGTTCTTTCTTTGATAGAACTTGAGCAGCATTTCAGACACTTTGATATGCACTGGGGTGAACACATCAGTATCACTTTCTTCTGGTGTTAACAGAAATGAAACTTAATGAAAGAAGTTAATACCACTTTTCTGATATTTGTATATCAATTAAAGAGGCAGAAAGTGGTCTCAAATTGCATGACTTTGTATGTATCTAAGGGAAACTATACAGAAGTCTTAATTTCTCCTTGGAAAAGAGGCAATGCTTCCAGCTGCTGTTGTGGGTAGAAAACAATGCTGTGTCTCAATTTTGAGAGGACATGGTCATCCTGTCCTGTAATTCATTGCAGCATTTCAACACCAGCTGTTTTCACATGCATCTTTCCAGAGTTGATGTGTGCTTGTTTAACTGATGAGTAACTTCTGTCTCTCCTCAGTTGGTGAATACCAGTGAGAACTTGAGCAAGAGTCGCAAGATTCTGCGCTCAATGTCCCGGAGGTGAGTGGTGTACAGGCTGTTGAACAGCACTGACTGTATGCTGTTTGGTCAGGGTGATGTGAGGTCTTTAACCATCCAAACCATGGTGAGGACAGAAGCAAGTTACAGTGACTTGCTCATGGTGCCTTCAGGTGCCCCTCATTCAGGTTGGGAAAGGCTGTGCCACAAATCACTGCAGCATTGGGTGGGTTACATGCCTGATGACACAGACTAATCTGTTTAGCCTACACCAATGCCCTTGAGCAGTTAGTCCTAGGCTGGCCCATGAGACACTCTGAGCTGGACCATGTATGATATTTTGATGGCTAAAACCTTGGATTCTTAAGTGGATTTGCAGTTTAGCTATGTTTTTTAATTAGCCTTAAAAACCCAGTTCATAGATTGTATTGCCAGCAGGTACTTATCTCCTCACAACCTTTCCTTTATGCCTATTGCCAAAGGAAGTTGTGATAACTCTCTAGTTTTCAGTAGTAAAAGTACTTTATTATTTTGAGATTTTAGTTTTCCTTCAGCAACATAGTTCCAAGTAAAAGCACCACCATGAGGGCATGAGGGTTTTTAGCACAGGACTTCAGGTATTGTTTTCCTTTTTACTTGACTGAAGGAGTAGGCACACAGAGCAATGATCTGCCTTCTGTGGGACAGGGGAAGAGGAACAGAACTGCTACTGCTGCAACAGGAGATTCAAACAGGGTAGTGAACTATTGAGTTTGGCCCTTTCTGCTTGTTAAGAGCTTTTTGAAAAGCACAGTGTGGTTTCGCCAAAACAGGGAAGGGAAGATGGGGATCTGGATCTAGAATACGCTTTCATAAACAAGCTAGGAAAAAAACCCTTGGATTTTTATTTTTTAACTCTAGAATAACCACAAATAAGTTGCTGCTGTCAATTATCATCATCCTGGAACTGGCCATCCTAGGAGGTGTGGTCTACTACAAGTTCTTTCGCAAGAAATGAACCTTCATGAGCAAGATGAGCTTTTCCATGGGCTGTCTGCTCCCTTCGATTGTCTGAGGGTTGAACTGAGTCATAAGACAGCACATTCAACTGAAACTGTACTGACACTTGAAAGACAGAGAATGGGAGTGAAAAGAAACAGGCTTGAACTACTGGTAAGATTAATAAGAAGGTAATAAATATTTTATTGTCTCATTTTGTATATACTTAACTAAGTGAATAAATCTTGCTATGTAATAAAGTAGCCACTGATCAATGGAAAAGCTAGTTTATTTAAAAACTGAGATGTTAACAGTATTTGCCAAGTGTTGACAATCTATCCACTCAAGTGCCTCAGCAGAGCTCTGTAGTGTCCAATATATCCAACATGGGTTCTTAAATCCTCACTTGCTCTTCACTGTCAGATTCATCTCAAGAGCTGGGAGTTCATCAAAAGCGATGTGTGCTCCTTCCCTTGTCTGCCCAAAGCACGTTGCTATCACATCGACTGCAAGGCGAGCAGTTGCTTTCACTGCCTCTTGAGAAGCTCCCAGCAGTGGATTGACTTCAACCATGTCTACAGCTGAAAGCATTCCTGTGAAAATTATTTGCAACTTTGTTACTCTGACAAAGGGTTAAGTCTTCTGCACGGTTTTGTTTGCAGCCTTTTATTCGTTGTAACAAGTCTGGTATTTGGGTTTGTGACTTGCTCTACTCCTTAGATAAGTAAGATTGGCACTCAAGGGATGAAGTTTGTTCTCAGATGCAAATTTGTGTTTTTAATTTGGTTCTTTCTTACATTGTCACTACCTCACTCACTCGTGCTTTCAGCATTTAGGAAAAACGTTTGATGTTCCATGCACATTTATGAGAGGAACATTTTTTCTCCCAGTCCAAAAATGAGGGGTTACAAAATAGTCTCACTTCACATTCTTTTGCTGTCTTGTTCATGAATCTATAGACTGCGGTCTGGTTGGGATTTTTTTAACCTTCTTTTACTGCAAATAATATTGGTTAAACATATTAAATAAAAACTTGATGGTAATAAGATGAAAAGTCCTCATATATTGAATCAACTGCAGTATATTTTATGAAAGCTTGATTTGTTAGTCTTGAATCCTAGAATGGAACTTCAAACTATTTAAGATTGTTTGCATCCAATTTTGTGTTACAAATGCCCATTTTCACATCTCACCTCCTGTGTTTAGGATTAGGGAACAGTATTACACATTTTTGACATTAGCTGTTAACATACTGCATATTTTCTTTTGCTAAGCTGAAGCTGTTAATGGTTAAGATGCTTCCAACACCAAGGGAATGGCCCAATCACAGGACTTCTTTTTCCCTTACTGAAGGCTGAATTGACTTTGCAGGCACCTCTGCTTTGACTACACTTACTATCTATTTATACCACAAAAAACATAGCCAGTATGAGCTCCGGGTAGTTTGTCCTGTCCTTGCTTAGCCCCGTACTGCTGGTGGTCCTACCTGTGTTGTGTATTTCCTCTGTGATGTACATGCCTTCTCTGTAAGTTAATCCACCTAGAACAGGAGTCCCCGTTGCTGGAGCCAGTGAGGGATCAAAAGCATCAATGTCAAAACTCAGGTGAATTGGTCTCTGTCTCCTGAGACAGAATAAAACAAGAAAAGCAATCTTAGAGCCTTACATTTTTTCTATGTGCATTTCTTACTGTCTAGGCTAATCAAAGTAGCATCAAGCTCCTTGAACCATGTCTCATGTACATTAAAAAGGCATCTACTCAGTGAGGATTTGGTTGAAGATAAGTACTTTAGTTCAAACCATCTTAACTGGTATTTGTCATCTTAGTGGAATGATGTAGAGAAGTGTATGATACAATCCAGCCTTTTCTCCTTTTGTACAGAAAGCCAGGGTGAAGGCTGAAACACTGATGTGCATGGCAGCTAGGATGGAGGAAGCACCAAGCTCAAGGATTTCACTGACAGTTCATCAAGATGAGCATTTTTCAGGTCAATACTTAAAGGCTGTATCCAAACCCTGCCATGTAGCCTAACTGCTGAAGTAGTAAAGGATAATCTCAAACCTAAAATGTTAGTTAGTTACTTACTATATCATCTGCAGCTGATGACAGCTTAATAAATTGGACACTGCTTGTCACTCACATGAATTATTTATGAGGCAGACTGCACACTTCCAACTACTGCAGATGCTCAGTAAGGAGAAGCATCTGGATTACCATCTTTACTTGGCACAGCTGCAGCTAGGAAGGGTGAGCACACCATTAGAAAACAGCTGCATGCAGCACAGGATCTAACCTGTGGCAGAGGTTACTCTAAGTGACCCTCTCCCAGCTTCTGTCATGATTTGCTCCCTGACCTGGTTCCCCAACCTTGAACAAGGGTCACAAAGGTGGCAGTAGTGAACTGCAGTAAGGGAGTGGTTAAAGTGAGCTTTACCAGCTGCACTGGCACTGGTAGCCATCATCAGGACATTGTGTGTGAGCAGTCCAAGGAGGAAGCCATCAAAAGCTTCCACTTCCCATACCAACAGCTCATTTCAAGTTACTGTCAAGTTGCTGTATGTATTTTTAAAAGTGTAAAGTCTATCCTGCACTCTGAGTTGATTCAAACATCTTGTCAAACTGCAGAATTACTTAACAGAACCAAACAGTATAAAACAGAATCACAACTGTAGTGAGTCATAACGTGTCTCAGCCATCTGCCAAACAGCATGAAATGGCTCCAGTGCTGAGGCTTCCCTGTATACTGGTCACTGTCACAGTTCTGTACAGCCACCTTACATCAAGTGACCTTCACTTCAATAACTTTCAGGAAAGCAGATGTTCAACAAGAGGAGTTTAAATTAGATAATAGTTCATTACCTGCCCATCAGTCGTTCAAAGGTTCTTTCCATAACTTTCTGAATTCCAAGGCGATCAATATCCCTCATGGAAAAATACTGGATGTCGAAGTTCTTCAAAATATAGCTGTGAAAATAATTTTTTTAAAACAAGCATTATTGGTTTAAGCTGAAATCTAGCAACCCTTATGAATGTAATTTCAAGCTTATTAATTCACCCTTTACAAAAATAGTTTAATCTAAACCAACTTACTACTCAGCAGGATCCACATCCCTCAAACCAATGTACACAATGTCAGATGCTGAAAGGCAGGGCTTTAGCCAGGAAAAGCCAGGAAGTTGTGGTACCTGCAGGCAAAGGTTTGGTATTAGGTCAGTTTAATGACATACTTAACAAAATGCTATTTAATGCTTCCCTGAAAACTTTGTATTGGTTTATAACATCATTTCTCTCTCTAAATAGAGAAACTTCAGCACTTGATGGTTTGGCTGATGTAATCAGTCCTTAACTTCATTCCTATGTTCAGCTGAGGTAAAATGATATGACTTTATCCTAGTTGAATGTCAGTGGATGAAGTTTTTAGCTCTTCTACATTTTCCAGTTTGAAGAGGAGGAGGAGGATAAAAAAAGCCTGAATCCACAAGCAATAGGTAATTTGCATCAGTGAGTGTAAGGAGGAATGCTAAATAGATACCCAGATGTAGAGCACTTACACAGGGCACGTAATGGTCATGCTCTGCAACTTACCCAGTGCATTATGCTTAGGTGGAAGAATGAAAACCAAGGCAGCTCTGTCTTTTTAGGAGAACTACCAAAGTAATGCAAACTTTAAAAAAAACGTATTAAACATGGATAAATTCAAAGTGGGAAGTTGAAAACAACAAAAAATAAAAGAGAGGGGAAAAGCAGGGCAGGAAGTTGGCCCTCCACAGTGGGCTACATAATGCTGGCTTTTGATGCAGAATTGAAGGGAGTAGGTCTGGCACAGCAACTGAAAGATGATGAGGTCTTTGTTTTTCAGCTTTGGTAATTAAGTAGTCACGGTATGGAATTATAAAACCTTTTGGTTAGTAACACTTACTAATTTTAAGAGTGATTTAAATTAACTCAAACTTCTCCTTCTCCCAGCTCTGAAAATGGCCACAGCCAACAGAGCTGTCAAGTAGCTAGAAGGTTTTGTTTCCCTCTTAGACTTCTCAATTACTAATTATCCTAATTACAATATTGGATGTTTTTAAAGGTAAACACACCCATAGCTATATTTAATTACATTGGGTTAAATTAGCACAGATTATAAAATGGATAATTGGAGACCACTAGGAAAAATAAATTCAGGTTTCAAAAATGAATTATGCAAAATTCATCATCACCACATCATAAACTGGGCACAGTAATGACATAATGGCATAACATTGTCAGATACTCTCTAGTATGAATGATTCAGTAGATTTAATACTGCAATTTCAATTATACCTCTTTCTCTGTATATAAATAAAATTGAATGTATTGACTGCCTTTGACAGGTTCTTTACATTGTTCCCATGGGAAAGGAGTTGCTGATAGTAAAGCCAGAGGGGCAGGCATTTTCATGGGAAGGTGTTAATAGCAGTTTGTGAGTTTGGACAGTTCCAGGAGCCCATAAGCAGTCAGGAAATGGAGGATGATATTTTTCTGTCCTATTAATGACTCAGGTGCTGTATTGGATGAGAGTAAGAAGGTGAGCTTGTGACAAGATCCCACAAACAGCACCATGCCTGAGCAGCTTGCCACTAAGCACAGCCTAATCTTATTCTTTCTTCACTGCTGCTGCTTGCAAGAAAGGTCTGCTCCCCCAGTGACCCCAGAAAGCTTACAGGTATTCTTTTAGCATGTCAAAAAATCCCAGTAATTGTAAAAAGTTACTGCTTTTCTATGCTGCTCAAGAACTGGAACCCAGCAGACCAATATTTGCTCCTTCCTCAGCTATCACAGAACTTTAGTTTTGTTCTGTTTCCCCACCAAGCCATAAACTGTTCACCTTAAGTGAGCTCTAAAATGCACAAAACTTTCTCTTATCTCCCTTGAGAAAGCGTGTACAGGTGCCAAAAAGGAAAAAAATATTACCCCCTTTAACTTATGGGCAAAAAAGTAGAAATACAGTAACCTTTTATATTAACCTTTTCACGTGCAGGGGGCATTCCAAAAAGCCCCATTAGTTTTGCATTACTTTGGGAATTCCAACACATTTGTAGAGAGCACATAAGAATGTCTAGAAAGAGTAAAGTATATAAAAGCACTAGATGACTCTATTGACTTGTGGATGGAAATAATTCAAAAGAATTTGCAGGAGAAAAAGCAGAACTTTATGGGATGACTGCAGTATTGCCATGTTGAACAGGAACTGATGCAGTGGTATCTTAGTAGCCATACAGATTTAAACATGCTTGTTCTTGCTTGGAAAGGGTATACTTCCAGCAACACAGCACCCCAAATTGGTCAGAGAAATGAGAAAATTAGGAGTAAATACTAGCAATGCAGAATGCCAAAATAATGCAGTCAGGTTTTCTGCAGCTCCAGCATCCATTCTAAAGAAGCAGTTGCTGATCCTGCCTCACTCTCCAGCCTAAGCTGCAGCAGAACTAGATTGTTGTATCAGAGTTCCACAGGTGCTGCTGGTGCCTGCCACAGCCCACAGCTAAGCCAGGCAGGATACCTCAGCCTTAGGCCAACCTACTGTTCAGCATCTTGACAGCAGTAAAAATGGGCCACATACATTTCATGTGCACCAGGAAACAGCTCTTTTTGATAATTTGACCTTTCCAAGAAAAAGGCTCTCTCTTTAAAAGCTCACTGCAAGCAGTTCCAGCTGTTTTGATTTGTAATATTTACAGTGGAGCCAACACCAGAGCAGCCAGTTAGGAGAGATCATAGAGGAACAGCCCCTGTCAGCCCCCAAGGTTGTCAAAACATGGAAGAGCCAAACTAAGCAGAAGCAGCATGTGAGGTACGCAGGAACCAGCTGCTCCTGGAGATGAGCTCAGCTGGGCTCATGGCAGGTTCCTGCTCAGCCTTAGCAACAATGCCCTCAATGACTCAGGAGCAGCACCAGAGTCAGCTGCTGTGTGCAGCTCACTGTGCAGCCCATGAGGGTGCAAACACAAAGAAAAGCTTTTTCTCATTGGTGTCTCTAAGTGTGTCTGTACCTGGGCTTACATGTGTTTGTGACACTTGTATTTATTTGTGCATGTATGTGCATGTGTACACACACAGTAAAGCATATTTTTCCTTGTACTCTGATAGAAAAGATCTGCATTTGCAGCAGGTAAGAAAGAACCTCACATCAGCAATGGTGCAATGCTCTGAGGTTGCCATGTAGGATAACTACAATCAGGATACTCACTTTATCTCGAAGCTCCCTTAGGAGAAATGAGAGAGGCTGTCCATGGAGGCTCCCAGATGGAGTTGTGAGAGGTGTGTTGATATCAGCATGTGCATCCACCCAGATCACCCCAAGGTGTGGGCGCTGCCGTGCATGGCCACTGACAGTACCAAGTGCCAAGCTGGAAGTACAGTAACAAAGTCTTTAGTCACCACTTCTCCTTCAGAACAACTACAAGGACAAAGGGGAGTCTCTCAGCTTCAGTCAGCTTCAGTGTTGTTACATTTTCACACATCAGACATCTGTGACAATAAAGGGAGCATCCCATTCAAACTGCATGGCATGCCACTGGTGTGATTCCGGGAGGCCAAGTAACTACAGGGCTACAGTAAGAGATAAGCCACAGCTCTCTGCTGTCACCCTTCCCACACACTTAATCTTCACCTGCTCTAGGGACAAATGCTCCAGAAAATCTAGCCTTTTTTTATTCTACTTGTGACACCATCCCCCACAATTCCTTCTTACATGCCCTACCATCTTCAACCAATTCTCAGACCAAAGGTTAGTGAAAAAGAGGAAAAAGATTCATGTTGTAAGATCTATTGCAAAATTGTCTGTGTGTAGGCATTACAAACGTATCCTAAGATGTGATGGGCAAAAGAGACACATCACTAAACATTGCGCAGTAAAGAAACTGAGCAGTTCCTCTGAAGGAACCTGATGACACAAACTTTCCCAACTGATCACAGACCAGTCTGGAACTAAGCAGAACTGTCTGAGAAGATCAGGTTCTTGTAGCTGTCTTCTGTGTTCCACCCTAAAAGCCCATCCCTAAGGTATTGCCAAGAAATGATCCCCAAGCTGTTCCCCAAGTCCTCTTGTTTTTTAAATTAAATTCTTGCACTCCAAGTGTTGACCTGCAGCATGAACCACTAATTGTTTTTAGGTCAGCTCACCTGTGATCACCTCCCAAAGTCACACATCTGTGTCCAGCAGCTACTGCTCTGCTCACTGCATCAGCCAGCATCTGGGTGGCCAAGCCCACCGAGCGTGGGTACAAAATCAGGTTGTTGTAAAGCTCATCGTTGGGAACTTGAGTGAAATTCAAATCTCCAAAGTCATGCACTTGGCATCCTGGGAACACAGCAACAAAAGGAGAGAGGGACTTATTTAAATACCTTCCCAGGGAAATGCTCAAAATCAGATGGGCACATATGAAAGGAACAGTGGAAAAGGAATGGATCCATTTGACTATTTGCATGGGATGCAACTGTCACAACATTACAAATTAGAAAGTTTAAGACAACATTATCAGCTTAAGCCAGATTTAATTTAGCAATGAGCTATGCCAATCATAAAAAGTCACTTAGAAATATTTCTAATTTTTAAAAAATTACTTCATTATAAACTCTGATGTGAAAAATTATAGTCTGCATTACCATCTTCCTTCCCATTTAGACAGGTTGTATACAGCCTCAAATAAGCTCAATGGCTTAAAGATTCCAATGATTACACATTTCACTAACTATAGCTACAGTTATTTTACATTTTAAAGGTCCCCAAAAATCCTGGCACAAAACTGCCAAGTAACAAGTAATACAATTTTCTTATAGTACTTCCAGGCAACTCCATTGGAGGATCCACTAGAACTTTATTAGGAGAACCTGTCCATTTTCTCAACACAAGATATTCTAGAAGGCATGGTAATTCTGGGACTTTGATCCCAAAACTCTTTGAGATCCTTTCATTGTCAGTTACAGCCTGATTGGCTGTTGAACCTGAGAACATTCTGGGTGTAAAACTCAGCCTTTCCTCTCAGAGACTCTCAGTTTGAGACAGGCCTCTCACTGCAGGCTCTGATGAAGGCAGTAAAGGCCCCAAGGTATTTACAGCTTCACCAACAGTGGCTTAATAAGACCACCCTGAATACCAGTCATGCCTGTCCCCTCTACTCCTCAGAAACACTAGGCTGTTTGCAGTTCAAAGCATCCAGGCCAGAGGTGACATTTGGTCTTTAGCCAGCCTGTGCTTAATGGGGCAATTTGAAAAAATTAAGGCAAGTCAACATGAAGAAACAGCCTTGGGGGTCTGGGTTCCTGCTTAATTTCCAGTAAGCCATTAGTCAAATGTCTAGGAAGCTGGCTCTGTGAATTTGCTTGGTGGATATTACATAAAAGCTTACTTGAGAAATACATGACTTCTTTATATTTTAAAAGGAGTTCTGACTGGTGAAATGAACGAAATTTATTGAGTCATTTGTACAGATTTTGTGCTGGGAAGTAGGCAAGCATACATTTTAGAGCAGGAACAGAGGTGGCCAGATATTGGGGTATTTAGAAATGAACCTGTGAGCTGAGCACAGCTGTTCGAGGAAGGATTGCATAGATGTCCCAGCAGCTCTGAGATAACACATTCTCTGCAGTGACTTAAAGCAGTAACCAGGACCATGACATACCACTGCCAGCTTTTCAGAAGGCAGCACAGGTACCCAACTGCTTTTTTTCCCTCCCTTAGACAATACCTAATTAAGCAACAGGATGAAGGCTCTGGAATTTTGAGCCCATTTTGTTCAGATTTGAATGTGCTATCTGATCTGTGACCACTACATTTTCTACCCCCTGTTAATTCCAGTGCTGTGCAGAAGCAGAAAAAAGTGAGTTCCAAGATGTTCAGAAAATGTTACAAGTTTTTTTTTCCATTTGCATCATCCTGCAAGGCTACTTCTCCCACATGTGCACACTGCTACACATTTCAGTATTTCAAAGTATGATGAAAGTACTTGAGCATGCCTGGGAGAAAAGTTTAAAGTATATAACAACGATCCAACTATGCCATCATTCCTTGCACTGATTCCTTGAAAGAATCAGTTAAAATTCTCCAGGTTATGCTCAAGGCAGGCCACATGTGGGAGATTTGAGCAAGTATATTTAGAGAAGTAGCAAGTGTTTAGTAGTTTCTACGTTATCCTGCCCACCTCCAAGATCCCACTGTAGGGCAAAAAGACTTGGTTCAGCTTCTGAATAAAAGACCCCATTTGTTTCTTAGGATCACATCAGGTTTATATAGCTTAACACTTTCTGATCCAGAATTCTGCAATCTTGTCCACTTTTTGAACACATGGTACTCGCAATTCCCTCTAATTATTTTGATAGAAAAGCCTAATGTCTGTTAAAGATGATAGATGTCTTCAGTTTTAGTTACCCTCTTCCAAAGTTCAGATAGGGTTCATGAACCTTGTAGCAGTTTCTTTTCTCAGCTTTGTGCATCCCTTGTCTCTAGGCCCACTGCACTTATGTGCTTGCAGAGGACAGCTCAGGTTTCCCAAGGTGATAAGGAATGTTTTCAGCCAGCTATCCAAAGGCTATCTGATTAATCTCAGAAGTACATGCTAATCCAATACTCAAGCACTAGTATCTTCTCTTTCTATTATTTCTTTTAATGGTGGCTAGTGTTTTGAAAACTGGGATTAAATGACCTTAGGGCAAAGGGAAAGCTTAGTGAATAAGTGCACAGAGAACGAAATTCACAGTGCTTAGATATGCCATGTAACCCAAAGTGTGGGAAGTGCATGTGTACACACAGTTTTTCAAATGACCAGATACTAGAGATGAAATCAACATGCACATTTGTCTTAATGGTACTGAACAAAGAAAAACAGTTAAATACATGAATAACTACTTCAATAATTTGACAGAGCTTCTATTTAGAATCTCAGCTATTAGTCTAAAACTTAAAGATCTGAATTGTTTTCCATTCCATCTGCCTGCTTGCACATATATTTAAATTTATTTCTTAAATCAAAGCTCTCTCAACTACATTATTTGTGCACAGAAATTGCTCAATGGATAGACATGCTGTACTGCTGCAAAATCTGGGGGATTTTGCTGTTATTTGGCCATTAGTGAAAGATTTTCTTATTTACCTCACCAAGCAATATCCATTTACCTTCTTTGGTAGCTGGGACA
Source organism: Emberiza elegans (assembly GCA_024865655.1). Lineage (NCBI taxonomy): Eukaryota > Metazoa > Chordata > Aves > Passeriformes > Fringillidae > Emberiza > Emberiza elegans. The sequence goes on along the minus strand of JALJVW010000139.1, from coordinate 21,397,738 downwards.
CTCTTTATTTTATATAGATATTAATATTTTATTTTGTATAGATACTAATACTTAGAAACAAAACAGCTTTTTAAATCAGCACCGAAAGTTAACATGAAGAATATATGGAGCCTTTTAAAAGGCAGTAGATTCAAGTTCTGAAAGGTAGAAAAAGCTATGAGCAGATAGGAAAGCCAGCTTCCTTACATTCATTAGAAAGCATAGCATTCACACCATTTGTCAGTGAAGCAGGTCAGGTCTAGCCAGGATTAAAGTTCTTTTAAATTGAAACATACCATAAGTACCATACAGTACTTAAGGAGTAAGCAGCACAGACATTTTGCTAGTGATGAAAGAACATAAAACTAAATGTGATCAAAAGTCTTTTGTTCACACTTTCAAACCCTACCAGAAGTACTTCAAAATGAAAAATATATTATGTTTGATTCATTAGTCAATTATCAACAGTGCAGGAAATTTATAACAACCAAATACATACAAGTCAGCTCCACCAACACTCTGGCTCGAGCAGAGATCCCTTTTTGAAATGAGGGAAACAGAAAAGCAGGCCTGAGTAATCTATTTCTGTTACAGAAGCTTGAAAGAGATACAAGGGAGATAAAGGTGCCAATCTGAGCAGGAACAACAGTGCAGTTACATAACTAATACTGCACATGCACAGCAGCCTGTCACAATGCACAATGAGCTCAGGAGTGCAATCCTCAGGGCTTCAATGCCCCCTCTGTCATCAGGGGTGCCTGGGGGCACATTTCAGCCAAAAAATTAATACATTAGCTTGAAATAGTTTGCATGGTAGGTCATTCCCAGGTTAATTTCTTTTGACCAGAACAGGTTAGGGAAAGATCACACAGGCATTCAACCTGCAGTCAGCTGTTATTTATCCAGCTTGCACAGCCAGAACCTTACTTGTATCAGGTAGAACAAATCTTCATTTTTCCTACTTAGGAGCCTTAGACTTTAAATTTAAAAAAATGAAAAAAAAAACCACCACACACAAAAAAGCCCACCAGAAACAAAACAAAAAAACCCAAAACACCAACAAACAAACAAACAAAACCACCAAAAAAACCCTACACCACCAAACAAACTCCAACAAATTAAGTATATACCTAAGAAAACTGTTCTCTGCATGCCTTTTCAAATTAGCAGTTGATGTATCAGTCATGCTCAACTCAGTTATTTTGCCATTAGTGAATGATTTTATAATCATAACACGTCCTTTAGCAAGCTGCATGACACGTCTGAAATTCATTTCCTAATGTCATGGTTTGAGCATCATAAGCAAAATACGCACAGTAGCCAGCAGTTACTACAGTAATTTCCCCGCACAGATTTAGAGAATTGTCCTCTGTAAAAACAGGCAGCTCATGTCAGGTGGCATTTCATTGGAAAACATCTGGGCAGCAGCACAGAAAGCCTCCCCCATCCTCTACTAGAAAATTGCACCAGCAACAGAAGCAGCAAACTTGATAGTAGGAGATTCATCTTTCCAAACCCAGGCTGTTTGCTGACATTGCCCCATGGCACATTCACATAATAAGTATAACAGCTCTTCAAGGCAGCAAATGGGAATTGGAACAAAAGCACAAGGAACATGGGATAGGATTCATCTCCCAACACTGCTGGTTTACACTGGGCATTTGTGAACTGGACTTTAAAAAAAAACCCAAAACCGAAATTAATGGGAAAAGTAAATCCTCTCCTGGATGAACTACTGTCAAAGGAATCTGGAAACCCTACAGTTACTAAACCTTCTTTCATACTATGTTATATATAAACTTGCTCGCATGCAAGCATCACTCCTGCAAACTGTTTTTCTCAGCTTATAGCACCATTTACTAAACTACCACAAACACATAAAGGCCTTTTAGGAATGACTATTATGAACAATGTTTATAGGCAAACTTAACATTTTACTTCACATGAATGAAACCAAGTTACTATCCTTCTTTTCAGTATAAACCCATTGGCTTATGGTGGGGACTTTGTAATCCTTTCTCACAGACACTGTCAAAATGTTACACAACAATGAACAAATAATTCAATTCCTTATGACCAATGCATTCTGAAGCTTTTTTTTTTTTTAAGGCAGTTTTAACCCTCCAGAATTATCCAGGACATTTGTGTATTACAACTACACAAACAAAGAGCATGCTTTCATTTTACATGAATAGGAAATTAGGCTAGCAAGGTTCCCACTGCAAGAGACAGACTTCTGCAGCCTAATTTACTCATAACCTGCTTGCTAGGAACTTCATTACACAGCATCTCCTCTTTAAACTGAACACATATTTGCTAGAAGACGTATAGGTATATATAGGTTGGATACACAGTTGATGGCTCAACAGATAACTAACAGATAACTAAAATTTCGCTTCCTAAAAGGCAGGTTCTTGTCTGAGCAATTCCCATCCTTTTATTTGAAATTTTGAAAGGTCTGGTTTAAGACAAAGTTTCTGTAGCTGTAAATATTACAAAAGGTTCATGTCCTACAAAAGCAATAAGCAAACCCAATTCCAACTGCTGCGCCAAGTTTGTAGTCAAGATGTCCCTTGCATAAAGGGAGCCAAAAATTATTTTTCCAACCCCAAATCAAGCAGCCACCTCATTTCCCTTTGAAAATGGTTTATAACTTTAATCTCTGATGAAATTCAGTGCAGTTGACCTTGAAAGGTCTTCAAAAACGTCAGTCTGAGGTGTTGGGAAACATTTGCACTGTGGCTTGCATCAGAGAGAAGGGTGCAGCTATTGCATCTGCCCCAGCACTACCAAACCCTGCACACATTTTAATTCCCTTCAAATAAGCTTAACCCAGACACAGCTCCTGACAACAACACCACAATGGGGCCCTTACAGCCATGAGGATCACAATGCCAAAAGAGCTTTCCTCAACAAGGAGCACCTTGTGCTTTAGATGGTTACAAAAGTAAACACTTACATTACATTCCTTAACCCAGGCAGGTAATATTTGAGAGGAAGGGAGAGTAAAATATATTAGAGATTACTGAAATTCTCTTCCTCCCTCTTAACCAGCTGGGAGAAACTAACATCTGACTGCTTCTTCATATACAAATGAAATCTGGTGGGTTGCTGGTCTGTGGGTTTTTGGTTTTGGTTTTTTTTTCATATTTAACTTCAGTGCTTCATTCCCTGCTTTTCAGCAGGTGGTGTTATAATAGAAATTTCCACCTTTCATCCAAAACTAGTCCTCCATACCATATTCACATAAGCACACACCTGCCATAGGTCTCTTGGTCTTGTGAGTCCACAACAAGACATTTGAATAAAGTTTCAAATGAGAAAGCAGTAATAGATCATGTGTACTGTAAAGCAGATCAAAATCCAACTCCTTACCTAATTTTTCCTCTGTCATCTCCCTTTGTGCATCCCCTTAGTAACTCCACTCCTTCAACAGAATTAATAGTAAAAAAATTAAACCAGAATGTAATCTAAATATACTCCAATCCCAAGAGAATTATATAGGTGGAGAAATTCAGCTAAGTCATGTATTAAAACTAATTTTATAATATGAAAATATCTAGGATGAAGGGTATCACTATAAATAAATAAATAAATAAAACCCCCAAGAGCTCTGTTCATTGGTCCTTCACCCTAGTCTCCCTTTATTTAAAGATCAGGAAGAAATAATTCAGGTTTTTCTGATCTTCACCAGCCTAGCTTTATTTTTAAAGGTATTTAAACTAAGCCGACACACAGAACAATTACAGTTAAAGCACCAAGTGACATTTGCCCCAAAATCACAAAGACTCTTTTAAAGCCAATTTCATAGAGTGCAACCTTGAGTATGCACCAGCCAAATGGGAGAGGCAAAATCAAACATCCAATCGATGGATGGCTGACACAAAGCTTTTCATTCCAAAGCAGACTCTGTGCTCCATCAGCATGGGGAAAGGAAGGGAATATCAGAACCAACTGACTGCAAGGACTGCTCTGACTATTTTCAGTGTTGCCATTTTTCTCCTGGCTTCCAAGGCTACCTGTAATCATGCAAATATCAAAGGTACAGCACTCAAAAGGATGAACTGCAGCTGCTGAGCAGAGCTGTGCACAGCAGAGCACCCTCCCCAGGGGAGCTCAGCCTCCCCTGCTCAAGGCAAGACAGCCAATGAGGTCTGTTGGGAAGATGCAACCTAAAAACTGCCTTAGTGGAGGCCTCCTCAAAGCAGCTCTCCTCCAAAACCCCAGCAGGGCTCCTTCTGCCTGCCAGCTCATCAGAGCCAGCTCCTGGCTGCCTTCCCCCACAGAGTGGAGCAGCACCTGCCCTTGATGCATTCTGACAAGTGGCACCATTTCAAAGACTCATCGCGCATGCAAGTTACAATCGGCCCCTTTGGCTGTGCTTTGATTTTTGACAAACCACTGGTCTTTGAAGGTAACCAATCATGGCTAATCCACATTTGAGAGGTAAACAAGAACAGCAGAGTCCCATGGATCTTTATCTCTGTATAAATAAAGAGGTAATTAAGTCTGGTTCCAGAAATAAGTTGCAGTACTACATAAGTATGTTGTACTGATATTATTAAACAGAACTGTTTGGGCATGCTTGTGTCTAAGGGAAAGGAAAGAGAAGAGGACTGCCATTTACCCATTTAGTTTCAGGGGAAAAGGAGGGGGAGAGGGTGTTCCTGGATTAAAAAAAAGTACCCCTATTTCTGCTTTGTAGGGAAGAAGAATTAGCTGTTAGTCTGACCTCTTTATGTTATATCCAAACTGATTTTTGGTCCTGAGGATGTTCCTAGCACATGAATACTTAGGTTTGACAGTACTAGCACCAGATGTGATCAGAAATAAAAATAGATGAACAGTAGCAGTTCTTACCTCAACAATGCAGAGATTTAACTAAATAGCATGCTGCTTAAATGCCAGCAGTTATTTCGAATTTTGCCTGTCTCCCACTTCATCAACAGCAGAAAATATAACTCAAAAAAAGCCAGATCTTGTTGTTATCTGTACAACAAATTTAGAGTTTATTGGAATTCTAGAGATTAGAGATATTTGACTGGCTGTATTAATATCTCTGTAAATTTAAAATACTGAGTTTTGAAGAGAAACAACTGAGGTAAAATCTAGTGCAAAACAAAGCTAGAATCTAATCCAAGAATTCAAGAATCCATTCCTGACAGATCTTTTTTCTAACATGTAAACCCAATTTCAGTCCAAATACAGGGCAAGCAGAATGGTACAGTTTGTCAAATTCTTCAGGGATACAGGCAACTTTTTAAACACATTTACTGGATGGACTGATGAACATTATTTTCCCAACAATGCAGCTGCAACTCTTGCCAGTCCAATGAATCCCAGCACCTATACTTATTTATATGTAATTGGTGCATAACTAAAAAACTGTTTATCTTCCTTCTAAACTCTTTACTGAAGATGATTTAGGTGGACAAAAAGGAGCTATGTAGAAGCAGCTGCCTCATGATTTATTAAGTGATACTAACCATATGAGCTATCTTGGTGAAGAAGCAAAGTTGAATTGCTAGTTCTGGCAGCAGATGTCAACAGGAGTCCAATGGTTTTGGTAGTGTAGCTCCAGAGACACGGGGATTAACAGCTCCACTCCTCTTTTAGAGGAGGTTACTCCTTCCTGAGTCACTACACTGACCTCATGAAAGCTATGGCTGAAGAATTTTTCTGGTCCAACAGAAGAATGGTGATATGATGCTCATTCTCTCTGACACATGCAGTTCCCCTCTGTGTGTAAGCCACACGTCTCCAGTTCACCAACTTGTCAAGCCAGCAACTCAGATCCAAACTTTGCTAATCAATTCTACAATAACCCAAATCCAAGCCTGACTAAGCTCAGCAGCCCAGCTGCATGCAGTTCTAAATAAAGACCAAAACATTTTAATTCAGCAATCAACAACAGTCAACATACAAGAATGAATACATGGGAAGAAATCTTACACTAAAGTTGTTCCCGTGCCAGCAGCAGCACAGATGCTCTAAGTCACCTCAAAGGCTACAGTAAGAAACAGTAGCTCTCTATTAAGTATAAAACTGAGTAAGGCCTTTCTCTCCTCAAGTAAGAGGATTAGGCAAAACTCTGGATTGAAGTTTGATCAGATTCTCTGCCTAATCTGCAGCAAACAGGAGAGGCCCAAGAAATTCTCACTTTAAAAACTTCATACTTTGCACCTTCAGTAGCTTATGCATCTGCCACCTATCTCCCCCACTCCTAGCCAAAAAAAGTCCTAAAGCCTCCATATATTGCACCCATTTCTGTTTACTGTTAGAGCAATACACAGACCTACATGCTTTACACCCTTTTCTCTCCCATGCCAAGGAGGTGTGGGTCTCTATTTTCACATCACACTTTTACTTCTTTGGCAACACGTCCTTCAAGATGATAATATTTTAGTTTCCCTTAGGAGAGGAAGCAAAGCCAAAAGACAAACATCCCCAAGGTGAACAAAAATCCAGACTAAGCTATACTTTAATTTACTCCTGCTAGACTCGCACACCCACTGCTTTTGGCGTGGGACTCCTGCTACAGTAACTCTGAGTACACCTTGAGCTACTACCAACTGGTAACTGATCTCTCTGCTCCTGACAAGGGGAAAAAAGTCAAATTGGTGGCTCAGATTAATCTCTGACAGTCTGGTACAGACTAGCAAGAACATCGGCCTCTGTGCTCCCTCCTCAGATTTCAGCCTAAGCAACAAGCAGTTCACAGGCAGTCATTGACTGAGGCAGGCAAGAAGTTACTATACCATGTAGGTATGGTCACAGAATCTTTCAAGGGAGGGATTGCTCTCCCCCCTCCAAAAAAAATTAAAATTGGAATAGCAGCTCAGAACACTGCAATAGGACTATGAAAGAAAAGAAATTAGGATAGGGTTAAAGGAACAATAAAATTCCACCACCACCACCCCCCAAATACACCAGACAGTGAAAGCAAAGTGGAAAACAATGGAAAAAGTGGAAACAAAAGCTTAGTGTTCTCACTCTTTCTGATATGGCTGGAGCACTATCAACAGAAGTCATTAAATAAGGCAGAAAAACATGTGAAGAGCCATGTGGCTGCTTCATATTCAAAGCAACAAACAAACATTGTATATGCATCTTACTACCCAAATGCTGCCTTTTGGAGAACCCTCCAGAGCACCTTCATTTTATACAGGTCGAGTTGAACTGGAATTACAAACAGAAAATGAGTAAATCAAAACTTAAAATAAACAAACTTTAACATTTCAGGCAAAGAGAAGAGTCTGATCACCAGAAATCTTTTCCATGTGAAAGACAGTGAGGGCAACTTTCAGAGTTACTGTTAATACAGAGGAATACTGCTTCTTTACCCCATCTGTATTTCTTTAGAAGGCCCAGAATCCAGCCTCACTCTTATACTGGGAAGCATCATTCCACATTTCATACCTGGTTTCAAACTGGTAATGACAAGGAAAATCAAGTTTATAGGACTCTTTCATATCCAAGCAGGGAATGGGGACATGTAACAAACACTTTCCATATGTACTCACACAAACCCTGTGGTCACAAATGCTTCAGAACTATCCAGTACAAATGAAGAAGCCCTGTGTCTTAGACAAATGATATTTATTTTTAAAGGAGAAACCTGGTCTGCTGCAATACAATTTGCCTGTTCCTGGAAAACAATCAAGAATCCATGAAAATTGTTAACTCCTATAATGAAACAGATAAATAGACTGTCCAAATTAATAATTAGAATCATACTGTGGCTCCATTCATACTGTGGTCTTCTTAAAAGTATGAGCAGAAAATTCATAGTGTTAGAAAGACAGAGAAAGCAGCTAAAGTTTTACTGCCAGTTCAGCATACCACAGGACTCCAAATAATGGCACTATTACAACAGTACTGCAGCCAAAGCCATCCTGGCATCCCAGAGAAGAAAAATAAGCAGCCCACATATAAAAACAATAACTTGTTAAGTTTCCATAAACAACAAATGTGTACTGTACAAAAGGCTGCATGGCAGCATCCTCCTCCATCCAGCACCCTCCCCTCAAGCAGATTGTCTTTGCACTGCAAGCCACTCCTCTGGGCATGCTGGTGACTGTCATCGTTGCAGGATGGGCCCCCACAGCAGAACCTGTTGCTAAAAGGGCTGCAGAGATTTAAGCAGCAATAGACATCAACACCACCTTAAAAAACAAACCACCCCCACCCCAGTGGTAGAACACACCAGCAATAGGAAACTGCAACTGCAGAAGGAAGAGCCTCTAAAAGCTGTAAGGGAACAGCAAGAAGATATCTCCATGTACATAACTGATGGATGAGTAAACAACCCATAAGAAACTAAGCAGTGAAAGTATTTGTTTAATTTAGTTTAGCTTGCTTCATTTCTATTCCCATAACATTTTGATGCTGAATCCAGAAAAGGCTTGAATTTCCCTTTCTACCTTCTACAAGCTCCTATTGAAAGTGAGCTTGTGTCAGGCAAATGAGAGGGCTTTTTCTTCTAGTTTTAAATGTTGTTGGGTTTTGTGGGTTTGGGGTTTTCATCAAAGAATTCTTACAAAGTGGAAACATTAGCTCTGAACCACTTGAAAGAGACCCCCAAGCCTTCCAGTATAAAATTCCATCATTGATACAAAATAATCTGCTGCCTACAGGCTTATTTAGAAGAGCATCCTCCTTTCAAACCTAGCAATTTGTTAGTTTCAAATAAACTTTAGGCTCAGTAACTATTCCAGTACAAATAAGCTCTTTTAGATGCTCTCTTGCACATTTCCTGAGGTTATAGCTCTCGTTCACTGAAATTCAAGTATTGCCAACGACGGCAAGTGTCTACTTTGCACAAAACAAGTGAGGAAAAGAGTATCTACTCATTTGGCTGCCAACTGGGACTTTTCAGCTTGTGAATCATAAGATATGCAGGATATGCCTGCAGGGCTGCACAGAACAATTGTTTCTGTTTTGAAGAGTTCTTAAATTCAGAATAAAATTGCTAGAAGGTTATTAGGCAATTATCTCTCTATGCATCTAATCCCCACTGACACTAACCACCCAGGGAGCAAATACAGGTTCTTTCTGTGGTCCATCCCCACAATCCATCCTCATCACACCATTTTCAGTAACACTCTTCAGATTAAAGATTCTCCAAGACACAGTTCAGCTTTACAAGTTTCTGTCCCTTGTGTCCTGTTTCTAGTAACTGTGGTACAGCTTTCTGCAGGTTTCAGCTTGTAGAAGTAATAGATGTGAGAAGCTGAATCACAATTAAGTGCATGGATTTACTAGCACAAAAAGACCAGAAACAGCCCGTTCACAGGGTGGTATTTGCAAGCGTTTTCAAAGACTCCACACAAGACCTCATGCATAAAACTGAGGACTTCTCCAGAAAATTCTGAATTTCATCACCCAAAAGCATACGAATCTTTTAGGAACAACCTGGTAACGAACACAGAAGGGAATAAAAAAGAAAAGGCAAAGCCCACAGTATGTGCTGTCCCGAGGATCACAGTTACTCGTCTGGATGCCATAAGCGCACACAGCGATGCAAAGAGGCTCTCGCTTCCCCGGCTCTCCCGGACTCAGCACGGGAGCAGCACACGCTCCATGTGCCGGAGCAGCGCTCGCTGCGCGTCCCGCTGTTCCGGGCAGCCGGAGCGCATCGCGGCCGGGGAGCCGGGACCACCGGCCGCTCTTTGTTCCGGGACCCCCGCAGGGCCCCGTGCGACTCCTCCCGTGTGGAATGCGGCGAGCCTCCCTGCCGGCACCTCCGCAAGGCTGCGGGCACCGCCGGGGCACGGTGCGCTCCGTGAGTCCCGGGAGGCAGGAGCCGTCTGCCCCCGCCGCAGCTGGCGGCTCAGTCACGCTGCCCCGAGAGGCGAGGGGGCGAGGGGGCGATGCGGGCAGCCCCGCCGCCGCCACCCCCGCCCGCCCGCCCGCCCGCCGCGCAGTGCTCACCGAGCCCGGCCAGCCGCTCCACCAGCCCCGCGGCGCGGAGGGTAGCGGGGCCGTGATCCACTCCCCGCCGTTTCTGCGAGACAAAGAGAGGGGAATGCGTCAGACAGCGCTGCCGGCAGCCAGGTGCGCAAGCCCCACCGGGGAGGGGGAGCCGGGCGACCGCGGCAGCCGGCGCCCTCCGCGATGCCCACCTGGCCCTTGGAGAGCGGGGCTCCCACCAGCGCCACGGAGTGCGCCCGGCGGCGCAGCTGGAGCGCGGTGTGCGGCTGGGTGTGGGGCTGGGCGCGGGGCAGGGCGCGGAGCAGGCGGGCGAGGGGCCCGCGCAGGACCATGGCGGGGCGATGCTGCTGCCGCACGCCGCCCGCGCCCCGCTCTCTTCAGCGCTCCGCGCCGCCCCCGCGCGCCGCCGCCCCGCCCCTCGCGCCCCCGCGCCGCCCGGCCAACGGCAGCGCGCGCGCACGGAGGTGTGTCCCGCCCCCCCCCCCCCCGCGCGGCCCCGCCCCTCTCCCCTCACGGCCGCCCGGGGTTTTTCCACTGCGGCCGCCTCGGCCTCCCGCCGGTGTGGCAGCGCTGCGGGGCCGCCGCCCCTTCACGGCCTCCCGCCGCACCCGCCGCAGGCCGAGGGCAGTCGCTGTCGCATCCGCCCCGCCGGGGCACAGGCGGGGGCTCGGAGACGAGCAGCGCCTCAGCCGGGCTCCCTGGCTGGCCGCAGCGAGCTCCGGGAGCCTCTGTGCAGGGACGCTGCTCCGTGGCTTCGCTGGAGAAACACGGGTGACGCTCATCACCTGATGGCCTTGATAAAGCAGTGCAGGACCACCTCTCCAGCACCTGCCTCGAATATTGATCTCGGAGCATCGTGGCTTGAGACGATTCTCAGAGATCTGCAGCTGTTCGTATTCGAGGCACATTTGAAGGATGATTAACAAATGAGTTAAAAACAAATTAAAGTCCCCACCTTTCCTTGCTGTGACAAGGCAACAGGACTCCCACTGTCGAATGTGCAGTCTTTCTGTACAAGCTTGAAAGAGAAGCTGACTGTTCATGACATGACGGAGCACAAAAATGGTTAAACAGGGAGTTGCCAGTGACACAAAAAAATCCAAGCATATTTTTGCTTTTTCCTCTTAAGATTTCCAAGTTCTCCCACCTCTATGTCAGTAACTCCCCCATGTCTTGTGAATGTGAATTATTGTTAACACACCTCCAGGAGCTCATGTTTCTTTTCTGTTCTGTTTACTGACCTGGCTGTTCACAGTGCTTTTACCTCTTCTACCTCCTACTCTGATTTTTCTTTCCCTTTCTTCCTGTCCCCACCTCTGAAGCTATCATACCAGCTGTCATAACTCCTGCTTATTTCCTTCAGTCCTTCTCACCTGCCATTTCAAACCTTTCTTTCCTCTTTTAAAAGCCTGTTTTCCATTTATTGGGGTTTTTCCACTTTTACTTCATTGATGAACTTGTTTCATCCTCTTTTGAACCTTCAGTATTTTCTTCTCCATTTCTGCAGTTCACTGTCTGCTGTTACTTTTTTCCCCTCCAGGCCAGCTCACCTTTTCTCTTCAGAGGAAGAGGAAAGCCCATCCCTCCACCTGGTCTCTTGTCTCATGGTGAGATCCTGGACATACTGCACAAGACTTCCCACGGATGGCAGCCATCAGCCACTCCTCCAGGCAAAGCAAAGACCTTGGTAGTGATTCTCTGATGCCCCTTGGTTCTTCATGTCCCTTAAGATGCCTTTGCTGTCCCTATGAGAACAAATTAACAATTTTTTTAATATATTAGTGTCCACCCAAGAGCTCTGATGATACCATGAATGAAGTAAATTGCTCACAAAAAGATGGCACCTGCAATTAAAGCTAACACTCAAAAAGAAGGGGGAAAAATAGAAAGGCCAAAGAAATCAGGATGGCAGTTTGGAAGTCACAGAGGTGTAGTTTTATATTACTGCCACGTAGTCACATGAAGTAATAAATGAAATGCATTAAAGGGAGCACAATAGAAAGACTCATTAAGACTCTGTATGCAAAGCCAAGTCTCCAATTTGTCATGTATTTAGATGGCAAGGGACCAGAAAGCTCTGCTTTAAACCTTGGGGAAAAAAATCCAAAGAGCTTATAGCTAAGCGTGGTACAGAGGAGAAAATACATTATTTGGAGTTGCAGATGGTAAGGACAAAGGGGGGAAAGAGAACCTTCTTGAGGACAGGAGGTTGCATGGGGAGCTCATAGAAACCTTCCAGTATCTAAAGGGGGCCTTGTGGGAAGCCAGAGAGAGACTTTTCATCAGGAATTGTAGTGATGGGACAAGGAGTAATGGAAAAAAGGGAAATTTAGGTTAGATATTAGGATTTTTTTTTTCCTTTGCATGGGGTTAGACACTGGACCAGGTTGCCCAAGGAGGTCGTGAATGCCCCAACCCTGGCAGTGTTTAAAGCAAGGTTGGGACAAAGCCTTGAGCAACCTGGTCTGGTGTGAGGTGTCCCTTTCCAAGGTGGTGATGTAGAACTAGATTAAGGTTCATTCCAACCCCTTAACAGTCCGCGATGCCATGAAAACCTCCGTCTCTTCATCACGGCAAGAAACACGTGCAGCACCACTAAAACGTGTGCCCTTTAAAACTTTAAAACATAAACAGAGGAAGCAAGCAATGAATTGTCAACGTGTGCAAACCTCAAAAAGCGCTGATGTCATCGGGATTAAGGACAGACGCCTGCCGAGGTACAACAAGCGGGACAGCCCCATTGGCAGCACCACCCTGCGGCCCGGAGCGAGCGAGCGGAGCCGCAGAGCCGGCCGCCGGCTCAGGCTCCTCCCGCGGGAGGCCGGCCGGCCCGGGCCCCGCCTGCCCGGCATGGCGGAGGAGCGGCGCTTTCTCTCGGCCTCCGGGGTGCCGATCGCGCTGCGGCGCCGCCAGCACAGCGCGTCCTGCCGGGAGCTGGCGGTGCGCGGCCCCCGCCTGCAGCTGCGCTCGCTCAGCGCCGCCACCTCCGCCGTCTGGCTGGCGGCCTACGGGCTCTTCGCGCTCTGCGAGGTACCGGCCCCGCCGCCGCCCTCGGGCCCCTCCGCGGCTCGGGCCCGGCTCGGCTGCGCCCCTCAGCCCGTGTCCGCTGTCGCACCGGGAACCAGGGGAGTCCCGCGGGCTGGGCAGCCTTGGCTAGCGGCGCCCGGGGCGTGGAGGGCGCCCGGAGCCCGTGGGAAGGCGCTCAGCGCCGCTCCGGGCATCCCCCGCGCCCCGGGGACGCCGAGCTGATGGGATGTGCTGGCAAAGGGAGAGCTGTGCCAGCCTCAAGGCCGCGGACTGCCACCTGCTTGCCCCGGTGTCTTCTTGGGTGCCTCTGTTGGTTTGTAGCCTCTTAGACAGGGTAGATGTATGTCTGTGTGCTGAATGATGCCTGGCACATACTTGGGACTCCAAATAAAACGTGCTCACTTGGAGAGATGAGTTGTGAGAATCTGAAAGTTAAGGAGACATTGAAGGGTGAATGATTTTTGATCCCCAAAAGGAATTTCTCTGAGTGACTCAAAGAGCACTGCACCATGAATGTCATCAATTTTCACAGCTTAGGCAGAAAGATGTTTGCAGTACAGATTTAAAAATCTGCTGATATCTAAACTAAGGCTTTTGGATTTATCAAAAACTGGACCCAGATCAGTTATGTCCAGACTGAATTCAGTAGCTTTACCAAAGAAGCTGGTCACTGTGACCCATGCTTTGACTGTTGCACATCTGTTTTTTTCAGTAATCTTTCCTAAGAAATGAAGATAGAGATTGCATTATAAGTCTGTTGTCAGGAGTCAGACAGGAATAGATGGCTCATGTCTGAGTTTCATTTTTTATGAAAGCATACACCACAGGCAGTGGTTACCACCCACTGCTTCCTGCTTGTCTTTACACACACTCCTGTAGCCTTCATGCAAGTGACTGCAATTCTTCCTTTTGCCAGGAAATCAGGTCTGAAAGTGTCTCTCTCTTTTTGTGGATTGCAGTGTCTGTACTTCATGACTGTTTTTTCCCCTGTGATAGCAAACTTTTGGAGAAGTCCAGTGTACTTCCTGAAGCCATGGCTTCTTTAGCTCACATGGTGGTACAGGCCCAGCTTGAATGGTGGGGTTGTGCAGTTCTGGTTCCTTAGGAAGTGTCAGTTATAACTCTCATTAGTGGGTAGGTGGCCTGTAGTTCTCTAAAACACATCCCAGAAACAGACTGTAGGTTTTGGACCTTTAGAATTTATTACCAAGTCTTCAGATGACTTACTGGGGACTATAGTGTCATCAGTTATATTTTAAAATGTCCCAGGATTCCAGCATGCAAAAGACATTGATCCTTAGAAAAAGTACAGGATAAAGCAGATTTTGTTTGGATTGGCATTTAAGGCAAAAAGAGGGTGAGGTTTGAACAAGTTTAGACTGGTAGTTCATAATAAGAAAGCCACCAGGGCAGTGTTTGTCCTGAAGGAGGGTTCTTCCACTGTGAAAATCCACCCTTGGTTCCTGTAAACATTTCACAACACTTTTTTGTCCGTGACATCATCTTTAGAAGTTGGCATAATACACTCTCATTGACACAACTGGCTTGTTTGGATTGAGATTTCTGCATTGAACTTGGAAGGGAAGAGAATTTTCTTGCAGTTTTTAATTTCAGCTCCCAGTTCTTTTAGTGCATACAGAAAAGACTGATTTAAACCTTACTACATATATATCAGCCAGCCAGGTGAATAAAAGGACTCTACCTAAGTAAAAATGCTTTGCACCTGTAGCTTTAATATACAATTCACTGTGCAATTTTATTTTCTCTAAAGCTGTGTTAAAGTAATTGTAAGACCAGAGCTCTGCCTTTTCTTGGCTTGTGTTACAGAACAGCATGGTGCTCTCTGCTGCCATCTTCATCACACTGATCGGCCTGATCATATACCTGCACTTCGTGAAGATTGACCAGGAATCCCTGCTGGTCATCGGCTCACTTGGCATTCAGGTGACTTCAGCCTATGCCTCAGGGAAAGAGAGCACAACCTTCATTGAGATGGGTCAAGTGAAGGATGTGGTTATCAATGAAGCCATCCATATGGTAATCATATAAAGTCTGTCTTCTCGTGTCTGGGCACACTCACAGCCAGTGTATTTTCATGAGCATGATTTACCAAAGCAATTAAACATGGCACCATCCATAGATTTACTGGCATCAGGATATCCCTTGGATAATGCCACTGCCATTGAGCTAGTGGGTTTAGTTCTTTCTGTTATGCTGTTCTTACAAATCCTGATGTCCAGCTCCATATGTAATCAAGATGGAGATGAGAACCTACGACAACACAAATGATGTTTTTTCCTGTTGCCGGGGTTTTCTGCAAAGCTCCTGTAGGAAAGCAGACCTTACCCTTCCAGCATGTGTGTGTTCTTTTCAGGTTAAAAACTCAATAAAAAAACCAGGCAAAATTATTTCTTTATTGAGTGAAAACTATTGATAAAAATTTGCAGACTTGACTGTGACCTGGCAGGATTTGCCTTCAGCCCAGTGAGTTGAAACAGATCCTATTCCTGTGCTAACTCCAGGCAGTTTGATAGCATTTTTATACTCCAATGATTTTTGTCTGTTTGTCTTGTAGCAAAAAGTTATCTACTACCTATGTATCCTCCTCCAGGACCCTGAAGATCCTCAGGGAGTATCTGAGGTTGTGCCACTCTTTCAGGTGAGTTTGAATGGTGGAGAGATCCAGGTGGTTGTCTCTGTGTGTGCATCAGTTGTCTAAACATATTTTTATTCTGCTACAGTAGCTGGTGACAGTTGCCTTTCCCTTGCTGGGCTGTCAGGGTGGGTGGCACTTGAAGTCTCACAGAATTACATACTAGGGATGGGTTTTTTCATTTGCTCTCCATTCAGGTAGCAGGGAGCTGTGTCAATCTGAACCTAGGCAGGAGTTGGCATGAACTAGAAGTCTTTGGCTCCCATAGGGTGCTGAGGATTTGTAGAGCTTTCTGTGCAATCCTGTGCTCAGTTACCACCATAACTCTGGCACTGTGCTGCAGTTGATTTTTCTCTTAGCTCTGTGTACCAAAAGTTCTCATAAATTCTCCTTGGCATTGGAATGACTTCCCCTGCCTGCCCTGCTGACAAAGATCATGGTACAAGCAGTGACCAATTTGTTTAATGTATCATAACTTGTTTGTGTTGCCATTACCTCGTCTCCTCTCTCTCTTCTCTTGCTAACGTGTTCTGACTGTTCATAATCCATTTTTGGAATGGATTTGCTTTGTGTATGTTCGTGCCTAACCCAACAGTGCCATTATCCATGAGGGGTGGTAAGCAGTACAGAGGTACCTCACTTCTTAGACTGCTGAGCTGTAGAGCCCTCTCTGTCCTTAATTCACCTGCTGCTGGTGACTGTTTTGTAATCTGCCTACAGTTTGTGACTGGATACAGTCAGTCTGAATACTTAGGAGTATAAATAGTCTATTCCATTTACACTTGCTGCTAACTCAGTCCCACAGTTGTAAAGATCTTTAATAACAGTAATATAAATTAGATATTTAATATATAAACAAGGGGAAAGTAGATTTGCTGGAAATCAACAACTACTAAATTCCAGATAGCTGCATTCAAGTACCTGGTATTAGTTAGATATGCTCTTTTCCAGGTTCAAAGGGTCTGCCTGCCTGGCATCTGTATTGTTTCTCTTTTTTTTTTTTTTTTTTTTTTTTGACCATTCAACTCTGAATAGTTTTGTTTTCATGTTACCTTAGCACTGGTAGAGTTGGCTTCAGCAGCAAAGGAGGTATGGAACTCTTCCATTTTGAAATTCAGTGCCTGTCTGTAATTATTTTAACATGCAAGTTAGTATGTTAGTTTTGAAGGAGGAATGATTAGTAACATTATTGTGTTCTCCTTCATTGGGTTTCTCTAAGTTATGTCAGCCTTCAAAAATACAATTTCCCATGTCACTCAGCCCAGGAGCCTTACTGCACTGATTTGACCTTTTGTTCTCTTAAGCAACTCTTGCAAGGAGGCATTTGATGGACTTTACACAGTAATGATGTTGTGGGAGCTCAAAAGTTATAGGATCATAGGGACTGTGGGACCGTGAAACTTTCACTTCCTTGCTAGTTTTAAGCTGGTCCAGGTTAGAATTGCTGAAAAATCATTGTACTTTAACCACTGTTTGCTGTTTGGGTAAAATTAATTGGTGTTCCAGTTCAGAGCCTGATTCTCTGTTGTTTGACTTCTAGAGCTCCAAGCCACGACTGGACTGCTTGATAGAAGTGTACAAAAGTTGTCAAGAGATCCTGGAGCAGAGGAAGACAGCTCCACAATCAAGTGAAATAAAATAGCTGAAAAAAAGACAGCAAACTTTCAGCAGGACTCAGAGGGACACATGGAAAAGTAAGAAAAACTGCCCCATGAGCAGAACTTTTCAGGCTCAGACAGAAGAAGCTTTTTCTTGCCTCTCCAGAAAAGAGTTATGGGGAAATAGGGCAAAGGGAAACAAGAAAATGGATCCATTTTTTACTGCTTCACTCATCTGAAAATTATGCTAAAATTATAAAATAACCTTGGCTGGACTGCCATAAGTATGCATTCTTTGGTTTTTATTTAACCCTTTGTTTGAAAATCACACTCTAAATACCACAGCTGATGTGAGGGATCAGATAGTAACTTCCTGATGACAGGAGAATTTCAGAAGGACAAAACCAGAAAATTAAACTGTTGCATTCAGTTATGTTTAATGGAATAAACATAAGAGATCTGAAGACTGACCTCTTCAGGGATCTGCTTGAAGGAGTCCCATGTGATGGGGTCCCTAGAGGGAAGAGGGATCTGAGACAGCTGAATGATGGTCAAGGATCATTTCTTCTGAGATCAAGAACAGTCCATCCCAATGAGCAGGAAGTGCAGCAGAAATACCAGGAAGCCTGCATGGATGAGCAAGCTCCTCTTGGCAATGCTTGAACACTAAAGGGAAGTGTACAGAGGGTGGAATTAGGGACAGGTGATGTGGGAGGAATGTAGCAACACTGTTCAAGATGCAGTTAGAAAAGCTAAAGCCCAGCTGACAATGAATCAGTTGAAGGATGTCAAAGGCAATAAGAATGGTTTCAGTTAAGTGTTTAACTATCAAAAGGAGCACAGGGAAAATGTGAACCTATTGTTGAATGGGGCAGGGCCTGTTGACACAGGACATGGAAAGGATGCGGCATTTAAAGGGCCACATCAGTTACTCTCAGAATATGAGGCACATGTGTTGTTGAAAATGATGGTAATGACAATGTGAATAAAGTTTTATTAATCTGTGCTCTTGGCAGTAACTCCAGGTTGGGAAATTCTTCTTCGTTGATAAGCTAAAAGTTACTGTAACACTTAACTGGTATTTTTCTCTCTATATTCCACAACTCCTTAGGAATAATAATGAGGTGACTGAAGTGTCAAAAGCTAAACCCACAAGTTGGCAGGAGCCTGGATTCATGCATATTTGCACACAATGCTGTGCCATGATAGTCCACATAATCTGTGAATGAACACTTGGCACCATGCCATCATGCAATAAGGTAGAGATAAGGAGGTTTGGTTTTTTCCACAGTGCTACAAAGTTTGAAAGACAGAGGTTAGCTCATGTCACAGGAAGTATTCTCATTGTCCAAGTGAAAGGCAGCAGCTTGGGGATGATGCCACCACTGCCTTTTGTGTCAGAAGAGAAAAGATGTCTCAACAGAGTGGACAGAGTCATGGGCTCAAGAGTGTGCTCGGGAGTGCTGGCTATGCTGTAAAAATCCCATGAAGTCCTCAGAATGTGCACTGAAGAAATTACAAAGAAGCTGTGTCACAGCAAGAAGTCTGAAAGATTGCTTCAGCAATCTTTTGAAGGAGTGAACATCCTGTACCCATTGTGTAGTCATCCGCTTAAGCTAAGAGAAGATCAGCAGAGAGAAACAAGGAATCAGTCTAGGGCAGTTTTATACCAGCTATGGTTTGTGCCTGGATACCAAACACAATCTATGTTCATTTTTGTTTACATCAAGAATATTTTGACTTTTAAAATAGTTTATTTCATTCTGAGAATAATACACATTTAATTAATGGTTATTAATTCATGAGCTACATTTTATTAAGACCAAACAGAAATCTCACAGTATCTTCCAGACAGCCTTTTACTTACACACAGCAGTTAGGAACACAAAGGCTTTTGTCATCTCATTCTATGCTGCATTAACAGTCATTGCCAAAAGCATTGATTAAAATAAAAAATTATTTTCTCTACCAAAGAATCATACAAATTAGATATCTACACAGGGTGGGGTGTTTGAAGACAGGTAAGCTATAAATGGGAGGGGTGTGTGCATCCATCAGAGTGGGGTGGTCCCTGAAACACTCAAGTATTGGTGAATATTTTTAAGAAATAAGGAAGAAAGAAAGTTTTGTGTACCATGCTTCTCAATTTAAAGTGCAATTGTGGCAAAAAATAATGAGTTTCAGGAGAGCTCCTGTTTATTTAACATCTCTGCTTCCTGTTTGCCCTGGTACAAGTCTCCTAAAGTCTCTAAGGACATGAGGAAATACAGCCTGGAGACTTCTATGCCTTGAGCATCCCCAGCACTGATGACGGCTCCAGCCTGTTCTGAAGCAGCTTTGTTACTGGTGGGATACCAGAAGCAAATTGTCAAACTGACCTTCAGATACAGGAGAAATGGTCAGGCACAGGTGACAGAGAGAGGAGGAGTAACACTGTGTATTCTAACTGACACAGCTGTACTAAGGTAACTGTGAGAGAGGGGAAATACAAGCTACTATCAGGACATAGAGAGACGGGGAAGTATCTAAGGGAAAACAAAAATTACTAAATACCTTCTTAAAGTTATTTTCGGCTCAGAAGACTTCTATCCTTTTCTGTACCTTCAAGGGATGGTCTTTAAATTCATAACAAGTGGGCACATTACAGTATGTGTAAATCAGGTCACTGTTCATAGAATATTTTCCTGTCTTAGGTCTGCCATACTGTTTATATAACTCACCAGAGGATGGTTTGGGGTTTTTTTTGTTTTATATTACAAAGATGCTGATGAGGGATTGCTTAGAACAATTTTTGTCTGCCCCTGCTCTTCTCTTTTAGTCTGTGGCTTTGCACCCATCATAAGCATGAAAAAAATCCTTCTTGATCTATCAGCTCCCCCATATGCATTAGTTGGATGTGTCAAGGTTGTGGCAGGTACTAAGGAGTAAAAACACTGGTATGGTTTTGTTTATTTGCAAATAACTGATTTGCTATTACTGACTTTGGTCTAGTGGTTGGATTAATACTGTTTTAATCTGGGAAGGCTGCCCATGAATGCATAATTATTATGAAGTTGAATGTGGTACTTTTCAAAGTGCAGTTATTCTTCCTTAGCTTTTTTAGAATGCTTCTCAAAATAGCTGAACTTAAACTAAGTAGATTTAGATTTTTTATGAAGAATTTATATTTTTCTTTTATTTGTTTAAAATTCAATAACCTTCTCATAATGAAGTCCCTTTGAAACAGATTTAAAAAAAAAATCAAACCTACCAACATTCTTTAGGAAAGTCAGAAGAACATGAGTACACAATTGCTGACTACCTCCTCCTTGCTTATGGTACATGAAGGAAGTAGGAGTTTAAAAGAAGCAGCTTCTGTCAAGTCAGAATGGCAGAGCTTGTCTGAGAAGGTCTGTCCTAGTTGCTGAAAGACAGAAAAAGTACAAAATTTGCTTGCCTTGTCTTCTTTTTTCTGAGATAATGTGCAGTTCCAAACACATTTACAAGAGTGGTTATCAGAAGGTCTTTGAAAGTGCTTGTCTGAGAGTGGAGCATTTGACACACGGAGCCCTGCCCTGCAGCAGCAATCTAATGTTCATCTATTGCATAGAACAGTGTCAGTTTCCAAAATGCACCGGTCCTGCAGGTGCCAGGGCATTCTCTGACACTGTCCAGGTCCCAGCTGTTGTGAGTACTCAACATGAAAAGACCCTAGGCTTCCACCTTTATTTAAAGTTGAAAATACTCTTAATTACTGCTGAACTCTAATTCTGTACTCACTATTTCAGGTCTGAAATCACACTTGACTTGCATCAGAATTATTCTTGTGAGTTTAATTTCTCTTCCTTCTTAGCAATGTCTTTTTTCATGTCTGAGCAATAACACAAAAGTTTATGTCTTTAGAAAGCTGAAAATGGGAGGGATCAAAGAAAATGTATGTTCTTGTAAAGCAAGGCAGTACAGTAGGAGATGGAAGAATGAGTGCAGATGTAATGACTGGAGAACTGTGCAATGACCTGAGGAATGGATTTTGGATGGAATGTGTCACAGAAAGGAAACTCCTGCACAGTTCCCCAACACTGCCTCTACCTCTAAGGAACTTTGTCTATTATTATGGAAAAGGAATCAGAGCCTGCATTGATCTGTGGTATATAACCAACAAAATCAGCTCATGTGGAGCAAACCCTTAGAGCAGGGTGGGCCCCTTTGTGCTTCGGGGCATGGAAGGAAAAAAGCACCGATTTTCAGTCTCCCAGGGCTTCTTAGCAGGTGTTTGGCTTCGTGAGGGCTGCATGGAACACAGCAGTGAAGGAGCCGAACGACAGTTAATGTAGCTGGCAATCAGAAGTGTTGCTTCAACAATCTGGGGAAGAAAGAAAATGATTAACTGTAGGTCAATTAAAGGTAAGAATGCTCTTTGACATTTAGAGTCTATTGACCACATGGCTTTTGTAAATGGCTTTCTCACATGGAATTGTTCAGTTTTAAAATGAAGCCCTGTCTGTAAGAGTTAGGTAGAGTAAGTCTCTTGTTGAAAGGTTCCAGCTTACAAAGGATCTGTTGAATATATATAGCTAGTGCAGGCAGCCACAAGTACCAGTCCCCAGGGCTTGTACAAAACGCCCAGCCCTGATACTGCCAGCTGGAAACAAACTCACTTTTCATTTGTAATTACCTTTGGAATTGCCATTGTGAAGAGGAGTTTTTCAGTGCTATTTTTTCCAGAACTTCTTTCTTTCATTTTACTGACTACAATCATGAAGTCATCTCGACAGCCTCCAAAGGTCAGCACAGAAGAGTATGAATAAGAGACCTTCAAATGCTGCAGACAGAGAGTTTGAAAAAGTCATAGTTCTGTAAAAAACTCCAAATGTCTACCTTAAACTAATATATTAGTTTATATTGCTACTCCTGCAAGAACACCATGTCTCCAGTGGTGAAGGGCAGTAGATGGCTCTAAAGGTAAGACTGGAGACAGCTCAAGTAAGAATAGCATTTCTAGTTTTCTCCTGGTGTGCTTGAGGCCTCACTACTTCACAGTACAGATTTTGTTATATTCCAAATGGTGGTAGTAAAGCACACACCACTGAGATTTTGCAAGATGTATGAACATGTTTGCTGCCCTACCTTACACTGCAGTTGTAATTTTCCTTTGTCTGGGGAGTGTTCAAACATAACACTGCACTCCCTCATCTCTGACTTTTACAAACTAACTTCTACTATTAATTCACATTTGAAGTTAAAGACAAACTGTTAGTGACTTTCAATGGACTCAGGGGAATGTCTTTCTGTGCTAGGTAAGGTATTCCTCTGAAAGAGTGTTCCTCAACATACCATTGTGTTATAATCCAGTATGCTGATACCATCTTCATTCACAGCTATCCACACTGGACAGTCTTCCAATGAGGAAGGCAAAATAGGCTAGAGAGAAATAAAATTATGAATTCAGATATTTCTTGAACACCACATAATGATATTTCTGATATCAATGTTGAGATTTAAGGATAAAGTGAGGATGAGAAAAAATCCTAAAGGCTTACCGGTGTGACCTGGTTTGATTTTTAAGACAGCTTTCCCCAAAATTTAGAATAACATTTTCAGATTTACACACACTTTTTGGAGTAGTGGCACAAGAGATACAAGGACAACAAAGCCTTTGAAATTAATTAGATGCCATCAGTGTGGTTAAAATTGAAGGAAATACTAGGACAGAGCAGCAGCATGGCAACTCTGGTCAGCACATGTGTTTATACTGCTCCTATCTGTCAGGAAGGCAGTGAAACCTCCTGGTTCCTATACTAAGTACCATCACATCAATGCCATTTTGCTTCTTACAAAATCTTAGAGCAAATGTGCATCAATTGTCTGTTGAAGATGACTTGTTTTGATTAACAACAGAAAATCTTTCCTGGGAATCTGCTACTACATGGCCAATGCCATAGGCTTTGCTGTTTAACTGCTGGAAAGTTCTAACATGCATTAATCATCAGGAATACCAACATTATTTCACCTGTGGGTGCACCTATTCTATATTCTGATTCTTCAGTATACTCAATTACATATTCTGTCAGTAACCTCAAATAGCAGTAACCTCTTCTGAGAGTAACTTCTTTTAGTCTTTTGAAAACTACACTGTATATTTATTATTATTTATTTTCTTGTATATTTACTCAAGAGGTCTCTTTCATCATTAGACTTTTCTTCTGTAACCAGAGCAGCTTTGACTTCAAAACAAGAGACATGTAACCACAAAGAAGACCTCCCTCAAGCTTTCAGCAGCAGAAATTTCTGCTGGGATGGGAAAGACGGTTAATGCCAAAACCTGTCTGATTTCTCAGACAGCCATTATGTGCTAAGAAATTAGTTCAGGCATGAGCAACAGGTACAGAGCTCTAGCCTGGAATGGGGTGAGGGATGGTAAAAGCTGCTGGGGGAACTGCTCCCTGCAGCTGTTCTTTGCTCTCCCACTGATGCCTGTGGGGGGCTGGTGCCTTACCCAATGTGTACTTTCATTTCTGTTTCTGCCACAGGACATTAGCAGTACTTGCCTCTCCCATGTGGCAAGGAAAGCATCCTGTTCTGTGTCAAGCAGAGAATAGGACTGAAGTAGCCATTCTCCTTACAGCTGGCGTCAGCTGCCAGGTGTGACTTAGGGGTGACTTTTCCCTTCCTCCCCCACTGTGGTATGTAAATGTTATGTTTTAAACTACCACTGCAACCTTGATGTCCAGGAAAATTGCTGCCTGAGAAAGCTTTGGCAAGGCTTGTAAGGACAGATAGTAAGTACTCTGCATCATGATCAATTGACACAGCCAGAGAACCTTCAGTATTTATTTACTGAACACTAGCAACCCCTAGTGCTTACAATATACTTGTCTTCCTTATTTTTCAACCTATATGGTACCAGGGCTGCTGGTTCAGAACAGAGTTGTTCAATTTTTTCCCTTTCTGAAATAAAAGAGTTTTCAAAAGTGTGCTCCAGTTACCTTAGCAGCAAATATTTTAGTTCCAAAGAGGGGCCACTTCCGGGCCACCGTCAAATAAATTCGAATGCATTCTGGAGGAGAGCATCCCTGCAGCACCATCCACTTTGTCGCCAGTCTGTCTGTCAGTTGCCTTTAGGAATCCAAGACATAAGACAGTATTACTTACTAATATCTTCCAAGGAAAGATATGTAAACTTGGAACAGTTAATAAATGTACCTCTTCACTACAAAAAGGTTATTCTACACAACACTTACAGACGAGGCTGTTAGCACTATCAGTTCTACAACCTGAATTTATTTCAGCTTTTCTCTACTTCCACATACTTTCTCACCTTCCTCATACCTTGCCTGTAGTATGCTGTATAAGGAGTGGCAATATGTATTAGCTCACTCTTGATTTGGCTCACTAGGGATGGTTTGTAGCTACCTTGCTACATGCAGATGGAATTTGCTTCCAAAAGGAGGTAACTGTGTTACTCCCACCACTGCATCCCTAAGTAGCTTAGGATCTGTAGGAAGACCATTCTCTCACTTTAAATCAGATAGATCTGAGATCTGTTTTGAGCTCTCTGCATTGTGTGTGAGAATTTCTAAGTCAGAACATCAAAAAGCCCTACCAAAATATGTCCTACCAGAATTACTGCATGGCCTAAAGCAACCCATATAAGCTGGCTTTATCGCTTATTGAAAATGTCAGGCATCTGGATTCAATTGACACTTGGGGGAAGTGTAAAACATAAAACTCAGAATTCATCTCAGGCTTGCGTTAGTTTTTTGAAACTAAGATGCCTAATTTGGAAGTGAAAGGCCTAAACTTCTTGTCTATGGCAAAACTAGTTGGTGATTTGTCTCTTTTTATATTGCTTTTTCTTTTAAGGGAGTCTTTTCCTGACACTTTTGTTTTGTTTGCATTTCTACATCAAATAATCTTGACAGGGCTCCTTGAAACTTCTTAAATTTAAAGGCAATTTGGCAAGTAAAAGCTGATTTCAGTACAAAATATTGAAGAACCAACGGCTTACCTGAGCTGTTCAGGAGTAATGTTTTGCTTGTAGTGTTTGGGGTAGAATTTATCTAAAACCTGGTGGAGAAGATGCTGCATTTTCAATTGTGATGGTCCCCCAGGACTTGAAGATCCTGGTCGATCCAAATCCCCATATTCCACCTAAGACATTATAGTGCAACAGAGCTGTGAGGTTTTTAATGCAGTAGAACATTCCATGAATTCCCATACTGATAAATACTGTGGTTTATTAGGCATGCAAAAAGACACAGCTGGGGAATGTTGTCTACAGCATTAACCAGAGTAAATGCATACAAAAGAGCAACCACTGAGGACATTGACTGCCCAAGGAATTATCACTGATTTAAGAGGGGAACATGATCTCAGTCAGGTATGTTTTGTGAGGACACACATCTGTATAAACTTCCAGGCTTTGGGGATTTATTCTCAATTGGCCAATTAAAAGAACAGCATATTTGTAAATAGTTTGGACCACATCCCCCACTTCTTTACCTCAGTTTACACTGTTTTAACAAATACAACACTCAGTTTCAGGTCAGTAAAAAACTATTATACTGCTTATCATGCCCACAACCCACAATGTGTGTTTTATGTGGTAAAATACTAAATGCAAGCCTGGAGACCTAATAGAGGATCTTAGAGGATGCTCCTCCTGAGTAAGAGGGTATTGGCAGTGCAAGAGGGGAATTTTTTACTATTAATGGAATTCTAGTGGTGGTACTATTTCCATATCTCTACTAAGGTAATAAATGGAGCGAGTCCAGTGATAGTTCAGCCTCACTCTGTTTTTCCCAATATTTTTCTTGAGAAGGAAAGGAGCTAGAGCAAATTTCCTTACTGCAAAAGGTGTTCTAACAGAGGTATGCTACTATAATGTATCTGTCATGCTACATCTGATGGTGTGTTTGCTTGACACATCACACTGTATGTTTGATGTGCCTTTGATGTAAAAGGGAGCTGCTTAGTCAAACATAGCATACAGATGAAGGAGGGCAAAAGAGAGGATTTCTGCCATACTCACCTGAGCCATTAGAGCCACCATTTCCAGAGCTAATTCCTTATTAACAGGAAACCTTCCATTGGCTATTTCATTGCTCACTTGGAAGGCCAGTAGCAACCGCTCACGGTCTGTCTCACCTTTGGCCTGGCTCCGAAAATACAGTCTAAAAAATAGAGAGGATTGTGAAGGTAAAAAGATACTGTGAACAGAAAGTACAGTTGGGAACTTAAATCAAGGTGAGGCAAAATAAAAGTGTGGTTTGTTTTGTTTTGTTTTTTTTTTTCACTGAGGGGGTACCGGAGAGATTTGGAAGCAGAGGTGCTTCCCTTATGAACAAGATTTGAGCAAGGAGGCTCAAAACATGCATTCTAGCTTAGGAAACTATTTGAATTCAGTAAGCCAGCCACTTCCAGACAGTGAACCCTTATTAAACACAGATAAATCAGTGTCCATTCATCCAAATCAAGCACAGATAGGCAACATTTAAATTATGGCCTTCTCTGCTTATTACAGAAAAGACAACTACCTCTGCTCTACATGTATAAGCTTCTCCGAGGCAGCCTTGTAGACTTGCCAGCTTGGATTTGACCACTTACACTGAAGACTTATTAAAAAATGCCTCAGTTTGCTTCAGCAAGAAATAGGAGACCCAGTTAGCAGACTTTGTTTGAGGAAACATGCTAGTAAATCAAAGCATCCTATTGTTTTGTATTCCATTGACACTTGGAATTTTTTGACATGGTATAGCAAGATTACTATTTGGGGTTGAAGGCACCAGCTTGGGGAATGCTTCCCAGAACCACTCCTCATACTTACAGTCCACAGCAACTAATTCAAATATTCATTTCAAGCTGCATCTATGGCTATAAATTCCACAATTCCACTACATGAGATATTCATTCCAGTGAATAATCAGTTTGGTTTTTTATGTCTCTTTGAGATTAACTACATTCTTAGGACCATACTGACCTTACAAATGTCTTATCAGAGTCTTTGATGTTAGTACAGTCCAGCCTTGGAAAGACCATATCAAAACATCCTTGCTGTCTAGCCTATGCACATTCCAGCTCAACAAAACAATACTGCAATGTTTCACTCCTGACACAAATACAACCTTCTGGGTCAAAAGCAATAACTTCTGCTTTCATCTCTATTATACCAACTAACAAAGTTGACAGAAATTTGTTTCCACTGTTACAGTCAACAAAATCTTCATATGTTCAATATTGAACTCTCTGTTCAGTTTTGGG
This sequence comes from Emberiza elegans, assembly GCA_024865655.1. NCBI lineage: Eukaryota > Metazoa > Chordata > Aves > Passeriformes > Fringillidae > Emberiza > Emberiza elegans. The sequence continues at coordinate 21,370,309 of JALJVW010000139.1, read as the reverse complement.
GCAGCCTTTGTTTCACCTGCAAAGAGAATTCATTCCTTGTTCTCACAGAGCTCTTGATTTACTGTAATTCAGAATTCCTACCTGTGTTATAAGTGATTAACTTGTTCCCATTTTTCATTTAGATCTTTGTCTTTTACTTCCCATCTCTACCATCTTTCATCATCTTATTTTTGACGTTTCTTTCTTTATAAAGTTTGGACACTGCTACTACATATCTCTTCTACAGCTCATATGAGTTAGAACATCATTCTTGTATCTTTTTCATCTTTGTGATTGTTCACTTAATTGCAAGTTGTGGCATACTTGTTTTCACAAGTGATTTTTCCTCTATGTCTCTCTTCCTCTCACCTAACACACATTCTTCAATTGTGTTTTAGGATCTAGGCAAATTAAATTGTGCCAAGGATGCCTTATTGTGCTACAGCTAGTTGTTAACTATTTTTAAGTCTATTCTGCTATTGCAAAGTGGTTTGGGTTTTGCCCCTAGGCAATATGCTTTTGTAAATGCAACAGACAAAACACATCACAACTCCTCATCTCCTCTAGGATTTAACTGCATCTTAGCTAAAATAGTTTTGGTACCAATGATACTATAAATTACTGGTCATTTACACAGATATATGCAGTCTGGAATGTTTAATTAACAGCAGTAGTAAGGTCACCCAACAGAGAACAGTACCTGTTCTTGTAGGTCAACTTTACAATTCTTGTGCCACCTTCATATTTCCCAGGATGCAATTCTTTTAAGGCTTGTTCCCATTTAGAAATGACATCACAGATCTTTAAAAATATCAAGGAGACAGGAGACACAAACTTAGGTGACATACATAGCCAAGGCTTGAAGGGAAAGAAAGTGAATAAAATATTGTGAAACACAGAATATAAAGAGACAGACTGGATCAGCATAAACACAGCTCAAAGTGACAAAACACACCGTGTGTAAAAATTAAAGCATTCCAACTGAAAACTCCAGCTTTAACCTGCAGGGGCACACATGAATTCTGGTCTGGTAGTAATTCTCATGGCTATGCCCAGGTTAGCAAGCAGCAAGCTGAGGAGGAACAGATCTGCACAGAGAAATTCCCATTCCTAAGTCTCCATGCCCACACTAGTAGTCGGACTGAGTGACCTGAAAGTCCTCTACTATGTTGGATGACATCTTCCAGTTCATGTTTCATGCAAAAACAATCAATTTCATGCTCTCAGATTACACCTTAATGTGAGTCAAAGCATGGTTAATAGGAATGATTGGTAGGTTTACTTCAAAAGTCCCTTCTTGAGCCAAACTAAAGCACTAACGTCCTCTGAACAGCAGCAGAATGTGCATGGCTGTACCAAACCCTTGGATGGGAATGTCCAAATTTTGGGAACGTTTGGTCTTAGAGTCCAACTTTGTAACTCAGACATTTTTCATAATAGAATGGTTTTTATTTGGTTGGTTTTTTTCTTCCCATCAGCTCCTCCGGGTTATTCTAGTTCTTTTTCAAGTGGTCTAATGAAGGCCCCTACTTCTCTTTTGATGGCATCTCAATGAAAGGAATGTGAACTTAAGAAGCCACATGAAATACATAATCAGATCTCTAAACCTCTCTTAAGCTACTGAGATTTACTGGTTATTATTTACTTGCAAGGGCAAAGTGATGCCTTTGATTGTCTCAAGCTCCTTTGTTTACTCTGATACTTCATCTCTCCAGATGGTCCAATTACCAGCAAAGCTCCAGATTTCCTGATCTATATCAGGCCATGAAAACAAATGATATAATTTGGCATCGTCTGTGGTAGTTTTCTTTCAAACCATCTACTTCAAAGTTATTGGCATCTTCTTGCTCTGTTGCTTAATGTGAAATTCTACACTGAATGTGTAAAATTGATTGTTCAAGTTCCCTACAGTTACCAGGACCGCTTCAAAGTTGCACTACAACTATTCCTCCATTAATGCTGTATTACAAATTATTCTCACAGATTTGTACTAAAATCTGATGGGTCTCATTCACGGCAGCCAGCCTGCTCAGTTAAGGCAGTCATTCAGCTGCAGCATGGGTAAAAATCTCCATATGAAAGTCACAGGTGCTAACACTTCATCTGCTTTCTTTTTCCCTTGATCTAGGGCACGACACTCTTTCTTACAGTGAAGCCATACTCAGTAGAGCTCTCTCCCCTCTGTACACTTATCAACAATGAAAGCCTAAGTTATCTGGAGACAGCAAGGAGATACTTCATAATCCAACAGATGGAATTTATATGGACATGCCAAAAGATTCACAGCCTAACAATTTTGTCTCAATTAGGAGTGTCACATTTGATGTCAGTTGTGATATCTGATCATGCTGGCCTAGCTCAGTCATATTTCAATTTTGTAGTGAAGACAAATTAAACTTTAATATGTACTAAAATTTGAGTTAGACTTTTAAAAAATTGACCAATTTATCACCTACTAAAATAGATCTTTCTATTAAGAACTATATCAGATTAGGCTAGCTAATTATAGAATCAGAGAATCATTTAGTTTGAAAAAGACATTTAAGATCAGCAAGCCTAATCATCAAACCAGCACTACCATGTCTACTGCTAAACCATGTCCCCAAGTGACACATCTACACATCTTTTAAATTCCTCCAGGGGAAGTGGCTCCACTACTTCCCTGGGCAGCCTGTTCCGATGCTTGAGAAACTCTTTCAGCAAAGTAATTTTGCCTAATAGGCAGGTCTAAACCTCTCCTGGAGCAACTCTGGACTGCTTCCTCTTGTCCTGTTATTTGTTACTTGGGAGAAGAAACCAACTCCCATCTGGCTACAGCCTCATTTCAGGCAGTTGTAGAGAGCAGTAAGATCCCCTGAGCCTCCTCTTCTCCAGGCTAAAGAACCTCAGCTCCTTCAGCTGCTCCTCATCAGATTCTCCAGACCTTCACTAGCTTTCTGCCCTTCTCTGGACCTGCTCCAGCACCTCAGTATCTTTCTTATTGTGAAGGCCCTAAAACCAGTGCTGAGTACAGGGAGGCAGTCACTTCTTGCTCCTGCTGGCCACACTGATACAGACCAGGATCAGATGGCTGCTGACCAAGACCCTCAGGTCCTTTTCCTCTCAGCAGCTTTCCATCCACTATTCCCTCAGCCTGTAGGGCTCCATGGGATTGTTGTGACCCAAGTGCAGGAATTAATATCTCATCTGAGAATATGAAGCTAGATAGACAACACCCAACCTTATTTCATCTTAATTAATTAAGAAAGATTTATTAATCATTTGGCAGTCCTTCAAAGATGTATACTAAAGGTAGAAGAGGCGAAAAATAAATACCTTCATATTGCCAGGCAAACAATGTTCCAAATTCCTGCCAGAAGGATCATCTGTGAACAGAGAAAATCCCATATGGGATGGCTTCCTCATTCCTGTTTCCTGGTTCAGTCTCTGGATGAATTCATCAACAGTTGAGGAACCATCAAAACCTACAACCTGCAATGGAATAGGACTTAACTGAGGATACAAGGATTGTGACTAATGAAGGTGATTTCATACGGATTAGCATCTAATCTAATTCACAGCTAATGAAGGTGGTTTCATATGGATTAGCATCTCAGGATTAACTGCCAGCTCCAGTGACAACACTTGTGTATTGTCCCCCTTCATATCACATTCTTTCCTGTATTGAGACACTTCCAACATCTCTCCCTTTTTCTCAGCTACCTTTTCTTCCTAAGATCTGTAGAGCTAGGGGGAATTCCTTTCACTTTCTTGGGAAATCAGCTAAAGCAGCAAGGAGGAGAAGCAGTGTTTATCTCCCAGTATGTATACTGGAGACATGTATATAAACACCATGGTGCCACCCACCCACATGAAGGAGGCAGGTTATGGTGCAGGCCCCCAGTGCCCAGCAGAAAGGCAGCTGTGGTGGCTCACCTGGTATGTTCCATTCATGAAGTGCACTGGGATGCTGAAGGGGAGTGAGTGGTGGTAGGGATTTCTCAGCAGGATGGACACGATCTCCATCCGGGAGGGCTTGGCTTCCCGCTCTCCAGCCTGCACCGTGCGGTCTACAGATCTCTGGCAGTAGATGGCATACTTGCCTATCTCACTCCTAGGCAAAGAGGGAGAGAGAACCACAAACATGCTCAAGTGCCATGTCCTCTTCAATTCCCGTGCCACGGCAATGCATTCCTCTCTCAGGCTTTTGCTCCAGCAAAGATGTGCCTCTATGCAGATCCACTGTTAATCTCAACAGACTAATGGCTCAAGTGAAAAGCTACAACACAAACCTGAGCTCCAAGGATCTGTAAAACTAAGGCAGACAATGGACTGTCTAGGAAACACGAGAGTATTCCCTGCTTCTATGTGGACTGCACACATACCCTCTTCTGTACCCTGTTCCCATCATAGTTATCTGTCAAGTCAAGATCAATTCACTCTCAAACTTGCTGTCATGCCAGTGGAATTTAGTTACTATCGTGTCAAGTCCTGGTAAATGTTGAGTTGTATAATCCTGTGAGACTAATGCATTGCAAGCTGTGTTTATTAATTTACATGGTTGCACAAATTGTAAGTTTCCATTAACCCTATCTGCCAACCAAGAGATTGACAGAGATTCCAAGCAAGCTTAGGTTTGTTGACAGTTCAATACAGGACAGGAATAGTTACAAAGATGATCAGTTTACTGTCTACTGAAGAGAGTGCTCCATTGAACAGCATCTGAAAGATGTAACTGTCTCCAAAGTCAAGCAAGAACGGTCAACTGCACTTTGCACAAAAATGTTAGGCATGCATATACTCAGTAAGTTCTGAAATGGAAGGATTTTTATGGATTTGTAACTGTGCTATCACTTTCCAGGGGAAAATAATTCCACTCAAGATGCCTTCAGGAGCTCAGTACATGATTAAATCTCCAGTTAAATCCCTACAAGCAACATGGAAGTCAGGAGTTCTGGCTTTTCACTGTAGCAATGTATTTCTCACCTCCCCAGTAATGAACTCGGACAATATAATGAATATATTCATTGAATATATTCAATATTCAAAATTCAATAGATAATCTTGCTTCATTAGGAAGCTGTTATGTCTGGTTTCCAGATGCTCCTGAGCCCTGTGACTTCTCACTTACAACTTTACCCCACTTTTCTTCCTCTCTTAGAGACTGGATATATATGCTGAGATCACCTTTCACAAAAAATACTACTTAGAATTAAGATCTATAATTCTTCTAATTAAGATGTTTTAATACCTAGAATAGATCTAGACCATAGGCATTGTAAATATTCTCCTGTCTTGCTTGCTGTGTGAAACAGGGAAAGTGTATCTAATTAACTGGTCAAGAAACAGCTGTATCTACTCCATCCAAAGAGAGGTAAGTATTTCCTAGAGCTAAGGAAAAGGAGCCATGCTAAATCCCATTTAGCAACTGCTCCAAATCTAAGGTAAACTACAGCTGAACATAGGCCCTTTTTCATATAATTTCTGGGTTTTGTCTAGCCCTAATAATTGTTTCATAACTAGATCATATAAATAAATTTCCTCTTTATTTCTGCTTGGCATATATTTTTTCACAAAGGTGCTTTTGGGCAGACACTCAGCATAGTAGAGCTTGAAGCTGATGTAATAAATCAGTTTCACACAACCCAGCAAATCCTTATGAAATTCAAGTCTCCAACAGCAGAGCAGCTCTACTAGTGGGTTGAATGGGCCTGTCTGGGAGCTGATAATGCACAAGTTTGAAGAGACGGTTCCTTCTACTAGACAAAAGATCCCTAACATGTTGTCTTAGCAAATGGAAAGAGAAACTGAACACTGTGGAGTGCCCAATACCTGCATTTTTGCTTTTGAGAAGAAATAGCAAATGTGAGGCAACAGTTAAGAAAATTAAATACTTGATAGGAGTACATATTTCCTTTGCAGTGTCAGGAGACTTTTAGCTTGAGTTCAGTGGCAGATTTAGGCTTATTAATTGAATATTTGTTTGAAAGGACTTTTTACTTTTACTCTTTTAGTTTTGTCTCAAAACAGTGTATTTTTACAACAGACAACTAGACATCTCTGGCTCTGACCTCCCCACTAAGGACACAGTGAGATACACTGAAGACCAGATCACCATGGAAACAAACAAAGAGCACAGCACGAACAATGGAGAACAACTTCTTGCTGTCACCATAGTTACACACAAATGAAGCAAGAGAAAACAGTACTAGCATGTTTCAGGTTTGTTCATTTTTCCTAACTTTTTACAGTTCTCTGAAATGTTTTATGCCTCTTTTGTTCTGTCACTTTGCCTGCTAACCTGACAGCAGAATGTAATCACCTAAAATTTGAATAATTCATTCCAAGTAATTACTTTGGTCTGTCTTTCTGTCAATAAAAGAAAGTAGCTGCATAAGCAAAAACTTCCCAACATAGCTCCAGTTATAGCTACAAAAAGTTCTTCTGCTAGTATAGGTCACTCAGTTTTGTGAACTAGCTTCATCTAAATGACATATTAATGTGAATGGTTGAAGGGGCACAGCTTTATACTACTGGGAACCTTCTGACCTCCCTCTCAATATATATTTGTAGGCATGTGCTCCAGAATTGCTCCCCTCTTTATCTGCAGTGGGTGCAAGAGGCAGTCAGCTGAGCAGAATGAAAAGCTGTTGCAGTCCTTACCTGGGGTCTGCATGTCGCTGCAAGTGCTGTTTGATGTACCAGAGGAAGTGATGTTGAGGCAGAAATAGAGGAGCACATAAAGCCAGGAGCTGCCAGCACTGTGAACACAAAACTGGAAATCACTCTTGTTCTGTACTTCTTACCTGTTGTCTTTCACAGACTACTACAGCCAAAATGATGGCCAGTGACTAGTGCTTTTTGGAGTGACCCTTTCTGGATGTGTAGTTCAAGATGTTTCCAAGGCAGCAGTGGTCAGACTGCTCTTCAGTATCTCAATCTGGACTCTGAAAAGAGTTCTATATCATTGGCTACTTCTGAACATCTGACTTCTGAAAATTTTAGTGTTAACTACAACTGAGTCAAAAATTAAGACTTAAATTAATACTATGTAACAGAAAATCATAACCAAAAAAGAACTAGGAAATTTTATTTCAAATTAGATCCATTATTATTGAACCTGATTTTAATGTCTCATTTGAGCTGGGAATATTGTAATTGCATATTTACATTCATGCTGTAACTTATTTATTTATTTACCCAACAATTACAGTGAAAGTTTCAGATTTCATGTTTAATAGTAATATTTGTGATTTGTATGCTGTTGATTATCTAAAATGCAAAACAAAATGAATACCATGTGACAGTTATAGCAAGACAACATAAACTATGAACTTTGATTCTGACTATGGTCTAAATAGACTATTTGCAAGTGGTAAACAGTTACATTTAAACTAAAATTTATTTTTCAATATTCTTAGTGTTCTTCTTTGCAGATCAGTGCTGAGATTCTTTCCCCCAGCACATCTTTAGCAGAAGCACTATTTTAGGAGAACCAGTCTGATACCTACTAATTAAAACCATGGGATTAAATGGGAAGTTTTTGCAGAATGGCACTAAACAAAGAGGAACTGACCTGAATGACTGAGTGGTTCTGGGGTTGTCGGCAGCTCGTCTGTTTAACAAGCTGACAGTAAATTTCATTCTGCAGCTCAGTATGTGTCAAGCACACCTGCAGTGCTGTCTGGGCAAGTGACACATGGTAATCAATAGAGGATGCCTCCACAGGAACATTGATGAACAGCTGACAGGACTGCGAAAGAGTAGAAGTTAGCCAATGCCACAAATACAGCAACTTTTCTCTGGTACTTTCCAGGCCAGGTTCACCAGATGTATTTATTAACTTACAGACAGTTAATAAACAACCTTGAGAGGAGGGAAGAGAGTCAATACTTAATTCCTATTCCTCCTTCCTCAGTTATGGCAACTAGACCTCCCCTGGTCTAAGGAACTTGCAAGTCAGCAAAAGAATTGAGGGGAAAATGTGCTTCCTGCCTTCCATGCCTGTGTTTTACCTTGTTCACACTGTCCAGTCTCTTTCCTGATCTTAGACTTGCAGAGTGCATCTCCAGCAGCTTCACCACACAGTTGTCTTACTGAGACAACTGAGTTTGCCAATGAATTGTTTCTGTTTCCTTCAATCCAACCATTGGAGAGGAAAAAGGACAAAGCTAACTTTGAAGCATGAAGTCTGTGGGGAGCATTACTCCTAAGCCCAGATTCTGCACAAGAGAAGCTAAATCTCCAAAGAATGAATGACGCTTGAAATCCAACAGTCCTCTTGTAATTAAATGAACCAGCAAGCCTGTCTAAAGCAACCCATAGTGACAATAAATGTTGTACAACATGACCAAACAATGTTACTGCCCCATCAACATAGCAAAATAACTGAAAACCATGCAATGTCTCTTTACCTTAAAAAGTTTCAGGGCTTCAGTCTGTAGAGCCTCTGATGGCAGAGTAGTGAGGGATGTGTGCAACCCATCTTTACTGTAGCATAACATAGGATGCTTCCACAGAGGAGAATCTGAGGTAGCAGATGGGCAAAAACAGGCAGTGTCAGAAACAGGAGAGAGAGAACAGTGTCCATGTTGACAAGGAGCCTTCCTGAGACAGCAAAGCACCAGAGGAAGCAACACTGCACTAGGCCACATTATCTTTGGTGACACTTCACTGATTTCAGCAAAGCCCACCATGCATAAGAAGTCACCAGCAGCATTAGCATCAGCAGAAAGAAGTACTGGTATCCTCAGTCCTGCTACACCAGAGCTTCCCATCAGCTGGATTAAGGTGAGAAGCTGCTCAGGTGTGTGTTCAAACCAGAGACAAACCCTGCCAGGGCAGCTGCCTGCAATGGGGGTCTTTGTTAGTGTAAGTCTCTATTTAACAGGAAGCAAGGTTCACATATGGGTCCAGAATATGTGAGAGCGCAAAAAAAGAGTTTTAATTATGAATACAAATGCTGATTCATATTTGACAACATGGTGCATAAACATAAATGCATGAGCAGGTATCAAAGATGAGGATGGATATACGTGTAAAGGTTTATATGTGCCGACAGAGAAACAGATGTGAGGGCAAATGTGTTTGAGTGTATTTAAAGAAAAGAGCACACATTTGTATGGTCAAGATTTCCTGGAAAAGAAAGTCAAGACCAACAAAGACAGGGAAAAAATTAAAGCACCAGTTCTTTATTTTAATTTGAATTACTGTTACAGATATTTCAGAGGCTTTGATAAATGATGTGACAATGTGATGGACTTGTCTGAGAACAAGAGACCATATGATGTACTACTGAGAATCCCCTTCCCTCACCTTTGACTGTATTAAACTGGGAATTGAAATTATTCTTCCTTATGCTTTGCAACCATGGAAGAGTTTGTGGTGCTTACTTACTAGGGTCTCCCTCTGCATCCAACAGTTTTCCAATGAGTTGTTCATAAGATGTGCCCACTGTGGCATTACTGCTACCAGCTGCAACGGTCAGATGGTACAGCCAGGTGTTCTAGGCATAAGGATGAGAACAGGAGGGGTCAATTCAGGCCTGTTTTCTACAAACAGGTTAAGCCTGTATGGCCCATTTACCGAAAGACTCTTGCTCTCCAAAAAAAGACTGCTTTTTATACCTTCTCCTGTTTGGTGCGGATAAGTAAATATGTGGGACTCTGGTCCTGTGGGTGAATCACCAGTGTACAGTGGGATGAGAGAAGTCCTCCACCAGTAGTTTCATAATCTTCATCAGAGTCACAGGAACGGTCTACTTCTTCCACCTTGGACTCACGCAGAGGCAGATGTCCTAAAGGACACTATGAGGAGCAGAAGCACATTAGATAAATGTAACTCATCTCCCAGTGTGGACTGGGAACACTGGGAAAGAAAAGCCAAGTAAAAATGCTGACAGTTCTGTAAAATGGAAGGAATAAATAATTCAATGTTTAGCTAATGTAATCTTGCACTCCTAAAGAATCTCTTGTTTCAAAAAGCACTTACAAAATGTATCACTAATTTTATGTTTCTTGGGAGAGCATCTACAGGTTAGAATGAGACAATGCAAATAAAAATACTTTTTTTTCCTATAAGATACTGCTTTCTTCCCATTGCACTTGAGGGTCAGTTGCTTAGTATCTTGAGCCACTGTTTCTGACCCTGGTCAGCCTTTCTGCTTGCTACTGGAAAAGAAATACTTTGAAAATTTCGTAAGTAGTTAGATTCAGACAAAAAAGAAGATATCTGCTGTGCTAACTCTGGAGGTTAATCCAAAATATGACTCACACTGCTTTTTGATATTCTAAAACTTGGGGTTTGACATTATGAAGACAAAGTAATGGACTATTGGGCAAGGTGTCCAGAAATGGAAGCACATTACACTGATTAGCTCCCTCTTCCCAGAATGTTGATGCTATCTGTTTTCATGACGATAACGTGGGATCTATCAGCTGCTGTACTGTAAAAGTCTGCTCAGAAGGCTACACAAGACTAAATGGAGCAAGTGAGGAACAAGATACAGAGTGATCTGAGAAAGAGCAATCATTTGCCTTTTAAGTCTGCTGTCATTTAAGCTTAAAAAAATAAAATCAGGGAAATATTGATTCTCTTTGTGGAACAGGTGCTGTTGGAAGAGAAGTACAACCAAGAAAAAGACCTGAGATACAGAAGCAGTAAAGCACAGTAAAGAAAACTTCAAAAGAAATGGGAAAGGAGGGTGCAGGAATAAAAGCAGAAAAAGGAATCACCTTATCTTCATGATTTCGATAGTAGTAGAAAGTTTTTCCAATCAGTGCACACCAGACCAGCTTAGAGTGACCATGCTTGACCTGTAAGGAGGACAAACACATCCATGCTTTTATTATCAGCAGTATTGCCAGAATGACTTTCTAGGACTTCAACTTTCAATTCAACTCTCCCTTAATACTTTGCATATATTTTTTGTTTTATGCTAATATAAGCTCCTCTCAAAACATACAGGGCACCCCTTCTAACAACAGGCAAGTACATCCCACCCAAGAACATGGGACATGAGTGCTATGAGAATGGGTCTAAGATTTTGTGAAGTGTTTTACTCATTCATAACAACTTATAATTTGTGTATACTGAAATAAAATATTAAGAATGACCTTTTAAATATTATAAAAACAAATCAGTTCATCTCAGCAAGAAAAGACCAGTCAAACTACAGTCTAGCCAGCTGTTTCCTACTGCATGAATAATCTTCAGATGCAGGTTGTCTTCAGCCATCTTAGAACCTGACAATAATTACATTAAAATATTCACAGTAACTTACAATGTCAAACTAATCAATGGAAATTATATAAAGAATAAGAATTTTCTGCCATTGTACTTTGTACTAATATACCTACAGACTATTATGACAGAACTAGGTGCTAAGTGCAAACCAAGAAACTGGCACACTGTCAATTCTGAGCTAAACATAAAGTATGAAATATTTTACCTTAGTGAGCCAGCCTTTCACAGTGGGTTTAGCATCACTGTGAGGAACACCAACAGGACCGCTCACTTGTACTCTCAGGATACTCTGTAGGACATGAATCCATTCCTCCAGGATGTTGGGAGAGTCTGCTGTCAGGAAGTAGGTTCTCTTTTCTGTCACAAGCTGGAAGGAAAATGAGTGAGAAAGCATATAGCTGCACATCTAAAAATCTTCTCTTTAGTTGCTGAGTTTCTTTATCCCATAAAGACTTTTTGGTCATTCAGGAGAGATTTTTTTTGAGGGTAAGAAAAAAGGTGCTAATCCTTAAAGCCCAAATGAAAAAAGCGAAACTCAGATGAATCAAATTCCCATAAGCTTTCTTGCTGTAGCTTTGTGTCCTCTCTCATCCTTTTTGTTTCTCAGTGCTGCTGCTAGTTTTTCATTTTAAAGGTGACTACATAAATATGAGGTTTTTCTGCCTTCACTTTGTATTGGGTTTTGCCTTCATTACCCTGTGACTGAGAGGAAAGATGCTATAAATCTGATAGTATTAGGCCTTAGCAACTTGAGTTCCATAAGTGCCAAAGGTAGCTTGCAAGCTGGGCCATGTACCTTTCAAAGTATAAAAGAAACTTTAATGCTGCATTTCTAATAAAGTCAATAATGACTTAAAAGTGAACCCAGTTATGGGCTAACTTCTAATACTTTAGAAGTCAATTTCTAAAAGGAATCAACTATTCAGATGTTTCTTTATATGCCTCCAGGCATGTAAAGTCAGGCTTGAGATCTTGTGAGAGAAGTCTCTCAGAAAGATCTTAGGTAATAGCCGGTTTTAATTGTTGCAAGAATCATTTTCCCCCACAGATTTCAAGCTCTAACTCCTGCAAAAAAAAAAAAAAGGGAAAGCATTATGGTGTAACACAGGACAAAATAAATGCAGATTTCTTTCAGTTTCAAAAGGGTGTATTTGAGTTACAATTTAGCTCTTTCCTCATTATCAATTAGACTAACTGCCTGTTTTGTACCAGGAAACAGAGACCAGATAAAGTTAGTTCATATCAGTTGAGACACACACCACCACCATTCAATCTGAATTAAGTGCTCACTCACCCAGCTGCTGAGTGCATGGTTATGTGCAAGACAAAAAAGCAACACCTACCTGGAATGTTTGGGACCCTTCACCCCTGACAATTTGGCATGAAGAATTCAGCTCCAGCTGCCCTTGTGGTTTGCGGATAACATCACTCTGAGGAAAGAAAAACAAACATTTTTTTCAGTAGGAAACCTCAGATGGGTCTTAGATTTACTTAAATACAGCATAATTTGCACATACAGGTTGGAGTTTGCATTCATGAGCTGGAAAGGAAAGCCTAAGGCTGCCAGGTGAAATATGAGACTGTGTGATCCCATTGCAAAAGTCCCCTCAATAGTGGCAGACAATATAACAAGAACAGTGCTAATAAATGCCGTCTTATGAAGTTCAGATTGGACATTATGATTAATAAAACAAAAGCAAGCCCAAACAAACATCAACAAACCAAACCCTTTCTAAGTGGGAAGGCAGTACAACATACAATAGGTACCAAGACAGTGGCTGAATTTCCACCTTCAGAAGTTTTCAAGATTCAGCTAGACACTTGTTAAGTGACAAGTTTATTAATAATAACTTTGTTCTTCATTTGATGCATATAGTGAATAATGCTAATGTTGGTAATGCTTTTCAAAAGTTGGTAATGCTTTTTCAAAACAGTGACATGTCTAACCAAAAGTGTTTTTCAGTATCCTAAATTTCTCTGTGCCTCTTGAGGGGAGGAAATATATCCCAGTGACTTACCGGGGACTTGTAGTACATGATTTGTCTGTTTCTGAGAACAAACCATCGTCTTTTCCACGTCTTTACCTGGCTGCCCATTTTCAGCAAGTAGCCTGATTTCTCCATGGGTTCCTGGAGGACAGAGGAAAGGGGAGAGGAGGTCATCTTGCAGCTCTCAAAATACAAATGGAAGTGTGCTGAAATCAAGCCCAGCCATTTGCTGCATCTCCCATAATTTTCTGCTTTGTTTAATAGCAGCCCTCAAAGATCATTTCACTGATTGTTTGATGCTCTGAAAACTTATTTCTCTTCCTACCGAGGCACTGATTTTCCAAATAAAAGTGAGATTCCTTGAGATCAAGAAGGCTGTCTCTACACCTGTTCCTTGTCTGTTTATCTCTTATATTGAAGAGTACAGACTTTAATGCTGCCTGTTGTGAGGTTTCTTTCCTTCCTTCCTCTGAATTTCCAAATTTATTTTCCCCAAAAGTGTAAGGCCATCATTAAAGTAGAATACAACTACAGGAAATCAATATAGGTCATACACCCTTCATGCCTATACTTTTACCTAACCATATAAACAAATTGCACCTTCTTTTGAAGCACCAGATGGTGTCTTTTGATACCAATCAGCTGGACCAATAGCCCAGTGTGTTAGAGCTTCACTCTGCCAGGGGATTACTCAATGTCCTGCAGTTACACTAGTCTCTTTTAAGGCCAAGGCTCTGTTTGCAGCCCTGTGCAAGTGTGACACAGCAGTTACAGTGCAATCCTTACAGAGCAGATTCCACCATCAGTGGAATAGGAAGATGTGCGCTGTAGCTTGTGCTCTGGCTCTGAATAGTCACCATCCAAGGAGTAGGCATCAGGAGGGATGGCATAGTCACTCTCGGAGCTCAGTGAGGACACAGATACACCTGCTCAAAATAAAGGAAGGAATGAGAGTCACGGCTAGACAAAAGCATGCACTGAATATTCTACACTCCAAAAACATTTCTGCATTCACCATTAAGGCTTTTTTTTTGGTTCAAGAAGGACAAATCAAATCAGACTTTGGAAACTCAAACCCCACTAACATGGCTTCTGAGCCTCTTTTTATTTCCCTAGGAAGACAAGTAGTAAAAAGTGAGTTTTGGATACTGACAGTGAAATAAATTTATTGCGGAATAAACCCAAATTAAAATATACAAACAAAAACCAAGTTCAACGTACTTGTCATCTGAAGGAGAGACAGCTTGTTTTCATCTGGGGACATTCATTATAAAGCCTCAGCCCCCTCTGATTTCAGCTAAGGAAAAGGCCTCTTCACTAGCAATAGGGCTTTGCTTTCTGTGAATCTTTTACAACAGGTACATGGCAATGCACAGGCACATCTGCCAATGCCTCACAACAGAAGTTAAGACTACATGAAATACAACTCTATTTTAGAGACAACCAACAAAATTTGGTTGTCTCTGAAACAGAGTCATAATTTCACATTGTCTCTTTGGTAACAAAAAATCCGTTCAACTTCCATTCCAGTTTAGCCCTCCCAGCAGGCAAGAAAAATAGTCCTAATCAGGACTCAAAGTACCTGATAGCTCTCAAAGACAGGTGAGATGCACTTACTGGTCAAGAAATTACCAGTCAATGAAAAAGACAAAAAACCATTTTCTGTTCTGTGTCAGTACTAGCTTCCTTCCAAGGAGAAGCCACAGCAAAGGTATGGATGACTAGATATGCAATGAATTTGGGAGGGCAATCCTTCCCCACAATCTTAGTTTAGCAATTGCCTGAATGGAACTCTATCAGCAGTAAAAATTATCTACAAGAACAGATTTCCACTGTTTCTACTGTTATGTCTGCACACATTCTGGGAGAACGCCTTGTAAGCAACACTCTGGCTGAGCATTTGCCTGTCACTGATGATGCTGCTCAGGGCATCTTGGCTCTGATGACAGAGTTCATCCTGCCCAGTAGTGATACTCCCACTTTACCTCTCTTCACGGCCCGAGGGCTGCCTGGCATGCTAGCTTTCCTGTTCTCAGATCCAGCAGCAGAAGTCCTGAAACTGGCATGGGAGCCACAGTCATCATCAGAGCCTGAAGACTCATCTAAGAAAGGCACATTGCTGATCTGTGTGGCTTTCTGGAAAACAGACCTGTATGGTTAGTGTGTGAGAGAAGAGTTTCCCCAAGACAATCCCCCTTCAATCAGGAGACAGAGCAACCCATGCCCTTCATTTCCACACTGCCTTGCCCACTTCTGCCCCAGGGTTCCTCAGTTCCTCCGCTTCTAGTCTGAGAACTTCCAAGCTGGACTCTCTAGTCTGATCTGTTTGGGCCTCCTCTGGTTACACCTCCTACTCTTCCACAACCCTTATGTTCCATTTAATTCCCTAGGTTACACCCACTGTCACCTCTAGGTTTCATAGTGCACACTGCAACTTCCTGGACCAAAATTTGTTGCAATGTTCTATGTTCTTAAATATATTTAACATTTGCTACTCTTTCTGCATTCCTTTGATGTCCAGTACCTTCCTGACATTCTCTAGTTTTCTTTCCTTCACTGCACAGTTCCTTCCTGTTTTGTCTCAAATTACTAGCAGATCTGGACCATGCTTTCCACAACAGGAAAAGTGAGGTAACTCCTTACCCCCTTCAGCGTAGTGTAGACTGGCACTGTGACATTTCTGTAGATGAGATAGGTAAATGGCCCAGAAGTTGAACACGAGAAATTGGAAACTGGGGAAATTCAGAGAGAAAGCAAGAGAGCAAATAGTACAAACTGGTGAAAATTAGGAGGTTTTAAATGGAGAAGCACATGGAGAACTGCCATCCTGGACAGTCTGGCTTCAGAAAGGCCAGGAGATGCATTATTAATTCCATTCAATTCCCAAAGAGAGCTGCAATGTTCCCTCCATTTAGCCTGTAAGACATCTTACCCACCCTGTGCTCCCCATGGTAAATGGCAATCTGCTGTACCCTGCACGAACAGGAAAAGGCCCTATCAGGCAAAATGATGGTGAAGAGTAAAAACAGGCCAGAGACATGCAGAAGCAGAAGGCTGGCTGCAAAACTGATGGAAAAGCTAATGGAATCCCTGAAGATGTCCCTGAATGTAGAGGCACAAACAGCCCCGCACCAACCATCCCCAAAATCAGATATATCCTCCTCCCTTCCTTTATCAAGGCTATCCATGATATCAAATTTACTTTGAAAACAGGCAAGGAAATGAAGAAATGGACAGCCAGAAGCTCAGGTCCCACACTGTCACCATGAACTCCCTTTAACGATGGATCTAGTCCAGAACTTACAGCAGCTGGAAGTATCATTCACCATGGCCACTTCAGACAGCCTCATGCCAGACTTGGCCACGGCATAGATTCGGCTCTCCTGGAACAGTAATACCATGAACAGCAGTGATCAGTCAAAAATGTAATTCTTACTGACAGAAATGTCCATGTCACAGAATCACACAACAGCCACACCTTTGGGCAGGAGGGAGGAGCTCTCTAACAGAGATAGCTGAATTCCACATATGTTGTGTGAATGACCATTACTGGAAGCGTGTTTCTGTGTGCTAATTCCCAGCTACAGAGGTGACATCCACACACTGGAACATCTACACACAATTATCAATAAATTACTGTATGACAGCTTGGAAAGAGATGGGATTTTTCCAAATTATAAACAAGGCATTAAAATGAATTAAGAACAGCCCTATTCCATAACAATTCATTGAGTCATCAGCTGCAAAGGATGCCCATTCTGTTATAAAGGAAGGAAAGAAATGCCTGGAATGATCTCAATAAGCCTGTGTCTCAGTTACAACAACATACAGAACTTTCAGTTCAAACAATCTCCAAGTGCTTCATAAATTGATAAAAATTCCAGAGGGGGAACCCAACTCTGTATCTAGATGCAGAGTTATGACTAAGACATCAACTAAGTGTGAAATGGGTAAACCCCAAAGCTAGGAAACCTCTTGGTGCTCCTTAAATCATACAACCAAAATTCACTGTGAAATAACACACATAATACATATACATGAAAACAGCTAAGACTGCAAAGTCAAGTACACCAAAAAATTATAAGACATAAGAATTAACAATGAGTGCTTGACTTTGCAGTTTCAATAAATCATTTGTTTGTCCATGCCTTTAAAAAAGCAAATGAAAACAGAATTGCCTCTTTTGATACTACATTGATTTCCACCAGGTTTGTCAGTTTGGCCTGTTTAGGAACCTGGTTGATGGAAGTCCCTTGGGAGTCAGTCCTGATGGACAAAGAATCCAGCAAGACTGAACATTCTTCAAGAAGGAAATCTTTAAGGTGCAGGAGCAGGTCATCCTCATGTGTTGACAGATGAGACAATGAGGAAGACCAGCCTGTCTGATTAGAGAGCTTTGGCTGAACTCAAAATTTGTGATCTTTGGATGAAGGGACAGGTGACACAGGAGGGCTACAAACACACCATGAAGTTATGCAGGCAAAAAGTTAGGAGGACCAAAGCCCAACTAGACCTTCACCTGACTACTGCAGTAAAAGACAAGAAAAGACTTCCATAAATACACGAGGAAAAAAAAAAGAGAATCTCCATCCTTTATTGGATATGAGTGGGAAACAGTGAGAAAGGATGAGGAAAAGGCACAGGTACTCAATGCCTTCTTTGTTCAGTCTGATGGCAAAACCAGCTGGTCTCCAAGCAGCCAGCCCTCTGATCTGGAAGCCATGGATGGGGAGCAGAATGAAGCCCCCACAACCCAAGGGGAAATGCCCAGTGACCTGCTTTGCCACCTAGACACACACAGGTCAGCAGGGCCAGGTGGGATCCACCCAGGGTCCTGGGGGAGCTGTTGGAAGAGCTCACTGAGCCCCTGCCCATCAGTCACCTGCAGCCCTGGTCACCCAGGGAGGTCCCAGGTGACGGGACCTGGCAAACGGGGCACCATCTACAAGGGCCAGAGGAAGACCTGGGAACTACAGGCGTGTCTTCCTGACCTTGGTGCTGGGGCAGCTCATGGAGCAGACCATCCTGAGCACCAGCACACAACACATGCAGGACAACCAGGGAACCAGGCCCAGACAGCATGAGTTTGTGAAAGGCAGGTGCTGCTTGACCAACCTGATCTCTTTCTATGACAAGTGACCTGCTCAGTGGATGAGGAGAAGCTGCATTTTACAAACCTAAACAATTCCAGGACTAAAAAACCAATTCATCTATCTGAACTCACAAGTAACTGTAAGAAAAAATGACAAGACATGCATATTCACTTTACCAAAGGTTTTCACAAAACTTTCCTAACAGGAGAAGACTACCATGAGATAGGAATGCTGAGATTTAATCCGTGCATCTATTCTAGTATCCATAGCTTTTTCTCACCCTGGAGCTATCTGGTCTGGTCCACTGCATTTATGATTCATTTTTCTATCTTAAACACATGACAAAAGAACTAAGAATTAACTTTTGATGACCCAAACCACAATACAGTACATTTTGACTTTCACTTTTATTCCTATGATTCTTATGTACTGTTTTTTTCAATGGATCTTTTCCCCCTTATAAAGATAAATAAAAGAAAAAACTGTCAATGGAACCAGCATGCCCCACAATGTGGAACTGTCTGATTTGGTGGCTCAGGAATGCAACCTGTGATACCCACAGGTAACAATTCCTTGAGTCCAAGAAGTGTTGTAGCCTAACTACTGTGCACAAAGATAAGCAGCATTCCCATACTGGTGTCCATTCATTTCTTACCCACGATGGGAATCGGTGCAGTGGTGGTGTGGGAGGTTTACACCCCGAGTCAAGTTGTGTGCCAGACTCAGAACTCACAGCTTCTCTTCGCTCTGCAGGTAAGTGGTACATTCCCTCACACGCTCCAGCTTCTCCCCTCAGCAGGCCACATTCTGTCTCCATGTTCTCCATTACTCCATCATCATCAATGTCTGTCTCCTCCACGTGCCCAGAGCCGACTGGAGGGTCTGTTATGGGCTGGAAAGTGCTAGTCTCTAGGTGCATTACACGATGGAAAGAACTAGCCCCTGACTGTGGCTGGCTGTGATGTCTCTTGGCTAGTTGGATACTGTCTCTTGGTGTATTGGGTGTTCGTATTTTTGGAAATGTCATACTACTCCCAAGGCTGCACTCTCTCCCTGGAAAGAAGGAATGTGCTGTAACAGCTGATGTTGACACAACCAGAGGCGGCTCAGCAGTTTGGAGATGTCCCTCAAGCATGCTCATAATTTCTGCTGAGGAAGAGGAGTCCAGCTGGTGGGAATGGAATCTGGCACTCAGATCATCAGAGAAGCAGGTGCTATCCAAACCCACTTGTTGCAAGGTGCTCACAGCACTGCAGTTTCCTTCCAAAGATGATTGGAAGGTCAAAGCCTCAAGAATTCTTGTGGTTTCAGCTGGAGGGTCCAGTGATATGGGACCGGAGCACCCTAAACCACGTTCAGAACTTACAGTTGGAAATACATTTTTCTCTGTGGAGAGATTCCAGCTTGATGGGTCAGACATGAGCTTCAGCATGCTTTGGGAAAGCAGAGATTTATCCTCTCCATTCTCAGTAAAGGTGTCATTGGCAAGGACTATGTTTGCTGAAGAGAGGACCTGTTTGGAAGGTCGTGTCTGACACACCTCTCTGAAACCAGGTGCAAGGAGCACAGATTTCTGCTCTATCTTCTCAGCAAAAGAGGCCTGTGATGCTTGGGGCTTCAGGGAATCACAGCTCCAAAGAGATTCAAAGGGAGGAATGCTGGTCATATCTACAAGGAAGGAGAACATATGGTTAAAGCATTGAAACACTTTGATGTCTTCAGTGTTGCTTCCTAGTGTACATTCAGTTATATTCAATAGCACCATGGCCTGTTCAGGACTATACAGAACAGAAAGGAGATAGCTGGGCACAGTTATAACCAAAGTACTATACATTTATAACTGGGACCAGCACAGAAGATATGAATAGGAAATGATTAATCACTGCTTCTGACAAAAGTGAAATTAAGGGCTTCCTAATGAAATTAGGCAGCACATTTGAAATTTACAGAAGGAAGGTTTTTTCCCAGACAAAAAAGCAAAGAGTATGCTGCAGACAGCCAGAAAAAAACTAATGTATCAGTAGTACAGGAGTTCTGGCCTAGGAACTTCCTAAACTACTCAGAGCAGAAGCTGGAAGTGTATATGGAGAGAAGGACAGCCTGCATTATTTTGTATGGTCCTTCGTGGAATGTGAACAGCCAACCAGAATCTGGGATATTGGCCTAGGCAAGCTTTCAGTCTAATGCAATACAGGAGTTTTTATTCTTACCTATATAATTATGCCTCCTCTCTTAAAACATGAGAAGGAAGTGCACCTATCCACACAACACTTTGTCAAATACATCAAAGTGGCCAAAACACTGCATAGCATGGCTTTTGGCTTTAGTGGACCTACGTGATTTAACTCATCAAATAATCTGGTATGATTCCATGCATTCCCAGGGGCTATATAGGGCTTCCAGCAAAGGTATGGAGACTTTCTTAAACATCACAGCAACTGGGGAGTTTACTCACTTTTCAAGAATTTTCCTAGAGCTTTTTGTTATCCTTTTGGGATATATGACCCACACAATGCTTTATGTCTTGAAGTTTTATAATAGTTACTTATATGGTTTTGCTGTAAAATCTTCCCTTTTTTAGTTCTTTCCATGCCCTTTCAGTTGCTTTGTTAGAGGATGAGATAAAAGATAGATACTAGATTGTCCTTTCTACTTAGTACACTTATTATTCTTTCTTCCTTTCCATAATTATTAAAGATTATCTCAGTTCTACAATTTCCACCAAACAGCAGCTTTAGAATATAAGAAAGCGGGGATAAAACTTGGAATGGCAGAGGATATTTGATTGACCTTGGCATTTATATTTATTTCAGCCTGACTGAAAAAGAACCAAATGCTTTGGAAATTGCAAAATATGGGCGAGCATGACTCTGCACAACTATTGCTGAAAATGCTGCCTGAACATCAAACTCTATGGGAATTGCTTAATCACCCGTGGGATTCACAAGGAAATAGAAACAAACTGAAGACACAAAGTTACAGAGGGAAGAGCAAACAGCAGAATAAATTACTGTTGACAGCAGAGAGGATGAAACCTGCTCTTGGAAACCGCTGAGAAAAAGACAATCATGAGACCATGACCTTGGCACTTGATTCACAAGGAACTGCATGTTAGCAAAGCTAACACATAACAATGGCACACACAAATCCTGGCACATATTTTCCCCGACCCTAAGGTAAATCATTAGTGTAGACTGAAAAGATGCCATTAATTTTAAATATTATTGGTATTTTTGCAGCGTCCTAGATGTGACAGGAGATTAAGAAGAAGCTGTTACTATTAGCACAGCAAGCAAGAAGAGATTTGTCTCTCTGCAGAGGCCTCTGACTTCAGCCTGGC
Organism: Emberiza elegans; assembly: GCA_024865655.1. Lineage (NCBI taxonomy): Eukaryota > Metazoa > Chordata > Aves > Passeriformes > Fringillidae > Emberiza > Emberiza elegans. The sequence goes on along the minus strand of JALJVW010000139.1, from coordinate 21,348,686 downwards.
ATACTGAGACTGGTGAGGGATAAGAGGAGAGGGCAGTGCTGTTTACTGCCCAGAGAGCAGGGATCCAGGGCACACTTAATACCAGATTATTAACGCAGCTTACCAGGCATTCGCTTTTTGTGAACAGTCAGAGCCAGAGGGGATGAGAGAAACCCAGTCATAAAGCATTTCATCAGAGATGTGGTGGGATTTAGAAGGAATTTTGCCCTATTCCCTTGATGTGGAGTAACAGGAAAGTCAGAAAGACTTCTGCAGGAAAGAAATGTCCCCTCCCCGCATGCCCAGTGAAGTTCTGGAAACTAGTTCATCTTACTGTGGCCAAACCAAGCTCATTAAAAAAATAAAATTAAAAAAAAAATTAAGAGATAATTTCTTTTTCAAAGCACGTTACAACAAAAGGTGCTGAATTTAAGCCTAGAGACCAAAGTTTTCCATTCAGCCACCAAAGAACTGCAAAAACCCAAAACCCCACAAGCAGCTTTCTCCAACCCAACCTGATGGCACAGAGAAACCCAGCTCCTAAAGGCAGATCAAAGAGCTGCTGCCTTGGCTCATTCCGTTACTCAGCTCACATGCCAGCAGAGGTTCTGTGGGAATGAGAATAATTCACACACGGAGATACACTAAAATACATCAGTGAATGGAGAGTTCTACTACGTATTTCAATGAATGTTTCCAACTTAGGAGCTTAGTGGCTTATTTTAATGGCAAATGCAGATTCTAACAACAACAAAAAAAAGGAGTCTACACTGAATTGGTGGGAAAAAAATTGAGAGTTAAAGCAAGTAAGCATGTCATTCCCATCTTAAAAATGGATCCAGCTAAGGAATAGAGCAGCTCTAGTGCCTGCTGTCACAAGTTTTAATTTCTGACAAACTTAATACAACCCAGGAATGCTGACTTCCAGTCTTGTGGTGGTTACTAGGCTACAGTGCCAGCTGAACACATTTACCTTGCAATGTATCCTGAAGAGCTTCAATTTGCTCCATCAGTCTCTGATTACAGTTTTTCAGGTGGTAGTTTTCTAGCTCAAGCTATGAAAGAAGAATAACAAAAAAAAGAAACATCATGCAAAATTGTGAGCACATGTGATCCACTACACAGAACATGCCTTCATCTTTATTACTTTCAAGTTTCTCAACAAGGGAAAAAAAATGAGTCTACCAGTCACCCCGAATCCTTTTAATCAGCAACATCACTAGAGCACCCACTAAAAATATTTTGCTGTGCTTTCTGAAACAGCCTCTATATGAATTATTGGCACTTCTCAAATACATCTTAAAATTTACTTCCCTGCTATGGCTTATCATTTATTCCTGTTGCAGAAATAATGCTCATGCAAGAGAGAATCAAAAAAACATTACCCAGAAGGAGCATTTGTTCTATCTCACCCTTAATTGTAGTAAAAGAACATCCCCATGGATCCAGAGGACCAAAGAAAACAGCAAAAACCAAACCAACATTAAGGGTGCATTTACATTTCCAATTAGGGCATGAGAGATTCTTTGCAAATTTGCTTTATGCTTTTACTTGAAGAGTCTCAGCATCCATTTTTAAACACAGCAGTGGTACACCCAGACCGACTTTCCTCTTGAAGGAATCACCTGTGGTGCTGTCTTGAGTAACCCATTGGCAACACAGATGCCAAGTTCTCCAACTGGCAGCGATCCACTTGTGCATGCTATGCACCTGGAATCAGCACCTGGCACAAACCTCTTTGCCAGAAAAGTATGAGTGTATGGTCCTGGATTCACAGCAGGTCACACCAAACCAAACCCCCTACTTCCTCCTTTGTGCTGCACCAGTCAGAAACCTAAATGCACCTTAAGTTATCTCACACAGAGAAGAGAAGCAGCACAGGAGTTCAGTGGATTATTCAGGCAATCTAATGACATTACAAAGTCACATCATAACATAATCAGTGTTCACAAAGAATGCTTCTCCCAACTCCAACAAATTCTCTTTCTGTAATAAACTTGGAAATATGAGTTTTTCACCTGGAATAAAGGACCAGGCTACCCACTCCCAGCTGAAAACTACTACTCCATCTTTAAAACTGCATGCTGACCCACTTCTGTCTTTGTTTTTTTAGAGGGTAGAACCAGATAGAGGCATAAATCCACAGGATGGATAGAACAGAGAGGTCAAAAATACTGGGCAGTAGGAAAACAGCATTCGTCAGAGATGGTAAATTATAGAAGAGTGAAGGACATGTTTGTGTAACAGGTGCTCTCAGAAATGAATAGAAACTGCATCCAGAGAAAAGCAGAAGAGGTAAAAGAAAGATAGGTGAAAGCAACTTGTGATCAGTCAATCTTCAGAAACTGCTTTTGGACACTGGTGACTTAAGAGTCATCTATAGTTTGCCCAACAGTGTAAATAGCTCTTGGTAAGAGTGATGACCCCAGCCCTACAACTGAGTTTGTGCAGGGCCAAATAAGCAGAGTGCCCCTGTGGCAGATTGACTGTCCCCAGACTGTTGTGTAATATAGGAACCCCCTGGCAGTGAAGCCACTGTACTTACTCACATGCCTTGAAACCTAGTAGAAAGCCAGAGACTTACCTCCCTGAGCTTAAATGTTACCCACTCTTTGATCTTGGCAGCTTTCTCTTGAACAATTTTGGCTTCCTCAGTCCTCAGCTGTTTCTGTGCCAGAAAACCAAAACCAACATTAGATGCATTAGGAGAGTACAACTTTTCTCAGTGAGTTACTGCATCAGGAGCGACTGAAACACAGAAGTTCCCATTCCAGACATAAGATTTAAGACTGTTAATTGGATACAATTTTTCAGCTGGCATCTGAAAAAAATCAAGCTCTAATTTGTCTTACATGGTCCCTAGAGTCAAATTCAGAGGCTTGTTTCAGAAGTCTGTTGTCTATTCGCAAAATCCAGGTCAGGTAACAAACCCACCACAGTTTGAGTAGAGTCTGCAACTTTTTCTGTTTCACACAGTTTTGCAATGTTGCTGTTTGCTGTTGAGTATCTGTAGTGTTCCCCCAGCCTACACACACATTATTGGCCAAAGTTAATAAGAATTAAGCAGTGCCTATAACTGATTTGTAAAATACCAATCATTCCATGCAAAAGGGATTCAGATGCTGTAAGCATGAGTCTAGAGCAGAACCTTTCAAGGTGCACAAGATGCAAATACCAACAACATATTTAACACACACACACACAATATTCTCATTGAGAAAGTAATTTTAAAAAAAAGCTCCACAACCTGACCTTGAAAAATATCAAGATCATGCCTAAGATCTGCTAGGAGGATTTCAGGTGCTATAAGTGGTTTTATGTTTACATATCCATTAGAACAGGTTCTAGTCCACACAAAGGTGTTATGGCAATACTGTCGATTTGCACAATGACCATTGTTCCCCCAAGTATCTGCTTGGGTAATATTGCTACATCATTTTTGCAGCTGTGTTTTCTCAGCTGTGTTTTTAACTTTTCTGGAAATTTCCTTTGAAAGATGCTGAATTAACACTATGATTACCTGAAGCTTTCTGTTTTATCTTCTGTGTGGCTTCATCAGAAGCAGCATCACTGAAAACTCTCCTATCTACATAATGATTTAAACAACTGCAAGAAGAAATCAGTTCTGAGAGCAACAGAGGGAGGAAGACAGGGGGACAACATGCTGCATGTCACATCAGCCCTGGTTTCTCCAATTAAGGGGCAAAGATAATGCCTTCTGGTAGCAGCTGGTGGTTTCCCTGTTCTATTGTTTTTTCTGAAGAAAAATAATACCAGCAAGTATAATTATAGAAAATGTCAGTCCTTCTCCCCACTTTAAATTTTTCACATGGATAAATAGACCCCACAAAATTCTCCACATTTTCACATTTTTTCCTGACATTTTCACACTTTTAATCACCACATGCTATTTATCACTACAACTGCCCATTTAAGGGCTCTTATTCAAGTATGTTTGCTGACTTTAAAGTAGGCCCAAGCAACATTATAGGCAGCCGTAACATTTGTGGTTGAGCATAATGAAACAAAAGCAATCAAGTCAGATGCTTCAAGAAGAAGATTTATTTAGTTGGTTTTCTTTTCCTTTTATATGACTGTGTGTGATCCTAATCATCAAGTCTCAACCTCTGCAGGAGTTAACATACTAGATGTGCCTACAGGTCTGAAATGATTTAGCACATATAGTAGGTCTACCATCTCTGAATGTCCATCACATGGGAGCTGGCTTTGAATCCCTAATGACCTGGACTTGTCCTGGAACACGGTCCAAGAGATAAAAGATTCAGATTACTACACTATATGGTGAGCTGCAATGCCAAGACTTTATTTAGGGTTCTAAAGTAGAACAGGGACATGATGACAGCATTGTCACCATGTGCAGTAAGCCCTGCCTCTAAGCAGAACCAATCCACTCAGGCACAGCAGCCACAGATGCAGTTATTGTGCTTTAAGTTCGAAAAGCAATTAGAGATTCTTAATGTCCCACACTATTGTATGGCCCAGACATGACCTCAGTGCTCTCTTAATGATGCTCTGAACTCCAGGACTCTTCCCATCCCAGTGAAAACAAACAGGATGCATTACAGGGACCCTTAGTAACCTTCTAGCCCTGCCCCCATCTCATCCCATTCTGAAATTAAACCATTGACTCTATACCGAGTATTTCTTGTGTGGAATTGCCAATCTTTGGCTTTCATTTCTAGAAGCTCATTTTGCCTCTTGTTGCGGGAACAAGATTTCTATTAACAGCCCTTGAAACAGACAGCAATTAGTTCGATGTAACTCAAATGGCCAAGTATTTTTTTTTTTAATTTTACTTCCATTTGAGTTATTTACTTAACAACACATAAGAATACCTCATTCCTCATGTTATAAAAACCACAGGTCAAGGCCTTTACTAGAACTGAAATACAAACCCTGCTGGAAATGTAGCACCTTCCTTCCACCAACTGAAAAAGGGAGAGACTAAGAACTATCCATACTGAGAAACAGCTGCTCTTTTATAGTGACACCTGACAAGAGATGAACTATGCTGGGGGACTCCTGAAGGCTGGGAAAAGACCCTTCCCAAGAAGCAGCATGAACAGAGATGGGCTACACAATGGTTTTGCAAGGCAATCACTGTGGTAAAAAGCCAGAGAAACACTGTGACCAGACTGTAGCATTAAAATGTAGGTCAGCACTAACATAAGGAAGCCTTTAGGCACACTGACTGATCTTCAATGGCAAAGAGCCATGGGCTGCTGAAGCTGAGTGCATGTTTTGTCCAAAAAGGAAAGAGAGGATCTTGTACTGGGCTGGGCACCATCTTACAGCTGATCTGGAGGCAACTGAGAGACTAACTTGCAATGAGACATAGTCCCTATCTTAGAAATATACATGACAGAATCCCTCTAACTCATGAAACCTACAGGCCTCCCTGTAGAAAATATCCCTACCTGTTTTGCTAGCTGTGTCTCCAATTTGTTGATCAGATCCTCCTTTCCTTGCATTGTGCACACCAGCTCCTGGTATTTCTTGTGCAGGGTGCTGTCAGATTCACTAGTCTTCATGTTGGCAAGTTTTATCTTCTCTTCCATAACTCTGACCTGTAATGGTAATCAGAGAGAAATTGAATAAACCCAAAACCCACCAAAACAAACCAAGGCAAATCAAGGAACTGCTTGTGTATTGATACGAGAATGAAAATAAATGAGAATATTTGTGGGTTTCTTATTTTTCAAGTCAGGAAAGGAAAAATAAAACATCAAAACCCACAACATCCTTCAGGTCACACTTATATTCACATTTGTGGAAGGATCATTGTAATGCTGAAGCAGTAACAGATGCAAACTGAACCATGAGCAGATAAATGCACCATGGGTTGTGAGATATTACAATCAAATTATTAATCAAAGACACCATACAGGCACCACAGTCTCCATACACACCTAGACATGGTACATCCCACCTTTCTCCTTTGCAATATCATGGCCAGTTTTTTACCTCATTCACTACCAAGATATATACCACAAACCCCTGGCCACTTGCTTCAGATTAAAATTTCTATATGAAAATGTACTGTGGAGGTCCTTCATCCTCCTGTCCCCAGCTTAAGACATTGTTTTGGCACCTCCTGTCTTTCTGCCGTGTCTTCTCTCCAGACCTGCTAGGAGTTACAATGTTTGATATTTCAAAAGATTTGCCTGTCTTTGAGCTCCTGCCAGTGCCAAGACTTCTTCATCTCAGCAAGAGAAAGATCACTGTAGTGGTCCTTCACTACAGACAAAGTTTCAATCCACTAAAATCCAGTGGCTACTGAAGTATTCCAGGTTTTTAGCAAATTTTTTAAATCTCTTTGTTTTCTTCAAAAGCTTTCTCTCTCAATAATGTCATTCCATTTTACCATTACCTCATTCTATTACAATGGATTATAAGACTTAATTTCTAAAGATGAATGGAATCCCTTCAATTTAACTCAAACATACTAATTGCAGCATTTGATGATGGGAAAATCTCTGGTTCCAACACACCTCAAAGAAGCTAAATCTGCAAAGAAACCAACTCCAAATACCATAAATTTAGCAAGAACTTAGAACCAGAAAGACAGAATGCAGGGAGCAATGTGAGTACTTCACAGAGTCTGTGCAAGAGGGTTAGTCACGCTCTGCTGAGCGGCCTACACCCCATACTTGCAGAAGCTCTGTTTTGTCCCCCTGTCTGCCTGTATTAGGCAGAGAAGCAAACTGCCTCTTCCTCATACCAAATCAGAAAGGTAAGCACCCAACATCCGAGCCAGAAAACTAAGCCTGCTGAGTCGGATGTGCTTTCATTAGAGTTTAGGGTGATTATAGTAAAAAGAAATGGCCCCTCCTTCCTGTCTGATGCCCAAATGCTGACTCTGTACTAGAGGCTCAGCGAGGGGACTGCAAACATGTGATTTCCTTAATTGAGGTTGGCAGCTACAGGGAGCCCATTGAATTAACAAATCCAATGCCCCAGACTCCTGGAGAGAAAGATAACAAGGGATTTTGCACTTGATGTGGAGCCCTCTCATTTATTGGCTGCCTCTCATTTGCAGTGAATGAAGTAGGACCATTCCATTCCATTAGTGGAAGTGAATGGTCCTACTCTTACACTGTCACTTCTTCAGGCTGTCAGGCAGCAATGCAGCATTTCTCTGGGGACACTTATCTCTGGATGTGGATAAGGCTGCTGGAAAGGCAAACACTGAGGGTTGCTAGTCTTTAGGACCTGCCAACATATGGCTACAGAACTGCTGGTGGCAGGTGAGTGGAGGCAACCCTCATTTCTGCTACACCCTCCCATCCAAGTTCTCCCTTTCTTGCCCATTCTTGGACATGGATTTGACTTGTTCTCTATCCTGTCCCTTGCTGTCATTGCATCTTATCATATCCTGGGCACTCTGCTCCTGTCATTGAGGTGTCTGCTAGTACGAAACCTTCACTGGCCAGTGACAATCACTGTAGTTCCTGATGGTGCTGTCACAGCTGTCACTTTTGCCTCTATTGTGCTACCTTTGCCTGTCTTGGCTGGGTGTGAACTTACTGATACCACTCTCGAGAACAACTCTTGCTCTTCACTGGTAGTTGCTGGTCTAGCATAGAAGCCAACAGCACTGTGTCAAAACATAGCATCTTTCCTAGTATTAAGCTGGTCAGTAAAAAATCTTGATGTCAATATCGAACTGGTAGGGAAAAATATGTTTTGCAGGGAGAACACCTTTCCAGGTACTCCAAGTTCTTGATTCCCACATGATATGTCTCTAAGATATAAGCTTATAACACTGCCTATTCAGTCCTTCACTTTTGAAATCATCTTTGACAGTCATTCTTGGCTGTGTGACTTTTATTCCTGCCCTTCAACCCATGACTTAGTGCTCAGTCCTGCAGTTCTTGTCCAGCTGGAGGGAGCTCATTCACTTCAAGCCTTCCCTTCAGCAGTGATCTGCAGTGATTCAAGAGCTCAAACCACCTGGCTCATCTTGGTTCTTTTGTTTCCACAATACACCTTATAGTGCAGAATGTCTGCTTCTCAAAGGTCTATTATTCTCTACTGCCTGTTCACAAGCTGAATACCTCTCTCCACTTCTCCATTATTCAAGAAGCATAGAAGAACTAGTTTAGACAATATGCCTAATTTTTAGATGATTACAGTAATAGACAATGAACTCAGCTCTTACTGTTTTTCTCCATGGGCTCTGGAGCCAGAGTAGTAATTACTAAAAAGTCCAAAACAAGTGATAAGGGTGTGTCTGCAAAACCTACTTCTTTCACAGAACCATTTCAACTTGTAGACAAGTCCTCACCAGTACTCTTAAGTATTTGTTTCCTGAGGACTCATCAAGCAGCCTTATCTTTGCAATTTAATCCTGAGGTACAACATCCTCTTCCTTTTCCACAACCAAGCATGCCTATCATGGATGACGGGGTAAAGGCTGTGAAGCTGACAGGAAGGTGTAAGGTGCTTGTTTCCACTTAGGGTTCAGTATATTCAGGCACCTGCTCACAGCTAAGGCTCACAGACTGGGAAGTGGACCAAAAATCCATTCGCCACTGTAAATCAGTGTTTCCCTAGAAGGGAATAGCACTGCAGATTGCTGTCTGTATGCTAGACTGGAAGGAATTTAGAGTGAGTTAACTGTGGACTTGTACCAGAGCCACCATCAAAGAATCTCTTACCTGTTTCTCTGCATCCTCAGCTCTTTGCTCTGCTTCTATAACTCTCTGTTCCAATTCCTGCATCTTCAGAGACAGAAAAGAAAGAAGAGAGTGAAAGAAAGAAAATAAATTAACATCACCTGGACATTCATATTTTACTCAGAACTTGTGCAAGCTTACAGATCTTTGGCATATTTTGAGTTAACTGGACAGCTTTGACCAAGAAAAAAAAAGGCTTTGACCTTTTCCAGTGTTCTGCCCTACTCTGAATACACCGGAACCATCTTCTCATTAGTGAGCCTCATCATTCATTACATGGGTCAAAGGAGTAGAGGCAAAGTCTTGATCATCCCTACAATTTACACACTGTGGGCTGTCCCTGCAAGGAGCCTGTTTACAGTGCACCATTCTTCCCTGATCTTATTTCAGCTAGGATTCATTCACAATGGTAAATAAAAATGAATATATCTTGTAAAGCTCACAGCAGGTTCTCTGTGATGTCACATTATAACCACTGAATACTTTGCTTTGGCATCAAAGGAATCATGGACTTATAACTGACAAGATTTACAACAATCTTAATTTTCCTATGCTTCTTTTCTTTTTAAAGAGCTTTGCAAACTGGCAATTATGTGATTCAACATCTGAACATTGCTGCTATCAAAGTCAAAGGACATTGAATTGAATTTTATCCTAAATGTTTATAAGTCACTTCATTCTTATAAAATTCAGATATACCTGGGCTTCTTCTAATAATTTAGTAGAGGCCTTTTTTTGGTGGGTTGTGGTTGGTTTAGGGGATGTTTTGGGGGTTTTCTTTTAATTGTTTGTTTGGTTTTGTTTTAAATTTTTCTTTAAATATCAACCTAGCCTCTCATTTGATGTTTTCCAAGGTCATCTTCACCTGGCCTGCTTCAATTGGTCTCAGATTTAAGCCCAATAATACAAAGTCTCTTCTTTCAAGTGACACTAAGTTTTATCCACCAAGATGCAAAATTTGAGGAACACTTCATGGAGTTTGCTGTACTTACTTATGTTTTACAATGGAAAGAATGACACAGAAGAATCTTCAGAAGATTAAAAGAATCATGCTTGAAGAAGAAAAACTACAAAGGGAACTAAGCTCCTTTTCTCTCCAATGCATTTTTGATAAAGCACTGGAGCCAAGTATTCAGGTTGGTCACTAACAGGACCAAACCAATACATCTGAAAATGGACTTATTCCTCTCGGGTTGATCACCCAGAATGGACATGGCAGCATTCCCGTTTCCATCTGCCTTCCTTCATACATGCTCACTGACACAAGAGCAGACTGACCCCTACCAGAAAACAAAGCAAAAGGCACATACATGTAGACACCTCAGTAGTCACATAACTATAAAAGCAATGACATAGATTAAAACCATGAAGATCAAAACCTGCTACATTTAGCATGATACCTCTCACATTTGATTTTTCAGTGGAACAATCAAATAAAACAGTCTCTGTAACTTAATATCCAAATCAAGGATGCTTCTTTGGCAGAGGAACAGAGAGATGCCACAGAGGACTGCAGCCATACAAAGCTGCTCTGACCAAAGAGCCTTCTTGAAGACTGAGCTCCAGGCAATCCAACATGAATAGCAGTGGTCTGTGCTCCACAAGTATGAATCCCCTTTGGAAAAGTGATGCACCCATTCATTTATCTTTTGGTCTCTGGACAGTCATCACCACAGACAGGTAGCAGCAAAACATATTGGCAAAAGAAAGATGCTAAATATAACTATTGGGGACACATAACATGCTTTGTGAAACAAAGAGTGTTTAAGACAGTAGTTTCAGAATCATTGGTCTCTCCTAGTTTTCTGATTAATTGACAGGCTTTACATTCACAGCAGAGATGAATTTCTGGGCCTTTTTACCAAGATATCCTCTTAAACTAATAATTCAGTCCTCCACAAGGTGATCAATCTCCATGAAAGACTCAGGTTATTTTACGAAGACAGCACTGCTCTGACTGAAGAACTCCTTGTTGTCACAAAGCAGTTCCTTTGCATTGCTAGCAGTTATGGATCTCGATCAGGACAAAGAATTTATGTTGGGACCATTCCTGATCACTAAAAAGTTATGAAACTTGTGCAAGCAGGGTGACCTGGCTAAGTTCCAGCCAAATCAATTATTTTTGTCACCCTAATTCCCCTGTAGCCTTAAATGAACTTGTATTTGTCTTAATTTCCTGTACTACATTGTTGAGCTGTCCTACTATGAACTGTTAAATAACTGCTGTGTTCCTGGTGTACATGAAATCATTATTTCACTCATCCCCAGTGTCAGCACACTCACTGGAGCACATTCAGATTTAATACATACATGCTTGTAAGGCTCTTTCAAATCCCTCAATGAATTAATAATAATGCTTGGTATTTACATGGGTCCTTTCATTCAAAATGCTTTATAATTTGACAAATGCTACTAAGCAATGTGACCCAAGTCACACAAAAAAATTAATAACCAAGCCAAATGCACGGAACTTTTCTTTCAAGCACTAGCCCAGACAGCTTGTATGGGAGAAACAAGACCAGTTGAATAGCCATGCTTGCATGAGACAAAAGATCCTTTTTCCAAATGTTCATTGTTTATTGAAACAAGACAGAAGCAGGTTAAGTTACCCAGATGGCCCTTCTAGAAACTGCAAAAGATCTTCCCATCAGCCATTCACACAGGCTTTCCCTCTCCTGATGGCTCAGAAGAGGCTACATAAAATTGAGTGAAAAAAGTTCCTATACCTCTCAGCTTCATTTTCTCCTGCTGTTCTGTTCCAGAGCTCACTCTTAACCAGGTCAGCTTGCTGCCGAGGCAATGGCCTGCTATGCCACCCACCAGCAGAGGAGTATCCCTTTTCCTTGCGTGTGTACAAGAAAATCAGGGTGAAAACAACTGCCTGTTTCCAAAGCAATCCCTGCTAATGTCCACAAGGTAGGACTCAGGGGTCTCGTGCCCTGTGGGGTCCAGCAGGATGGCAGAGCTTTTTCTGGGAGACCAGGGGCTAAGGCTCTTCTGCCACAGCAACCACCAGCCAGGCTCTGTGCAGCTTGGGCAGCTCTGTTCAATAGCTGAGACCAGGCTATCAATGTGGAAGTTCACACCATGTGAACTAGGGCACTGGCAGTTAAACCACTGGGTTTTAAATTCCCCACGTTCTGAACAACGATCTAGATTATTCAATCTAAGCGGATTTTAAAAATCTCAAGTATTTAAACTGTTAGAGCACATTGACTACCAGTGCCAGGCACGAGTGGTTGGGTTTTCTGTAAGTTAAAATAGTAAAACATGTCTTGAAATAATAAAATTAGTTATAAAAAAAATTTTAAAATGTGGGGATCAGGTTTTCAAGCCCTTCAGTCACTTTCATACCTATGACAACCTAGCTGGTAAGCAAGTATCACATCCCTGTTAACACTGCTCTTCACTTTCACCATCTAAAAGTATTTAAAAAAATAATTTTCCTGTTACTGCAAACCATATTGGGAGGATCTCAAGAAAATGATTACCACAGATAGGCACACAGCTTCAAATTGTGCAGACTTCACATTTTTCCAAGACCCCCCCTTCACTGCCCCAAAAAACCTTCTTTGAAATGCAGGACTCACCAGTAAATCTGAATCTCTTCATTCTCATAATGAGGAAAAAAAATCACTAAAAATCACAGTTGCTATAAAAATCTCTGACGCTGCCATCACTAGACAAACCAAGCACCTCCTTCAGTTCTGCATCACTACCCACGTGAGGGTGAGAAGGATGCAGCACAGACAGGAGCCCCTGTTGCTGTGACTGCTGGGGTGCCCTGTGGTGACCGAGGAGAAGGGGAGGAAGGTCTCTCAGCAAGTCATTACAGACCAGCTGGGAACCTGAGGCCCAGGACACTGCCCAAGAGAAGTGTTCAGCATAAGCAATGTGTGTCTGAGAACCTGCTGGAGCCACCCCACGGTTCCTGCTGAGGCTCTCCCCTTCCTCATGACATCTGGAGTTAGGAATTGCAAGCCTGTTAGCTCTTTGACCCTTCAAGTAAAGCTACAACAGCACTGTAGAAGTAGTTACAGAATAACCTGACCACTGAACCAAGCTACTCCTTAATCTCTCAGCAAAGGGAGCATCGCTTTGACTAAAAGGCTGGATAAATGGTAGCCAGGGCCCTGAAGCAGATGAAAATTTAATTCTTTGCCATGACCCACAAACTTCACTAAAGAGATAGGCAAAAATCTATCTGGCAAGTCTGTTCTCTATAAGGAAGTCTGGTAGGTAGTCAGGAAGTTTCTCAAAGCAGAAATTAAAGCACAAGGACACAGAGCTCATAGTGCAGCAAACTTACAAATATTGCATATGAATACTGGTTGGCTTTAGCAGACCTGTTCCACATCAATACATGATTTTTTTTTAATGTTCCTTTATCTAAATGGCCTTTACAACCACTTTCAATGTTTTTCAAGGTAAGTAATCACTAAGGTCTGTCTCAGAAAATAATTTGAAGAGATGAAGAAGCTGCTTAGAATTGCACAATTCCTTAAAATATGAAGGGTGGAAAAAATGTTTCACGCAGTATATAGCAATAGGGAAAATGTAATTACAGTGAAAGCAGGAATGAAAATTACGCCACCCTCATGTAGCTGTCACCTGGATGTTTTTACATCCAAAACCAACAAACAAGAATATACACATAGAAGTTACAAAATACAGAATGGAGCAAAAGTGAGTTTAGAACATATCTGTCATTGGGTATAGTAAACTGCAGTCAGCTGTACAGATTTTGACTTCATTAGTAAAACTGTTCTCATTTTCCTATATAGTAATTGAATATCTGAGCAATCTTGGACTGAACTGTGATAATGTAAGACACATTTTGAAAAAAAGAAGGAGCCCCCCAGCAACCTACAAATTTGGACTTCATACAAATTTAGTGAAAAAGCTTTAATTCTAATTGAAAAACAACACCATTTAAGGTTAAGAAAAATCACAAAAAATTCACACCATGACAAAACCAAGCAAAAAACCAAAACTCCAATAAAATCCTCAGATCTTCACCAGTTCTCTCCTCTAGAATGCAAACAAACTCACCCAAGGGCACTTGACAGACATTAGTAGAAGATGTCTCTAAAACCACAAATACCATGTAAGTTTCTAACATCCAGATCTCAAAATATCTGGCCTTGCTCTCCAGCCCCCTCAGAATGTTTTGACTGGATATGAAGTGTTATTCTAACATTATGGCAATACATGTATCCCTGTCTGGGCTTTTAACATTATAGCATCATTTTCACTCCTCCATACTTTTCTGTTGTCACCCAAGTTATGATCCTGCTGTTCTTACACAAAACATCCATATTTGCTCTGCTGTTGTCTCAGTCACTTCAGATACCCAGAATCTTGCTGGTACAGTGTTTTCCACTAGAGTCCAAATACTTGGTGATTTTGCAGTAAGCAAGTTTGATTCTTATATGTCACTTAACACCATGACAGGCACATCTCTGCGTCTCAGCTGATAAAGCAGAGAGCAAAGATGTACTGTAATCAAGAAAGAAATCCTCACTGCAAGTAACAGATATATTGGATAGTTTGGCATTTACAGATTTTTTGGTTTTGTGTCATAACTCATTGCAAAGTAGAAGTCACCTCTGCCTCACCTTCTCAGCTAGCAGCTCTCGGATCTTGCTTGCCTGCAAGCGGAATTTGAAGAGCTGGGACTCCAACACAAGGCATCGCTTTTGCCAGTCCATACAGCCGCCATTCTCCACTGTGAGTTCTGCCATTATGATGTTAATCATCCATTTAGGATGTCGTCTGAGGTGCTCTAAAAATCCTACAGAATCAAAGGGAAAAAAAAGTATTTATTTTAGAAGGACAAACTTATCACCTCTGTGCCTAGTTTTTCTTGGTCCCTCTTACAGAACTGGTAACAAAGGCCATTTCTTCTCCAAGCAGAAGATGAAGTGGTACTACCCTGAGTCACTGAATATTGCCCTCTGCGAGAGGTCACTCTTAATGGATAAACGTTTACCTTTAGAATGAGTAAATAATTTACTAATGCATTATACTGTATATTCCAGAAACAACCTTACTGCCACCCTTACAGTCTTGCTCAGCCTCTACCCAGACATTAGGAATACTTTTTACTCCTGCCTCCTTTGTTCCAGTATGGCTGTAAACCCTCAAGTCACTAAAACCTCCTGCCTCAGGTATCACACACAGATTTTCAGCTTGGGTCACCAGTGCTTTATCTCAAATAGACTGTGTTAAGATGATGCAATGTATTAAGCAACTGTTCCCAATCCCTAACTACTTGACACATTCAGTTGACAGTAAGAGTGGAAGTGCTTCAGTATCTAAACAATTCCTCTGTTAAAACAAAAGAATCCATACAGGAATAAGTTAGGGCTAAAGACAAAATATGCTGTTCTACTGAAGTCCTTGTAAACATCAAAAAATATATACAGCCCCAGAAAGTGGAGAAAGATGTAGTTTTTGAAGACCTTTTACTTTCCTACTCAGTAACAATTTAGACATTTCAGATACTTATAGTAAAAGACCCCAAAAACCTAGGCAATAAATGTTCTTAACAAATTCAGGTATTCATGAACAAAAAGGTCAACTCAGTGCGTGCATTTCAGCAGCCAGCTATATTATCAAACAATAACAAATGTTTATAAAGCTAGAACAGCTGTTAGCTCAGCTTCATCAGAACAATAAAATCCTTACTTGTAAAAGGAACTTCTCACCAGCTCACAGGCAAACTCACAAGTCCCAAACTGTGACAGATGAAGGAACAGTCTGGGATTTGCAAGAAAGCAACAAAGTCACTGCCTCATTGCCCTTACATCTGCATCTCTCTGCAGAGGAAAAGTTTAAGATCTCCCTCCAGTTGTCTCCACTTGTCAGGATACCTGGTTCATGTTTTGCATTTAAGACTTGAGATTCAAATTACCGTGAGTATGCATAATAGTGTGAGTACACATAACACAACAAACCCCTCTATTCAGCTATACTGGATAGAGTACTCTGATGTTTCGAGTTAAGGAAGATGCATTTTGTACCCTTTCGCTATAAACATGACCTGTGAGTTATTTTATGTTCAGGTTGCTTTGTTCAGTAATAGAAAGTTTCCCAGACAGCAGGTTGCCTCTTTTCCAATGACTTGTGAAATACTATTCCAGAAGGTAGGTTTCAGTAAAACAAGACAAAGGTACGTTCATGTTCAGTTCTGAAAACACTCCACAACAGGAAAGAAGACCACTTTCCTACAAGCAGCACACTTACTGCTTTAGAGAAATAGAGGCCATCCTTTTCCACAGCCCATCCAGCACACTGCTCTGATCTCTAGCCTTAAGTCCTTGCCAGGCATTTAACCAGGTTACCTTTGGTAGACTTTTCAACACTGCAGTGCTTCCCTGTAAGGTAGTGCTATCAGTCCTTCCCAAGCTGAAAGAGTGCACTAAGTCATGGAAGGATCCTACAATCCTGGATTGTAGGATCCTGTTAACTTTGTTTACAGCTAACACTGAACACAAATAATAATTCAGCTCCCAAATGAAATTCTGTTCTCTTTCATACAAGTGTATTTTTCATATTTTTATGTAGCTTTCATACAAGATTTTGGTCTTTATGAATAAAGTTTAAATCCACAGAGGATATACAAATGAATGGGATGGACTCTATTGACACAAAGCAAAATGAAACTGATGTACCAAACAACTTATGCCAAAGCAAAAGTAATTTTCCACACAGACCATAACTTCTGGTTGAACTAAAACACCCCTGTTCAGAATAGGGGGTCTAGGATGGGATAGGTGTCCTGAATAATTGCATTTTATTCTTTATTACCATAGACTACTGCATTTTATAATCCCTTTCATAAATGAACACTGCCCTTCCCTAGAGCCATGCTGCAGTTCTCCCACTCCTCTTATTATTCTAGAACCTCACGTCTCTAATGAGCTGCCTTTTAATTACCAGCATAAACATAACCATAACCAGCTTATATCTGTTAAGTCTTGTAGATTATTACCCTTCAGTTTAGCTAGGGTTTTTTTCCTCCCTCATATTTACACCTCAATATATTTACAGATATCAAAAGCTTTACCTTAAGGACCTCAATTTGCAAGGTTAGAGACAAGGGGCTCCTTTAGTCTCATAAGAAAAGCTCCCTGCTCTCCCTCTGCACCTGCTCCAGCTTCAGTACACATCATATGAAAGAGCTGGCTCCTCTCACCCCCTTTCATAGCCATGGGTGACCACAACTGCATCTGAAAGGCAGCATGCATCCACAACAAAGCCTAGTGTAAAGGCATTTAGCACTTTCCCCTCTCATAGGGAAGGCCTCATCTGATTGCCTTTTTTTTTTACAACCATATTGCACTGGTGGTTGACATTCACAGACTAGCTGACACAACTGGAATAGACGAATTTCAGCTGACTTTTCCTTTGTAACTGGCAGATGTGGGAGAGCAGGAGGGCAATTACAAATGTACTGGAACAGATTATTAAATTCAGGTCTATGCCAGAGCTCTGAAAGATCAAATTCTCTGTACTACAGGCCATTGCAGTACCACACCATAAGACAAGAGGCAAAGGGCAGAAATTGATGCACAGGAACTTTCATCTGAACATAAAGAAGAAGTTTTCTATTGTGCAGGTGACTGAGCACTGGAACAGGTTGCCAGAGAGGTTGTAGAAACTCCTCACTGGACATATTCAAGAACAATCTGGATGCAATCCTGTGCAATGTGCTCTTGGATGGCCCTGTTTGAATAGGAGCATTGGACCAGATGACCTACTGTGATCCCTCCCACCTGAACCATTCTGTGATTGCAAAATTCAACATGCCCAGGGTAACCCTATGATTGATTAGTATAACTATAGGTTATATTTTTAATTACAGGCAGTATTTTTAACATTTAAAAGGCAGTTTGGTTTTGGGTATCTGGAAGAAGTCTTACTGTTTATGCAACTGAGTCTTTTCCTCCTCTACTAATTTGAAAGAGTGCTCTGCCAGATTTTGTGCCCACTTTGTTACTTCTTTGAATGCGTGACTTTGTTTTGTGTCATTAGATTAATTCCCCGTGTCAGTAGCCAATTCTACCAGTAAAATACCTACCATCTAACCGCCCCCTCTTCAGCACTGTTGTCACGTTCTGTCTTGTCATTTGTCTATCTTACCATTCTTTATTAATCCCCATCTCCTCCACTTAAGCTAATAACTTCCCCATGTGTCATCATACCAAAATGAGTTCTGAAGACTAGAGATTAGAATTATAGCTTTTCCCCCTAGCAAGAACCATACACTTTTTCAGAGAAAGATACTGTATCACAATGTCTAATATTTATCTCTAGAGTACAACTTCATTTACAAAACTTATTCTGCATTTTCATTTACCATTAAAATACATTGTTCCTTCTCCCCTGGTGTTCTGAATGTAAGCAGTTAATCTGTACTCTGTGAATTCCAATATAAACTTCATTTTGACAGACTGACTTTTAATCACTTCCATTGGATCTGCCATTTCAGATGTCCTTTTTAGTAAGTCTTAACTATGTTTTTCTCAGCACATTTTTTGATCCCCCTTCCTCTCCCACATATTGGTCCTCTTCAAATCAGATAAAGAATTTATAAAGATATATTTATATAAAGCTGTCTCTTTTTAACCCTTATGCATAAGAAGAAAGTAGGAGCCTGATATTTGCAGAGGCAGTACTCTTATTTTAGGGATTCAGAACATAGAAGACAGCCACTCTATTCAAACAAGCTGAGATTTTCAAAACTTCATTCTTAAATGCATACAGCCACTCCTTAAAGAGCAGCTTGATTTTCAGTGTTAAGTATCCAATAACTGTCAGTGACAATAACAGCAGATAAAAAGTCCTTAAAACTCTGTGGAGGAAAAAATGACCCAACCACCTGCTAAATGCAGTCAGAATTAGAAGTCTCATGCATATATCTGTAAGTTTTGACCAACATCAGAGACAGTTCTGACCCTAAATACCATATCCAAAATAAATATATTTACTTGGAATGTCCATATCCAGTTGTAATTCTGATGAAGCTGAAATTTAAATCAAGATGTCACATGTTTGGGGGTTTTTCTTTGTGTTTTAAGACTACAATCAGCTGATGTTGCAGATGTAGGTGAATCCAGAACTAGAAATCAAAACACTTAGGAGACTTTATACACTTCTACATGAAAAGCTGAAATAATCAATGTGAAGACTTTCAGGTGCTGATACAAATGCAAGTAAAGTGTTTGCAGCTTTGTTCATGCAGTGCAAACAATAAAGACAAGTGCAGCACTATTTCCACATTCCAGATGTGACTGCCCAGATCAGCAACAGATTTAACAGGCTGTCATAGAGGATTCACAGCACAGCAGGACTGCAGTTCTCAGCACCTGCCCAAAAAAGCACCGGTGTCTGAGCACCAGAGCTTGAATATCGGTCTAACTTTCAGCTACCATCTTACTACAAAAGGAATCGCTAGAAAAGTGATAAATTAAAGGGAAGAGAGTTCTTCTCGTGTGACTGAATTGGCATCAAGGGGGTCAGCAGCAGAGGCAATGGGCAAAACTCAGCAGGGAAATCCTCTACTATTAATCAACACCCTGTCCCCAGCCACCCCACTTTCCACTTCATACTCGCCTCACCCCTCAGCTTTTTAGCACTGAGGCCATTGGAATTGCTCAGCCACGCAGTCATTTCCCGCCCAGGAGTGCGGCCTGAGATGTGCAGAGCACGGGCGGAGAGGGGCGTGGGGGAGAAAATAACACAAAAAGCTGCGGAAAGGGCAAGGAAAAGGCTTGTCGCGGGCCTGGGGTGGGAGGGAGCGGGGAATAATTTTCCCTCAATATCCGCGCAGGTGGCTTAGCTAGTAAAATCGCCTGGAGGCAGGAAGAAGGGCTCCCAGCTGTGCTCTTCTACCTGCAGAGGTCTTGCCCTGCGCACCGAGGCGTACCAGGAAGGCAGAAGAGACCGCTGAGCTTACGACATTTACTTCTTGGACTGCATCTCCCCCTTCGTGTGGCCATTCCTCCCCCCACTTCTTCCATGCCTCTTCAGGGCCAAAGTCCCAGAGCGAGAGCAAACCTCGGTTATCAGAGATGCCACAACATCGGCTCCCGCCAGTCCCCTTACGGTCACCTTCCAAGAAAGCCAAGCCTGGGGAGGAAGACTGTGCCAGCCAGCCCCGCGCAGACCGGCCCTCCGGAGCCCCCGGCCGCGTCCCCGCCCGCGCTCACCTTGGCCGGCGCGGAGGTCTCTGCCCGGCGGGGCAGGACGGGCGCAGCCGGCGGCGTCCCGGGGCTCCCGACCCGCGGCGCGGCGGGGCCGGCCCTGGCCGCGGGCGGCTGCGCGGTGCCGGGCGGCAGGCAGGTGCCCGGCACGGCTCCTGTCCCATTCAGCACTTTACCATTCCCTCCCCGGTTTCCTTCGGGCGGGAGAGCCCGGCTCAAATATCAGACACGGCCCTCCCGAGGAGCGCAGGAACTGACATCAGCCGCCCCAGGCTTTTAACCCCTTCCCGGGCTCAGCGGCGAGGCAGGTGGGGCGGGCAGCGCAGCCTGCCGGGGCGGCCCGGGGCACAACAGCGGCAGCCGCGCTCTGCCCCGGGCGGGGACATGTCCCTCTCCGCCCACCTTGCACCCGCAGGGACTGCCACCGAGTTTCCCGAGATCTCCGTCGCAGTCATCTCCCAGACCTCGGAGCTGATGCTGCCCAAACCGCCCCAGACCACCAGGGCAGCGGCGTTTCCTGCGGAGCAGCCGGGCTAGGAGCTGGTACCTAGAGAAGCACGCTGCCCTTGCCGCCACTGGAGCCCTGAGGGGCTGGCGGTCCGTCCGAAGCTCTCGACAGAACACCCTTCA
This sequence comes from Emberiza elegans, assembly GCA_024865655.1. Taxonomy (NCBI): domain Eukaryota; kingdom Metazoa; phylum Chordata; class Aves; order Passeriformes; family Fringillidae; genus Emberiza; species Emberiza elegans. The sequence goes on along the minus strand of JALJVW010000139.1, from coordinate 21,328,168 downwards.
CTCGTTGTAGGCAACCCCAGGACATGAGGTGCCACGACAGAGATGAAAACCAAACTAGTGTAGTGGTCTCCTGAGCAGAAGACACCAACCTATACACGTACTGTGGCCATTTCTCACGTAAAATGGCTCAAACAGGTCCAGGGCTTCAAGCATTCTTAATGATAGCTGCCAGCACACAAAATATGGTATTCAGACATCAGGCCATCACTTACTGAGCTACTTTACATGCAGCAATGCCTTATGTGAATGTATGGTGACATACAGGAGTATATTGTCTGTGTTATACCAAAACTGGCGATATCTTACTGCCTCAGGGGGCTGGGCACTTTCAGCGAGTGAGTGCACACACGATGCGCTATTGGCTGCTGTCCTCAGCCCGGGCCATTCCCTGACACCCCAGGCTAGCCGAGGTTATGTTCTATGCTCTCTCCTTTTGTGTTGAGCAGACCAGAGCATGCAAATGGCAGTAAAAAGGGACTGGAGACAGATGGGTGTGGTAGGACTAAATGTCCCCAGAGATATGGACCTCAGAACCATTGTGTTTTAAAGCAAAAGACCCTTTGTTCCGGTTCAGGTTTAGCAACTACTTGTTACTTATTCCATTATCAGGCTCATTATTTCCATCAGAAATACTTTTAAAATGTCTATATGAGGCTCCCCTCAGTAGAGATAACAACAGTCATTCTGATGGGTATCTTTCCAGCCATTTTCCATTGACCTTTCACATGGGCCCTCCTTCACTGCCATGACAGTCGGTCTCATCTTGAGAAAATGATTCTGGCTTGTTGGTGAAGGGCTGCACCAGAATGATGGTATCTTGAATGGTTATGAGGGATCCATGAAAGCTCTGAAACTGTGCTTTGGCACCTCTTGAGGCTACTCACACAAAACAGGGCAGTCTGAAATAAATAAGCTTCAACAATATATGAAGGAAGCACACAGAAGAACTGAACAAAATTATCTCCTAGGACACTAAGCAACACTATTCACTAGACATGGTTAAACAAGATCTTAGGAGTTGTTATCTGGCTCACAGATACTGCCTGGCTCAAGATCTGCTGTTTATTAAACATTCATTGTAAACTTTTTCCTCACACTGATAGTGTGCTTTCACTGATGTCTCAGTAGAGAAACATTGGGTACCAAATCACTTACTTCCATTCAAAAATGAAAACACTGATGTGATTAAGTGGTTAAAATATAAAAATATAACTAAAAACATAAGGTCAAGATATGGACACTGGAGTGAATAAAGGCAGACTGAAATCTACACCTCATTATCCAAATAAGTAGTCAGATTTCCAAAGACTCTGAGGACCCTGCAGTTCCCGAAAGATGGTTTCACTTTAGATTTCTCATCTGTTTCCAGTTCCATGGGAATTTGGTTAAATGAAGCTGTCTGTTCCTAGCTAAGAGACAAAGCCTGCATTACAGAGCTGGTTCAGGCAGAGAGCAGGAATGCACTACACAGGGATGGCTGGAGAGCCAAGTGGAGATAGGCAAAGAACTGAAAAGAAACAGGCATCTGGTGAGGAGCTCTCCCATTTGGACAGGTGAGCGGGGCAGGCAGAGATCAAGCTGACTGTTGGGACAGTATCACCCATAAAAATTTCTCCAGCAATTCCGAATAGAAGGAGCTCCAGTAGCCTACAGTCTGCATGTTGTATGTGAGTCTGTATTAATCCTTATGCCCAGTGATCAAGGAATTGTAATAAATAACCAGAAACAGCACAATTTGTGCCTTCCCATAGGTATTTCAGAGGACAAATTGTAGCTTCATGCTTTACAGAGTCCACTCCTGAACTGAGGCTGGCCAAAGACAAAGTGAGAAAAGGAGCTATTCCCTTCGTATTCTTTCTCCTTTCAACTACAGCATGCAAGCAGAATATTTCTTAATCTGAATTTTATAAGCTATTTTTATTCTTCCCTTAAAGGCACTGGTCAAGTTCTCTCATTTGCACCAGCAAAGCCAACCGGATCATATCACTCACTGAAATGTCAATATCTGGCCTTGTGTTTTTCCCAGGCAATGAAGCTTGACTGCCAGGACATTCCTCAGCCACTGAACTCTGTATAAAGTACCTCCCTAAGAATTGCCTGTACACACCTTGCTTTAACCCCTGGAGGCCCAGAACCACATCAGCACTCATAGAACAATGTTCTGCCACATATTTAATGCAATTATTCTTCAAAGATATGCTTCCTTATATCTTCTGTCACTTCTGTTCAAGTATTTAACAAAATTATTATTTAAAAAAATAAATAATGGTTTCCCTTAAATGATGCAAATAGAAAAACAGTTTATCTTCAGAAGGAGAAGGTTGTAAGAACAACCAGCAGTATCTCATTGTTCCCAAATTATTTCCCTGGGCAGTTGTCTTTAATATGGCTGCTCAAGCACTGTGTGTCAGATCTTTGCAATCTGCAGACAAATCATTCAGCAAAACATGAAATTTACTATAAACAGCAAGTACCTTATTGACAAAACAAACTCTCTGGCCGATCCAAGAGAACTAGCTTGGCACTGTCAGACTACACTGTTAGACTATCCTTATCACAACACAAGCACAGACTGCTTTGTTCAGAGCACCATATCCAAGATACCTAAGTAGAAGGACAAAGAGATAAATGAGAGCAAGGGGTCAGAAGATGAGAGCAGAATGAACTCTTTCTCTTAGTAAGCAAAGTTGTCATAGTTTTGCAGGTGGGAGAGAGCACTGTGCTCCAGACACAGTGCTGCTGAACACTTACCAAATGGGCAAGGACACCAGCCAGACCAAAAGTTCACGTCAGAGCCCCACTGAAGGCTCAATCCTGTTTGGGAAAAAAAAAATGCACAAAAAACCCCCAGTACCTTGAAACACCTGTTTGAAGTATTTGTCCCTCTCCACAAGCAGCTCAGGCTTCATATTGTAGTTCTCTAAATTCCACCTGTGTTAGAAGCTTAAAAATGTTGAAAATGGCCTTTGTGCCTAGTTCTCTTTCTCTCTTTTTCCTGGGTTTGCAGTGTGCTGACAGACACAACACAGAGTTGCAACCCCCCGCCTTTCTTCTCTTCTAATCAGCAATGACAAGTTCATGCAGCATTAAAATAAGAGACTGGCAGCTGTGGATCACCTTGCTGCATAAACCAGTTGCTCGTGGGAGGACCCAGTGGGAGGGCCAGGAAACCATTGCCCTCCAGTACTCTGTCAGATGGTTTTGATTGTGTTATGGTCATCCCGTCACACTTCACACACAGACACTCGTGTATTATTCCAGCCAGAACTTGAGCAAGAACATATGTTTTATATATACTGTCTTGACTGGCACAGAGCAAAACAATGGAGAATTCCCATTTTCCTTAGGGAGTCATCCCAGGGGCAACTCAAGTGTTATTCTCAGTATTGATAGTTCTTGCCTTTTTTTTATCTCTGGGTTTTTCCAGTTTCAGCTTCTAAGTACCAGATTTCACTATGTCTTTTTCCAATAGATTAAGAAGTCTTTAACTATCATTAAAGTAGCCTGTGATAAAAAACTTAACTTTCTTCTCTATAAAAATACACATAGATGTAACATCCCTCACAGTAATTAATATTTTTTAATGCTTGTATTCCCATAGGTTTATCTAGATCATAAGTTAGACAACCGGATCTTAAAAAGCCAGTTTGGGATTGTTATCAGCATGCTCATGTGTGCCTGTTCAACTCCTGTTTCAGAACAGGGAAGAAAGGAGGATGGCATGTGGGAGTCTCCAAGCTGCAGAGAAGGAAAACAGTCTTCACAAGTGTATTTGTTTTGTGTGGTCTTCTTGTGTCTGGCATTGGCTGGTATGCAGCCCCAAAGGTTCCCACATACCACAGAACACTTTGAATCTGTTTCTGAGTCCACAGGCTACAGCAGTGCAAGTGGTGCTGCCCATGATGCAAGTCACAGGTAAACTGTGTCAATCCAGATGCTGCATAGAAAGAGGGTGGTGGAGCTATGACAAAGTGCTGGAAGGAATCAGGAAGAGCCCTGGAGAGTTGGACCTGCTGCTCTGGCAGCACCAGTGCTGCGAGAGAGGGCCACATCTGCTGCTGCAAGGGACAGTCCATACCCCTTAGACCTTCCTGAATGGCAGGAACTGGTCTTTCTTCCCAGGGGGAGGGAAGTTCAGGCAAAGTAGACAACAACCTACGGTAATTTTCCTTCCTGAGGTACCCTGTGAAATGCCAGGAAAATACCTATTTACAGACCTGTCTCTGGAAGTAGAATGCAAAAAGCTGCACTGGAGAAAGAGATCTAAACAACATGGGGAGCATGGCACCAATTCATTTATAGATTACTGTTTTGAATTCAAGGCAAGTAAAAGAAATAACCACTGGTCTGTTGCCCTCTGACAAGCAGCAGCAGCTGTGGCAGCTGTATGAACAAACTGGTCATCTCAGCCCCATTTTTAAACATTATCTGTCTGAGGGACATGTTTATTAGCGGAGTCCTGAGGAGGCAATAGTGTGTGCTGCAGGTAGCCAGAGGAGCTCCATGGAACATAGACCCCTATTACTGCTGTTGTTCATTACAGTTCTGCACCCAGCCATCACTAAACATAGCTTCTCAGCATAAAAACTCAGACCACAAGAGATCATGGGGAGAGAACCCATGTCTGATCCTCGCCAGACTTGTGAAAAGAGTTGCTGGGTTGGAGAAATTTGGGTGGGCTAGGAGAAGGTGTTGTCCTTGTCCATAGCAGAGCTGGGGGAAAATACTATTTCCAGACTTGTTACATCAATACTTGTAGTAAAGACCAAAGTAGGTCCCAGCTTGCCCTCTGTTTGGATGCTGATCTAAGAACTTTGGAATGGGCACATGGGGCAGCTGTGTGGTAAGAGGCAGGGGAAGCTGCACAAGACAGTCTCTGATGGGGAATCCCTGCCCTTCCACAACCAGTGGAGGTCTGTACTGGCTGGTGGGGGAGAGAAGACTCTAGTAAGAGATGGGGCTAGTCTGTGGGAAGGGTTTTGGCTGTCTTCCCAGTATTACACTGAAGTTATGCCTACAGCTGCCAGATGTCAGCATAGGGTGTGGAGAAGAACATGGTTCCTGCCACAGGACTCCTACTTGCAGAGCTTTTGTTGTTGAAACCAGCGTGCAGGCTGTCCTCCATAAGAGTGCAGGAGGGGTTAGCTGGAGAGGTTTTTGGCTCTGTTCCTGGTCTCACACCAGAGCCAGGCACACAGTTCCCAGACGTTTGTGATCTTTGCTCTGGGATCTTTCAGACTTGTCAAGGCATTGTGGAAAGGGAGGAATTATTTCACTTCCATGAGGAGGGTGTAAATGTTGAGAGCTCCTGCAGAGATCCCTGTGCCTGCTTCTCTCAGGAGGGGTCATCCCCGGGTGAGCAGTGCTGGAGAGAGCTCCATCTCTACACAGATGAGATCCCCAGACAGCACACTCTCAGAACAGTGGTTGTTGAGCTTCCCTGGCATGATTGTTTCTGGCAGTTTCCATGGTGATCCACAAAACCAGCATAGATCTCTTTGGGAAGGCAAATAATAGAATATGATAGTGCATCTGCACTTTTGTACTGTCAACTGAGTTCTAGGGTCAGTCCTGGGGCTTGCCCCACTCCCTTCCTGAGCTGGTAAAGAAAACATTTCTGTACCCTTCCCCAAATGACTCAAAGCAATAGCTCCCACTTATAGATGTTACAAGCTGCCATAAGAAGGTTCAAATGGTATTGCAAATTGTTTTTTGTGGACAACACTGGCAAGTGATGTCAGCAGGCAGGCCAAACAAGCAGTATCTGATAGTACTTTGACTGCTTGGGATCAGTGGGAAGCAGTGATGAGGAGCTCAGGATGTAGCACAGCATGGTCCAGCATGCAAGCACATACACAGGTATGACATACCAGTAAATTTCAGGAGAAAACCTGCACCCTGCCCTCTCTCCTGCTATCTCAAACTTTTATCCTTGGTCATAGATGAAAACTATTCATGGGCAAGGAACAAACTCAATCTTAGCACAACAGTATGCCACACAAGACATTCCTGCCCTCTTATCTCAAGGTCATCTATTCATGGGCACAAACCAATCTTACCACAACAGTACCTTGCCACCAAGACTTCACCCTCTGCTCTCAAGATCTGACCCTGCCCTCTTATTCATTACAGAAGCAGCAAGTGTTGCTGAGCACACTCTTCCCTATGCAGTTTGGAGGTGCCTGCCTGATACCCACCTACTCCTTTGCCTGCAGCAACAATTGCCAAACAGCACAGCTGCCAGGATGAAACGACATGGGGGAATGGGTTGAAGGGTATTTTTCTGATCTGCATAATTTTTGTGATTCAGCTTAAGATTCCAGAAAATTCTGGAGGGGAGGGATAAAAATTATAAAGGATAATATGGCTTTCAAACACAGCCAACAAGCATCTTATAAAGGAAACCTAATTTTGTGTGCCTCCACCTCTGGGCAAAATGTTCTTGGCTTGGTTTCAAAGGTGCTGGGAAATTCAAGGGTTGGGTTTCTCTGAAAACCAGCCCCAGGGTTGGTTGCACCATCCTGCAACAGGGTGACCTGGAAAAGGTGCCAGTTTTGAAAACGTTATCTTAATTTAATTTTTTTTTTCATTTTGTAATTTCCTATCAATGCGCTCTCCCTGGGAGGCTCAAAGATTGATCTAGAACTTGTCATTCATTCTATGTACTGCCTGAAGCAGGAATCCTTGTAGGAGAAATGGCACCTTAGCTGTAGGTTTAGATGGTGCTTGGCTTTCGTTGCGCTGACTGCTGCAATGTAAGAGACTCCCACCCCTTTCCTCACGCTGTGCTCCCTTGCCCAGAGTCCTGTGGGTCCACAGGGGAGCTTCTGAAGCCAAGGTCACTGCCCAGCCTCTCCTCCTGTCCGTGATTGCCTCTCCTGCTCTGGGGCAGCCCTGTAACCTCAGTCTTGGTGTAGAGGTGTAACCTCAGTCCTGGTGTAGAGGTGTTCTGTGTCTCCTTGCACTCTCAGAAGCCCATGCCAGGATGCAGCACTAGACACACAGCCAATTAAAACAATTCCAGCAGCTACAACACAAAACTGAGTTAGGGCTTCTGCAAAGGATGTCATGAGTAATTTTTACTTATTTGTTTAATTAGTGTTAATTGCACACAGTAGGAGGTCAGAACTCTGCCTGCAAATGCTCAGTTGGCTGTGAAGTGTGAGTTCTAGAAACTCTAGTGAAGAGTTTCTTTCCAGAAACTCTAGTCAAGGGGAAGAAGGAAGAGGGGGATTTGCATTTTGTGCTACAGGTTCAGTTTCATTCGCAGCAGATGAATGAAATTCTGGAAATTTTTTTCTGGACCAGAAGGAGAAAGAGGACAAGAAGTATAGGAAGTTCATCCAGAGGGCTACCAAGAGGGTTAATGGGCACCACAGACCTTGGCACGTCTGGCTGGCTGCACAGGAGGTACCTCTCGAGGCAGGTATGGGCACTCCACCCCTGTCCCACATACGAGGGCTGGCTTTGCGTATCTAAACTGGGGGGGACTGGGGGTGTTCAACTTTTCCCGTTCGGGGTTTCCTGTCTGTCAGAAGTGTCTTTCCGCTTGTACCTGCTATAGGACCTACCGCCCAGGAGCTCCGCGCTTGGGTCCCGGGCAAAGCCGTGCCCAGCGGGCCCGCGCGCTGCGCTGTGCTCCGGCGCCGCCTGGTGGCGGGAGGCGCTCCGCACGGCCGGCTTGGCTCCGGGCCTCGGGCCACCCAGGGGACCCTCCGAGACCGAGTGTCCTGAGGGTGGGCGACGCCTTTGGCTGGTTCCTGCCTTACCAGGGAAACTGACTTCCCGGCGGGAAAGTCAGGCATCGCCCTCTCACAGACATAAACGCAACCTCTGCTAATTAAAACTCATCGAGGTCTTTCTTCATCTGGAATAAGCAGAAACCTTGGATCAGGCAAACACCCAGGCCGTTTCTAGGGACCATTATGGGGGTCTGTGGAGAAAGGGAGTATGAACGGCCATAATTTGTTAAGGGCTCCTGTTGGGGTTCTAAGGCTTAGCCCAAACCATGTCTCTGAGATATTGGATGCACATGCTAACATATAATCTTGACTCAGTGGGCACTTGGGTAATTATTCCTAAAAAGCATGGCATTGGATTGTTTTGCTAGATAAACATATGGGACTATGTAAGGGAGAAGGGAAAAGTGTTCCTAAGTCAATGATTGCATACATTAGCTATGTTCAGTTCAGCCATTAATTCAAAGAACTATTTTCTCTTTTCTCTATTTTCCCAAATCCTCAAGGCCCTTAAGACTTTTTCCCCTAACATTCATTAAAGTTGGAGCCACTTCCATTCATAAAACAATCAAAATCCAAGCCTGATGTTTCGGTAGAAACCACTTGTCTCCTCTCAGCCTTGATTTTTTCCTCATAAGAGCAAATTGACGAGTCATTACCATTTATATTTGCCCAAAGATGATTTTTCTTCTCTGAAGACATCACAGAAATCAAAAGCCATATATTAAACCTTTCATAAATTAAGAATTTTAACAAAACATGTTTGTGCTGGATCAAAACTACAATGTCATTCTTCTAATGAGCCAAAGTAATGCCACCATTACCGCAGGGAGGGGTTGCTTTTGCTTTTACATCTATGAGAGCTTCAGAGTCTGAACTGCTAGCTTTACATTCGCTCTGCAAAGCAGTGTGTGGCCATACAGAAATGCAAGGTACTAACTCCAGATTTCTATAATCTTGTCTGAAATCAGTGTCCACAGTGCTCTGTCTGGGCTTAGATTTATGTTTAAGGTAAGCCTGCTGCAATAAAACGTATTCTGTGAATTGTAGCCATGTAGGCATAAAAGAAGAGAGGATTCAGGACATCTTCCACCAATTTTCCTGTGCAGGTTTAGGCAACATACCCCTGCTTGCAAGAGACTGTGCTCACATGGATTTGTGACTGGGTCATGTCTTACCACCTCTGTGAAACAGACAGCACGGTTTGGATAGCAGCAGTTGTGTCACTCCGGAAAACTCATATTTGGTTCTCCCAGAGACCAAAAGCTCTGGGAAGTGTCCTGAATTTCCAGTAGCTGCTTACACCATTATCACAAAATCAATCACAGATGGTGCTTTTGGTGCTGGCAGGTTGGGAAAAAAAATCTCTTGGCTTATATCCTGAGCACATTTGATCTGGACTGCCTGGATGGGATCATGACAGCCCATCATCTTGTCATTAGAACAGAAACACTTTCCTGACTGCAACAAACATTTGGGCAAGGATGAACACTTTCCTTTAAATAGCAAACTTCAGCCCTAAATAGTTACACTTTGCCCTTGCTGTTCGGCTCTGCATACCAAAGACTTAGCTCTTAGCAACGTGAAATCCCATCCTAATTAGCTACTGTTTAACAATACCAAGCTCTTTCTGTTCTGGAGCTACAGAGGAGGGGAGCATTTCATATCAAGCCCAATGTAGTTCAAGACCCTTTCTGTGGATTTCTTTTTATTTTTTTCTTTTTCTTTTTTCCCAGTGGAAAGTAGCCCTATATGTTAAACCTGAGCCACTCTGTATGAGTAAAAGTGACACTCAAGAAATTAAACCATACATAGCCTGGAGAATCACTTGCACAAAGCATCAAGATTCATGTACCTCACTAGAATAAAAAAAATACCAGATGGCACATGCAGCTCTGCCCACCATAAATGCCATTGACTAATGATGATCATCCAAACATGTGGGTTTGCACTTGATCCCTTTTTATGCTATTACAAATACTTTCCTCAGCTTACAGCATAGACCCTGGATTCAAGTTTCTTTCCTGGAGCAGTCTCAGGATACATAGAATAAGAAGGCAAAGTTGGTTTTTTTTCAGCCTTTCAAGAAAGCTTGTTACAATCTGTTTCACTTACTAGCCTTGAAACTTTGACCTAATTTCCATCTCACAGTTACTCCCAATGACAACATTATTCACAATAATGAAGACTGTATGATGACCTGAAATAGGTATATTTGCTTTGAATTCTAATATTTTGTGGTTATATATTTTTGTGTAATTTTCTGTATATTGTGAAGTTGCACAACCCATATGTTCACATTCTTTAAAAGAAGTCTTTTTGTCTTTTGAAGTGAACAAAAGAATCCCTTATTGAAACGGCTTTGGTGCCTGTTTTAAAGGAAAAACTCCACTGTCATATGACACACTCCAACAACTGCAGGTGAGTATAAACCAACCTGGCATAGAACCTTTCCTCAAAAAGCTTTGTCGAAATAAACCTCAGGCCACAAGTCTGAGTCACTGTAAATTGGATCCTTGATCCTGTAATATAATATCCAGCAGAGCTTCATTTTTCAGCTCCCAGTGCCCCTAAAGTCCTGGAGTCAGGGACTGAAGTTTGTTGAGGTAATTCCAGCATGTTTTGGTTTTTCAAAATCAGTGGGTGCCCCTATGAAGCATACATCACTACATCCCTTGACCTCCCTCTCCATGGAGATGCAGACAGCTCTGCAGAACTATTCTGTTTTCCTCAGATGATAGAGCTAAAAGACCATGTGCTTAGCCAGCTATGGAGTCTGAATAAGGGCTAGATGGTGGAGGTTGCTTTCAGATAAGATTGTTGGAAATTATTAAGTGTCATGGAGAAATCTCTATTAGTCCCTGCCAGTGACAGAGTTTGTATTTATTACTCAGACTGGTAACATGTACTTTTTAAAATTATTACCTTTAGGTACCCAGATATCAGAATGGACGAGAACCACAGAGAACTGCTCAGACACCTAAAAAAAATTTCTGCAGATAATTTTCTCTCCTTCTGTCATCCAGCAGGTGGGAGGAGAGCAACACAAATAGTGAACTATAGGGTTAATGGTTGTAGTGTTCTCTGGGAATGCCTGATTTACTTGTGCACAATGGAGGGTGTATCCAGTTGCTCTAATTTTCATACCACTGTCTGCCAGCCTCAGGGAACATGGCAGCACCATTTTTAACTCTCTTGGAAAGAAAGGAGTTGGATATCAGTGTTTGATATTCATAGGTCATGACAAAGGGACACAGGAAACCCAGCAGTGCCTGCTGCACCTTGGGGTTGCCAGCTGGGGTTACAGGCCTGCTGTCAGCAGGTGGGGGAAACTTGGACATTGACTTGTCTACCTGTATCTTTTTACTCATCGTGTGCACATCAGTTTTAGATGTTTCTAAGGTTGTCTAAACAGAGCTTCTTGGGAATTCCAGAAAACAGTGTTCTGCTATGCCAAAATTGCCCTAAAAAAGATAATTAGCACAAGTTTAGTAAGGGTGCTCTGCCAGAAAGTGTTAATTTGACTGCTGAGATGCCCACCTGGTAATGAGCTTGGGTCTTTTTTCCTTATCCTGATCATGGAGTGAGGGCAATGAGAATACAGGAACTGTAAAAATTGGGGTAAGGGTGTAGAGACCTGGTGAAGTGTAAAGGAAAAGCAAGGAAGACCACAGCCTCACTATCAAAGTGGGGTTTGGGATTTCCTAGTTTATCCAAGTTTTACTCATGGGGCAGTGATGTTTGCAAATAAGTAACAGCTAAATGTTTACAGAATTATGAGCACATAAATGTTTTATAGTCAGTACAATACCGTTAGTGTTGGCTCATGTATGGGATTGTGCTAGAGAAACAGCATTATTTGGGGAAGATGTGCTTTTTCTTTGTCCTCTGGTCTTATTATGGGAGTTGAGAAGAACACCAACTGATGGTGAAGTCTGTACCCCTGAGATGGGCTAATAAAGAACCCTTAATTGCTTGTATTAGGATAGACATCCCTTAAGAAAAAAGCCTACTGAAAATGTAGCTGACTCCAAATTGATTTTATAAACTGATATCATCTTTGGCTGTGTTAAAGTATAATAGAATATTTCTCCTTAATAGCATGCCCAATGTTACAACAAAATTTAAAATGGCTTTGAACCAAAAAGCAACTATGGATTTTTTTTTTCTGAAGAAGTTAAATTCAGTCCTGACACTTTTACTCTCAAATTCCCCTTCTATTAGCTTGTATTTTCGCTTTGGAATGATATAAAAGAGGTCATTTAGTTCCCATTTGCAAAGGCAAAACTACAAAAAAAAAACTTTTGAAAGCATTTGGTGGCATAGGTGTGATAGAGGTCAAAGTATGAAAGTGAGTCTTATGAATTAGAGCCTAATTTAGGCTTCCTTTTGGCTTTCATTTCGCCAGTTTAGGATCTGTCTCATGTAGTTTGTCAGGATGTTATAAAACAGAATGTATCTAGTTTGACCATCAGTCTGTGATTATTTTGCCTGACTTCAGCTACCAGGAGTCAAGAAACGAGCCTGAACTACTCATCTGGCTCCATCTATCATCAGTGAGCATAGGGAAACTTCATCAGTCTCCTTATGATGGAGTGCATCATCATGCAGAAGTGTCCAGTTCTCATGACTGAAGGAGCAGCGAATTGCAGCCATACTGTTAAGACCTGGATCTGTCCATAGATAAAAAGTGACAACTAATTGTGCAGATGACTTTTACAGCAGACTTCAAAGGTTCAGCAGGACCTCTGCTCAAATTCAGCTCACTTGATTGGCTCTGTGCTGAAGAAGTTGATTTCTGAAGTAGATTTTTAATGACCAGCACCAGTTTTACTAATTATAACTGAGAGCTTTGAAGGATGACTGGGATTATTTGGTATCTAGAACATAATTTCAGGTCTCTTCTGGAATAGAAAATTCTATAGATCTCTGGACTGAATATTGTTAAGCAGGCATTCATAGTCACTGTAAAATATTTAATAATTGTAAGTTACAATATAACAGAAAATCTAATTTCTTTTGGACATATCATGAACTAAACAATCTACAGGATTATGTTTTTACTTAATCTCATTAAATTCTTTGCAAAGAATCTTCTTAATAATTTTCTGAAATGAAGATTTAGTCTTTAGACAATATTATGACAATCCCTATGCAATTTATGCTAGAACAATACCTATTGATGGGGAACTTTGCTGTGTAAGATATAGATGAATATTTAATGAAGTAGTTATTTATTTAGCATATCTGTAGAGAGACAGAAAGTCTTTTTCATCTGACTCCTCTTAGTCATCAAAAAAGATTTGGGACCATTTAGGTCCCACCCTGCCTAACCCACTGACATTTGTTGGGCTCATGTGTTTACTGTGGGGCTGCTACCAGGACAAGATCTGAAAACAGAGGAAGGAAAGAGTTACTTTTTAAAATAGTGCACTAACTTCCCTGTGCATCACTTTAATGTGTTCTTCATCATTTGCATGTATATGGCAGGTGAAATACGCGATGAGATTAGGAGGCTGCTTGTTCAGGCTTCTGGATAGTCTTCAGTCCTCTGTGATGAACTTCAAAATTCTTTAGGCCTGAGGCTATCTGGTTAAATGGGAAAAATATTCCTATATAATGCATTCTGAAAGTGACATAAGAAAAATAAGGTAACAGTGAAATATCAGCTACTGTATTCAGTGGAGACTGCAAGAGAACTCTTTTGCCAGTGAAACTGTTGTATAACTCAAATATTGATTGTTAAGAATAATATTAATTTATGTTAATTCTAAAGAAAGTCATTCCTGCATTAATTGCTATGAAGAAAATTAATTGAACCAGCATTCTGAAAACGGCTGCAATAATTTATACAGTAAAATTGCTTGGTTTATTTTGTTTCCAATGAAAAAGTAAAAAGCTAGTATGAGAAGGAGAGGATATGCTCTGTTTTAGGTACAACCTCCCAGAATTTTAGAATTATTAGTAACTCAGACCCACAAGTGCTTTAATGCATAATGGCTTAATGCACTAAATAATGACAAAACAAAAGATACTGTTGGAGAAGAAGAATCTCTCAGAGAATACTGAATCAGAGTAGAGAAGGGACAAAACACATTAAAGCTGATGAAGAGAAACTCAGACAGAAAAATATGGCAGATAACTGAAAGCTGTGTAAGATAAGAGTCACTGGATTTTAAAAAAGTCCCAATTTTGTAAGCATAATAGAGAACAATATTATTTAAAATGCCATCCTGGATCAATGTATGAAGTGAAGGCATAGTTAGAAAATAAAAAGCCTACAAAGCAAATAGATAAAATGGGAAATATTTAGCAATCAATATAAATTGGAAGTTGCATAATATAAAAATAGACAAATTAAAAAGACAACAGAGGAAAATCATTGGCTGGCAGGTCTTAAGAAAATAAAATGAGTTTAGAGTATATTAAGAAGTACAGAAGTCTTAACAAGGGTACATGCTGCTGCTCAATGCAGATGAGGAAATGATAAAGTTGCAGAAAAGGCAAATATTCCAGACATATTTATGTTCTGCATTTGGAAAGAAGAAAGATGATGCACTTGTATCACATCGGCTGATGAAAAATTTTCCACTCTGTTAGCGACCAGAAGGAATGTAAAATATGTACTGGAGGTAAATATTTTAAAATCAGCAGGTGTGGATGGCTTACGTGGGCATATTAATAGAGCTTATTTAACTGATCTCTAGCCTGCTGATACTGATATTTCATAAATCCTCTAACAGCAAGGAAATAGTAGAATACTAAAGGAGTGTCTGTTCTATAGCAATATTTTTAAAAAAATGGCAAAGTCAATAATCACAGTAGATGTGCACTAGCAAGGCTGACAGTGGTTTGTGGAAAAATATTAACTGATAAAGAATTCTTTGACAAAGAATAAGAAAATAAAGAGATGTGTTTTCCAGCATCACAATAATCATGATTAAAAGTAAATATTAAAAAGAAGGCAAGAATAATTTAAGCACCCTTCCATGAGCAAGAAGATGACTAGAGATGCTCTTAAAGTTCTTTCTAGCCCTACCTTCTGCAGTTCTATGAAGACATAACATGGTAACCCACAGAAAGTCCAGACTGGACAAGAATGAATACATGTATGGGTTGTGAATCCTGCTTGATTTTATTCTTTAAATTGTTTTGTCACTGAATCAGGATCAGGAGCAACACTAGATCACTTTCATTCTCTGAGAAATACACAGAACACAGGATGGTTGAAGCACAAGGAAAATAGTCCAGCCGAGTTTGTCTGCCAGGCATAGTAAAAAATAAAGCCATGTCACTTTGCAAAAGCCATGGAAGTAGTATTAGGATGAGTTTTAAATTCAGTTCTATACAGTATTTCCATTATTGCCACAGAAGTAGATAGAAACTCACTGCTGATAAAATATGCACGTATTGGGAAGCCTGGTGGAATGGCAATGATGAGGGGAAAGCATCTATACAGGGCACGAAGGATCATCTTCATGTTTAAGCAAAAAGCCTTTTACTACAGACAAATGCAAAATTATGCATGTGGGAATCAGATAGGAGATTAGGAGATGTGTAATCAGAAACTCTACCCTGGAAAAAACAGCACTCTGAAAAGGATCAGGATCATCAGAGTATGGAGCAGTTTTACTCCAGTGAGATACTGTGGTAAAAAGGGTGAAATCAATCCTCAAATGCATAAACATGGGAACAGTGAGTACCAGTACCAGGTTGCTGTTTTTCCCTTTGTGGCACTCATTAGACTAATCATATGCAGGATATTTATTTTCAAAGGTTGCTGAAAAGTTGGGGAAGATGCAAGGGGAGCTTGGTAATTATTCAGGATCTAAAGAAAATGCCTTATTGTAGAAACCTTTCAGTGCTCAACCTGTCTGACTTACTGAAAAGGAGGTGACTTGATTTATGGCTTGATTAATGAATTGGTGCTGTTGGAGGCATAAAACACTAGCAGGAAAGGGCTCTGAGCAGACTAAGTTGTACTGAGGACTGAGTGGAGGAGCTATTAAGCCAGACAAATTCAAATGAAGAATGAGACACAGAAAATGATTAACCACTAGAACAAGTTAATGTGGTGAATTCTTCATCTCCTTATGTCTTCATCAAAATTAGGCATTTTTTATTGGCCTACAGCCAACTGCAAGTTGTCAAGAATGAGTTGTAGCTTTTAATACTGGAATATATCCATGAAAATTAATGGTCTATGATAGCTAAGAGGTCATTCTAGGTGATAGTAATGCCTGACATCCATTACATTGTAGAAGAAATATATATTTATTTATTATTATGATTATGTCAAGAATCAGTAGATAAACGTGCAACTTCCTCTCTGTTTGGACCTTTAAGTGCTACAATTTAATGATAACAAGACGAATTTAGGTTGCCAAGATAACTGATGATGGAAACTGGAGGACTGTAAAAGTCCATTACTGATTTTCTCTCTTTAGATACTCCAGTATAATGTCCCTTTATCAGGTGTATTAGCATAATCAAAGGAAATACAATTTGCTGTGTGACTTATTTTCTGTTTCTTTGTTCCTCTGTCTAGAAATGTCCTTGGCTGTGACATGCATCTATGATAATTAAGTAACCTGGCTTTATTTCAGAAGTTTTTGTTATTCTAAAAGCTCCTGGCCTCTGGAATGTTCTTGGGAGGCTCATTGTGGATATTTGAAACATGAAAGTAGTGAGTCAAACCATGATTTTTATCTCTGAATCATTTTATGTATTCCTTTGAGAAATCCACTTGCCACATAATTTCAAATCTCAGAGGAACACTTTTTCAATTTCACTCCTATTATGTAATTTCTCTCAACCATCTTAATTTATCTTTGTTTTTAAATTGTAACCCTTGTCTTTTCCATCGCTTCATCTTATCCATTCCCCTCTAATCCCTAGTTTATTATCACTACTTGACTGATGTTTGAGAAATGTATTGTAAGTGACTTGGAGCAGACACTTGTCATTTTACTGTTGATCAGAGCACTTTGCACATGTCGCATCGTATAAATAAAAACTACTGTTCCAAAAATATTTAGTGTCTCAGTTATACTTTGCAGTACAATATGTAACAGAGACACTTTATGAAAAAGAATTATTTATTACAATTATCCCATCTCTGGCACTGGCACTCAAAAGCATTTTAGGTAAATCATGTGCAATGTCTTTTCTCTGTCTCCATTCCTTAGCTAGCTCAGAGTTACAAGACGTGCCAATGAAGTGCTAGCATCAGGTTGTTTGCCATTCTAGAAACTCTTCAAATGTAACACCTCTTCACTTACCCTGTTCTCCATTGGCTTGTCTCAAAGCCTTCTAGCAAAGGAAACGTGTTCCCTCTTTTACAGCTGGGGAAAAACAGAGAGGTGAATTTGAGGGCATTGGGAAGGCCTGAAACACATCTGTGAGTACAACTCAAGCCTCCAAGCCTCCAGTCTCCTGCTATTTTTAATGGGAAACACATCTCCCCCAAACAGATTATTGGATCAAGTTGAACTGGACATGTTCAGGTTTGTAAAGTGGTTTGCCTCTCCCCAAATCTATGTTTGCATTTTGCTGAACCTGGCAAAATAAGAGAAAACAGGATTGCTGCCAAACCCTTCAGGTTCTGTAATTTCCATGTATATAATATTTGCTTTTCTTCTGCCCTTGAATCTAGAATAGAAACAATGATTCTTTTTAGTTATTGTCATAGATTCTTTTTAGTTCTTGTCATTAAAAATTCAAGCAAACACAGGCTAACTTAGTCAGACACCAGTCACACCTCAGGTAAATCTTGTCTGCTGCTTGTTCTAGAGATCTCAGGCTGCTCTGTTCCAAAGGACCTGTCTGGCATCTAACCCACGTGAAGGCAAAGGTGGCAGAAGCTAGTGGAGGACACTAGTTCTCTGCTGAGAAATTTTTCTGTCAGTCCAAAGAGATGATCCCTGAATATCCCAGAGGAAGCTCACAAGCTTTGACAGTCCCTATGAAATAATGTCTTACTAACATTTTTCCCATTGATACCTTGAATAGGAACACCCATGGAAAGAACTTTCCTAAACAGGGAAATGCTTTGCTGCCTGGCACTTTGGTCACATCTCTTAGAAGTAAAAATTTCCTATTTGCAGTGTTTAGTTTCAGAGCCAAGCTCTTACCAAGCCAAAAGTCATGGCAGGTATCTGTTAGAGAAAAATGCTGTGAAGGAAAGAAAAGCTAAATACTAATGTAAGCTTTACTATTATTATCTCTATCTAAAGGAAAGAAAAATGCTCTGAGTAAGGAAATTATTTCAGCAGTCACAGAGAGAAAGCATAGAGTTTTCAAAAACAGCTCTGGCTTCCTTGGTTATTGCTGTCTAGCCTTCAACATTTTGAAGCTTATCCCAAGGACTGCACCATACTACAGAGACTGGCAGAGGCACCATTAGAAGAACAAACGTTTAAATGGCTTCAGTTTTGTGCAGAGAGAAGTTAAGAACCTTCATGAATGCAACTTCTGCCTCTATCCCTTTATGAGTCAACTACTTTCTCAGGAGTGATGAATATGGGGCTAGTGTCTGAGCCATAGAAAAAACCCAAGGCCCTCACTCAAGCAAAAGAAAGAGAGGAGCCATCATTCCAGGAAATCTCCAGCTTGAAGGACCATGTTAGAAAATTTCCTTCATGTTTTCTTCAAAAAGCTCAGCAAATCCATGGCTTGTATTTTTTTCTACCTGCCCCATAAGGAAAGAGAAAGCAGTTTCTATGGTATTGCATGAAGACCTATGCAAGCTGATGTGAGACAGTACATGGCTTGTGGTATTCTTCAAAATCCATTTCCTGCTTCATATATTTGAATAATATTTGTCACCACAGTGGTTGGGGCCCTTCAGGCAAAAAAAAAAATAGTTCCTTCTTTAATTTCCTTGCAGGCCTAAATGTGACTCTGTTCCTCAATTTTCTGTTAGAGAATCCCATGTTTTGGATGTACATCCATGGGGGTTCATTAAATAAACACAGAGCATCAACTCTTTATTCTATACACATATGGAGATGAAATTCCCAATTTCCAATTGTGGAACCTGCTCAGGAAAACAGGACAGAAAAAGTCAAACTTCCCCAGGGAGGGAAAAACCCTGATTGGATCTTGACAGGTTTTAAACAATTGTGATGGAGTTTTTAATGACAGATGTTTCCTTCAAAGAACTGGCTGGGCTGTGTAGAGAATGAGGAGTGTTATAAGGTGAGATTCTCATTTTATTTGCTGCAGAACTCGTTAGCATGTTTAAAGTGAATCAAGAAATTAGGCCAAGCATGACTTAATAAGCCTGGCCTTAAACCCTGCTCTGGAAATATGGATCCCATTCCTCAGTACTTCTTAAGCAATATCAAACAAGCCACTTGGACTAAAGCAATAAGACTAATTTTCAGGTGCATCTTTTTCAAGACCAGGACTGGATATAAAGAAGGGATGAACATCCACTGGATTAAACTGTAATTTAAATATAAGGAGTCATATAAAACTAAATTCTCTGGGGAAAGAGAGATGGTATGAATCTCAAATTTAGAAATCTTTTAAACTGAAACATGTCTGAACTTCAAAGTCCAGTCTGCAGAGCAAGATCTTACCTCACTGGGAATAACTACAGTGGCAGTGATACTTGTGATGTACCAGTGATACCAGTGATACCAGTGTAATGACCACATTAAAGTGTTCCTGAAGACTTAAGTAATTTTTTTTCGTTAGTGTAACAATGTGCCACAAATAAAACACACAAATAAAATTTAAGTGAGGGATTAAGCTCTGCCTGTCACAGAATGGATGAGTGAGGAACCAGCTTGGGTATTGCTGCACTGCATTCCTTATCATGTCCAGAAACAGGAGTATAGCTGCAAACAAATATGATTATGCCACTTTCCAAGATGTTTCCATACAGCCACATGTAGACCCAAATAAAGAAACCCTTCCAGAACCAGACAGGCTGGTGCAGAAACATCTGAACTGGTTTTGGGCACACATATAGGAACTAGATCAGGTATTATATATGATCTATGATATTTCAGAAAAAGACAACACACACACGAAGATGAGCAGCATTCCCTGTGCCTGTTTACAAGTGGCTGCAGAGAGACTAGAGAACCCTTATGTCACCACAAACCCTTTTCATCTTGGACCCAGCTTCCTGCGATCCAGAGCATCCCAGCCTGGACGCTCTGCAGAGAATGGTGCTCGCTCCCAGCTCGAGGCCTTGGGGAGCTCAAGCTTCCTTGTGAACGCCTGACAAAAGGGCAGTTCTAGAAACTGTCTGCCTTTTTCCCCAGTCTTCATCCTACTCCCATTTTCACTGTATTATAATCTCAACTTCATTCTTTTTCTCTCTTCCTTTACTAGCTCAAGCTGGAAGAAACAAGGCTGAATAGAATAATAACAGCTCTTTTGGACCAGCTAATGCAGCTAGGGAGAACTGAACAAGCTCCCAGGTGTACAGCACCACCATCAGGTGCTCACTCTGACATTTCTCCCTCCTGCCTTTCCTCTCAACACAGTGTCTTCACTCCCCTTACCCTGCTTCACTGCCTCCTCCTTCCTTTCTCCTCATTCTGGGAGCCTTCTCCTTTATCCTTACCTCCTCCTTCCTCTCTCTGCATGATGTGACTAGACAGGAGAATACAGATTTATGTATTCCCTACACGTGCTTCTCATTTTTTCCGATCCATCTTTGGATGTTGATTTCTCCTTCTTATAGGTGAGTATCTCTCAGCTCTCTTCTTCTCTCTCTTTGACCTTTCCTCTGCTCCTTGTAAGGCATTCTCTCCTCTCGTGCTGTGAAACATTCATGCTGTCTCATACTGTGAAATTATCTCTCTCATGCTCTCTTGACTATATCTCTAGCATGGTCCTCAGTGATTTCTAAAGGATGCTATTTCACAATAAATACATAAGCACTGCTTCAGGCTGCTGTGTTCTCCAACTGCCTAATTGGATATGGCATTTTAAGGTGCTCTTTAGAACATCAAAGATGTCTTAGCTATTTTACCATTTTCCTTCTCATCTCTGTTGAAATTTATACAAAGCAATTGTGGCATTTTTTATCCAGCTTGAGTGCCCTAACTTGCACAGCTCGGTTGCTGAGGCAGGGCTGGCTGTGCGTTATTCTCCATTTCCCCTTTAAAACGCTCCATCTTTCTGCATCTCCAGCTCTCACAGTGAGATTGTGCAATCAGGTGACTCGGTGACAGGCTGGTTTGCTGCATTGTGGCATCCTCGGAGCAGCGAGAGGTTTGCACACACAGCTCCCCGGGCGAGCAGAGGAACGCGGGGCAGCAGCCCGGGCACTCCGCGTTACGCAGCGCTGTCAATGCACGGCCGCGGCGCCTCCGGTGTGCGCAGCGTCTGCCGGCCCTGCCGCTCCGGGGCTGAGGGAGCCGCCTCTCCAGAGAGCACCTGCCTTTAGCAGAGCCCCTGCTGCCAGACATCTTGAGAATCCTTCATCATAATTCATTTGGGGCCTGCACAGATCCGATGTTGCCCCGTTCTTGGGACTATTTATTATTGAAACCAGAAATGCTGAGTCATTAAACAGAGGTCATAAAAACATCCTGATTCTGCTAAAAACATTAGCTCATCATTTCTGGTACTACAGAAGGTAGGAGTCCCTGTGCCTGTGAGAAAGAAAATGTGGACTGCATCAGAGGCCTGGGAAGATCAGACAAGAGCCCTAAGTCAGTAACCCATTAGGAAAAGCAGGGTGCTGGTTAGACAGACCTCTGGGCTCAAGATCAGTTGCCATTTCTCCATTTGTTTCACTTCAGGTTAACGTTTTATCCCAGAATATGTTAATATCTCTCTGTGGAGACGGACAGAACTAAAAACCTTGCTCACTTTTGGTTTGAAGATATAAGGCATTCAGAGGCACTACCCAGCTACCCCTAACCGCACAGAGCTGCCAGTTTCCTCCACCTCCATTCTTTCAGAGGGAAGCCAGAGGTATGGAGGGGGCATTTGTTTGCTTAAACCTTGGTTCAGGAGTGCACTCTCCTGATTTCTCATTCCAAAGAAAGGCATTTTTTTTTCCTCTGTTCTTGTGCTGCCGAAGAGTTAAGGTAGCCAGAGAAAGGATTTTAATTTATTTTTACTACCTATGCTTGAAATTTATTTTCTTACTATTCTTCCTCGGGCAGTTTTCTGAATCTGGAGAGATCCTTCTGGGTGGAAAAACACATTTTTCAGAGATTGTGTTTCCCTATTGTAATACTGAAGCTGCAGACAAATACTTCCTTTGATAGCTGTGTTTGATTTCCTGCACTACAGGGATGTCCTGTAAGCGTCCAGATGTAACAAAAGGCGCACGGGGGTTACATCCCTCAGCTGATGGGGTGTGTGTGTTTATTTGTTTTTGTTACGGATTTCTTTGGAGGAGTAAATATGAAGGACTCGTACTGCAGGCTCACCAGCCAAGGCGCACTGTGCCACTTCGTGTTCCCGGCCGGAGCCAACACTCCAGGCGTTTGGGAAGGGCAGGGTGTTCCCGACGCTCACCTGAGCATACACCGGCCCGCACCGGCAGGGTCCGGTTCTCCAGGGGCACGCAGGTCCCTCCGTTATGACTACCCCGCCGCCTTCAGGCTCTGTGCCCCGCCATGGCCCCAGGAGGGCTCGCCGGGCCGGCCCCTCGCCTGCGGGCCGAGGGAAGCGGCTGCAGACCGGCAGGAGGACGCGGGGCCGGCGCCGCGGGGCGGGGGAGGCAGTGCGAGGCAGTGCGGAAAGAGTTAAGGGAAGGTGGCGGGGCAGGCTGGCTGTCGGAGCGAGCATGTGCAGATTGAAACCGCATCCATACTACAGGCGAGTGTCACTGGCACACTTCACCTCCCGCCGGCCGCGGGGCACCCATGGACACCGGTGAGGACACGAGCCGCGCCCGGGCGGGGGGGCCGAGCGGCGGCACCGGGAGCTGCCCGCGGCCGCTGCCCTCACGGCCGCCCCGCCGGGGGTGCGCGCGGCCCGCGGCGGCCTCCCCGCAGCCGAGCGACGCGGGGGATGCGCTGCCCGGGGCGGAGGGCGGGGATGGCGCCCGGCGCCGTTGGTTTCGCTTTCTGGCGGCGGGAGGGCCGTGCCGCCCCAGCCGGGCGGGTGCCGGCCGGGGCGAGACAAAGGCGGGCGGCCGAGAGGCGGCTTCCCCGCCAGCGGCGGGCCCCGCGGGGACACCGGGCACCGGTGTGTCGCCCCCTCCCGGGGAGAGGCGCAGCCCCGCAGGCTGGGCCCCGCCGCCCCCCGCAGCCCCTCGGGGTGGCAGCGCCGTGCGTGTCGAGGGGCTTTTGCTCGGGAGCTCCCGACCCCGGCTGCGAAGTTTTCGGGGCTCAGGGAAAGCAGGGTGGAAGGGTTGTTGAAATCGGAGCTGGCTGTTTTTCACTGGACAGTGCCTTTTTTTTTTTCTTCCCCACGAAAAGGAAAGAAATGTCTCGAAACATCTTTTTGTATTGATTTCTGTAAAACTTTATTCCAGGCAAGGGGAAACAGCTCTGAATGAGCCCAGCGTTTGTGGAGATGAACTGGGAGGTGGGAACTGGCTCTGGTCCGTTCAGTGACTTTGTGCAACCTTGTCAATTACTCCTGTGTGTAAAGCCAGAGGTCAGGGGTATACTACAGTCAGCTGAAAATGAGTTTTTTCTTTTCTATTAAAAAAAAAAAAATTAGTCTCAGGATGTTTACTCTTGTTCCATTTTTGGTGTGGAAAAATATTCAGAATAGCTGAATTTTTGCAAAATGGAAAATCTGATTCCTTCTGTTCCCTGTTCACTCATTTACTCTAGGGTTTTGCAAATTATTTCTAGGATGCTTAGGAGCAGGGATGCTGGCGATGCTGCCCTTTCCTGTTCATCTTAAGCTGGACCGTTACACTGGGACTTCCTAGAGATCATTTCACATTGCTGGTCCAAAATTACTGGGGATGTACAAACTTGTTAAGCCTCATAATTACATAGCAGATGCAGAAAAACTGTTACATGAAATACTTTGTATTGTTCTCTGGTATTGTTTATTTGACATGTTTTTCCTGTTTTCTCTTATTTCTGAGGGAAAAAAGCAGACCCTGCAGGAGCTGGTTTTTTTTCACAGGCAAGGTGGTAACATATCTGTGACTGTCAGAGCTGTGTGCATTGGGGATTTGCAAGAAGAACAGATTGCCCAAAGAGCTCCATTCTGTGTTTTCCAGGGGCACAAACTCATTAATATATGTACAACATCAGTTAGAGATTAAAATAAAAATAACTGTAAGTTATTAGGAAACAGAAAAGAATGACTTATTGACATGGAGTCCAAAATGCCTGTAGGCACTTTCAGCCAGCACTGAGGAAAGTTGTTTAGGAAATCTGTAAGATACTCTTGTGTCCATGACATATCCTGAAGGTCGTTCTTGAATCCCAACACCTTGTCCCAATGAGAAGGTATGACTTCTTCCATGGAGAAATGGTAGTTTTCCCGTGTTAAGTAACAGCAGCTTGCTACTGTGGGTAAGTTAAGATTTTTCACTAAATCTGAAAGTAGGTATTTCCTCCCTGAGGAATATATGCTCTCAGTGTGTATATCTGAGAATTTCATACTTCTCTGTTGAAGCATGGGTGTCTCCGTTTGTAGAAGAGGAAACTGAGGTAGGGGAAAATGGCATTTCACAGGTCGTTGTCAAATTGAAACAAGACTTAACTCCAAATCGTTTGGTTTAATTAGTAGCTATAGCAGCTTTCTAAACAAAGCTCAGCAAAAGTGCTAGAAGCAGCTGATTCAAAGTGAAACATTCTAAGAACCTCTGATCAGGGAATACTGAAAAAGCATGTGTTATAGTCTGGTGGAAAAGAAATGGAGGGGCAAGCAGAAGTTGAGGCAGTACTGCTTGCTACCGCATAACTTCTTGCTGAGGCTCTGGCAGCATGTCTGTAGCCTTGGTCACTATTGCTGTGCCCACTCTACTGAAGGCTGATGGTGGAGGCACAAAACAAGCTGCTTCCTTGGAGAGTTCAAACCTTGGAATTCTTATGGCAAGATTCCGTGGTAGTTTAGAGAAGTGGTAAAGGGGTCTAGACCAGGAGGTGTGGATAGCACAGGTGTGTAGGTTGAGAGCAACCTAGATCTCTGCATCCATATGGAAATGGTACCTGGTAGTGGGGACTCTGCAGTTTTGCTGACAATGTCGTAACGTTATGTGGTGCCAAACAGTGAAAGGCAAATTTAGCCTTGAAGGGAGATGCAGGTTTCTAGCTTAGAGTGTTAGGCAGGAGGAGGTTTTTGGATAAGGTGATGAACGCGACAGCATGTGGAGTCTTTTAAGATATCTTTTTACAATCTATACTTTATTCAGCATCTTGGAGATGTTCTAGGGAGTGAAGATGTAGGGAACCCTTTGGCCTTGTAATTTGAGGATCTACTCATTCCCACAAGTCAAGAAATGGGGAGAGGAGTTGTTTTCTGGCATTGTAAATATGCTTTTAATACCTGTCCGCTTGGTTAAGGCAGTAACTGTCCTTGGATCAGGTGTTTCAGGGCTGCTGGCAGGTGTTGCATTGTGTCCAGGAGGGGTGTTTATTCTCATGGCATAATTAGTCAAATGAATTAAAGTTTTACCTACAAGTTTTACTTGAATTTAACTTTTACTCTCCAAAGTGTTAGAAATGAACTGCAGTTGGGGACTGATCATGCCAGGAAGAAGGTGTGGAGGGGGAATGAGGGGGAGGAGAGGAGACTGTGCACTCTTCCTGTGGAGGGGGGGAACCCCCAGCTTTTTGCTATCATCACATGCTTTGATGGCAAGTCTTGTTTGTATCCTCAGAATCGTACTTGTCACAGAGTCTGGGGTCAAGCAGCTCCTTTTTCTGCAGCATGGAATCAGTCACTAAGCATCATGTCTGTGAGACTTGTTTGAAGAGTCCTTTGCAAGTTTGGGAGTTACCTCACTGGCTGTGGTGTGCTTTCTTATGCTCCTTGTTCATGGTATGCACCTCTAGTCACCTTAGACTAAACAACTTCTGTCCTTATCCAAGTTGTTGAGCTATGTTGCAAGAAACTTAATGAAATTTTAATAAAATTATCTGCAGGAAATTTGACTATGTTTTAGGCAAAAGAGTCCTTTCTGTTAAAACTGTCTGACAACGGAAAGAAATTTTTCCTCATGGAAGATGATTGGAAAGCATAATGAAAAAGCTCTTAAAAAGGAGAAAATATATTGGGGAGGCTTAAAGAGTGGTGGTGTGGAGGAGACCTTGTTCTGATGGTGAAATCACAGAAACAATGGAAAATTTTATTGTTGCAAATTGTACCTTAGGATTCTTTGTTTCTCGATTGCCTTCAACAAATACCATGTTTAAGAAAATGAAATTAAGTTGTTGTGTTGTTTTGTTTCTTTTTTCAGTCTCAGACAGCCTGCTATTATATGGTAAAAGGAGAGGTAACAACATGCTAATTAAAGGGCAGCAGTGCTTCATTCCTTAGGGCTAATTATTCTCTAGAAAATGGGTCAATTACTTAAAGAAATTGTTTGCCAGCAGGAGGTAGGAAAAGCCTTTATTCCCATTCCTTACCATCCTTCTGTGGGAAGCACTCCTACCTACCTAGCAGTTGCAATACCTTGTTAAACTTTCAGGTGTTAGAGCCACGCCCTGCAGATGGGGAAGTGGCACCTGAGCAAATTATATGGGATCACTGTCCTGCATGTTCCTGTGTAGCTGCAGATGAGGTGGTGTCCAGTGGTGTTCCTGGGTTGTTTCTGGAGTGAAAGAAATGAAATGGAACAATTCAAGTGGGAGTTCTGTTTCAGAACAAAATTTGCTTGATGTGAAAGGTAAAGTACGGTATATTTCCTTGCTTCTTTTGAAAAACGTTTCATCATGTTGTTAGCTGATGTTTTCCAACATAAAAGGTACTACCTGCTTGTGGCTTGCTTGGTAAGGTTTGTAAATGATCCCTTCTCAGATCTGCTTCCTGTATGTGTTTCAGTATTCTCTGGTGGCTTTCTCACCTGACCATGCTGCTTGCTTTAGCTCTGCAGGCTCAGTACAGACTGGGTGGGGGAGCAGAGGGCTGGTTAGCTGTCTATGTCAGAAATGAACTGGTCTGCTTTTCAAATTTGTCTTATGATATGTGAGGCAGGAGTATCCAAATGGTTCCTGAGTTCCTCGGTAAGGTGGCTGTGCAGGCGACCACAAGAAGTCTTGAAAGAAAGCCAGACTGGGCAAAGGCTTTGGCTCTGCAGGAGCAGATACCAACATCTGTGCCAATTCAGAACAACGCTCTCTTTCTGGTTAGTCAGAGCACTACATTCCTGGCTGTAAATGATACACCCAATAATGTCTGCTGTGAGCCAGAGCTTATGCACCTTACAGTCCAGCTAAAATGAGTGTAAAAGGCTTTGCAGGTGCATGCTGCTCGTTAACATGTCCTCAGAGGCAAAATAGAAGCTAGACTGCTTTAGAGATTTGTTTGTAGGCATATCTGAATGAGCATACCTATCAGTTACTAGGTCAGAGGTATCTAATCATTACATAGAAGAGGGAAGTGTTTTATGTTACCCTTTCTTTTGTTGGTGTCAGTGCTCACCACAACCTTATTTTGAAACTCCCCCGCCCTCACATGCTTGTGTCAAAGCTGGATTAAATGACTGAGGGAATCTTCCCTACCACAAATGCTGTCTTGCTTTCATTGCATAAGATACAAGCATTAGTAGTCACTAGGTGAGTGTTGATAGCATAGCGTGGTGAAGCTGCTGTTTGACTTCTTCCTTGCTGGATCTTTGCTCTCAGGTGTGCCACTTATTGGATGTAGCCTTTATGAAGAACTTCTGTGGAGCACCTCTCTGTCCTGTTTTCATGATTCTGCTGGGAGCATGATGAAGTACTTCTGAAGGGGGGAGCTCTGTCTTTAGTATGGGGAGCTCTAGCATAGTGCTTGTATGTACTGCCAAGTGTCTTCTGGGGATGGGGAGTCTGTTTTGTTTTTATTTCTTTGACACAGAATGCATGCACAGATCATGATCTAAATCATTTGTCTCCACCAGCCTAATCTGGATTGAGAAATCTTGTCTGGCACTGTGTCTATGCAGAGCTCTAGGTAGTCATTCCTCTCTGCTTGCAGCAGAGTGTTCCTGATGATAGCAGTGGATTTGGCTGTTTCCTCTCCTGCTGACCTAGCAAAGCCAGACTTGCTTGACCCATGGGACACTTTGAGCCACATGTTTTCTTTGTATTTTGTGTCAACAGAGGCTTATGGTAAGGATGCTTCTAGTAAGTTCTAGAAGAAGAGTTACTTAATTTTGGAACTTCTGTTGTTTTTAAGATGTGTATAGTTTCCCCTAGGGGTACAGTAGATACCATGTGATTTGATTTATTTTGATCCAGCAGTTCTTTCTAAGACATACCTCACAATTAAGCTTTTAATTGGAAGTGGACTTGTACAGGAGCTTCAGGATGTAGGACACGTTTTATAAAAATGCTTGAATGTCTAACTATGGAGAGAAAAGCTGCTGTGAAGGTAATGTAATTATTTCTTAGCAATATTGAGCTTGTCTGCTGTTGCTTTTGGTTTTCCTTTGCTGCTTAATACTTTACCATGGAGATGTGATAATTTCCAAATCATCAGCCTCAGCCACTTGAGCTGACGGAGGTTAGCATGGTAGTAGGAGTGCCCTGGGCAGCTAAGCCATTTCCTGTGCAGTGGAATACTAAGGTGCATATAGAAAGAAGGCAATTCATTATGTTATATTATGTTGCCTCATAAATTGTGGATGTGCAAAAGGTCAACTTCTAGAATCCATGTCCTTCTCTTAGATAGTTACTCCAAACTGGGGTATGCTGCTTTGTGTGTGGGGCAGTGGGAGTAGGTTTTTTGTTCTATATTTTCTTTCCCCAGCTACATATCAGACATAGAAAGTGGGAAAATGTCCCATTCTGATGCGAGAAATAGAGTTTCCCTTGAGAAACAAGGACTGGGCAATGTCATGACAATGATGAACATTTGCTACACTTAAGGACCATGGCTTAGAAACGTTTGGAGTACTAAAAAGCTGTAAGTGCAAACACCAGCACTTCCACTGCATCTTTCATTTGAGAATCTCTCAGTTCTTAATGAATTTTCAGTGTGTCTCTGTGAGGCTGGTATTATTAGTGTCATTTTGCAGACAAGTAGATCAAGTAAAATGCTTGGATAAGCACATTCAGCAAGCCAGGAAAAGCAGGAATAAAATTCAGGAATACTAATGTTTCAACCTGCTTTTGAGCTACTCTCTTGTACTTTTTTTCCAGAAAAGAAAGACATGAATTTTTGTAGCTTTCCTGCCCCCATCCCCCCTTTTTTTTTCCCATTGGGTTAGGCTGCATAAAAGTGAGACATTATTATGCAACATATCTAAGTGTGCATGTGATACTTGAAAAAATGGTAATCAGATAAGTTGCCAGGCAACAGTACCCTGCCTTCAATTACCAAAATGCCAGTGAGTGTGCTGTCATGATATAACATGGGTGCTGTACTTCTTCATAAAGAAAGTGTAGGTGGAGTTTTGTAAGAGTTGCTCCTTTTTAACTCCTCTGCTGCTTAATCTGCCATATTGTGAGGTCATATTTGACCCCAGTTTTAGAGAAAAGCATTCACCAAACCTGAAATCAAACAACAAAATCAACAACAAAGTTAGATGAGCTCTCAAAGATAATGAATGGTATGTGAGCATATATGAGTAAATAACCATTCCCTGCAGTGGGTCTGTGAGTGTGTGGTGGTTCAACAGTTTACAACAAGTAGGTCAGAGCTCATCCTGCAACTGTGAAAATTAAGAAAATGGGTGGGAGATTTATGTTAAAAGGTAGATGACAGGAATACATGGCAAGCTGTGATAAGTATCAAAACACTCATGGTGGCCCCTTGGCTCAAAAATACTGAGAGCCAGGGTAATTAATGAAAATATGAATGTAAATCCACCTGGTTCATTTCCATTGCCTTAGCAGAAGCAGAATGGAAGGAACATAAGAAGGGATGAGTGTACACAGAAGAAAAAGCGATAGTCCATTAATGGAAGACAACTTGAGGGAATTCAGTCCTGTGTTTGTTTGAAACCTGAGTTTAATTTTTCAAAGATATTGCAGGATAACAACAGCAAAAAATAAAGACTTTTGGAAGTTATTTAAATGCAATTTTGGTTTTGGCAATAAATAGCTACAGAAGCATTTGCAGAGACTGTAGTTGTGTGGGGATGCAGGCATCCGGCCAAGCCTCTTCAGCTGTTGGGTGGTGGCATGGCTTTAGAAGAAATCTGAAACTCCAGAGGTCTAATGTGCTTCTCAGGGCTTTGACAGAAGTTTTCAGTAGAGATAGGGCACCCACCTAGATATATCTGGGAAAGGATGCCCATTACCTTGAAATCACTTGTTTTCCTTGGGTTAAGTGCAAGTTGTTGCTTTACGGAGTTGCTGTTCCAATTACATTTTTGTTCTTCCAGAAGGAGCAAAAGGCATTTGCATTTCAGGAGATGAGGGACTGTGTCCTACGTGTCCCTCTGCAGTGTTTCCAGTCCAGTGTAGGAAGAGGTTCAGAAGTCCTCATCAAGAGACATGGTGGGACTTCAGTTAAAAGGGAAATCTGCATCATCCTCTGTGTAAGTCCTGCCAAAACAGGGGGAGTTTCTGAGAAGACACAGACTCACTTTCTGTTTCCAAATTTGGCACTTTCTTCTCAGGAAAATCCCAGATAAGTCATGGAGCAATGTTGTGACTTGATTTTTCTGTTGCACAACTTATCACTGGTTAGTTGCATGGGCCTTAGCTCTCTTTGTAGAGAATTGTAGAAATAATGAAGGGATGTAAATACTAAAAGAGACAGTTGAAGGAACGCTCAACTAACCACTTTCCAGTCAGGAATTTGCTTTCTTTTTTGTTTGCTTTTCTTTGTATTCTCACTTGATGAGCAGTACTGCTGGATTATGCTCATGTATAGTCTCCAACCTGCTGACACCAGGAATGTTTGTGTCCGAGGAACAGCCAGAGCAGGAAGTGCTGTTTTGGGAAGTCTAACATTTTAGTTTTAAACTATTTTTGTGTATGCAAGTGCATGTTCACACTATTCTGTCTGGTTTTTTGTTTGATTTTCCCTTACTACAAACACTGCACATTTTGTATCATTAGTGTTTTGACATAGAAAGTCCATTTAGATACCAAACAAAAAACAAATCACCTTTTCTGAACAGTTTAAGCTTTGTATTAATCATGTGAGCCTTAAGGTCAAATCTTCAGCTCTACTGCTCTGCTCACGTGTTTTATGGCATAGTCTTTACTAATGAAGGTTTTCTTCAATGAGTGTTTTTTTCCAAGTGTAGATACATTTGTAACCAAAGGTATGGTTTCTCCAGCACTCTGAGTTCAAAGTGATGCAGTATTTTTGTGAAAAGGGGGCTTCCTGCTGGGCTGTGCGCTGTGAAACAAATCTGAGAGATGATGATACAGCTGAAAACTAGCAAGCTTTAGGTAGCATTCAAGCATTCAGAGGGCTGATGAGTTCCTTGGTCTGGCTCCAGGTGAAGCCCCATGAGTGGCCTGAGCACTGGTGCCAGGGAAAGGGATGGACTGAGCAGGACTGTGTTGTTCTAAAGTTAGGTTGACTTGAAAGCCTTTTGTGGTATTCACGTTCCTGCATTTAAGGAGTTGGAAATGTGTTGCAGTTGCTTATTTTGTATGATTTTGTTCCTCAGTCTTTTACATCTAAAATTATAGACAAGTACATCTGGCTATGTAAAAAATGTTCTCAGTGTTTTTGTGATTCTAGGGAAATGCCTTTTGAAATTTTGTTTGCATATGTCTGATAAATAGTTCAGTAGAAATCTGTGGCAAATATCCAACTGTGGCAAAGTGCATATAAGGAAAACTGATTCTGTGCAAATAATTTTTAAGAACATTGATGCAGCAACAATTTATACCAGAGCTAGACAACAAAAAGTTCTTTCCCAGTCTGATATATAAATATGAAGCTGGTAAAATAGCAACTATTTCTCATTATGAGAGTGACTCCAAAGTAGATGCAAGCTTCAGTGCATAGGCAGAAGGTGCTAGATGTGTCTCAATAATACCCATATTACATTGATTTAATTAGTGGGTTTATGCTATTCATTGCTCCATTAATCTCATTGGGAAGATTTTTTGGGGGGGAGGATTAGTTATTTAATCTGCATTTTTAATTGGAGTGGTTTTGTAGTTCAGTGTCACCTAAATAAAAACAGCGTAGGTTTGTTTTATTAAGGAAAGTATGTCTCTCAAATTCCTCTTGGATTTTGGTGCTAAAAATTGCTGAGATTCATTAGGATAACATGAAGAACTCATTTGTTACACAGTCTGACACATAAATGTCCTTGCTTTAACTTCCTCATATGCAATTAATCCAGAAAAATGCTATGTATAGGCAAGCCCTTGGGTTGTAAGATCTGTGAGGCTGATGTAAATAAGGTGTTGGATACTTGTGTGTTGAAGCTGTCACCTCGAGGCATGACTTCTGTGAAAATCAGAAATGTGGCATCCCAAATGTCATCATTTTAAGAGAAGGAGAGCCCCGGCTCATGGGTTCCACTTGCTTGGATCATGCAGCTGTGCTGCCTGAGCCCAACATGGAGGCAGTCAGATCACTGGAGCAGAGAGGCCAGTGCCCCCAGGAACAGGTTGGTGTGCTGGGTGTGTGGCACTGGGAAGGGCCTGCTTGCATGAAGTCCACACTCTGTCCTGGAATGGGGAAGAGAGTAGAAAAGTGTGATGATTGGAGAAGTGAGGATCAGAGGAGATCAGGGAAGATAAGGAGGCAATATTAGGAGAGATAGGATGGGGGTGGAAAGGTGTCAGCAGTGAAGCTTGCTTAAAAATTTGAGACGTTGATGGGGAAAATAGAAGTAAAGCAATTTCTGGCAGGCCCTCCAAGGGTTAACTGAGACCTTGGCTGGGATGGTAGCAGTGAACTTTTGGTCACTGACTCCAGTGCAGTTGCTCTGTGTGTTTGCTGTGGCTGGGATCCAGAAGGACAGTGGAGAGCAGAAAGGCTCCGCCTCATCCAAGGAGAGGCAGCTGTCAGGGTGCTGCCCTGGGCAAGGGGCAGGTACAGGTGCTGTGTGGGGGCTCTGAAGAAGTCAGGTCTTCCAGGGCCCAATGTACTGGAGCTAAGCTATCCATACACGTGGCTGGTTCTGTGTTTAAAACCTCTCTTGCGTTGTGCTGCATTAAGATTAAAATGTGCTTCTTTGGTTTAGGAAGGCTGTCTGGTTGCTGTGTTAACTGTTGGTCACACGCCCCTGGGCTGAAAACGACTGGCATCTGAAACCCCTTGGACTTGCTGGAGGCAGCCTAGTCTACCTGCGGATGTTGTGAATTAGGAGCTGGCCAAAGAGTGGGAGAGCTCCAGGATCCCTCCCCGGAAAAGGTAAGGTCTGGAGGCTAAAAGTGGTGGGACTGCACTTGTAGACCAGAAGAACAGAGCAGTTGTCTGAGTTCAGAGCTGACTGCATTGTAGATGGGGCCTTTGAAATTTAAATATGTAGAGTGCAAAGTTATTTCCATTAGTTTAAACCCCAAGTTGTTTTTTGGAGGTGTAAGATTGCCATTTGCACACATCACCCTTGATTTCTGTCTGCTGTGAGTCACATCATTCTGATTGCTTGTAATTTATACAGCCAAACTTTTCAGTATTATTGTCTCTTTAAAACCTCACACTCTGATAGCCTTAGGCAGTTAAAACAATCAGGACAGTGGAGCAGTTTCTCTGAGCTAAACCAGAGCAGTAGGTAAAGAGCAGAGGGTTGCTCTCTCCTGTGAAAGCATAGGTGTGAGTTAGATGATGAGGAATCTATTCCTGGCCCTAACAAGCACTGCAGTCTCTGCACCTGATTCACCAGTGTGTTACTCTACTAATCTTCTTAGCCTCATCTTGCCACTCTCCTGTATGCTGTGGTAATCAGTTACACTTCCACGTAGTGCATGTAAAATGCTATTAATTTGGAAGGGTGATTTATATCCCAGAGCAAAAGTTTATATTGATTCTGGTTAGTGGGGTGGATGTTGTGGGACCAGAACAATTTCCAGACCCTGCAGCATTTTTGACAGGCTCTTTGTGTCAGCAGTATGTGGCATAGTTCAGGCTGCAATATTGTTTTGCATATTGTGGATCAGCTTTCCTGGGTAGGTTGTGCACAGTACTTTATTTCTAGCTGGGAACTCACTTTGAATATGTGCATGCTGCATGTATAAACTTCAGATACATGTAGCATGGTCATCCCTCAGTCTGTCCTGTCTCAGGTGTTTCATTACCTTCTCCTAGTTGTAGTGCCCGGGAGATCCTGTGTTGAGCTATTCTGTTGTCCCACTCCTCTGGATATTCTTGCTGAGAGACTCCTGATCCTCTCTGAGACTGGGAAACAGACCCAGTCAGCTGCTGAAGGAAAGCAGTAGTCTTAATTGTGGCAGTGCTAACAGTGTGGATAAGCAGGGTCAGCTCCTGCCTAGAGCTCCAGCTGTGATTGTGCTGCCCACATCGTGTAGCTGATTACAGGGCTTCAGTTGGTCGCCAAGTGTCATCTTTTGAGTGGCAAAGTCCAGACCAGTGCTGCAATGTTATAACAAAGCAAGTGTCAGCAGCTTCCTGAGAAGGCAGCTGGTGATGGAATGAGCTTTGTATGAGTTCAGCTGTTATGTCAGTGATGCAGCCATGAGTATTTCTGAAGAAAGCTGTGTCTGGCAAGTGCTCTGGTATGTAGTACTATTGCTGTGAGTAGAGCAAATGCTGCTTCTTGCTGTCCTCAAGAACCATCAAATGTAGTGCTGAAGTCTCCTATTACTGTTACAACACAAACCGAGCACTGAATGGGCACAAGAAAACATAGATCCATTGGCAGCAGAACAAGACTGTGAATTATTCATTCCTCCAATGCGTCCTGTAGGTTCCATCTACTCAGGCTGTTCAGGGTGCTGTCTGTTGGAGATGCAGACAGATCTGCTTTCAAAGCCATGGGGACAAGACCCTGCAGACTGTCATCACCACTCTTGAGCTTGTCCTTCATTAAACTGGCTTGGGCATTGTTGTCACATCCTTGAGGACGCAGAAGTAACCTCTTATCATCCCATGGGCTGTTGGTAGGAATGCTTGTAACACCAATGGACTTGGAACACATCTGGTAGTGCCAGCTTGGAATTGTCTCTGAGGTGAAGGCAATGAGTTAGGAGCAAGATGGAAGCCCTGGCTGCTCTGGCCCCTTTTGCAAAAGCGAGGTGAGAGAGCCACATCCTTTGTGCAGCATTGCTTTGGTTTTTGTAAGAGAATTTAGACTATGTCAATTTGTTCCTAGTTCCGTCTTGCTGAGAAGCCTAAGTGTTCGCTGTTAAAAGTTCCTTGAGCACAGGCAGGATTACTCTGTTCAGGCAGAGTGCTCTAGTGAAGATGAGTGTATTTAAATGGCTGTTTGGGAACATCTGTAACATATAGTTGAAGTGATATGCGGAAAAAATAGACTCCACAACCTGGTGTAGTTATGAAGTGGGTATGTATGTAAGCGCCCGGCACAAGTGAGATAATTCTTGGAAAAAACTTGTGCCCCGAGCTGCAGTTTCACCCACATTTTTATTTACAAAGGTGTTCCATATGCAGTACATTGCACAACTTTTTCATGCATATTCAATCCCTGGCCCCGCCTGTCCTCGCTTCGTATGCTAAATAGGTCCACGCCCTTCTGGGCATGCGTGGTTTGCTGTGGTGGTCGCACGGGGGTCTCTGAGGCTGCAGGTTTTTGGTCTTCCTCATGATTGAACTTTTGAACTTTTCTCCCTTGCGTGTGCACTTTAGGTCTTTTGGTGCTTATCGGAGTCTGTCTGTCAGTGCTAATAGCTATGGAGTCAGAGGGGCTCCCTTATCTAGGTTCTTTGTGTCCTCTGGTATTGTTCTTTATGCAAGGAGCTTCAGAAATTTGCATTTCCTATGCCCTTTGTACTATGACAGAGGTTTCTTTAAGTAAAAGGTTAACTTATTTTGTTAATTTCTAAAATTTCTGTTTCATAGTTTTTCTCAACTCATTTACCAGTAGACATTTGTCTATGTGATGGTTGTCAGCTGGCAGTTGAATTCGAGAGGCATTCAAAGATTTACAGAGCTGCAGAGGCTCAGTTCTCCTCCATCTCCTCCATGAACTGCTGTGGGCTCAGATAAGAGGTGCCCACTGTGAGAAGGTGTTGCTGAAGGTTTGTTCAGAGGCTGTTCTTCAGCACAGAATTCACATACTTAGATGTAGAGGGGTTTTAACTATTTTGCTGATTTTCCTTCCCACTGGTTGGCATGAAGATTCCTTTAAGCCATTTTGCATACCCAGGCTGCACTGTCCATGCCATATTACAGATTCTTTAGCATTTCCCCCCATTTTTCTTCTGTATCCCAGAGTTGCCCTTAGCTATTAGGCTTTTGATGAGATGTATTCTGATTTTTGGTGTGGGAAAAGCTACCTGTAACTAGCAACAGCTGTAGAAATTATGATCTTCTTAAAACAGAAGTTCAACCTTTGTATTTACAGCTATCTTGTAATGTGCCCTACTGCATTTTGAGAGCACTTCAAATGTTCCTTAAGAGCTTCTTGGAAAGGAAGGAAATGTTACTTCTGTCAAAACAAGACACTGTAGCTTGTGTTCAGAGCAGTTTTCAGCTTCTGGTTATGTCAGCCAGCTGGATATGCCCTAGAGTGAGTCACCTTTGGAGTTGTTCTAGTCCAGATGCTGAGGGAAACTCTGGAGGCTAAGACAAAATCCCAGACCTCATTTCAAGAGTCCTCACTAAAAAAAGTGGTGGAAGCATGCTGAGGGGAATGACTGCCCTGCTGGGCTGAGAGGCTGAGTAGGTTTCACAAAGAGAGCTGTCAAGGAAGAAAGGATTGCTTCTGAAGAAGGTAAAAAGTGTTTGCCATGGTATGGTCTTGACCAAAGTAAAAAGGCGACAAACTGGAAGCATACCTTTTCTTTGTTTGTTTTTCATCAGTGAAAGAAGTAGACAAACAGAGCTTGCAATGGATTTGTGGTTTCCATAGTGATGTAGCTATGGAAGCTTTTGTGCGGCTGAGCTTTGCCCTCACTGCAATCACACTTGAAAGCCATGAGTGTTCAGCTTTCCTGCCAGGGAAATGTAAGTATGTATCCAACATGGAACTGGCTGAAAATGCAGCTGCATTGTTATGATTTTTTCATTTGCTGTGTTACCTGAATATGTGGATGTTTAGAAGCTCAGCTCATTTCTCCTTTATCTGTTGTTCTGCATCCAACTATATTGATACCACAGTTCTTGCTGTGCCAGGCAGTGATATATTGACCTCTGTCCTTTGCTTTCTGTCATCTGTATATACGCACACATCCCACAACACTGGTGCCCGTGACTCTCCAGCCACACTGATATCAAACATGCACTGGTCAGGAAATGTATGTGTAACTCTTGTGGGGCATGATAACTGGTCAAACATCACCCTGTGAAACCTGACAGATGAACTTCATAGACATCAATTCACTTGTCCCTGTATCTGACATTACATCATGCTTTATTTTAATGGACATTTTGAGTGTTTTAATAGTCAAAATACATGATCCTTGGGGAATTTTTGCCTGTGGAGAGAGCTGTTTCTGACTGTGAATGGATGATTAATTCTGGCTTTCCAAACAAGTTGGAGGTGGAATTTTTCAGCATCGCAGTGATGAGATTACCAGTAGGTCCTAGAGGCAGGGGAAGGAAAATGCTCGATGTGAATGTTGCATGCACACATCAGGCAGTTATGCACATACTAGTGTTGTACACACACTTGCATTGTCCTGTCTTTGTGGTTCACAGGCATTTGTGCCTCATCTTTTTTACTTGTACTGCTGCTGGATTCTTTCTTGCTGTCTCCCTGAACAAATCTTCCTTACCTTCAGCATTTGTTTTGCTTGTCTAATGGATGTAATGGGTCATCTGTTCCCTTTATAGAAAGGAATGTTAATTATTTTCAGAAGGCTAATTAGGTTGCTAATGAGAAACTCTACTGCAGAAATATTTCCTTTAATTACTCACTCTGAAGTCCTTTACAGAGAAGTTTATTGAATATGCTTTTCAATAGAAATGCTTGCATCTGACTTAAAGATGCACCTTCAGGCTCCCTGAAAGAAATATTTTGGTCAACTTGGGAATCCATGTGACACAGATGGCTGAGCAAATGCGACTGCTGCTAAGAGCTGCCTAGTTGTGCAGGCAGCTTTTTTGACTGCACCTTAATTTGGTACTTCTGCAAGTGACTGGAAGCAATTGCTCTTTGTATTTCAGTTTTCCTGATGACTTTTGTCAGTATAGGTAACTATTTGTGCTACCTGCCAGCCCAATCTATAATTAGATGTAGTCCTCACACCAAACAGTTTAGCCTAATCAGCCAGATGGCAGTCAGAGGCACCGAGAGGTGGGGTGACATGTCCAAGGTCACATTGCAGATCATGGCAAACCTAGTAATCAAGCAGAGGTTTCATCAGTCCTGTGTTAGTTCACTGCACTATTTGCCTCTTAGGGCCAGCATAGTTCATTACAAGACTTGCATCAATTTGCATGTTGCTTCATGAGGCAGCACAGCTGCTCAACAGCCCCATTTATGTAGCCACCTTAGGAAGGTCGTTTTGCTTCTCCATCTGAGTCCTGTCTTCTACTTGCTTCACTTCCTTGTTGTAATGATACCAAAATCTGACAGAAAATAAACTTTATAACACAATTTGAAATATTAGAAAGCAGGCCTTCTTTATTACAGTGCTGGATACTTTAGGAGGATATTTCCTCTGATTGAATGTGTGTCATGGAACTTTACCACAGGGTATTTATTCTATCATGATTATACATTCATTACAATATACTTCCTAACTAATACATAAACATCACTTTTCCTAGAACTAATTTGCATTCATCTGCCTCCAACTGGAAGACCTTATATGATCCTGGAGGGTCATCTAAAGGGATCTCTGGTTGTAGTTACTGAGTGCCCCAATATGACCATTTCTTGAACTTTTCTTTTGGCATGCATGTTGCTTCTTGTTACATAACTTGCCAAAACCCCTAGTATTTTCCTAATTTTCTATTTATCTACTGGTTCCAGCTACATTTATCCTGTGTGCATACTTTTGCACTCTTTCATCTTTTCTTGCTAGTTAGTCTTTAAGTTCTATCTAGCAGCTTTGGGGGAAGTGAAAATTTTTATTCTTTGTATTATTTATCAATCTCAATGCGTTTTAGAATTGCTTTGGGAGAGCTACTGTATTCTAGTGGATATTTTAGTTTTAGTACTTCCAGGATGAAAGTTGGAGCAGATCTCTAAGGTTGCCTGCTTTTTGACTGCTGAGTCTTCATGCAGCTCTGTAGACCTTCACTTTTTTTTAGCATCTTCTAATGTCCGGTCTGCTCTTAGCCAGAGTCTTGGAACTTTTTACATGCTGTGGCTGTACTAGGAAAAATGTGAGAGAAGGCTGCTAAATGGGGGCTGCTTCCATGCATAACAAGATGCTCCTTATTCCTTTATATACTGGTCATTGTAAACTCAGCAGGAGAAGGAAGGAAGATCTGTCAGTGTTGTGGATGCAGTACAAAACTTTGCATCTTGTACTGTGCTGCAGAGTAAGTGCAGGTGACTCAGAAGAGTGACTTAGACATAGGAAATACCCAAGAAAACTACTGTTAGCATGGGATGTCAAAAGTCACCCTCCATTTCTTTTTAGGCACAGACATAACACTGCTAAAACATTTATCTGTGTGCCATGCATGCAGCACTGCCTTGGCTGAGGCACGTTTATTTAAAAGTTCACTTTGCATATGTAATACTTAAGTTTGCATATCTTTGCAGATGTGGGAACTGTCAGAGACAGTGAAGATACAGTGAAGCGAGTTGCTTAGCTGCAGTGTAATCTGGCTTCTAAGTTTGTACAAGCCTATGCAAAACAAGCACACTTGAAAATGTTAATACTATGAACACCTTGACAGTGCTATGAACTGTTGTGCAGATAAGTGCTGTTTGGTCTATGTGTAATGTGATGGGTTTGTTGTTTCATGTATCGAGACTAGTTATGTTATGGAATGATATTTATGTTGTTTTAGCAGGAAACAAAAACGTACATTCTTTCTCCTTCTACCAAGAGTGTATTGCTTAATAGCTAGTGAGTATTGTAGAAGTCGCAATATGCTGCAGGTTTCTGTACATCTAAAAAAGAATGGATAGCTGACCAGTGTGTCTCCAGGACTGCCAATAGTGGATGCACAATACAGGCACAAAAATGACAGCTCCTAAGCATCTTACATAAACATGGACAAGAAAACATATGGTGCCTCTCTGGTTCTATTTGCTATGGGTCACCTCATGCTCTGTTTGTTGAATAGATTTTAAAGATGGTTTAAAAATAATTTAAGATTTGGGACTTTTTAAGAGGGTTATTTTTGGTGTCTAGTGTGAGCAGTATCAAACCATTTTACTTAAAACTGAGGAATTCTTTTCTAGTCTTAATACAAGTCGGTTCCCAACACACAGATGAGAAATGGCATCTTTGTTAAACTGGCATGACATGTCTATTGTTGCCCAGAAGGAAAGCAAGATAAAGAAAAAATCTTGTTTGATAAGACTGAAATTACCCTATGTAACCTAAAGTATTTCACAGAGGTGAATAAATCAGTGTTGTATATGCTTTAAGCACCTCTGAGTAGGTACTGGAAAGATGTAGGAAACATAGCATCAGAAACGATCAAACTCCTCTTTTGTCTTCAGAATGTGCCCATCTCTAGTTGCCTTCACAGGCTCTAGTAACTACAAATAGGAACCTGTAGGGAAAAAAGCTTGTAAGGTACCTTTGCTTAGTGCTTGAAATTCATTCATTAATTTGCACCTCTGTATGCATGTATGTTTGAAATGTTTATACAAAATCCAAAATTTAGTAAAACCATGTCATGCAAATAATTAATTTGTTAGAATGGTATCATGGTGCAGTAATGGTGTAATGCAGATTACTGGAGGCAAACAAGTCACTGTCAGAAGTGCATTTCAGTCAGTGAGAGCTCAGTGTCTGCTCAAAGGAGGGATCAGTTCCTCACTGCTTAAATAACAACTGCTAAATAACAGTGCATCCTAAAATAACAACCAGTTGTTCAGTTGTTATCTTGAAACTTTTCTTGAGATGCTAGAATGAAAGCTGAAAACATAAGTTGGGTATTAAGGGAAGTGGGTATACAAGTGAAGATCTGGGCAGAAAATAGTGTGACCCTGGGAAAGCCCTGCTAGTTTGGGAACTCTGTGGCCAGTCATTAACAGGGCAGGACACACTTGTGTGATTCAAGACAGCCAACTCAGCTTCACCAAGGCCAAGTTCTGGCAGATCAACCCAGTGGCTTTCTGTGATGGAGAGACTCCATCAGTGGAAGGGTGCAAGTGTAATTTATTTGGACTTTTGTAAAGCCTTTGACATGGTCTCCCCACAATATCCTTGTCTCTGAATTGGCAAGACATGGATTTGTTCAGTGGACTGTTGCATCCAAAAGGTGGTGGTCAAATAGCTGAGTCCCAGTGGATGTCAAGGAACAAATGGTATTCCTCAGGGGTCTGTGCTGGGACCCTCTGCCCTCATAAGACTCTGCTTGGAGTGCTGCATCCAGCTCTGGGGTCCCCAGCACAGGAAGGACATGAGCCTGTTGGAATGAGTCCAGGGGAGACCACCAAGTTGATTAGAGGACTGGAGCACCTATCCTGTGCAGACAGATAAGACAGCTGGGGTGTTCAGC
Source organism: Emberiza elegans (assembly GCA_024865655.1). Classification (NCBI taxonomy): domain Eukaryota; kingdom Metazoa; phylum Chordata; class Aves; order Passeriformes; family Fringillidae; genus Emberiza; species Emberiza elegans. Next base: position 21,286,688 of record JALJVW010000139.1, on the reverse strand, counting down.
CCAGGCAACAAAAGTTTCTGAGAGGGAAACCTTACAGCACCTTCTAGTGCCTAAAGAGGGCTACAAGAGAGCGAGAGAGAGTTGTACGAGGGCATTTGGTGATAGGCCAAGGAGTGATGGCTTTAAACTGAAAGAGAGTAAGTTTAGACTGGTTATTAGGAAGAACTTTTTTACTGTGAGGGCTGGTGAGGCACTGGAACAGGTTTCCCAGAGAATTTGTGGATGCTCCATCCCTGGAAGCATTCAAGACCAGGTTGGATGGGGCCCTGAGCAGCCTGGTCCAGAGGAAGGCATCCCTGCCCATGGCGGGCTGGTTGGAACTGGATTGATCTTTGGGGTCCCTCCCAACCCAAACTATTCTGACATTCTCTTATTCTTGTCTCCCTGTCTAAATGCAAAAGCACAATTACATGTTAGCTAGGTAAAGCCTTAGTTTACAGTTCAGTGGAAGGAAGCCAGTTAAATTACCCATCCATTGAAAAGCCTCTACTGTGGATGAGACTCCAGAATGGCAGGTTTGCCTCCATGCTTCAGAGAATGACACAGCCATAGTTGTTTTCTTTTCTGGTTGTGCTTGACAGGCCCCATGGGGCAAATGATCCTTTCCAACCAGGTGCAGAGTGCAATAAATGTCCTTTGACAAGCTGACAGAAATTAGTGGAAGCTTGGTACTTGGCAAAAAGAGAAACTAAGTATGGGAGGTGTTAAGAACGAACTGAACCTCATGGCTGGGAAGTTGTGGTCTTACCATTTCCTCGTACATGCTCCCATCTGGTGTAAATGGCTCTTTAAGTGTTTTGACTGAGGGTATCCTGTGTTTCATAGCATTCAGCTGCTAGGCTGCCATGAGACTTCAAAAATAAGCTTCTTCTGGAAGCCAAGTGAAGTCTGTTCAGCTCAATATTCCCTTTTCTAAGGGGAGGTTATAGGTTTTACTGAGTCAGCTGATATTGAGAGGGAGATGGAAGTGGGCCAGTAAATTACAGATACTCAAGACATCTTTGGGCTTGAAGCTGTTTGAAGTTGAGTGTCATGTTCCTGTCTCTGATCTGACCAAAGCAGGAAGATCAAAGTTACTGAAAACATAGTCTGGATCTGCAGTAGCTTATCCTTCCTGCCATGAGCATTTTCTTGTGGAGCCTGCAGTGGGGAAAGATTGTGGATCACAACCCCTGCTGGATGGAGACGCTGGGCCACCAACTCCTCCTTCACGCTTGTGTCTTCACATGTTCCTAAATCACCTGCATGACCATCACAAATATTTTTGTAAAGGGAATTCAGGGTCAGTGAAAGGTACTGTCTGGATTGTCCAGAGAAACATCAGTGCTTTTGTAAAGGAAAGAGAAACTCTCATAGTGAGAACATGAACTTTCTGCATTATGCATCAACATGACTTACCTATTCTGGAAAGAGCATCTTCCAGAGGCAAGTAAAAGAATGCATTGTTATCTTGTCTCTCTTCTGGGATGGCCAAGGATCTTGGCCAGTTAGTGCCTTTCAATTATGAGACTGTGTTGTCAGTCACTGGGAATTAAATTAATATGTACAAAGAGCTGTGTGTGTTTTGGAACATTTTCTTTTCTGAAGCATGTAAAACAGAATAAATACAAGTACACAAGCAAGAAAATTGCTCTGTCTTCTACTGCAGTAGCTGTGTGTATGGACTCAAATTCAAGTCCCCTGTTATCATTGTGCTTTGACCTTTTGCACCTGTACCATCTTTCTGCAGCTGAGAATGGAAAATGTCTTCTGTGCTGACTGACAGTTGAGTGAAGAGGTGAGTAGTATTTTTACATCCTTGCTGAGTTTAGGATTAGAGTTAGCAGTTTATAACGATTTTCTTTTCTAAGGTGGACACTTAATTCCTTTTTCAGGTGTTAAGATGTAGGTGGTAGTAACACAATGCAGTTACATTTCATGAATCCTGAAGCAGATGCATGTTAGCTGGTATTCACAAGAAATGTTTAGAATTTTTCAGAAGACTGAATATGTAGACTGGATCTCAGAAAAGGGGTGAGTTGGGTCTCAACCATAAACTGATATATCTGTAAAGCAGTCTGAAGCTATGGTGTTGCTTTATTTCATGATCTGGGCTTGCTGTACCATGAAAGGTAAATTCCTAGACTTCAGGCATTTAGAATATTCTGAGCAAGCCCTGTGCACATACATACAGACTTTTCTGTCTTAAGGAACCCAAAGTGTTACACTTAGGTTGACTAATAAATACAGATTGAAAATTCTTTCCAGTATTCAGCAATGAATCTGTTGGTTTTAATGGGGAGACTGTTCAGCAGGACATGGTCATTTGGACACACTGCAGTCACAACAGGAAATGTGGAAGAAGGGTATAAACATAATATTAAATGGATCTATTTTCAGAGAGGCTCTGTGAAGCTGTGATAAATGATTGCTAGGTTGAAGGTATGCTAAATCCAATAGTAGTGTATTGTTTGTAAAAGCTCACCTTAGCACAGAAGTGCACACAGTCAGAAGAGACAGTTTTAAGGAAAAAGATCCATCCCCTTCAAGTAGAGGGGAAAAGAGGACAAATCAGCAGATAAAATAGGACAATATATGCAGGTGTCTCTATATCTTTATATATCTATACAGCTGTAGATAGAATTCAAATTTATGTAGATATAGCCGGTTGATTTGCCTTCTTTAAAGTGGGTAACTATGGTCCAGTCCAAACTAGAGAACAGTCTAGTGTTCTGTGATATGGGAGAGAGGCAATAAGAAACTCAGAAACAGTAGGAAAAGAACCAAGGTGGCATCAGGTCTAATCTGAGGATTCACGAGACATCCTTATGACCCATCTCCCTGGCACTGTACTTGAATGCACAGTTTGATGTGAAGGGGCCCAGCTTGGAGGAGCTTACGAGTCAGGCAGTTGCCCATCAGGGAACTCTAAGTGCTCAGACCTGGGCCTGAAGTCATGGTGTGTGAACCTGTGTCACTTTTTGAAAACTGGGTTCTGGGAACTCAGGTCCTCTCTCACTGCAGAGAAAGAAGTCAACTTCCAGGTTAAGATAACTGTGGATCCAGCAACTAAGCACCCAAAACTGAAGGATGGCTGATAAAGATTTTCAGAGCCAATTGTGCTCCCTGAACATGCCATCTCCTTGAGGACAGACCTTCCATACTGCTGGCTCCCTCCTTCTCAGTGTTAATGGGAAGCTCTGCCTCCTCCTGCAGGAGAGTCCTGGCATCCAAGTCTCTGCTTTGTACTGGGGCCACATCAGGGGCACCTGGGCTCTTGCTGGGCATTTTTGAGAACTACTTTTGAGAAGTAGTATCAGCAAATGTTGGGAACTCAGGGCAGCTATTCCAAACAGAAAAGGGTAGTGGGTAATGCACAAGAGACTTACAGCAACAGGCTTGGAGAAGAACATTACCTTGCCTGAAGGAGATGCTGGGGAGATTTGGGCTCAATACTTGTAAATGTCAAGTTTGGATTCAGTAATTTTTCATAGTATCTTTCAAGTCTGCTACTTGCATGACTCTTGGGGGTCTTCTGTCAGGTACAAAGAAAACATTTCTATTGGTCTCTGTAAGTAAAGTGCTACTGCCTTAATCTGTTCTCAAATTGAAGTGGTCACTGCGGGCTAAGGTGTGTTCATGTAATGTAACATTTCCCACTATATGTGTGGCAGGACATAGGAGGTCTCCACTTTCTGCACTTCTTCAGGAATTCATGAGATCACCTTAGTCAGAAAGCTATTCTCTAAACAATGTCTTCATATTTTCTCTTTGTCCTCTGAGAAGACAACCTCCCTCTACACTCCTTCCCAAGAAATCCCTACCTTTCTCCTTTCTGTTGTGAAATGGTACCTTCTGGGCAGCCCACACACAGGCATTACCACTAAGAACTGCACTTCCCCATCCCTTTGGGTTAGGCTGGTAATTGGATTCATTTAATCTCCTTTTGGCGTCATGGTTTTTTACTGTATCCCAATTCCCTTTGGACCAGATTTGAAAGATAGACAGGGATCAGAGGCTGCCAGCAGGTACAAAGTGAACTGGGCAAAGGAACAAGAAAACAAGGAGTGGCAGGAAAATGATGTGCCTTCTATGGGAAAGGAACTAGAGACAAAAATGAGGGGAAAACGCAGATAAGAAATAGACTGTGCTTTCTTACCCCGCAATGTGTGGAAGGGAGACAATGTTCATCCTGATGGGAAAAAAGCAGCAAAAACAGATGACTCAGAACTGACCAAAATCCAAGGGCTCCAGATCCTTTTTGAAAGCACTGAGAGTCTGTATTTGGAGACATCTGTGGCATGCTTTTAGCTTCATTGCAGGGCTTGATTAATCGATCTGCTGGAGCTCTTCCACACTTCAGTACAGTTGAAATCCTATTTTCTGAGCCACAGTTAATTGAGACTCTCAGTTACCTGAAGGATGAATATCTCCTCAGAGTTATGACTTCAGCACATAAGTACCACTAAGACTTTACTGTATAAATCTTTAAACACTGATGAACTAATGTCTTGGGGCCAAATTTAGTATATAGTGTTCTGTACACATCTAGTGTTCTGTAAATCCTCACTTCTAATGGTGTGTGATACCTCTGTGAAATGTTGAAGCCAGATTTGCAGCATATTCATTCAATGTTGTCCATGGTTGCAAAGGTATGATTGTTAGGCATTTACTCACAGGGAAAATGGAAAATAAGAAGAATTACAGTTAAGCAGATATTGTCCAAAAATGCATGTCAATTTTCACCAATACGTTCTCGTGTCTACTGTAATCCTTGCTAAAGCAAAAAAGCAGATGTACGTCTGATTCTCCCAGTCTGAAGAAAGAACAGAGTAGCTACAATTATGTGCCAATGAAAGTAATTAAAAGTAACAAGAAACAGTTATTTTTACATAAGTACTGTTTGGGTAGTAAGGATCTGAGGAAGGAGGACATTAGCAGTACAGCTCATGGGCAGGGAGAGGAAAGTACCCTTTTACTTCAGCTTGGCCCACTACTCGTGGTCCTGTCGTTTGGAGAGACTAAAAGTATCCTACTCTGTGTGTGTCTCCTTTGCGCTTTTTCAAATTTAAGAGTAATTATCATATATAACATAGGGTTATAGATCTCTAAGGCATTACTTAGAAATATGAACATGCATGTTATAGAACTAAATATTAGTAAATATTAATTTGCAAAATAATACTGTGCTGTAGCTTTTTAACTTGGAGAAATAACTAGGCATTCTGAGTATGAAACATGCTGCAGTAGTTCAAGTTTACCTGCAGTGGATCAATTAACTGACAGATAGACTCAGAATTCATTAGGGGAATTGTCTCATGGAGGTTTTTGTTTGTGTTTTTCTTTTATTAGAATTTCAGAGTTAATTCAGAGTTTCTTGAGGAGGTCTCATTACACTCAACCAGAGCATCTAAATGATTTGGCTAGATTAGAGGGAATAAAGACAATCTGTAAGAGAGCTTCTTTAAAGCACAGTTTGGCTTGGTAGCAAGGAAATGGGCAGGAAGCCACTGCAAAGGAGAGCTTTGAAAAAAATAAGCCAGGCAGTGCTCAAGAACTTAATCAGGCATGAATACGACATCCACTGAGGTCTCCCCTGCAGTGCTTGTGTGAGACAAATCTACCATTATTCCTTGGTCCTCCATTAGTCCATCTTCTGATCCTTGCCCTCTTGCCTGCCAAGGCTGCATCCCCTGCAAAGCTGAATGTGAATATGGAAGTGCTCCTCTTGAGGGGTCTCACGCGAAGTGGGGCAGTCTGTAAGTCTTTTCTCCTTACTTGGCCTGGTGCATCAGTTTTATCTGTATCTTACCTCAACCTAGGTGATTATTAATATCCATTTCAGAGCTGAAATTATAAAATATTGAAGTGTAATCTTGGTGCTTTCTTGCAGCCATAAGTCTGCAAGAACTTGTGTTCATAAGTCAAAGTCCTGCCCTGATCACAGAATGTTGGGACAGGTTGAGAGGGACCATAGTAGGTCATCTGGTCCAGCCTCCCTGCTCAAGCAGGGTCATCCTAGAGCACATGGCACAGCATTGCATCCAGACAGTTCTTGAATATCTCCAGTGAGGGAGATTGCACAACCTCCCTGGGCAATCTGTCCAATGCTTGATCACCCACAGAGTAAAGAAATTCTTCCTCATACTCAGGTGGAACTTCATGCCTCTGTTTTCGCCCATTTTCTCTTGTCCTTACATGGAGTTCCTCTTCCCCATGTGCATTTGTCTTGAATTTCAGGCAGTTCTTCTCTGCTCATCTCTCCAACCTGTCAAGATCCTTCTGAAGGGCTCTGCAGCACTAGGAGGTATTGGCCATTCCTCTCAGCTTTGTGTCCTCAGTGAACTTGTTGCTGCAACCAGATTTCTATAGAGAAACCCAGTCCTTTATATACTTTCCCCTGCTAGGTCTGTGCTTGTTTCCTGTAGGTGGAGTGGGTTCTTGGTTGGCCCCTTCATTGCCAGCAAAGTTATGCACAGGCAGGGCAGTCAGGGAAAGGACTGAGTTTTCCTTGGAGGTCCATGTGTGGTTTCCACAGACTTTCCTTCTTTCTTTTTTTTTGTCAGCAAGCTGGAAAAAAAGGTCCTGCTACAGAAAGAAGGAAAGATTTTGCGCTGGCCTAGCTCAGGCTTCCTAATAACTTTGTATTCAAATAACTATTTCTGTTTTAACTATTTGAAATATAATTTGCTGCTGATGGAAAGCATTTTCAAAACTTTGAATGTAGAAGCTCTCCCTATTTTCCCCCAAATGGCACAATGCAAATGCAAGCATGGTCATCCATGAGCAGTCTCCATGCGTTGTTTGCTCTCTCCTGAGACAATTGCATAGCTGGCAGCTGTGTTTCTGATTTTCAGGAAGCTGCTGCCCATCCCATTATAAGTGCCTCAGTGATGAATGTCATTTGTTTTCCTGAGGAGACTGAATAGCTCCCATATGCTCAGAGCCTTTTGGTCAGTATTACTGTCACTCCATTAAAAGTTTTGCATCACCAAGTTCAATTATCTACTTAAGGCTTTTCACAAATCTGCATTTCTTACTGAATCCAGTCTTGGCCTTCTGTTTGAATGCTTCTCCCACTAATCTCATGCTCTTCAGCTTGATTCTTTTATCACGCATTGCTGCCCAATAAAACAACACTTTTCTCCTTTATGTCCCTCTTGAGACCTTCTTGTGCAATATTGCTTACCAGCACCAAATAATTTGGTGTGGCTGGGAAATACAAGGCTTAGGAAAAGCTGCAGTTTTAATTGTTCTGTAAATGCTCAAGTGACTTGTAACCATTAAATTGTACAGTCCCCAGCTTGTGCAGTGATGTGCTGTGACTTGTGATAGCCCCTCTAAATGTATCCTCCATTCCCTTTATGTCTTACTATGTCCTTTTTGTTATATTTTGGATGAAATATTTTACAGGAGGAGCTGTGATTTGTGGATTTGCTTAGTGCCTAGGACAGTGGAACCAGTTATGTTTGGGCTACCACAGATTGGCATCTGCCCTGTCTTCCTTGCTCCTAATCAGCAGGAAGTCTATGAGGACTCTTGTAAGCATATTGTAAGAAGGAAGTTAGGCTCAGAAGAGAGAGCAACAATCCCTTGGCAACTTAGTAAAATCTTTACAATAGTTTTTGTCTCTGGATAATGAAATTACATATTACAGAAATGTCACAGAATATTCTGAGGTGGAAGGGACCCACAAGGATCCAGCTCTTAAGTGAATGATCCATACAGGGATCCAACCCAGAACCCTGGCATTATTAGCAGCATGCTCTAACCTGAGCTAATCACATTATTATTACATTTTTTACATTTTACTTTGTTTCAATTATTAAACTCACCTTAACTCATGAGTTTTACTCCCCGCCCCCCTGATTGTTCTTCCCATCCCACTGGAAAGCAGTGAGCAAGTGGCTGTCTGGTACTTAGTTGCTAGCTGGGTTTAAATCATGACACCTTCTTACTGCTTTCCCTGACTTCTGTACCTCTGATTTTTGATTTGTTCTTGAAATGATGTCAGAATGGAGTAATGATATGAGGATTCAGAGTCCTAAGCTTATCAACTGTGTTGGCAAGCTAACCAAGTAACATTACATTGACAAACTCTCCTTGGTTTGCAATGCCCTTATGCATCAGTTTCTTATGGATTGTGTGGATATACACCTCCTGCATATTTCTCATATGCCACCTCCTCTGCTGTCTTGCAGGGTTTCTTGGGATTGAATTGTTAGGAAACATGAGGCAATCTCTAGTAATTCTTTATTCTTTCACCTACAAGCTCACTATGTGCTGTTGACCTTTCTCTGTAGCATGTAATTGATGGCTCGGTGTCCTGTGTAAAATGGATTCTGCCATTAGAAAATGGGTTTTTGTTCAAGCACCCAAATCATATGAACTGTCAAGGCTTTGGTTGTTTGTGTGTCTGGTTAAGAGAGGTGTGAACGGATCATGGATACAGCTCTGTCCTTTTCACTTTCAATATTCCCCTGTCCATATCTTCTTAATGTTTATTATTATAGCTCTGTTTTTCCTTATAGAATTTTCTCTTATCTCCTATCAGAATGTCAGTTGCTTGCTAATACTTTGTTCAGAGAGGCACTGTGTTTACAGGGTAGGGCAGGCACAGCCTCTTTCCAGATGGCATGGATGGAGTGACTGTACATCAAGTTAGTGTGGTCCTTTCCCTAGCACATTGTGTCACAGAACTGACAAGCGCAGAGCAAGTTAAATAGTGCTTGGTAAAGAGTCCAGAGAAACTCACTTGAAAAAGTAAGTTTCTAAGAATGAAAAAGGTCAAATTCATCCTGTGGTGTAAATCTGCAAGGCTTCAGTAAAATTATGCTTATAATCACCTCATGTAATTGACTGTAGCATGGCAGACTTGTGAATCTCTACAAAGAGTGTAAAAGCTAATTGTGATGAAACAGCTCAGTGATAAGCAAATTATGTCTTTTCAAAAACTCTTCACCAATTTCTTTCTGTATAGACAATTAGAGTTTGTTCTCATTTCCTATTGATCATGAGTAACTACCCCTCTCTAGGCTCAGCTGTTTTTTTATTCTCCTCCTTTGTGTTTTACTGTCCTGAAGCCAAATCTGAATGGATTTCAGTGGCTCTTTTGGTACTTTTTGACTTGGTATCAGGAAGTCTGACACTGTAAGAAAATTATTTTACAAATGCTAGCCATAATATGGATGAGTTCTTCAACAGGCAAAATAAAAGTTCAGCTGGATAATGAGCGCAAGGTATGGTGTCTGTAAGTGTAAAATCTTTGAATTTTCTCCTCCAGTTCCCTTGCTGTAGCTCCCATCAAAGCTCAGTTTTAGACCACAGTAAACATTTTGGGTATTGAGACTGTAGGCAACAGCTGGAAAGGCCCAGTTTTACACAATGCTGTGTTCAATTAATCTATTCCACAGTAAAATCAGAAAATTAAGGTATTTATTGATATTTCTTGAAAAGAGTAAACAGGTGATGTGTACTCCTTGTGGGATGACTATATTTTTCTGCTGACTTGCAACCAGTAAATTCTTTGGCAACTTTGTTCCTGGCAAAGCCCTTGTACTTATCAACTCCCTCCTTATCGCCAATGTAATACCAGCAGTGTCCCATTTTTCGGGCAGAGCAGTATATGTTGTTCAGGCCCATCCTGAATCATGGAGCCCTGTAAGGTGCCACCTTTCCCCAGGACTTAAAATCTGCTGTGGTGAAAATGAGAGTCACTTCTTTCTCAGATTTATCCATTGTTACAAGTTTGTGTGCTGCCATCTGGGGGACAAGGACTTGTGACATCCTCGTTGACTCCTCTCTCCCTCTCTCTCCCTCTTCCTTTCAGAGTGCTGCTGGGGTGAGTGCAGAAGAATGGCTGCGGCAGAACCTCTGACCGCTTTCTCACGATGGTACCTCTATGCCATCCATGGCTATTTCTGTGAGGTGATGTTCACAGCTGCCTGGGAGTTTGTGGTCAACTTCAACTGGAAGTTCCCCGGTGTTACCAGTGTGTGGGCGCTCTTCATCTATGGCACCTCCATCCTCATTGTGGAGAAGATGTATCTGTATCTCAAAGACAAGTGTAACATTTTAGTGCGCTGCTTCATTTACACGCTGTGGACATACCTCTGGGAGTTCACCACTGGCCTCATCCTACGCCAGTTCAATGCCTGCCCATGGGACTATTCCCAGTTTGATTTTGACTTCATGGGCCTGATCACCCTGGAGTATGCCATCCCATGGTTTTGTGCTTCTTTCATCATGGAGCAGCTGGTGATCAGAAACACCCTGCGCTTACGATTTGATGAGACTGCCGAGCCTGGGGCCCCCACCACGCCCGTTGCCTTGGCCAATGGCCACGTGAAGACAGATTGAGCAGCCACTTAGAGCCATACTTAGCAACCTGAGAGAGCCCAGATCTCTACCACTGACAGCCAGCTCTGGCTCTGAGGTACTGCTCCTTGCTGTATAAGATTCATAACCCCGTTTTTCTAATGGGGGTGTGCATGGGATATACCAGAAAAATTGGAACCAATAGATTTTCTATGGATTTTACTCTTTGGGCTCCAAGGACCAATATCAGTTACTTGTTAGTTAGGTCGTTTCTGATTTTAACTTATTACTGATGAAAGCAGTCCTTTTGCTTACACTTTAAAGTGGAGAAAGAAGAAAAAAGAAATGCTACGGCGGAAATGCATCCTAAAAAACCCCACCTAATCAGTGGATGGGCATGGACACGCCAGCTGAGTTAGTGATTGGCTTACTCCATTAGGCAATATTCAGGTGCTTGCTTGCAACCAATACCTCCCGTGGGACCTGAGATGCTGCAGGAACAAGCAAAATCCATCTGCTGTTGAGAAGTACCTAAGACTGGCAGTCTGCTGGGGGAGGTAGATGGTGTTCCCCTCACCAGGTCCCACTGGCCTCTCCCCAGGTTCTTTGTTGCACCATGAAATAATCTGGTGCTGGACATCTTGCTGAACTTATATGGATATTGTACTTTTTGAAATCTCAATCCTGATACTTCTGATACTCAATAGAAATGTTATCCTTTTTTTTTCTTCCTTCTTTTTTTTTTCTTCCTTTTTTTTTCTAAAAAGGCCTTTTTTGCCAAGTGAATTTGACCATAATCTGTGCTATCTGAATCTTGGCAAAAGGCACAAGAAATAGTGCAAGTCTTCCCATCTCCTTTGTCCCCCCAAAGCAGATCTTGCTGCAGATTCCAGCTCCCATCTCAGCCATGCAAACCTTGTAGAGACTATATAACCCACAAAACTTTTCTGCCTTCCTTTCCAGGGATTCCTCTGTTTCTGGTGATGTCGATGACTTAGTCTGGCTGCAGCTCACTGTATTTGAAGGTCAAAACCCTCATGTGGCTAACCCAGGATTTGGTCCTCTGGCACTGACTGCCATGTTCCTTCAGCACTGGCACACAACAACAAAAGCAACAAAAAACAAAACACCTGTCTCTGAAAGGCATGCACTTCTTCATGCTCTGCCTGAATGAGGCTTTGAGTTTAGGGTGTGAGAGCAGCACTAGAGAGGTGGAGTAGGAGGGACTGCTGTGGCTTCACTGTAGACCTACCTGCACCAGGGACAGTTTGAAATTTAACCTGTTGGGAGCACTTACAGAGAACAAGGATACCTATGGTGCAGGAAGGTGTTTCATAGTGGCAGCCACAAGTTTGGAATTCCCTCTCTCAAGTCTTGGCCTTTGAAGTTAGCAAGAAACAGAGAGCTTCCAGCTGCCAGATGTCTCACTCCTGAACTGATTTTTGGGGAAGGTTTGCCAGAGTTGTCCCATAAGGCCAGATTAATTTTTCTTTGTTCTTCCACCACAGTCAGCAGAGCTGTACCAGGGATAATTTGTCTTGAAATGCAAATCTGTTGTAGGATTCCACTCTTTTGGAAATAGTTGGGCAATTTCAGTGTATGTCCCTTGTCTCTGGTAGGTAGCTCTGTGCTCAGCTATTAACCTGCTCTTGCCGTGGTGCAGCCATTTCTGAGAGGAAAAGCACTGCCAGCCCTGTGAGTAGAAATGTGTCTTGGTTCTGCTGTTACAGGGCAGTGTTAATCCATCTTTGTTATTACATAGAGAGCAATTATTTTATTCCTTCCCTTCCCCTTTTCTTATGGCATCCATTGGTGGCAATGGACACGAAAACTGTGGTGTCAAGGAGTTAATTGAATCTGTCCTGGACATGCAATGTATCCCAAATCACTGAGAATACTTAGGTGGGTATTTAGAGTTTCCTTTTTACAGTTCATTAAATTAAAAGAGAACAAACGCTGAACAGATAGTTCTTTTGATGCTGTGATGCCAGTGTTATGAAATCAGAGGAACAGTATGTAGTTTATCAGCCTTGTTAGTCTTGGGAGTACAGACCCAGACAAAATAGTCACCTGAAACTGTACATGGAGGGGAAAAAAAAGAGCTTTGTGTGGGGGATAATGTAGATGAGCTCTACTGGAGCAGAACAAGAATTGCAAGGTGCAGATGAGAGTTGGGATCACACCATTTTGGGCCTGGTTATGTCATGATCATCAAATGCAGTGTCTAAAGCTGGGTTGTCCTCTCACAGCATAGCTTAAATGTGGTGTTGTGCTGCCTCCTACACCATCCCCACATCATGTCAAACCCTCAGCTTTATAGAAAGATCCTTAGGATCCCTGCTTTCTCCTTAGCTGTTACAAAACTCTTTGGACAGGTTAAAAGGAGTTGGCAATATGGCATGGAGGACTGGCTGTCTGCAGAGCTAACCTGGTGTGCAATTGCAGTTGTGTCTGTTATTGTCTGTACTTAAGAAGGTCCCATATAAATGACATTTTATTTGTATTTTGCTGAGTAATGTAATATTTAACTGCTCAAAATATGGAAGGGTTTCCCAGCAGCAGCATCTAATATCCTAGGGCATTGTTCTTACTGCCTGTGTCATTGAAACAGCTGTTGTAGTCTGCTTTCCACCGGTGTCTGACATGTACCACCCAGCTACTGCATCTTCATAGAGTGGTAATTTATGCCCAGAAGTGCACTTTACTTGCAGCTTGCACACCAGAAACAGAAAAGGACCTGGCAAATTCTTAAATAATTTATTATGTATAATACCACATACCTAATGCAGCAGGATTAGCCAGACTTCTCCTTTCTGAGCAACGTGGCTGCTGTCAAAGCTTTGTCTTTTCTGCAAAATCTCCCTTTTTAATACATGTGATGCTTCTTATAACATCTTGCAGAACTGCCCAGAGCACGTTACCAGGATCTCAGTGGCAGCTCAGTGAGAGCTTGGGAGCTGGACTGAAGTTGAAGAGACATTTACATTAAGAAGAAAAAAAAAAAAAACGCACAAGGCCTAACATTTGTTTGTATGTGTATCTTCCTCAGTAGATTAAAGTTGCCTGTTTTGAGTTCACCAGCAATAAAAACACCTTGTGATTTATCTACCTTGTCCTAACTGCAGCAAAGAGAAAGTGACCCTGATCTCTGCCTTTCTTTTCCAGGGGGTGGTGGGATATGGACTCCCCAATGTTCCAGTTTTGCATCTGTTCTCTTACTTGTCTCATGTACAGTCCACCCTAAAGGACCTCAAAGTGTGTGATAAATAAATACAGAGTCTGGTGTCCATCACACAAGAGGCAGTTCAAGCATTACTGTGGTATCTGTTCGTACTCCAAAGATCTTGCTGGAGGGGAATGTTTGATCTACAGCAGGACCAGATGGCATTTTGGTATTTTGTGTTATAATTGAGAGAAATGTGTATGTACATACCAGGTACTATAGCGCCTTTGGTCCGAGTGTGTTTTGTAATTAAAGCAGAATAATCCAATCAAGATTTTGCTTGAGTAGTCCTGTGACTATAAAAGGTAAAAAAAGACTGCAAGGCTTTAGCTGCTTTGAGAATTAGGAAGCAGGTGACTGAAGTCCTGAGTTTAGCATAGCTCTGCTGCTGACTGGTTTTCTAAAACCTGCAGAGAAAGAAAGGGGATTTCTTCACTCATAGTCTGTAAATAAAGCATGAGCCACAACCAAGATGTGAACTGAAACCAAATGTTTTTCTATTTTAATTTATCTGAGGCCCTGAATACATGCAATCTGCCCTGTATTCAAGGGGGAGGCTTGCAGACCTGACCTCTTTTCCTCCACTTCTGCCTGCAAAGTGCAGCTGAACCACCTGAGGGGGAGAATACTCTCTTCCCCTTCCTTCCTGCGCACTGGCAGCTACCAAATCCCTCTGTCCATCCCCTGTTATAAAAGGAAATTTTTCTTCTTATGTGGCCTCTTACCAAACCAGGAGTTGTTAGTAATGTGTGTCACCTTACCCAGCTGCTTTGGCACCTAAAGACCACTTTGGGTCACAGAGCTGGTGAGAATAGATGAGCATTGTCCTTGTTTAGCAAATGGCCTCCCTTTTGAACCTGTCTTCTCTTACTCCTCCTGGCGTGTCCTGAGCCAGCTGCTGAGGAAGGGACATTCCCTTCCTTCCACCTTCTGTCTCAGAGAATGGAGCCAGCTCTGCAGCTGCTCAGGGGCCTTGGTACCACTCAAGGTTTTATGCTAACACAGGTCTGTCTCCAATTGGGAGCAGCAACTTTGATTTTAAGAGCTCTAAGGCTCTGAATTTCAGGCTCATCACAAGCAAGGCTTCCATAGACCTCACAGTGAATTTGTACCATGTGAAGTATCTTATTATCTTCTAGGATGGCAAGGTTTTGCTCCATCAAGGGTTTGACCACGGGTCAAACCTTTGTGAACAAGAGGGGAAGTTAGAGAAGCAGGTAGTGCCCCCAGAATCTGCTCTGCTTTTGGCCCCTGGGCAACCAGCACAGATGTGGAAGGAAAAGGTGCTGGAGATGCACTGGTTAGTTTATGTCCAAAGGCACCACATCTTCAAATATAAAGTTGTGCTCTCCCACTGCAATCTTTCCTACTTGTGGAAACATAAATGTTTGCTTGCCCCAAAGTAATGATTGCTTGAACTTACTCTGAACTAGAAGGAGTGTTCGAAATCTCCAGTCCTCTTTCTCTCTAGGTGATTCCCAACTTACAGCTGTGGAAAAATATGTCACCTTGGGATGTGCAAGCTAATGCTCATTAAGCCAATGTAGGATTTAAGAGCTGTATAGTGCTGTTCTCCATCCTGCTGAGTTAATCATGTTGAGAAGCAGAATAGACACACCTCAGAGTGTGCTGCCATTTGGCTGTACCACTTCAGGACCTGAAATAGTAGCAACGCCTACTCAGGAATTCATTTTGCCTTATAAAATGTACTCTTAATTCCATGCTTAAGAGGGAGAAAGAGGTCCTATAAAAGCTTCATCACTGCTGCTTATCTTATTTGTTCTCTTACATGTTTAAGATTTCAGCTATTTAATTAAGACCCTGAAGACCAAATGTGGAAGGTGACTTTTTACAGCTCTGGAGCAGGTCAGTATCATCACACAACTGCACTCTGCATTGCATGCTGTGCAGGTCCAGTCTGCAGCCAGGATGGGCTTCCATCGTACAAGGACTGTGGTGAGTTGAGGGGGTGATAAAAACACTGCTGATAATGGTGGCAGAGCAAGGACTGATGGTGACACTCCCAAATCTTCAACAATTAGGTTGAAAGAATCTCTTTATATTCTCTGTATCTGGCACTTCTCATAGGTCTGAAGCAAATTGGTAGTTTTTATTCTAAGAGATGCAGACCATTTCTTTGACTCCTTACTCTGGAGTCTGGGCAGCTCACTCCTCCTACTGTAGGGACTGAATTTTCTGATATGAATGGCCTTCATTAGTTCCTCAGAAAATAGCAATTTTAAAATGGTAATCCTAAATGTTTGACATCAGTTTGTATTTATGCTTTAGTCAATTTAGGAGCTAAAGACCCTTAAGTATATGGTGATGCTGTTTGTTTATACTGTTGGGCATGTTATCCTGCTATAATGCAGAAGAAAGAAGAGGAAGTACAAGCAATTTTCTCTTTAATAAAAATATATAAACATGCAGTTGAGACAATATTCATTAAATAGGTGAGATATGTATATGCTTAGAGATGCCTGGCCTTTCAAATATGGGACACTTTCTAGTGAAGAATGTTGCTTTCCACTGTAGTTAATCACCTTTGCAACATTTCTATATTGCTATTTCAGTGTGGTTCTTTACCTTAGTATTTTGAGAATGAGAATAAAAGTATTTTCACATTTCACTGAAGGATCTTTAAAGTGCTTTTCACAAACTAATGAAATAATTCTTGCTTCTGAAGAATTACTGAAATGGTTCAGAATTAACCCCAAATAACACTGACCAAGAGCTGATGAAAATGTCCTGACAGTTCCCAAAAGGTCATTTCAGAAAGAGAAAAGAGAGTTTAACACTACCTCTTAATCAAGTTTCCAGATTTGTGGAGTGAGGTAATAATATTCCGACAAAGTTGTGAAACTGCGGAAGAGCTACCTGGTTTCCACCATGTGAAGCTGTTCCAGAAATGGTTGTGCATATCATGACATTGCTCTGTCTGCTCAAGTCAAAGCCAGCACATGAAGGGACTGTCAGAGCTGATAGGCAGCCCAGTATCTTGTATAAAATAGGACTGATTCCCTCTGTCTGCTACATAATCCCATCTGCATCAGTAGAGTACTTTTGGGTAAATATTGCTAGGGGCAACAAGCTATGTTAAAGGCTAAACTGAGGTGACCATCTGCTCTATCAGCTCGTGTTGCAGTTACTGCAGAGCTTATCTGTGATGCTGTTTCTGTTGTCAGACCACTCATCTGATACCACAGCTCTTTCTACTGCTTCTCTTTCTCCAGCAGCTCCTTTAGGGTATCCCATCCTTTTCCATGCTTTATCTCCACTGTAAGCCCATGCTGCAGTGAGAGGTACCCAAGCTCCCCTACCCCAAGGCTGAACCCCACCTTTGGCAGTTGAACAAAAATGCTGTGTTAAATATTTGCTCTTGAGCTGTGCCTTCCATTGAAGCCCCCAACAGCTGCAGTTGTCAGTGCTTTGAAAAGCAGAAGACATTTTACACACTTGCCTTCAGGCACAAGTACAGCGGGAAGTATGAAATTACTGTTCAGTGTGTTTGCTCTACCTTCCTCACAATGGTACACAATAGGTTTTCATGGCTAAATTCAGCAAAAAGCTTCTCTGTTCAATCTCTATGAGTTTCACTGAATGTAGACTTAATTCATAATTTCACCTCATCTTTCATATAAATGTGTATACATACAGTGAGTGTGTTTAGATGCACAAACATAGGTGATGGCATACATGCATTGTAACTTCTACCGGCAAAGAAGAGCCAGCTCCCATTTTGCTGCCCACTCACTGCCACTTTCTTGAGCAGATGAAATCCAGAGAATATCCAAAATAAAGCCCATATACATATGAAGAAGGTTAAGATCTAAATGGATGTTCTTGACCTTGCAAGCCACATGTCTGTGTGCTTTGGTATGGCCTCAGTTAAATATATCAGTGGATGAAAGATGTAATTGATGAGCAGTCAGTTCGGAGAGGGAAGTTAGGCCTAGGTTTTTCAAACATGTTTAACATACGGCATTTAAATCAGATTAAGGCAAACATACCATACTGTCCTCTTTATATACCATACTATCATCTTTATAAAAAGGGGAGTTATGACTTGGGGACCTTCTAGTTCCTTTGGTAGGGTTTGGCTTCCAGCCTGTATGCACTCTGCTATTGCTCAGGAGAGCACTGTGGATCCTGCTGAGTCAAACCCATCCCATCCACTTCTGTTTCTCAGCTAAGGCATCAACCAAAAGTACTCCCACCCAGGCTGCAATGTTGATCCTAGATGTCCTGTTCTTCTGCTGCTCCATCTTCTGGCCACTGGATCTGTCTGCTGTCTCTGATCTCAGTCACATTGCAAATTGTCCAGGCCAGGCCTTGTGCCTTTGTTGTCACATTGATGTAAGCATGTCCCTAACTGGATCTGTAAGTGCTAAGTTATCAGAGTAAGCATTAAAAAAAGTTTCTTGAAATTTTCAAGGATAAGAGTAAACATCCCAGCTCTGTTCCACCAATGAAAGGGCTTAACCAAAATGTCCAAGAGGTACCTCTGTTGACCCTTTCCATCCAGGAAAGCAGATTTCCATCCAGGAAGGCACATCCCTAATAAAGATTTGAGCATGCCAGCAACACCAGAGTGGAGCATGGCTTGTGGCGCACTAGGAGCCTCAGTGCAACTCCTCTTCAGGTGACACGCAGGTGTCCACCTCAGCCAGATGCTGGCATTCTCTAGCAAAACAGCTTTTTAATGATGGTGAACTGGCTCTTCAGCAGGGCCTGATTGGAGTTAGCATGGTAATGATAATGATACTTTGGTTGACAAGTGTGATGACAAAGCACAGCTGTCCTTTGATCTTGCAGTAAGGGCAGCATGGCCCCCAGCAGTTTGCTTATGGTAGGGCTTTGTGCTGCATGACTGCTGAAAGTAGCACAAACATCTCCAAACAACAGCACAGGCTGCAGTTGTCCTGGCCACTGACCTCTGGGCATGCACCCAGCATGAAGCTTGTGGTGTTACAGCAAGGCTGCCTGCAACCTTATGGCTGCTGGCAAAGCCAGCAGTAAGCCTGGCCTTGACTGCTGTCCTGTATGGTTCATTAAACCCTATTTCTCTGCTTTATCTTCCATTGCCCATCCTGCCCTTCCTCTCTGCCTCACTAGCTGCCTCCTGGCAAGGTCTTATTGCCTGTTAGGGCTATAGTGTTCATCTCTATTTACTGTTTTGTATCTGGTGACTTAATCCTTGCCACTTGACAATTTTTTATTGGCTGGGGCTTCGCATCACTGTTATCTCTAGCTCTTTGTTGTCACCTCCTCACAGCCCCTCCTCAGGAATCCCTTTTCAGATCAGCTGTGTCCCCAGTCTGGGCACCCTCATCCAGTTACACCGTTTTTACTGCCATTTCCTCCCCATGTCCCAGACCTCTGCCTCCCTCCTAGCTTGCCACCGTCTCACTAGACCAGCATTATTCTTGGCTTCTCTGGCATCTCTTCCTGAATGAGTTACCAACAACTCGAACCACTGCAGTCAGGGTGGATTTCTGGCCCCATTTTTCTTCTCATGTCCCCCACTTTTCTCATTTTTCCCTAGAAGATACATAACAAATGGGAGTAGCAGAGACATCTTTGATTTTGTCTTCTGCTCTTCCACATTTGCCTAGCCTTTATGTTTTACTACCTTCTCTCTGCGCCCTGAGGTGCTGGTGTTTCACATCAGTCATCCTGCACCCAAGATGTTTTTTTCAGCTGACCTGCTAGAAAATACCCTTCTCCTCATGCCAGTCTGTCTCGCTAGCCCTAGAAAACCCACCAAATTAAATCAGCTGTGTATCTATTTCACATATTTATGAGTGAGATACTAATCCCTACATAGTGAAAGGGTCATATGTACAAAAGGGGAAATGAGGACACCAGCATTAAAGGGAGAAGTGGGGGAAGGGAAGACCGAGACTGAGAGCAAGGGCAGGGCAGATGTCAAGGAGATGAGTTTACAGTGTTGAAAAAAAATACAGGAAACTGAAACAAGAGCACATCTGAGTATCATTGGCCAGCCATATTGATTGTTCTTTCCGTACTAGTTCTACATTTAAAGCACTCTTTTTCTGCTCCCTACACCTATGTCTTCAGAGCAGAGACCAAGTCCTCAGAAAGTGGCTCAGAAAAATATATAAAGAAATATAAAAACCAGGAGACACCCCTTTTCTCTGTGTCTTCTATGAAAAGAAACATTTCTCCTTCCCTTTCAGGCCCAGCAGGAAAGCTGATCTGTCAGACTGATCCATTTGCCAGGACTGTCCTCCCAGGCCTCCTTGCCAATTGTCACTGGGCAAGCAGGAAAGCTCTTCCTGGCTTCCCCAGCACAGCTCATGCGCCACGAGGTCCCAGTGGGCAGAGGATTTGCACGTGATGCCGTGACCGTGACCTCTGAAACAGCTCCGTTTCCCATCTGTTGTGTGCTGTTACCTTCCCAGGACACAAAGCATGTGAAATGTCTGCTGGATACAGAAACCTCTCAGGTTGCAGCCACGATAAAATACCTCTCCTTAAAGCAATAGAGAGAGATTGCTTTTTTTATTGCCCTGTAAAGGATTCTGCAAGGAGTGAGCTGGAGATTTGACAGTTGCATCCTGGTCATAGTTTAACACAATACAGACAGCAGATGCTTAAAGAAGATTATGTTTCTTCATGTGCATTGAGTCTCCAGGGAGATTACACAGCAAGGGTCAACAGCTTTAGGGGGCTGGCTCTACAGCCCTGCAGGAGGATTTTTCTTTTACCAGCAAAAAATATCTGAAAAGCACAGGGCATTCTGCCAAGCCTTCTATATGGAGTCAGCAGGAAATGCTGCTCCCAAGAGATATATTACCTACAGTTCTGTCAGGGACAGCTTTTATTATAACAATATCATTGATCAAATATCCCCATTGCTACTCCACCTTGCAGACCAAGTATTGGGGCTGAGCCTGAGCAGAGGAGCAGCAGTTACTCATTGAACTGTTAAAAGTTTATTTCTGTGTGGGAAAACTGTCTGCTTCTGTAAAGGCGGGCAGAAATGGGCACTTTGTCACAGTATGGTGTTTTTGAAATGCAGATATCTTGGCCAAGGAAATCATTAGCTGGCTGGCTCAGAAGACCATGCAAGGGAGACATGTCCAAAGATGCAATGAAAGCCCTCATGGGGTTCTCACTGTATGCACTGACAAGACAGAGATGTTTTAATGAGGTTTTACAAAGAAGCTCCCTCCTCCTACTCCCAATCCTACATGACTTAATTCATCTGCTTTGTACATGGAAGGATTAAGACTGAGGAAGCCCTACTAGAATAAGAAATGACATGAGATTTAGCAATCCAAACCTTGACACCAGCCCCTCTAAAATCCAGTCCTGAAATATCTGTAAGTATCAGTACAACTCAATTGCAGATACAGGCACTCCAGGGTGCAAGCTCAGGGCCAGGGTGCTCAGTAGTCTCTGGGACCAGCCTGGCCCAGCACAGGCAGGTGGTACTTAGGCAGGTTCTGGCAGGTGCTGGAGCTGGACACTCCCAACAAGGAGTGCCTGTGCACCCCAGTCGCTTGCAAGACAAAAGCATGCAGCAGCACAGACATGGGCCTTCCTACAGCTGGTTCCTGAAAAAAAGGAAAAGGTAGTGTCCTTACTCTGGACTAATTTCTTTGTTATTCTGTGTCTCATGCTTGCAGGCTCTGTGTAAAATGCTACTAAATCAAAGAGGGAATGTTTTATGCTCACTGAATGGAGAAATCATTAATGCTGGATAAGAACCAAAGGGAACATGGGCCTCACTTATTACTAAATCCTGCCTCAGACAGGCTGCCTCAGACAAAGCTGCTTCAAATGTCCATGTTTTAGTAAAGAAAGGACATTAACCAAGGAAACCAGGATTTACCTCAAGTACTGAAATCTGCACAAGAGAAAGGAACTGGTTTTAGCAAGTGCCCACCAAAAGGTGCAGAGCTATATAGGGCATCAGTATGGCTTTGCAGTGCTGCTGGCCTAAAAACATGAACTGCCCCACTATGTTCCCCCTACCCTCATGCACAGAGAAATGATAAACGTCGGGAAGTGTATCTGAGGTGGAATGTAGATAATAAATTTCATTTTACCAGGTCATCAGTCTTCTCACCTTGGAGTATAGAAGAAAGTCTTGCTCTTCTTGGATTCCCTCAATATCCACACTTTTGTGGCTGAATTGGTGTCAGCAATTTCCTTTTGTCTTCAGGTTTTGAACAGGCAGAAGGAGGAACGGAGGCTCTTGTAAGCAGAGGAAATTAGCAGTGGGGAGGAAAGACTGTGAGAATTCCTGTCCATACCAACCTTTTTTTTTTTCTTTTCATTTAAAATACATAGGTTTTGATATTATGTGTTTATTTCAATTGTTGACAGAGTGCACAAAAAAAGCCAGTGTGTTACTCTAGGCATTTTTGGCAGATAGAAAGGCAAACTATCCAGTAAGGATCAGCAGCTAACCCACAGCAAAGCTTAATCTCCAGCCAAAAGCTTAATCTAACAGAAACCAAACATCTGCCCTTCTCGGGTATGCTGGGATGGACACAGAAGTCTTGGTTTCTGGATGGCTCCAGAATTGTTCTTCATCTTCTGACTCTTCCCAGATGGCAAAGCAGGGCCCAGGGCCTGGGCACGCTCTCTGTGGTTTAGGTATAAGACTGTGGTGTAGGATAGCAGAATTACAGCTACAAAATCTCATAGCAAACCATACATAGGTCCAGTACAATTAAAAGTATCCTTCTCTTGCCCTGTAAAACATTCTGCTCTTTCTGGATTTTCTCTCCCAGTGTCTCTTTTCATACACAGCAGATTGAAACCATTATCTCTGGAATAAGAGGGTGAATGCTGCTTTTTTCCCACTCTATCTCATTTCTGACCTCTGCTGCTTTTTACTATTCTAATTCTGGTTTATAATTGGAAATTGAAAGCTCAAAAGATTTTCTTCACATCTGACATTCATTCATGCTCCCAGCTTCTTTTTGTCTCAGTGAGATTAAAGGCAGAGAGAAAGAAACAATCAAAACTGTGTGTTTATGGTCCATGTTTTTAATACCCAAACCTCTGCTTCTGTTCTTAGCCTGATTTACTGTAACTTTATTCACTTCACTGACCCCATTCTGAATCCTCACCAATGTAAGAATGAAGTCGGGTGATATATTTAAAAACTGACATATTTTAAACATAACACTGAGATTTAAGACAAACAAGTCATCTTGCTCATCTTCCTATTCCCCAGCTATGATGACTTGTCTATATTCCTAATCTTATCATTCAAGCCTAGATATTTGAAAAGTGACTATAGATTTAAAGTGACTCAAGTTTTACCACTCTGGGACATTTCTCTCCTGATTCTCTTCAGATGGCTCCAGTTAGAAGTATGTCAGCTGTGCATCCCTGGGGAGGAAGATATTTCATGCTGGAAGCCCTAAAATGAAGCCAGCTCAAATCAGAGGCTTTAAAAAATCATTTGGCCTTTGTATGTGACTTGGCGAGTTCCCACTGTGAGGTCAGGGAAACACGCAGCTCCCAGTGGAAGCTGAATGAGAGCCACTTGAATTTTGGTACCATATGGCTGTTGGGTCACACAGCCTGGGATACACCTGTCCCTACTGATGCCATGACAGCACAGCTGATGAAAGTCAGTGATGAATGCAGGATGTCTCCATCTTCTGTCAGCTCAGTGGCACCTTTCCTTATGGTGCATTTTATTTTGCAAGGCTGAGAGTGTTCTCATTTCATACCCTTTCCCTCTTTGGTGTGAAAACTGCGGTCCAGGATACTATTCCTTCAGTGGCTGAACTGGATTGGTCTCTGATGCTTCATGCAGATTTATAAGCCTCTATCCTAAAGACTACTAAAACAAAAGTTCAGTTATTAGACAATTAATAGGACCCTGGCTCAGTAAAACAGCTAATCATGCATTCAGCTTCTTGCTGTACAAATGTCCTATTTTACTTCAATTAAGTATAGGCGTAATTTGCTGCATAGTTAATTTAATACAATTTGCTGCAGTGATTTATTTAAAAAATACCTATGGCTCTGAAAAATCAATTTGTCATGGGCAGTAAGTGCAGGGTGAGGATGATGTAATCTCAGCTACAGCATTGTACCCAAACACTGACTGACAAACATGCTTGCCTGGATAGTCTCTATAGTAATTGAATTCACGGTGTTGGAGTACTGGGGTGATCGTTGCATAAATGATTGAAGTGCCATGCTTCAAGGTAAAAAAATAATCACCACAGAATTAAACTGATCTCTTCTTTCCTCTGTGGTTAAATCTTCTGTAATTATCCACTAAGAGATGTCTTCCATCTGTTCTCCGACACTGCTAAGACACAGGACACTGGGTCTCTGTTTTGATCTTGTTTGAGACTGCTGCGTTCCTTGTAGGTGTGTGTGAGCATGAGTAACATCCAATTGCAGAGTGTGAAGATGTCTCATTCTTTCACAGGCAGGCAGAAAACTGTCAAGCACAAATACTGTGGCAGTGGAGACATTCTTCTCCTTTCTCTGTCCAGGATGTCCAGGATTTGTGGTGTGTTCTGTCTTCCAGGCCACTTGGCCACCTTTGGAATCACTTCAAAAGCATCTTCTAGGGGAGAATGGTGAAGATGTCTGGAGCAGTTTCCTTTGTAGTTCCAGCCATAGAGATCTCATTCATTGCTTTAAAAATAAGTAGAATGAAAACCATGCAAAAGCCAAAGGCCCCAGACCAAAACAATTAAAGGAATGATATGTTCCAGGCTTTGTTTGATTTCTGGTTTGTGTGTTTGTTGTTTGAAATAAGAGCTACTGGGTTGACATCAGCTGCAGGGTTATCAGAGCAATCAATCTGTAACATCACAAAGTGAAGACTCATTTTCCCCCATTTCTGGCAACTGCACAGAGATGAGTGTTTGAGACCTATTCTTCTCTCCTGGTGTCTGAGCAAGAAAGCTCATCTCTCAGTCAAGTCCACTGGTTCCTGTTGTCTCTTTTCTCCACTGAAGAACTCTACAGATGGAGAGAGGGCTGTACCTAAAAGCAACAGATGTCCTACCCTAATTGCTCAAACCAGGCACCATAATGCTAATTTCATGGTGTCTGACTCTGAGTGTGATGACAAGGAATACACAGTGCACTTTCACTACTGGTCACTGTGAAAAATCACTGCTTTGATTTTTCTAGTCTAATTGCAGCTTCTCAATAGAGGCTGGATGCTGTGAAGGATCACAATGCTCCTAAAGGCCCCCTGCTGTGATATTTGTCACTTCTTTGTCTATCTCACCATCTCAGGAAAAACTGCAGGAAAATCTGTATTGAGAGTGGCAAGGCCTGGTGATTGCAGACATCACTGCTGGGACAACCACAGCAATTTCAGTAAGCAGAAGGTCAAGACAAGGCAGGAAAAAAGGGGTGCTGGTAAGGCACAGGGGTGCTGAAAGGCAGGAGGATGTCAGGTTTGTTTTATGTAGGGTAAATTTGGTTTATCATGTACAGGCAAAGATCTGCTCTGTAACAGCAACTTCACATAGACTATTATGGTGCTGCTGTATCAGTTCATGCCCTTCTCATCTAACAGAAACTTAACAGGGAAATATAAAAACTCCAAAGACTTGAATGACTCCTCCTGTCCCTTTAACCAGAAAAAGCTAAATGAAGTAGGAAGCTGATCTTGGTGGGTAATCTTCTTAGATGAGTACAGGCTAAAAGTGGAATAATCCCTGAAGTCTTTCAATTTGTTTGTTGTAGTTTGGGCAGAAAACAAATGCAGATGAGTTTTTCAAAGCTGTAACATGCAGGTGGGGCTGCCCTTCTATCTGCAATAGCAGTGAATGTGGCCAGTCTGCTTTTTTGTAAAAATGGTAGGAGGTACAGATGCTCCCTTTCAAAAAAAGGGAGCTACATTGCAAACATTGCTATAGAATATTTCTGAAATAGTTTCGGAGGTTATGAATAATTCTGGATTCACAGCAGCATGTGTGAATAGGCAAAAAACAGAGAGATGCCTTCTGCCTGTCCTGAGGAAAAAAATCTTCTTTTTCCTGGGTGTAAAGGTGTGTGGTCAGACAGGTCTGTACTAATACCTGAGGAGGATTCATTATTAGTTGGGTTTAATCCTTCCTGAGCAGGAGGGAAAAGGTTAATTGCTTGGGGAGAAGCATTTATTTGGTCCACAGATGGTTCAGATGACTGGGGCATAGTGGGAAGAATAAGACAAAATGAAAAGATGGGTTACTTTTTCACAGCTCTGTTGTTCTTAATTTATTATAGCCAATGGCAACAGTGCGGAGAAGCTTCTAGAAAAAGCAGAATGGCAGTTTTCTTTCCCCCGGCCCGTCCCTGGAGCAGATGCATCTGGCAAAATCTCAAGTTCAAGTAGTTTTGCTAAAGCTGTGCTGGTGTGGACAGCATGAAAAATAAAGTGTTTTCAACCAGGGTGCAGGCCTCCTTATGAGATCTTTCAAATTTCTTTTTTTTTTTTTGAGATGGGAAGACCTCAAAGGATTGGAAGTAAATCTCCAGCTCCTTTGGGGAGACAGACACAGACAGAATAATTCATTGGAGGTTCCTTTGTGTGCTGTTATTGGGCAACCTCTTGGGACCTTAATCCCAGGAAAGCATGTGCTGTTCTATAAGTGTTTTGCAGTCTCCAGAGCTCACAGGTCATTTCTTTCTATTAAAGAATGTGGTAGGCATCAAGTAGGTAACCCCAAGGAATAAGAATATATTAGACTAATTAGACACTAGTCAGCAAGCATAAGGTGGGGAGTTGCTCTGAATATCTGGATTACCCTTGTGAGTCAGAATTGTTGCTGTATTCTGCTGGAGTAGACTCCTTGGGGGACACATTTTCACAGGAGCAGGGGAACACTGCTAATTTTAAAGAAAGAATTGATAGTTGGAAAATAGTAATAAACCTGAGGATTGTAGTCAGTATGAGTGAGCTGACACTGTGTTAGCAATTATGTGAATCATCTGTAATGTCCCAGAATGCAAACTATTATCTGAAAATGCTCACAAAAGACTGTCTTGGGTTTGAGGAAGAAACTTTTTGTGGAATCTGTTCCAGAAAGGAAACATTTTACCATTATCTTTTAAATTCTAGGGAATTGCAGATTTATTAACTACTGAGTATTTATTTGGGTAAGAACTGATAAGTATTTCATCATGTATCCTTCAAATCAGACTCTATCCCTTTCTGCTTGCCCCTTAGACAGCTAATCACCATTTCCTTTTTAATTTTAATTGGTGTGCTTGATGTTAGATCCTTTTGATTCTGTGAGATCTCTGTTGTTGCTGTTATACTTCTGCCCTTCTGTGACTCTTCCTCCAGTGTTGTCAGTTTAAATGACCTTCTTATGTTAATGTGAAACTCAGTTCTTATAAAGTAATCATCTCTTAGCTTTATTTATCCTTTCTTATTTTAAGTTCCAGAAGCAGCGAAAGGCTTAGACTAGCACAGTTCTCTGCTGTATCATGCCCAACACATGAGTCTATTGGACTGGCACTACTTCCTCTGTTTGCAGACTAAATGGGCAAAACCAAAGCCAAGATGGAAAACAGACACCCTGTTGTCAAGGGGCTTGACCAAGGTCACAGAGCAGAGCAGTTTGCAGAGTGTCCTGATTCCCCAGTGACTACTGTCCTAGTCAAACATATGGAAGCTCTGATGTGCCTGCTGTGCTGCTGCTTGAGAACATTGACAGCAACTAAGCATATGTGAACACATCCCTGGTTATCCTCTGAATGTTCTCTCCCTTGAGTTACATGGGGAAGATGATGCACAATTATTTGACAGCAGGTTTAAAGGTGTATCTGCATATCTGAGAAGCAGACTGGGGAACAGTCATGACACTTCTGAGAAACGAGATTCAAAGAACTTGCAGGAGAGGCACCCAGCTATATTGATTTTGCTCACAAATTTTCTAAAATACTTGGCTGTTAAGATTTTCTTCCTTTGCTCAATGTTCCAAAAGAGTTCTCTGGTTTAATAAAGGTATTTTGTTTGTGTAGAAAGTGAAGAGGGTGTCTGTTGGCCTGCAGGTGAAAGGAAAGCCCTGATGCATTTGTGGGAGGAAAGAAAAGTCATCAAGGCAATGCTCCCCTTTCCTCTGCTGGGAAGGTAGGGCTTCTGCTACCCCTGTGCTGAGGAGGAAACTGTAGTTCATGACAAGTTATACTATGGTCATGTCCTTCTTTTTACATTGAAACTAAACGGCAGCCACAGACATCTTTTCCCTTTCCTTAGACAGCTTTTCTCAAATGTGATTCAGTTTTCAGGTCAACTTTTAAAGGCCGACTACACTAGGAGGAGCTCTTCCTCCATGCCATCTCTCCCTGTTCAGCTACCTTCTCACTACAGCTCTGAGGTGCTTTTGTATGGGCTGCTTACTCCCCGCCCAGCTTCTTAAATCCTCTGGACTTCTCTAAGCATGCAAGCTCCCTTCAAGGTATGAAAGAAACGTGAATTCCCTGACCCTTTTTGACACTATGGTTGTTGGGCATTTTGAGATAGCTTCTTGCTGCTTCTGCTGTTCATTCTTTTGGAAGAGTGGCTGAAGTGTTCTGTAGTTTGCAGCTTCGCTGTGGCATTTGCTTTTCAGAATAGACAAAAGCCCAGCCATGCAGTTCCCAGTGCTCAATTACTCAGTTAGATATCCAAGGTAGTTTGGTCCATTTTTTCTTCAGTTGGGTTATCTTTTAGTACTGTAAGGATTATGCAGATAACTTATATATAGTACTAAGTTCAATACTTTCTAGTATAACCTAGCGTGAGTTGGAAAGCACACCCTGTAGACATTCATGCTAGTCACATTTGATGACTGCTTCTCCCTGTTACATTCAGAAATTCTCTATATTTGGAACAGTGTGACCAGCAGGAATAGGGAAATTATTCTTCTCCAGTATTTGGCATTTTGAAACCACATCTTGAGAACCCTCAATTCGGGAGGTATGGGAGGGTGTTCAGAGAAGGGCAACAACGCTGGTGAAGGTTCTTGAGTTCAATGAGGAGCAGCTGAGAGAGCTGGGGCTGTTTAGCCTGGCAAAAAGGAGGCTGGGGCCTTATCACTCTTCACAGCTACCTGAAAAGAAGCTGTAGCCAGGTGGGGTGTGCCCTTCTCTTCCAGGTAACCAACAGGATATGAGGACATAGAGGACAGGTTTAGGTTGGATGTTAGGAGGAAATTCTTCACAGAAAGCGTGATTGGGTATTGGAATGGGCTGCCCGGGGAGGTGGTGGAGTCACTGCCCCTGCAGTTAAGGAAAGACTGGATGTGGCACTCAGAGCCAGGGTGTGACAAAGTGGTGTTCGGTCATAGGTTGGACTCCATGACCCCAGAGCTCCTTTCCAACCTAATTGATTCCATGATTCACATCATGGGGCATTTATCTCGCAACTGGCAGCAGGCCAGGTGTCTGTGAGCCCTAAATATGAAGACAAGGACGTCATTTCAATATTCTTTAGTAACAAGTGACCGCGTGCATGGCACTCTCCATGCTGCAGGCTCTCGGGTTCTGTAGACGCTTTTGTGCAGAGGACGCAAGGAATCCCTACATCACAGCACAAGAGCGCCGTGCAAAGCTCCCGTCTCCGGGGGGGCCTCTCACGTTCACGGGCAGAAGGAACATTGAACAGCCCCCTGTGCCCTCAGTCTCCTCAAAGGAGAGCAGGCTCCTGCCTGAGCGAGCGCAGACGGATACTACCCGGGGCGGGGCCGCCGCCATCACAGGCGCGCTCTCCCGGGAACTACAGCTCCCGGCATGCCTCGCGCCTTGCCCGGCGGCCCCGCCCCCTGGTCCCCGCCGCGGGGAGCCTTTGAAAAGTTGCCGGGAGCGCGGATCCGCTCCCGCGGCGGCGCTGGCCCGGCCCGGCCTGGCCCGGCCCCGATCGGATCGGATCGGATCGGATCGGCTGGGCTCGGCTGAGAGTCCCCGGCTGGGGCGGCTTTGCTGCGGGACACCCCCAGGCGCGGGGTGAGGCTGGTTTGCGGCGGGAGCGGGCTCTGTGGTGCCCGCGGTTTTCGCTGCCGGGGCCGAGGCGGCCGGGCTGGGTCTCCGGCTGCAGGCGCATCCTCGTGTCCCAGGCTGATGCGGCGGAGAGAACCTGGAACTTTGGGGGTCCTTCCTGTTTAAGGAGAATTTTGTAGATGGGGCAATAAAGTTTCCATCTTGTAAAGATGTGGAGGCCTGTGAATCTGCAAAGTTGTAGCAGTTTTGTGTTATGGCAAATATTTGCTGTATTTGCGCTTACTTTACTTTTTTTTCGTTATAAAAACCTTTGTTTTGCCCAAATGTCTGTATGAATTCATACTAGGAATGTTGCCTAAATAACACGTGTAAAACAGTATTATTTGGTCAGCCATAGGGTATGTGTGCTTTGGATTGTACTGGGCTGGACAGTGTTTTGTGCAGTAGAATTCAATGTCACTGGGTCACCAAAACTGAGTGTTGTATTCCAGCAGTCTATTTTCTAGGGATTCAGTGCTTACTGAGATTGCTCTACAATTCATATTCAGACATCACAAGATAATTATTTCTTGCCAGTGCGGTACAGCATGAGGAGTTCTTGTTCAACTCATGACTGTCTAATCTCTAGCTTATGTCCCAGCAACATCTGTCCTATAGACATTGCTGTTCTTACTGGAATATTCTCACACGTGGTCAAATATGAGATGTAATTTAACAAAACTGTATTCAGACTGGTAATATAATTTAGTGTGACACAGACTTATATAGGAAATCTATATCACATTATATCATGTGTTCTTTAGCAGGGAGTTAGTGGAATTGTCCACACAGTCTATTCAACTCATCTTTCAAACATTTTTTTTTCTGCCCTGTAGATTGGGAAGCATGGCTGCTAAGAAACTAAGAAGAGCACAATTGTCTCAGGAAATGTGTGAAAGGCTGAGTCGCTATCAGATCACCACCTGTCAGGTGAAAGAGTTATTTTGTTTGAGGGGGAGTGGGTTTTTTGTGGATTGGTGGTGGTTTTTTGAGGTGTGGGTTTGTTTTTTTGTAGGTTGGTAGTTTTTCCTTTTATTTATTTATTTTTAGTGTGTGTCTGTGACTGTGTTGTTTTAATACATGTTGCGTTCACTTTTTGGAAGTTTAATGAAACTGGGAGCTTTACTTTTTACAAAGTAGTGAGCACTTCAGACTGTGGCATGCTGCCTTATGAAAATAGAGCTTTAAAATCATGGATGCCTAACTAAAACATTTAAACTTTTATGTACTTAGTGTCCCTGTGGAGGTAGAGAAGTCACTGAAGCAGCTCTGTGGAGAAGGCCTGGGGGTGCTGGTGGACAACAAACTGTCCCTGAGCCAGCAGTGTGTCCTTGTGGGCATGAAGGACCATGGGATCCTGGGCTGCATTAGGAAGAGCGTGGCCAACAGGTCAGGGGAGGGGATCCTGCCCCTCTGCTCAGCCCTGGTGAGCCTCACCTGGAGTGCTGTGTCCAGTTCTGGGCTCCTGACAGGAGCTCCTGGAGCAGGTCCAGTGAAGGGCCTTGAAGATGAAGAGGGGATTGAAACATCTCTTCTACAAGGAAAAGCTGAGGGAGCTGAGCCTGTTAAGCCTGCAGAAGAGACGACTGAGAGGGGACCTCAGCAATGTGTAAAAGTATCTGAAGGGAGAGTTGCTAAACATGTGGAATATGTACTGATTTTGTACCAATTGCATCAGTTTAGTCCCCAGCTTGGATTTCTAGGTCGAGCTCTCTGAATTGCTCTGTACTCTTTCAGGACTTCTTATGTCTTTCCCTCTTGGAGCTGATGAAAGTGACGGGACAGAGCTACTATGAGGTGCAGAAGCTTCTCTGTAAAGTCAGCCGAGCTTGTGCTCCCAAAATGCAGACAGTAAGTGTGCTTGTGTTGATACTGCTTTTGATACAATATCTGGCAAAAGCTGAACATTGTCACTCATCTTTTTAACTGGGAGACTTGTCTCAGTTTTAATGCACAGTGACATAATGTTTTTATTTTTAAATGTAGGTCTTTGATACACTTCAGGTTGATACAGTGACATTTATTAGGTGTTATAGCCCCATGAGATTGTTCAGGCTTGCAGCAGCAGTTCAGAGTGCAGCGGGGCAATAAGTCATACTCTCTGCCAATCCAGCATGTAAAAATTGCTTATAGCAATTTCTTATAGCAATATGTATCCTGCATCTAAGAAAATTTTTTTTTTTTTTTACTACAAGCAAATAATAAGAATTTTGGTATAAGTTCGATTTAGATATAAAAGTGATGCCAAGAACTGAAGTGATCCTGAAAATAATTAAGGACTTTTTCCACCCATGTAAATGTGTTGTGTGCCTTAGGCTACAGTGGCCTAACTCTGGGGAGGGTGCAAGAAGGAAACATGTTGTCTGCAATGCAGTGGCAGCATTTTCTTTTCTTTTTTGAATTCATATGAAAAGATGTCTTTTAGAACAGAGAGGATACAGACTGTTCTGACCTCAGTCAATGCAGCCCCCTTTTTATTCCTTACATAAATAATCCATGTCCAAATGTGTAATTGGCATAGTAATTATAGGAGTAGTTCTATGAGACTTTAAATTTGCTAATATGCTGCAATAAAATTAGTAACAGAAGAATTAGTATGACTTTTACTGTATGTATTTGAAGCTAGGAAATTGGTAATCAACACTGATCAGGGAATTTTACAGGTTGAAAACAAACCTTGTTGAATAGGAACAGAGCCAGTTTTTGTCACATCATGATTAAGGGCTTATTATTTAATATTGTGGTAAGGGAGAGAAAAAAGACTTAAATTTACTCTGTGAGCTATAAATGGAATATAAATACAAGGAAGGGTGATGAGCTAAGGGCAGACTATAGCTGAATATAGCAGTACTTCTCATTGTTGAGTGTTAAGTCATACCAGGTTGTCAAAAGCAAATACAATTTTCCTATTTCCATTTAAAAAAGCATTTTCTGATTTGCTTGTTTTCTTTTGCTATTCTCCCTCCTTTTGTAGGCTTATGAAATGAAACTAAGGAAGTCTGTCAATACTTCTTCAGCCTTTTTATCTACCACACTTCATAGTTTGGATAGAGTCCTGCATGGTGGAGTGCCTTGTGGATCCCTCACAGAGGTAATTTGTTTAATATATTTTACTTTAGTTGAGCGTTCTGCCTAGAAATTAAAAGTCATAGATAGGTTGGACAGTCTTGTGTCAGGTGCTTCAAACACAAAATATACAAAAGTGTTTGGATGAGACCAGGTGTTCTCAAGTGATTTTCTTTGTCTACTATGGCAAATTGTCACAGAAGAGGAATAAAAATGAGAATTATGAAGAAAATACTTTTTTTCACATCCTGTAAGCAAGCTAGATTGATTTTGATTCCTGGTAGAAATTACTTACAAAACCTAACAGTGATTTAAAATGTACTAGAGTTTAATCAAGACTAAGTTGAAACTAAACAGTTTCTGCTCTAGAATCTCTTCTATAATGAGGGTTTTTAAGATTAGTTTGTAAAGATTCTGAGTATTTCTTTTTGTAGACAATGGAATATGCACCATGCATGGAATGCACAGCACCAGGAAAGGCAATATTGCACTTTAAGTTTTCTTCTGGAAGAAAGCTTCAGAATGTGATTTTTGTATTCTATGATATTTTGGTTAAAAATAAAAGGACCTGCCTGGTGCAGTTCTCTACCATAGGAGATCTCACCAAGGGAGGCAGATGTTGACATCTGTACAAGACAGGTAGTGGATGAGACCAGAACTGCAAGCCTTTCCACCTGCACCTTGGGCTTGGTTGGTGATGGATACATAACTACTTGGTTAGAAATAATATAGAGATAACTAGGTAGGGTCCAGAAATGTGATGAATAACTCAAAAGATAGATGTGTCCAAGAAAAAATAAAACAGTGTATTGCTTTTTATTTGCCTTTTAGGTACTGTTTGTGGAAAACAATTAGGGCACCTATTAGGGGTTTTTCAGCAAATGAAAAGGTAGATAACCATTAACAGTACAGAAACTGATCTTCTTTTCTTTTAAAGCCTGGTTCAAGGGACTTTAAAAAGCTTTTTTTGCAAGAGTCTTGAGATCCAAAGTAGTTTAAAAGGTTGGCAGCACTGAGTGTTCATCAGGATTTCTAGATGAAATTTTAGTAGAAAGCTATCAATTTACTGCTGCAGCTGGTTTGATGCTGTGCTTCTGCTGCCTTTATGCTCTACTGCAGCTTGTGAACACTTTCAGGTTTGTTTTTTTATTTTTGGATTTGAGTGATTTTAGGATTTAACAGTTTTAATTTGCTTTTTCACAATTCACTGGAGCGTAACAGACAAGTAGATTGTCTTTTGGCATTTTTGAATTGGACAGATATTTTAGGTCTGACAGAAGTTCTCTTCAAAAGTATGCTGAATGTAGCATTTACTTCCTGACTGCTAGGGCTAAATTATTGTCTTTCTGTTACTTTATCCAGCAGTGAGGGTGGCTGGAAACTTGGAATTTGAGTACCTGATCAGAGGGATTATATCTTCTATAGCCAAATCTCCTTTCTTTTTGAGCGCCAGAGGGTTTTGATTTGCTTTACACTGTCTCAGACCGTTTTTTTTCCCAAGCCACTATTAGGTTTTAAATTGAAGACTGAATCATAGCTGAAATTCTGTGGTCAGAGCTTTTTCCAAGTTTTATGAGGAAGGCTTAAATAGTTACTTTTTTGTATATTGAAGAGTTTAATCTTCTGATAGATGAAGATTTAGCTCCTTGTGTTTTCACTTAAACCCTACAGATGTGCCAGAGAAAATAGTATATAACTTATTGAAAAATAATTTATTTCTGCCTAATAAAATATATTTTTAAAAACTGTTGTTGTCGTCATGCTTCTATCTGGGCATTTTTTTTTCAGAACAAATTTGAAGTAAAATAAACCAAACAAATTTTTTGCAGACATTTTATTTAAATTTGTTAGAGGAATTTCAAGTAGGATTCTGTTGTTCTAAGCACTTGGTGAACCAGTGGTAAATACAATGAACTGTAGTTTTGTAAAATTCTTCACTGTGGATTATTTGAAAGCCTGTTTTAAGGCCCTTTAAAGGAATGCAGATTAAACATGAAGTATTGTTGGTTTTGGGAATACAAATGCTTTCTTGCTCCATTGACTTGCTTCCTTGTACTGCAAGGTTCCCTCATTTTCTCGGATATGATGCTCATATCCTCAGATGTTTTTATAGCATCTCTGCTGAATTGGCTTCTGTGTCAGCCACTGAAATGGATGTTGGGTCCAGTGCACCTCCCAGGCAAGGCTGAAACTACAAATGTTTTTATGAAGTATCATCACAGTTGTCCAAACATTTCAATTTCACAAACTGGATTGATGCCCTCACCTCATTCATTTCAGGCCCTCTTTTTAGCAAGAAACAACTGGTGTGATTCATTGGCAATCACAGTCTAAGGAATGTGTATTGCCTTTGTACTTTTTATATATGCTTTGGGTTCACATTAAATTGTAACAGATATTGCTGATATGATAGTTTGTAATTTAAGTGCAGTGGCTGGGGAACAGAAAATTGCATAAATTACTGATTCCTGATCTGTAATTCACCAAATGCAGTGTGTGCTTCTAAACAAAAATCATTTAAGGCTTCTCATTAAAGCTTCAAGTAGATTGATTGATATAGCTTGACTTTCAGGCCTTGTTAAAAGACAAAGGTGATTAAAGGGATTTTAATCAACTGCTAACTGTAGCTACTGTGATCCTTGAGTGTTTCCCTGTAAATTTTCTGTGCTTCAAGTCATGCTGCTACTGCTTAAAACAAGATCATAGCAATACTGTAATACCTTCTGGTGAAAGCATTTGTGCTTGAAACCAAACTATTGTGCATGTAGTCTCAAAAATCAGTTTGATTTTGAGTGTATGTCTATTGTAAAGTTTGTTTGGAGAGGCTTGCTTTTTCATCCTTGCATTATTAGTTTGTTGCTACTAGCATAAGAATGAACCCATCACTCTGTTTTTACTGCCTAGAGTCACTTTAATTTTTGCTGGTGTTTGGCCCTCCTAGTATTTACAATTTCATCACCTCCCTTCCCAGAAGCAGTGACAATGTGGTATTGTATTCAAAGACCCCATGTAGTAGTAATGAACTTGCAATTATCTGAACACAGAGCCCAGGATTCAGACACAATCTCTGGAAGATCTGTGGTGGATGAAGAGCAGCAGACTGTCATCTCTAGTAGAAAAATATTGCTCTCAGAAACTGGTGATCTTATCAAACAATGTGTTCTTTGGGTCCTTTTTCTATTCAAAATCATACTGGAACCTTTTCATACAAGCTGAGTGCGCTGTCTTTGAATGCTGCTTCACCACAGGAGCTTTCAGTGAGCCCAGGTGGAAGCTTTGGGGATCTGGTTTGGATCATTGAATGGTGTTGGTGTTGAAATATGGTAATAGGGAGTTAACATCAATAAAAACACACACTGCATAGTGCAGAGTGTAGTCTCTGGGGCAGATAAAATCTGTCTAATGTATATATGTGGTTCATATTGAACTTTCATTCTTTATAGGATATAAGCAATTATCCTTGTGTTTCTAGGAGAGACCTGGTTTTACCAAGTTAGTGATGATTTCTGAGGAGATGTTTATGTCTGTGATCTCAATAGCTCTGGACTTAGTTTTCAGCTCTAAAAGCCATTGGTGACATGTGAATGTCAACTGTGAATCTTTCAATTCTGCTCTGTTTGAGAAGGTAGCACAGGGACAGATGGAAGACAGCTAGGTGTCTCTAGGGAAGATCTTGTGAGGTGAGGGGGAAAGTAGGGGACCTCAAATTTGAAAGGTAATAATGATGTCAAAGAAAGTATAAGCATAATGCTCTGTCTGAAAAGCTTTTTTTTATTCTTCAGTGGATGAATTTGTCTGCAAGGTACAGATCCAAGAGTAATTGCAAATTGGTCTTTGTGGCCTATGTTCTGTCTTTTCATGGATGTTGTCTCCTTTGGTAACTGAAAGAGCAGAATTGGGGAAACCGGGCTGATGGGACTTAGATGAAAAGTAGAAGTATGATGAAATGAATGTTATGTTGCTAATCTTTTTCCTTCCAGATAACTAGCCCACCAGGTTGTGGCAAAACTCAGTTTTGTATTATGTTAAGTGTTCTGGCTACGCTTCCTGTAAGCATGGGAGGACTAGATGGGGCTGTTATATACATCGACACAGAGTCTGCATTCAGTGCTGAAAGGTAAGGTGCAAAATTCTAAAATACACACAACTTCTTAACACCTTTTATCCTGGAATCTTAAAATATTTTCTGAGCAATAATTGTGCATTTTTAAATACTGGTGGTAAATATTAAACATTCCTCTGGTACATGCAGTTATTCCGCAGACAATGAAATTAATTTAATAAAATGGTTTGTTCACCTTCCTAATTTGTATATGACGTTGCAGATTCCAGTTCTGGTATGACAAGGTGGATGGCATGATCTTTAATTTTTAAATGGTCTTATTAGTACCTGAAATCTTGCTTTGCAGTTTGGTTTGTGGAATTAACAGGATGTTAATTAGAGGATGTAAAGGCAGAGCATTTGGGCTACAAAGGCAGTGGAGGTTTTCCAGTGAACAGTGGGACTGATATTGACAGTTTTCCTTCAGATTTCCATCCTATTTCTGTTCAGGACCTTCCTGCATTTCTGATTCCCTTCTGCAGTAACCTTGTATCTCCTGTATCCTTAGCAGCTATGCAGTACTGTAATACCTTATTTCTGTAACATCTCTGGATCGTCTTATATCTCCTGCTTGGCCCATGCAACCCAAATGGCTCGGCTGTGCACGTCATTGTGCTTGAGTGCTGAATGGATGTGCTGTGCTGGATTGCTTGAGTTTTGGTTGCTTCTCTTCCCATGTTAACTGTCTGATTAACTGTTGAAATAATCCTGCAATGTTTCATTAAATGTGGCTCTAATTTATTTTACTTAGTTACCAGCTTTGCTAAACTTTGCGGCTTTGATGGTTTTGAGATTTCAATTCCTTGGTCCCTGTTGCTTGGAATGAGCAAGTTCAAAAGTTATTAAGGGTCTGGGGAAGGACAAGAAGTATACAGTTGTCTCATCCTTGTTAGGGTAGAAAAATGGGCAAAAAGAGGTTCAGTGAAATAATTTATATATTTCACATGATCTAGTAGCTATAGCCATGGCATGATTCTGGAGTGTTAAGGTAAATGTATTTCCATTAAATATTCATTGCAAGTTATCATGGATGAGAAGGTGGGATTTCAAACCCTGCTTTTTGTCTAGTTAATGTCACAGAAGTTTGAAGTATAGTGTATCAAAGAAAAAGAAGCTTCAAGCAATAGTTCTGTAAAGTGCTGTGCTTCCTCCTTACACACCACTTAAATTTTATTTCAGGTCCCTGAAATGTAAATAGTAAAAAAAGTAGGACCTAAAGAGTGAGTTAAGACTTGTCACTTAGAAATGAGTGCTAAAGAAAAGGAAGGCAGATGCAGATGAAACTGAGACTGGTGAAAATGGAATAGGATGTAGAAAGGAAACATGGCAAAAATAACATTATTAAGGATGAGAATATTTATGTATTAAATCATATTTAGTATTGCTCAGTCACAAATGATAGACACAATTTCAGCAGACTGACTATATCTTATACTTTGTGTTGCATCCTCCAAGGAGCTGAACCGTCAGGGCCAGGGAGGTGCACATCCCCTTTTCCCAAGGTGGCTGGGAGTTGGAGCATTTGCCGTTTGTAGAGAGACCAAGGACCTGCTCAGTCAAGTGGAGAGAAGGCACTGGGGCAATCTAACAGTAGCCTTCCCTTGCCAGTGAGGAGGTCTGAAGGAGATGGCACAGGGGTGTGTGCTGGGCAGACAGCAGGCATACACTGAGCTTCATTTCTGGGCTGATATATGGAGAAGCTTTACAATTCCTAACTGCCTTTGTGCTGAAAAAGCTTTGCCCAGAGAGGTGGTGCTGCCTCCATCCTTGAAGGCTTTTGAAATAAAGACTCAAATAACTTGTTCTGACTTCATAGTTGGCACTACTTTGAACGGGATGTTGCCTCAAAATCTCCTGGGCTCTCTTTCTAAACTGATTTTAAATTTGTTTTCCCTAAAATCTTTTTAACTCTGTTTTTTCATGAAAGGAGCCTAAGTTTAAAGAGAGATAACAAGTAAGTTGTGCTCACTAGTATAATCCACTAGATGCCACTCTTCTCAAGCTATAAGTGGTGGGATATGTCTGCTTAAAATAGAAACAATTAAGTATTTTTTGTTACTAAAAATTAAAATCTTTTTGTAGAAACATTTTTCTGTCTGATGGATCTTCTGTTTCTTACCAGCTTGTTAGATTTCTCTGGTGATGCAAAGCCCAATCTATGATTTCACTGCAAGGTAGAGGTGAAAAGGAAGATGGTTAGAGTAGTTGTATTTAAATTAAATTAATATGTATATAAAATGATTAGAATAGGAAAATGCTTGGTCATTGACTGGAATCTCTGGTATAAAACTTGAAGAACTTACTCAGTAAGTAAACTTTCCTTCTAGAGGAGATATGCCCTTTCTTTGCATACAGACAGATGATGTCTTTCCCTAGTGTACCACTGACTCAGCATCACTGGAAAGAGAACCCTAACTGTTCTGACTTCCACTGCCTCACTTTTACTGATACAGTATGCTTTTCCATTTAAAGACATTTCCAGTCTTAGTTGGTATCTGCTTATGGTTCAGAGAGCTTTGCTGTGTTTGCTTTCTGAATACTTGATGCCTTATTATCTTGTATTTTTCTTTTTGCACTATTATGCCTTCTGTTTTTTGTTTTTTTTTTTTTAATAGGTTGATTGAGATAGCAGCAAACAGATTCCCTACTTATTATGACTCCGATGAAAAGCTGCTCTGCATGACCCGTAGCATCCACCTGTACCGAGAGCTGACCTGTTGCAGTGTGCTAAAGAGGTATTCTTTTCCAGAGTTTAAGAAAAGAAAAGACAATTTTGACTGGATTGTCTAAAACATTTTTTTTTGTATCACAGTTTTATGAAGAATAATTAGAGACCTTTTCATGTGGCTACCAGCATGGTTTCCAACAAAGTAGCATTGTTACAGAAAGATTGACATTGCTCTTATCATTTCATAGCATGTGACTAATCCATTTGATGCTTTTTAATTTGTGATAGACAATTTCTGTGTGATCTGATTCTTGAAAGCCTTTAAAGGGGAATATTCATGAGACAGGTATTCTCTTGAATTGTGGAGAGACAATAGTAGAAGAGTTACATTTTGCATGAAATTGAACTTTGTTCTTCCAAAGCAGTTTACTTCCAGGAAGATGGGGATTCCTCCAGCAGTGGGAGGGAGAAGTTGTTTAGCAGTCACCACCCTGAGTGCAGTGTTGTATTGTCATGCTGTTATGTTACATTAATTTGTGAACATATGTTGCAATGCAAATTAATGAAGTTATATTTTAGCATCATGTGGTGTGTTTTACGTTAGTGGGAGAATTATTATCAGAATAGTTTTGCCTTCTAATACAGCTTTATCAGAAAACAGCTAGTAGCATATTAAAGAAGCATGGAATGGTTTGTATTGGAAGAGAGTTTAAAGGTCATCTAGTTCCAAACCTCCCATCATAGGCAGGGATAGCACCCACTTGGTCAGGTTGTTCAGGGCCCCATCCAACTTGACACGGAACATTTTCAGGAATGGGGCATCCACAGCTGCTCTGGGCACCTGTGCCAGTGCCTCACTACCCACTGAGTAAAGTATTTCTTCCTGAATCCTAATCTAAATCTCTTCTTTTGGTTTCAAGCCATTTCCCCATGTCCTATCACTATCTGCCCATGGAAAAAGTCACTTTCCCTCTTACTTATTAATCCCCTTGAAGTGGTGGAAGAGCACAGTGAAGCACAGTTTCAATGCCCACTTTACTTGCTGTCTGCCATTCAGGGGTTGTACAGCATACTGTTGCTAGCCAGAGGTCTTCCAAAACTCTCTTGTAGAGAGGTCCTGCCTTGAGCCCACTGAGCCTCAGATTCCTTTCCAAATCTCTTTAATACATGGAGATGTTAATGGAGGTGGTGTGGGAGGAGGAAAAGAGCTTATTAAATGAATTTTTATTTTAAAAATTTTAGTGTTATGTATTTTTATTTTGTGTAAATAATGCTATAAGTGACTTTTTCTTTTTAGGATTATGTCTTTGGAAGAAGAAATTATTTTGAAGAAGGTTAAACTTGTAATAATTGACTCTGTTGCTTCAGTTGTCAGAAAGGAGTTTGATACAAAACTCCAGGGCAATCTGGCAGAGAGAAGTAACTTTTTGACTCGAGGAGCATCAGTGTTGAAGTATTTGGCAGAGGAGTTCTCAATACCAGTAAGTTCTTCCTCCTTTTCTAAGTTTTTGCCTTACAGTATCAAGTAATAGAGAAGAAGGAGAATGACAGGAAGAAGAAACCAGACAGTGATTGTAGCAAGAATCTTTAAGCAGGTACCAGTTGGAAGACAGTTGGGAAATGGAAGAATAGTAATGCTTCTGCTTGGTGTGTTTCTTCTGTGTGTTTCTGTTTGTTTTTTAAAATTTCTTAGAAATTGTTTTAATTTTTTGTTAATTTGGGACTTTAAATAAGAAAATATTTATAGAGTCTCCAGCTGTCTCTGTGCTTTGGGTTTTTTTGGTTTTTCTGTTTTTTTTTTTCTTAAATCCTACATTTTCTTGCCATTAAGTATTGTTTATCCTGGTGGTTCCTTTGTATTGTGTTGTCACTCTACCCAATGCATGCTCTAGGTAGGTGAAGATTTTTTTCTGCCTCTGTTTCTTTTACTTAATAGAATCTCAGAAAGGCTTATGCTCTGGAACAGTGTGAATTCCTTTTGTATCTGGTAATGTATGCTAATTCCTGCAGAAGGGAAGGTAACAGCTCAGCAAATCCTTGTCTGGAGACTTGCCCATAAAATACAAAGGAAGACATGGACACTCAGTGCAAAGACTGGGTAGACCTGATTGAAAAGTGCTTTAGAAGATGTAAACTGTGTATATGTGTTTGTGTGAGTGTTTATTATGTGTTCCACAAAGGGTCATTTCAAAAGATATCATTGAAACTTAACTCTTTAAAGTATTTCCTGGTATATATAACCTACTCATCACTCCAGTGTAACAGAGAAGCTGGGTAAGAATGTCAGGCTGGTGTGGGCCTTTTTCACTCTGATGCTCCTGAGGTCACAGAAACTATCACATCAGAAATGGGAAGTGTGGAACTGGCTGATGTAACTTCAGAGGAATGGATTTCCTTCTGCATGTGACTTCTAAAGACTTCTGATGGAGAAGATTAAACCCCGCCTAAGTGCCTTTAAAGTTCATGTACAAAAGATAGCATCCAATTCAGTGCACCCAGTAAAGTTGATAGTGACTGTTTATAAAGCCAGGAAAGAATTTTGTGTAATAATGATATTTTGAGAAAATATTATGCAGTCCTTTGAGAAAGGGGAGAAGTTTAATGAGAAGATACTATTTTTCTCTATTTCTCCATTTTCTTCTCCTTTATATAGCCCTTGCCCTGCCCTCCACTGTCACTGAAATGGTGAAACTGAGCTGGATTTGAATCTGACATTTCAGGCTGGAGTGTTGTTGCATCTGCAAGTGTTGGTGCATGCTGCAAAATCAGTCTGCTGTTCCATGTGTTGCAATAACTTCCCTTACAGAGTATCTGAGGTTCTCACTGTAAATAACTGTGTTGGCATTATTTCAGATGTTTTTACTTACCTAGAAAATAGTAAATATAAATTTGGGACTAAGGACATTAGTAAGGTTGCAAAGTGATTTAGATCACTAATAAATTGGACACATGAATGTAACTCTTCATGGCACAAACAGTGCAACTAAATGCTAAATTGGGCAACAATTAGGGAGATTGAATCTGAGGCTGATAAGATTTGAACTTGAAATCAATCCTTTTGGCTGTAGCTAAAGGTCTGATGAAAAACTGTGAGTTGTAGAACAAGGGAATTGGAAATTAGGAGATACGAGCTGTAACTCTTATTAGAGCAGTACATCTGATGTTGGCAGTGCAGAGAGGGTGATGAAAAAGCAGCTTCCAGAGAACAGCCTTGAAAATGAATGGGGGAGAGCAGTCTTAGTGAAGAAGACATAAGGTGCTTACTTTGTTTCACTTAGCTAAGGAAATGTTAAGGGCTTGTTCATTAGTCAATATGCACCTACTCGGTTAAGAGGTATTTGATAAAAGCTCACTTTGGCTGACACAGGTGTACCATTGTCCTGTGGTTGGAAGCTGAATTAAGCAAGGTCAGACTTCAAATAGGAGGTGTGTTCTTCCTGGACTAAATAATCATTGGAATGCATTACTAAACATAAATAGCTGCTTATCATGAGTATATTTAAGTGGGCATTCCTCCCCATTTCCTAAAAGGGGAAATGGATTCAAATAGGGTTAAGTTTGTGGAAATCCTGTGCTACCATGTTATGCCAGAGTTAAAAGGATTTTAATGCAGTTACTTTTGTTGGCATTATAAACTCTCTAACTGTTTATAATTATGTGTTTGTGGTGTCAGGTTATTGAGTTGGATGTGCAAAAGTGGCTAGGGGTCGCAGTTTTTACCAAACTCAAGGGGAGCTGTTTCAAAGCCAGGTAGCTCTGGATGGAAGTGTGAATTATTTGGAACAAAAGTTGATCTTGATTATACCAACACTGATGGTGGTTGTTCATTAACCTCTCTGCACCTCTATTTTCAGTTTGTAAAATGGGGCAGAACTGTTCAGTGAGAGGATATTGTGAAGATAGGGTCATTACTAATAACAAGGAACTTGCACTGAGTCTGGGACAATATATAGATGCTCCTTGGAAAGTAGGAGTTGCTGTCCTCAGTGAAAAATTTAAAACAGTTGTAAATGAAAACTTAATCCATGTCTTGATGAGAAAAAATAAGCATATTAATTGAATGGTACCATTCAATTAGCCATCTTCACTCAGAAGAACATGGTTTGTAATTGCCATTTTTGCTTGACCTAATTTTTTGTTGGTGGTTTTTTGTGTTTCTTTTTGTTGTTGTTTATAAAGTACAAAGAAAAGCAAAGTTTTGGGGTTTTTTTTTCAATTTATGGATGATAGTAAAACTTAAGTTGTTTGTCAAAAAGTAAAGTATGATGCCTGATCACCTTTTTAGATCTTTTTTTCCTTGTAACTTAGCAGTGAGCCCAGGTTCATTCTAGACATTTGCAGTGATGCCAGGGCAAGAGGCAGCACAAGGTTTAGTTCACTTGTGCCCGACTGACAGCCCTACTGATGACTAAGTTGTCTCTGAAGCTTTTGCCTCCATGGGGCACTACGTAGCAGTGTCTCTTTTTCCCTTTCCTGCACAGAGTTGTAACCAAAACATACTTTTTTTCCCCCAGGTTTGGTTTGAACTAGCCAGTCAGATCAAAAGCAATTCCTGGAAACTGAGAAGGACAGCTTGATTAGCAATGAAACAAAATCCCCTTTCTTTTTGAAATCCAATGAATATGGAAATCTATATGAAAAACTTGTTACCTTTATATGTTAATAGAGCACCTTGTACTTGAGAGCATTTGGATCTGAATGTCTTCTCTTACAATGTGTGTGGATGCTGTCTGCCAGATTACATATTTGAGCAACAGTAATAAGTCCTATATGCTTCCTGTGTAGCTTCCTGATTTCTTTAGTCTTCTGAAAAAGAAAGAAAATCCAAAGCATATTTTAT
The DNA here is from genome assembly GCA_024865655.1 of Emberiza elegans. Lineage (NCBI taxonomy): Eukaryota > Metazoa > Chordata > Aves > Passeriformes > Fringillidae > Emberiza > Emberiza elegans. The sequence continues at coordinate 21,242,518 of JALJVW010000139.1, read as the reverse complement.
TTTCTTTCTTCTCTTCCATATTTTCAGGAAACTGTATATTATTAGTAGATGGTATTTGATGAAAGTAATTCAGCCTTTGTGCTAGTTGAGAGATGTCTCCTTTTCAGTAAAGAGCTAAAACTAAAACCCAATATGACAAGAATTATTGTTGAGATTTAAATATTTACCTTATAAAATTTGTTGTTCATAGACTCTGATTTTCTAGTCATTAATACTTCAGAAAAGAAGTGAAGCTGGCTAGACATCTCTGTGAAAAAGTACTCCAGAGGTGGCAGTTGCAAAACCAAACTGCTTTAAGCATTCTTTTAAATGTCAGATTGAGACTGATGATGAAATTTGCATTGTAAAACCCCAAGGCTAATCAAATTACAACATTTGCTGTCCTTTATGCTTTTGTCTGGATTATGTTCTTAGATCACTGAAGTGAACCTTTGTTATTTATGATCAATATATTGATTATTGTTACCAGTAAATAGTATGGTCTGTTCTTTTTCTATTTATGCTTTCTGAAAATATGAAGTAACTTAGGATGAGAGACTTTAATCTCTCATGTGTGTTTTTTTAAGAGCAAATGAAAGACAAATCTTATGTAATTATTCTCCAATGCTTTTATTTTCTATGCTAAATAAATTAACAGTACTTCAAGAATCCCACAAGTTCCACAGGTAATATTTTTCCCCATTTAGAATAGACATGCTCCATTTAAAAACTAAAACTACACTTGATATTTATGACAACAGATCTGTAACAGTCAATTTTCTTTTCACACTGATCTCATAGACTGTAGTTTCAGTACTTCACAATAACTATGCTCCTTAAGCTTATACCCAACATTTTCATTTACTTTGGAACGCCAAATGTTTAGCTAAGTGTATATTTGCTTTTAGGATGAGTAAGTTTTTTTTGTCTCAAAATCACTTCATAAGGAGAAATTGACATCTGCAGTGCCTTTTTTCCTGTCTTTTGTTAAGTGCATTTACCTGTATTGTCTCATCTTCCTGCAGTAAAATGTCTCAAAACTGGAGTGCTTCTGTTGGCAAAGAGAATATTCAAGCTGTTAGTTTTCTTTTTGTTTATAATCAAGTTTGGCCATTTGGCCTCAATCTTGCTTCTTTTTATTCTGTTTCCACGTAGATGGTTGCTTGTCACCTCCTCTGTACTTTAGCTATTGCTGTTCTGATATTTGAAAATATTAGTTTATGGAATGCAAAACAGATTCCAAAATAAAAGATTCCTGAAGAAAAATTGTTTAGATGCCAGATCCCTTTGAATTAAATATGTGTGGAGTTTGGTAAAAGTACATAGTTGATTTGTTGTTACATTGTGTAGCAGCGCTGTATGATGACTTTTCCAAAATTATGGGGATGCATTAGACTTTCAGCTTATTTTGTCTATATTGGGACTGTAAAGCTGCTGAAATGCAAACTTGGTTTTTATTCTTAGCTATTAAAAATTGTTTAATAGCAGTGTTAGAGAAAGTGTAATTGAAGTATCTTTACAGTTTGTTTAAAACTAGAATAAAAGAAGCTTTAGTTGCAAAACTTAGAGAATTGGTTCCACTTTCAAGTTTTCTAGAAAGAGAAATCTCTTACAAGTTACACCACATGGAATCATGTGTTTCTTTAATGAAGTTAAATGGGAAATTAAGTGAGTTAATGTTATCAGAAGAAAACATTTTGGAACTGAGTTTCCAGAATTTAACAAGCCATATTACTTCCATTACTTCCAAAACTAACTTTCTTCTAAAAAAACCAATTTTTGTTGTCTTCAAGATGTTTCACTGCCCCTGCACCAAAATTCATGTTGGTGTTCATATCCTCATTAAATGGTGAACTGAATGGCATTAGAAAATTGCATGCATGTGAACTGTATCAGAACTTTTGGTTTTAAACATAATCTTTTTTGGTTTAAAGAGGAGCACCTAACCTTGTTCAGTGTGCTTTATCTGTTTAAGTAACAAGTAGTTTGTGAAATGCGTATGGACAGGTTGCTCAGGGAAGTTGCAATGTACCATCCCTGGAAGTTTTCATGGCCAGGTTGGATGAACAGCCTTATCTAGCAGAAGGTTCCCTGCCCATGGCAGAGGAGTTGGAACTACATGATCTTTAAGGTACCCTCCAACCCAAACCATTCTATGATGTTAAGATTTCCTACCATGTTATACTTAGAAGTACTTTCATGCCCAGAACTGGGTCCATAGCTTTGGATTTTTTAATTAAGTATTATAATATTAGCCTTTATTTTTTTACAAATGCCTACTTTAAAAGTAAATGTCAGAATTTCACATTTACATGAGCAGTGCTATTTGTAAAGTGTGATTTGGCATGAATTTGAATTTTTGTTGTTGCTTGCTTGGGAAACCAAGATGGTTAATGGGAACTTACAGAACAACGTTCTTTCTTTGCCCTTGCTGAAACGTCATAAACTCAGTTTTATTGGCAGACTGTTTATGCTTCAATTATTCCTCCACTCCACAGTATTGAGCAAAAACCAATTTTGACAAAAGGGGGTAAATTTGACTGTTAAATGTTGTTAGAGTGATGAAGGTAGATGGCTTTGTGTTCTCATGTGGTTGTTATAAATTATCCTCAGAAGGTGCACAGCTTTCACAGCTTTGTTTCAGTTTAAAATGGCTGGTTAAAATGTAATTGTAACTACCTTCAGTACTGCTGCCGTTTGTGTTCTTTTTCAATCTGCCTGGAGAATATATGTTTATGCAGTTTATGGCCTGACACTGTTCCTTTTGGACCATCTATACCATAAAATGATTGTTACTGCTGAGGAAAAGGATTGAGAAATGCTAGAGCAATGTTTCCTGTTTTCCTGTGGTGGTGAAGTATAGCAAAGGAGGTAGTTCAAAGTTATATGATACTTAAATTCAGTTTGTTTTTTCTTTTGAAGTATTCTCTTCATTGCTTTTTCCATTTTACAGTGCAAGTGATTTTGCCAAAAGCTATCATTCTGCACAATTGCACATATGAAATTATGTAGAAGGAGCACACCAGGATTAACATAAAGGAGAGGGAGTTGAAAGGAATCAGCTTTTACTGCCAGGTTTATTTTTGATCTGCTATATCATTATGCACAATATTTGCTATAAAATTGGGCAGGCACTTTCTCTGATATCTGCCTTGACTTGAAATTTGAAACACTTCTTCCAAAGTAAATAACCAGTTTCTTGGATTTTCTAACCCTCATTGTTGTTATGCTTCTCTGGGTTACCTTCAGCTGAATGACATAGTCTTGTAAGTGAGGTGCCCAGAAGTGGACAACATTACAGATGAATCTCTGGCAAAGTTTAGGTATGGAGAAGGATTTCCTCTCATGCATTGCAGGACATCCGCATGTTTATGCATCGTAACACGGTTTGCTTTCTTTGCAACAACCTGATGCTGTTTACTTACCAATTATTAAAATCTTGAATCTGCATCTGCTGACTTTGTTGCTTAGCTAGTTGCTCCTTCTCATGTTATTTTTCCTGACTTGCCAAGATGATTTTGAATTCTGATCTCATGGTTTACTTGCAGTCTCCTCCCTGCTTACCTCTTTTTGCAAGAAAAATGATAATTTGTTCTGTTACAGATTCTTTGTGCAACTATTGGGTAGAACCAGACTTGGTGCAGACTGTACCATTGTATTCAATGAGATACCTTTAAACACTGAAAACTTCTGTGTGTCATTTTACAGTAAACTTCACATAGATTAATCTAGATAGTTTTCTAGTTTTAGTAACATACCTATATATGATATTCTACTGCTAAAATGAAAATACAGTATTTGTATAAAATACAGTTTGGGTTTTTTTGTTTGGGATGTTTTTGTTTTGTTTTTTTCCCCTGCCTTATGACATTATTTTGTATGTGGTGTAAAAAACAACAGTTAATTGTACTGATGGGCTTTTATGCCATGTCTTGGGAGTTTCTGGTTTGACAAGATGTACTATTTCGACTGTATGAAAAACTGCCTGAACCTTTGGGCCAATGGTCTATTTGTGACTCTGCAGAGAAATACTTAGGTTTTGAGTATTCAGTGCTTTTTGAATTTTTTCTTGTGCTTCTTCCTTGTCCTCTGATTTTATTTAAACTGTAAGTTCTCTAGGAATATTTCTGCATTTGCATAATTTATTGCTTAATTTATAGCTGAAAGGTATTCTAGTCTTTAGACAGAATAGCAGTGCAAAGAATAGTTGACTAGATTGCAAGTTGTTAGAAAAATCTTGATGGGTCTTGAGCTCCTTGTTGAATCCTGAGCTCCTGTATGAGCTCAGTATACACAAATTAGTGATTTGATTTCCATATTTTCTAGTGTTAGTTTGCTTTTTGGTTACTCAGCCCCAGGACTTTTGGGAATAATGAGGACCAGCTCTGCAATTGTTAGTCCTAAGTAATAGTGTACCAGCCCCCCTGAGGCATAAAGTGATGGGGATAAAACAAAATTAAGATTGAGCAATGCATATATCTCTTATAATACAAATGTGCCCAGAGATCAAAAGTAAAATTTAGTTTCTTGGAAACTGAGGGTAATAGAAATGATGGTACCACTTCCCTCTTTGTGTCTACAGGACTGCTTTGTGAGAACATTGCAGTCATGTGGAACTAGGTGTGCTTCTGGGGCTGCTTTTTGATCAGGTTTGGTCTGGAAGCTCCATAATGATGCAGTCTGCTTGCTGCTGTTAACTGCAGAACCTGCCTTTTGCAGTCTACAAAATTTCCTTCTTTCCACATCCAGACTAAACTATTGCTGCTAGATGGTTGAGGATCCTGTGCTGCCTTGAAAATAGAAGTATCTAGATTTGCAGGGCAAGCTTTTCAGTCTGCGCTTTTTCTTCTGCTGTTGAAGCTCTTGTGCATTAGAAGAGTTCTTTGTATTGCTCTGGTTTCCTTACTCTGTTTTGTTTGGAACTGGAATCTATGAGCTATAACATAAGGTCCCCTGAGAAACTTCATTCTGACTTTTATACAAGAAGACTCCATCTTCTTTGTTGAGAACAAGTATGTTTTATATCATTGTTCTCTGAAATTTCAGCTGTATGTGTTGATTTTTTTCACCCCACTTTTATATTTAAAGTAGAAAACCCATCATTTTAATACCTTTTAATTCTTTTGGCCGACATTTAATATAAAATGGAGGGAGAGCCATTTCTAATACAGATTCCTTTGAGAGTCTACATGGATTTCAGCAACCTCATCAAATCTGTCATGTTACCTCTCTCTAAAATGCATAGCTATATCTCAATTGAGATTATGGCATTTCTGCTGTAATATAGTAAGTTAAAAAAAAGATATTTCAAGGATTTTACTGAATAGGGCTGAACAGTTTTCTGCAAAGTTTTGATTAGACAAGAATGAATGAGCGCTGGTTTTCCTTGTTGAGACTACATCTGAATTTTAATGACAGAATTTCTTTCCAACTCAATAGTCCTAACATTTGATACTCCAATTTGGATAAGCTGTATTGCCCAACCTAGCATTAAAATAACTTTCTTTGTCTCTAGGTTCCAGTATTTTCTATACTTTACTTTTGTATTTATTGTATCTTCTACTTTTGACCTAGGCAAATAATGCTTTTCTCTTCAACAATATCTGAGGTCTTGAGTGGATTCTTGGCAGTCCATGGTAACATTTTTCGTGATGTCCTGATCAGCAAGATTAATACATGAACTAATACATGAACTGGTTTTCCTTTGTGCAACTGAAACTTAGTTCTTGAGAGAAAAATTGCTTTAGAAGTGTTTACTGCTTAGCTGCTTTGCGTAACTTTACGTAAAGATCTCCCATAGGGAGGAGGGGGCTTGCTTAAGGCTGCTGGTGCTCTAGGTACTTTACTTCTCAAGAACATTAATTTAAGCAAAAAGGCTTCAGATATTGGCAGTCTTTGACATACCAAACTGAAGTTATTTTTCTGTATAGCTTATGAACAAAACTAGTGAGCTACAGCTGGGTCGCTGAAGTTCTGTATAGGGTGATGTGTCTGTCTCTGTAAGTCTTAAATTTTTGCATCATCTAAGGCTGGTGTGTTTTGGGCTTGTGTAACTGCCTGTGCTTGCATGGAAGAGCTCTGTCACAGCTCTTTCTGGAACTGTAATGGAAACAGTCATATCTGGGCAGTGAGTACACAGTTTCTGAGGGGGCCTGGGGCACACAGCATGTGCACAGAGCTAGAGTATTGTGTGTTAGAGCAGATGTGTTTTATTCTGCTTCTGTGATATCCCTAACATGGATCTGCAAGAAACAAAGAGGCTGCTGAAACACTTTGTGAAGCTTGTCATATTTTCAAGGAGCAGATTGGCAACAGGAAAGGAAATAGTTACTGCAGAGATCCTGTTTGGGGTTGGCAGCAGCACTTACTGCTGTATCTCCTTTCTGTGTTGGCTTGAGGGAGTCGCAGAAGAGCCACCACTAGCAATGTGGCAATCCACTGATCTGCAGCTGCCATTCTGAAGTTGTCCCTAGGAAACAAGACACCAGGTACAAGCTGCAAGCTGAAAAAATTACCTGTGCAAATCACACGTGACACATGGGTAGTAGTTCAATTGCCTGCTTACAGAAAGTGTGAGTAATCCAAGAGGTGGTCAACAAGTGGCATGGATTCTTTCTTTCCTGTCTTGTAATTCATTTCACTGTCACATTTGCAACTGGTTTGTGCTTGCTTATAAGCCTGGACAAGGATGTAAACCAGCTGAAAAAGCAAACCAAGGGAAAAAGTGTAGTGGGCAATTGTGCAGCTGAACAGGCACTAATGTAGGCAGAAAGGAGAGGCAGGAGTGTGTGGTTTCTGGCAGCAGCACAGATTTTGAATGTAAAACTGCATTTTCAGTAAAAAGGATAGCATGAGTAAAAATGCTAGAGGGATTATTAGTCAGAATGAGCAAAGAAAAAGCTTGAAATGTTCTCTAAACTTGGAACTGTTCTAGGAAGGCCTATATAGCATACCATTATTACGATGCTATGTACTTGGACTAAAGGTGGTGCCTGGTTGTATACAACCTATCCTTCCACTGCTTAAGGCCCTTGTGCACTATTAGGTCAGTGTCCTGGTTTTAATCTGTGCATTCTGATTTTAAAATGCATCATAATATGCTGTATTTGGAGTTGTAATATAGCCATGCATAATGAATTATAGCTGAGGTCAGAAATTATGCTGAATAGTAGATTTTCAAACCGCAGTATTTCTTCCTGTGCTGAAATTCAGAATGAAATGTCTAACAAGCCACAGAATAGCTGGTATGGTTCAGAACATGCTTGTGTTCCTTCATTATTAATAGTTCCATATCCATCTGTCAGTGTGCTATTGCTGAACTATTACCCAAGATTTTGGAGCTGCTGCTTTAAGAGTCTGTATAATGTAGTTACCTCCAGCTCCTGTTCTTTGTCTGCTAGTAAGAGGAAATTTTACTGAGAACTTATTAAATTGTCCAAGACAAAGTTCAAGTTCAGGTGAAAGTCTGTGATTTTGATTTAACTTACTTGGAGTGTGGTACTTTTCTTGTTCTTTTGTTTGGACTACGTTGGTTGCAGCAGTTATTTCAAGTAATAGTGGTTTGTTTCATCTCCTGAGAGGTTCTGTACGTAGTTGTTGCAGTCCTGTATCTTGTCATTCTATTTTTAGAACATTTTGCGCAAATCTTGGCTGCTGGTCTGATCTGAAGATAGACCCTGTAGTGAGGTCTGATTTGAAAATCACGGGGGTATGGGTAGTATGTGTGGGGCTTTTTGACACCCTCTATTAAAAGGTGGATGAAGATTAATTTGTTTGCAGCAAAGATAGCAATTGACATAGAAAGTAGTATGTATGTAGATTGCCAAAGTACTTTGTGCTTGATACTGAACAGTTACCAGAGAATAACAATTCAAATTATTGCTAAAGCAAATTAGTTACAAACTAGTTACTTGGATATGCAAAGTTCCAGAAGTATTTGTGTGGTCCTCTCTGTGCGCATATGCTTTTTTTAAAATTTCAGTGCTGTCAAATTCCAAGTACCACAATTTGTAAATCATAATAGATTTTTTCGTTTTTAGTGCCAGGTGAAATCTGTCAGCATAAATGTGTATTTTTTCAATTATAAATTAATAATACTTGGATAAATTTAAAAGAATTTTCTTTTTGTCTCCTAGAATAACATAATTTTTGCTGATAGGATATAAGGAAATATTTGTAATCTTTTTTAAAAAGGTGATAGGGAAAAATTGCATTATTCATACATGACTGTGCCACCTGCATTTGGTCCAATCATTCACCTCTGATTGGATCTCTTGCCAGTCTAAGATGCTGGCTGTTAAAATACAACCCAACAAGTTAGGTGTCCATTAATTCCCAAAGCCTTCAAGTTATTTTCCTGCCAAGGGCCACTTATTACCAGCCATTAAGTGGTAGTAGACTGGTCTGTTATTAGGGTTGTGTTTCAGTGGCCTTTGTGTTTTGTTTGCTTGGTTTTTTTCTGGTTTTGGAGTGTTCATCAATAGGACTACTTTGAAAGAATGTCTTCTTTTCAATTATTTTAATGCTCATTTTTACTTTGAGCTCTATTTGCCCTAAAGCACTGCTGTTTTGCAGTTGGCTTTGCAATCATTCCTTCTGAAGGAATAATTGACTAGGAATAATGGTTGTGTGTTTTCCCTCTCAAGGCTGAACAATCTGTGCAGAAGCCTGCACTCTTTCTTCTGAGTCACTGCAGCTGAGTCTTTGAATGGTAGAGGTAAGGTCTGCACACTGGTGATTACGTCATGGACTATTGGTACAATGACTTAGCTTCTGCCTTTTTTTCATAGAGCCCTCCAAATACAAGGAGACACTAAGCACAGGAGGTCTGTGAATAGCCAGGAAATGAGAGCCCGTATAGCAATCACACAATTTAATTTGCAGGTACTGGGGTGCAGTAAACTGCTGGAATTCTGTACATTTCACCAACTTGTTGGGAATCAGCAAGGCAGCCTGGGTGGTAGATGCTGCTTAAAAATGTAAACCCTGATATGCTTTTAGAGCCACCTGGAGTTTGTAGCCATGCCCAAAGCCTATTTATGTCATGCAAACACTGCAACTGATTCTACTAAACCTAACTGTATTATTTGTATTGTGTAAGTTTGGATTTTTGTAACTGTGGTGTTCATCAAATACTGATCATGTCCAAATAAATTCTGGTCATTAAGAATGATCAGTCACTTTACCCCAGTTCATCTGAAGGATAGACAACATTGGCTCTTGTGGCATTGCAAACTGCCTTCTTTCTAGCAGATCAATAACTGACATTTAAGATTCTGTTGTGTAAGAAATTATAGAAGTAATTGGCTTTTTTTTAAAGCAAAACGTAATTTATATTTGTTTCATAAATTTTGCTAAATGTGAGAAGAGAAACTGAAGGAAGATGAAATCTCTGTGGTATTAGACAAAGAGGCCTGGTTCATCACGCTGTGGTATCAGTGGTAAACGTCATATAGGTTTTTTTCCTGAAATCTAAAAAATACACACAAACTTAATTACTGTCATGTGCTTCTGTCAGAAACTATAGATGGAGTTACAGTGTTAAAATCTTTTTTTATCAATGCTAGAATTTTTTAATAATCCATGTACTAACACAATTTGTGACCTCAGAGTATTTCTACTGCTCCAGCTTTTTTCTCATCTTCAATAAATCTCCTTCCCAATTCAGAGTTGTAACTGAAGAGGTAAAGTGAAGAAATACCGATAAGTGTGAAAGTTTGGGTTTTTTAAAGTAGCTCAATTGATGCAGTCAGGAAAAGGGGGAGCTCACTAAAAGAGGAGCCTGGGGAAACCTGCCTGTCAGCTGATCTAGTAAAGAAGAGTATTTCTGTCTGTAAACATTGCTTTGTCTAGTTTAGACTCAGTGGAGTTACTGCTGAGCAGAGACATTAAGCTTTCCTACTTTTGCTCTGACATTTAATCTGGAGATTTTGTTTATGTTTAAATTGCAGGCTTTTAATACACTGTAAGACACTAAATGCTTGTGGTTATTTATATCCCTTTGAATGTGAGTGATCTAGTAAAGTGCACACTACTGATATGCTTAATCATTTGGTATTAATAAATTCCTTTTTGGATCCATTCTCCCAGTGTAGGCATGTGGAAGTTTTATCAGAAGAATAAAGACAGCAGAGTTTTTGTTAAATACAAATACTTTTAAGTTATGTTGGAGAGCAAGCAGCTTACAGTTTTTGATGATACTGAAATGGAAGCAGAAAGCTGACACACCTCCATCTTTCTGCAACAAATTTTAAAGCAATTGGAAGTGAGAACTGACATTGAGATTTCTCTTGAGTTTTTGCTGTCATCACCATGGAGTTTCATCTATTGTACATAGCAGCTGAGAACATCTGTCCTTCTCCTAAAGGTTTTCTTTTTCCTTTCCTTCAATATGTACCTCTCCTGTTTTGAAGGTGAATGTCTTTTATTGTTTGTCCTTCCTCTTAGCCCCCTCTAATTTAGGTGTATAAAGACACCTTTAAATCTAACATCTTGTAATACAGTTCTCAAAGTTTAAATTTAATTTCAATAAAGAGTGAGTTTTTCTTGGAAATGGTGAAGAAAGTGGCAGCCTAAATTCAAGTTAAACCCCTTTGTGTGATTTTCTTGCTAGTCTTCTGTTTTCCACTCCCTTCTTCACATTCTTCATTTTATCTGTTCAAGGCTGAAGAGATGTTCCCCATATGCTGTAAAACAGCTGTTGGTTTACAGTGCCTGTTTAGTCATGGTAGAATTTCTTGGATTTTTTAGCTTTCTGAAATAAGTACAACCACATTGTCCTGGCCAGTTAGGATAAAAATGTGTGTGGCTGAAAAATTCAGGCTGTAGTCATCAGATTTAGACTCACTAATATTTTATATATGTGGTTGAAGGTGAAATAACACTCATAATTTTCTGACAATGCTGTGGACATTTTTGTATGCATAAATATGTAATCATACACAAATAAATATGCACTTTATCTTATGAGGTATTTAATTATTTTTCCTGAATAAATTTTTCACCAGGGTGACAGGGTGCAATATCCTTTCTTTTTGACTTATTCACTTTTATTCTGCTATAGTTCCTACACCCTGTTGAAAGGAACAGCTGTGTTGCTAAGCTTTTTTTTTTAAACTTAGTTATCCTTGTATCAGCAGCTGCTTTCTTGAATCCATCTCTCCCTGCCCATTTTTTATTTTTGCAGGTATTTCTCCAGTCTTTTGAGTCCTGCTAGAACGTAAAACCTGACCTATTTTGGTTCCTTCCATTTGTGGTGCTGATGCACAAGTGTTTAGCAGGAACAGTACCGGGGATTTTTGGTGCTATTGGATGTTGTCCTGCGGCTTATTTGTTCCTCTCACTTCGGTTAGAGAACTAATTAGACAACAGATGTGTTTTTCAGCTGTGTGGATTAAGACTAAACTTAAATGTGCTTGTTCTTCTCAGGTGTGTTTTCTCTATTGATAAAATATATGTATGGCAGATGATTTGTAAGAAATAATTTCAACAAAGTTCTTTAATTATACTGAAACTATAGGTACTGGCTTTTGAGTTACCAAAACTTAGATAGAATTAATTTCCTGTTCTAGAAGTCATTGCAATCCATTTTTTCTTTCAAATTTTTGACATCGAAATATTAGCATTTACATTAAATACTAATCATAGAAGCATTTTCAAGAACTGCAAGTGGATTTTTTGTGTGGTTTTTTTGTTTGCTCATTCTATGTAAATTGCATAAATGCTCTGGCAATGTTGGTAGAATATAATGTAGGAAGGAACCAGCAACCTTTTAAAAGATGAATCATAGGCATTTTTTGTTTTCTGTATTTTCAGAATACCAAATATATAGGTATTGCATTCTGATACTCATTTTGTATTGCACCAGCCCATTGTCTTTAGTTTTGTCTTCTATCAATTGCTTTTCAGAAGGTGTTTATGGCCTTTTGATAGGAAAGCATCGATTCTAGAAGCTAGAAGTTGTTTGGATTATATTCTTCACTGTGTTGTCTGGTATCTCCCCTGGCTCAAGTTTGATATGCACAGGAAAAAGAACCTTTAATGAACAGGCCTGTGGATGCAGAATTCTGTGGCAAATCTTGGTTGCACAATGACTGAAATAAATACTGAAATTCCTAATAGGATGTACTGTCCTATAGTGATATTGGGTGGTTTATTTCAGACTGAGGTACTAAGTGTGTATTTTGCACAGGGTCTAATTAAATTTGCTTTTGACTGTGATTGCCATTTGTCTGTTGCTTATGGAAAACTGGTACTATTTCTACAATCAAATAAATTGTTAATTTAGATTCTTGCAATAAGTGTCTAATAAGTACTTGCTGGAGAATAATAAATACAGGTGGGGTTGTAAAAAAGCTTATTTTCTTATGTTGTAAGTTAAATTCCTTCCCTTGTTAAGATTTTTACATAGTTGATTTAGCTGAAGAACTTCAGTATTCACTTCAAGATTGAACACAACAATGCTTTAATTACCACTTGAGTTAGGCAGAGTGTTTTGTTAGCTGAAACATGCTCTGGTATTTGTTATTCAGCAGTGATTTTTTCATTATACATATTTTTGATGGTCCCATTGACAGAATTGGGGATTGGCTATACTGGCAGAATCTTTTCTGCCAGTTGGTGGAGCCTTTCACACAGAGCAACATCCACAAGGTGGTGCCTTTTCATCACCAAAAGGGAGAGGAATTTCTCTTTACAAAGTTGTGTTGGCTTTCTGCCTGTTGCTTGGCAGAAATGGGAAGCTCAGATATTGAGGTGAGTGTATCATTTTCTCCCTGAATGTAGAGTGAGCTCTATCATTCCCTGTTCTTTCCAGCCTTTGTGGTTGCAAACTGACTGTGATGCTCACAAGTTCAGAGAAGAAAAAGGTAATGGCTTGGAAATCAAAATTGAGCCATGTTGGCTGAATCATGAAAAGATTCTCCCTGAAATACTGAAGTTGTACAGATCAGGGAGGGTATATGCTGCCAGAGAAAAAACATACCTAGAATTACAACAGTTTTTTCATCAGGCTTGGGTCACCTTGTTGGAACTACGCAGGAGCCTGAAAATGGGAGAATGTGCAGTGGTTTAGGCAAGAGCTGTGCAGTTTGGGGAGTGGGCAAAGGGGAACTGACATGGCCTTGGCTCTTGTACATAGTTTATCTTTGTAAGGTGAATCCAGTTGAAGATGAGGCAGCTGGAATATGTAGTCAGATATTGCCCTCTATTGCAGGATAAGACTTGAGAACAGAACTGTTATAAAGAAAGAGGTTTTCACATGACACCTATATGTAATTCCCAGCTGTGAACCCTCTGGCAGTGAGTGTGAAATCCAAAACACAGCTGATAGGGAAAAGGGCGGTTGTCAGCTCAGACTGAACACTTGAGTATTCATAGCATGGTGCTTTGACAAACAGCCATTGGAGTACATCAGAATAATTTGGTTTTGAGATCTGTGCAGGGCCCTCCTTCTAGCTGTGTGTGCTTCCAGTTACAGTGGTAATCAGGGCTGAAGGAGAACCAGGTGTGCACCATATTGTTCTTTTTTTTCTTGCAGAACAGCAAGCCTTCAACCCCCTCCCCCCAACCACTCCCTTTGTACCTCTCTGCCAAATTTCCTGCTTTAAAATGGTCTTATGTTTGTCTTTATGTACCTTGTGACCCCTTCAGAATATTTGTGGTATTTTAAACCCTGAATTGTGTGCATGACACAGTGTTTAGTTTGGAAGCAAAGTTTAATCACACATGCTGATTGTCGTGTTTATTTTGGAACCAACAAGTAAGAGGCAACCTTTCATATTTTATTAGCCTGGATGAATTTTCCCTGTTACTTGATAACTATGTATATGTTTGAACTTAAAAAAAAGTCGATATTTAAAGGAATGCTGGAACACAGATGGCATTTGAATGCAGCCTCTCATCCATTCTGGGGTTGGATTCCATTGGGCACCTAAACTTGGGTGTTTGTGGTTCCCTGTGGTGACAGTGATAGAGTGGCTATTTTGTTTTTAAAGGATTGTGTATCATTTCTCTCTATGTGCCAGTGAAGTTGGAGAGGGAGCTCTTCTGGAAAGAGCAACATTAGAGGAAAGTCTTTTTATATTTGTTTCTTCCATCTACTACAAATGAAGGGAGCTGTGTTTGCAGAAGGAGGTTATAGCTCTGAAGCCCTGACCTTATTTTGTTTGCTTCCCACATGTCTGCAATTACAGCAGAATAAGCAAGCATAAGATCAGGATTTGCTACTCCTCCCAACCTGCCATCTCCCCCTAACATCCCAGCAGAGCTGCTCCCATGCTCTGCAGTTGATAATACATGGGGGGGGTAATTCTAGCCCCAAATCTTAACTTTCTTTGCATGCTGAGGGACTTGGGGAGAAAAAGGAGTGAGTTTCCATGAGCCCTCTTTTAATAGAATATGATGAAAAAGGATGTAGCTGAAAGCTGAGAGGAATCCACCAGCAAACTTTATTGCAACGTTGCAAGGACACCTGCCTTGAGTGTTGCTTTTGCTGAAGCAAAGCAATTTTGATGCACAGTTCTGTACATCATGAAATAGAGGACATTGTATGAGACAGTTAAAGCTGTGTGAATAACTCCAAGTTGTATTTTTTCCTGTAATATTTTTACTTGTGTTTTTCCTCTATAGGAAGCTTTTTTTTCAAGAGAAGTGTTGGAGTTTCCCCCTAATAAAGCAGTACACTTAAAAGAAAATATTTAATAATCCGGGGCTTTTTGAGATACCGTGTGTTTTCTGTTGAAAGCCCTTGTGTAGCAGGGCTTTCAACAGTGTAAATGCAGTGTTGTTTTCGTGACAGTTATCTGGAGACTCTGGACAAATGCTGTTTTTCTGGTGTTTGCGCTCAGTTTTTTCTTCCCCCATATCTGAGTTCCTTGATCTTGTGAAAGAAAACAGGAAGTTTTAAGAGCATAATCAAGATGAGAGGAAAACCAGGCTAATTCTCTGTGGGTTTTTTTCTTTGTTCTGTTTTTAATGTAATTGAAAATATGAAGATGTGCTTTAGACCATTATATTAACTTGACTTTCATACCACAAAAGTGACTGTCTAGTCTTCTGAGCATAGTGTGTGTATGTTAATCTGCATGGAAGACAATGCTTGAAGATATATATCAAACTTGGCATAAAATTGATGAGTTATTTCTGTATGATGTTTTTGGCACTGTGTTCCATTTCACTTGAGTGCAGACACAGTAGATGGCACTTGAGTTACTAATTTTATGGTGTAGGAAAGAAAGCCAAACTCAGTTACAGAGTTTGCTGTTTGTAGCAAGAGGCACATTTCATGAAAGAACAGTTTCAAAGTTTTTCTATCACTTAAATACTCCTAGGAAAAAAAGGAAACCATACACAAATTCTTTTTCAGTACAAGCAGGCCATCTCCAAGTCCTTGAGTTTGTTGAAGTTTAAAACAAAATACTGGACAGGTATCATAACCAATCTGAATCATAAATATATAGTACCAGATTCCCTTCAAACATGTTGCCAGTGTTTGGTTTCATAAAATGTTGTTTACAGCTGGTTCTCTAATAGCAGTTCTTTCTTTCTTTATTTCTAGTCTCGCTTACTCCCACAGAGCATTTGTGATGTGACCTCTGATAGCAGGTGAAAGATAAAAATCTGCTAACAAAGTGGGTGTCTAACAATATTGTCATGTTATCAGAACAGTTTGGATACCATGTTCCTTACTGTGGCTAAGTTTGATAACCAAAGCTAAGAATATGCTGGTACTTCTGCTAATCAAAATGTAAACATTTGATTTAGGGTATTCCAAAGTAGTTACCTTATGCTATGTTTGGTGCTGTACTTTTAGACAGTACTGTTTGGTCATTTGTTGATTTTCAATATTTTCAGTACTAGCATTAGGTAATGGACTGACAGTCTTCAGAAGGGGAGTGGCAGTATGGACTTCTCCAATAATATCCTGTCACTATGATTCAGCACTAAAGTTTATTGCTGATTTAAGAAGGTTCAGTCAGATTCATTCTTTGGCCTTTCTTCTGATGGTCTTATAATACTTATTTTAATGAAAATGCTGTCAGATTTGACCTAGAAATGAGCTTCATTTGTATTGTATTCCTATGTTGTTTTATCACTCTGCCAATTCCAGGTTAATAAAACTGTTT
Source organism: Emberiza elegans (assembly GCA_024865655.1). Lineage (NCBI taxonomy): Eukaryota > Metazoa > Chordata > Aves > Passeriformes > Fringillidae > Emberiza > Emberiza elegans. Next base: position 21,226,415 of record JALJVW010000139.1, on the reverse strand, counting down.
GAAAGCCAAAAATTGATGTTTATTTACTAGAGGACGGAGTTCTAACTTTATCTTTTATTTTAACTGATGTTTTTAAAATACAAGGAGTTCCCAGTGGTGCTTCCAAGGCTTCCAGAAGCTGCACCGTGCCATGTCTCCATGAGCCCAGTGCCAAATCCCTGCCCGGTGGTGGGGCATGGGACATGTGGTGTGCAGAATCACCTCTCCCTGGTGATGCTCTCCTGGGATCCAGGTCCCTGTAATCAAGGTTGCAGCCCATGGATGGTGTGGGGCTTGTAGCAGCCCCTGGTACTCTGACCCTGTGGCTTCTTGGAGTTGGGTTGCTTGGGAATGCAGGCCAAGTGGGTAAAGCCTCTCTGGTTTTACAATGGCTGAAATGTAAATATGGGGACGTCTGGCAGATTGATTTTATCACACTCTCCCAAACCTGTCACAGCATGTGCTTACAATGGTGGAAGCAACCACGGAATGGCTAGGAACATATCTTGTGTCCCATGCCACCACATATACTATCCTGGGCCTTGAAAAGCAAGTGTTAGAGCAACATGGTACTCCAGAAAGAATTGAATCAGATAATGAGCCCCAAAACCACTTCATAGACACTTGGCCCGCAGAGCACAGCTGGGAGGGGATATAACACACTCTCTGTGGTGCACCGTGCTCTGAAAGATGCAGTGATGTCATGGACTGCTAGAGACTATGCTAAGATCAGTGGGTGGTGTGACTTTCAAGCACTGGGATACACATTTAGCCAAGGCCTCAGCACATTTGGTGTGACTTTCAAGCACCGGGATACGCATTTAGCGTAAGCCTAGTTAGTCAACACCAGATGAGCTGCCAATCAGGCTGGCCCTGCCCAATCAAAATTTTTATGTACTGTAGAAGTAGATTAAGCTCCTGTAACGTATGTTAAAAACATGCTGGGGAAAACACCTCTGTGGGATTGCTTTTGGGCAAGGATCTGAGTGCACTTGGTACAGACATTTATGTATGCTCTACCAATGTGTATGTGATTTGTCACTATATTTGTAAAAAAAAAACTGTCTACTGCATCGTAAAAAAACCTGTTAAGTAGATGTTACCTGGCACTGAGTTTGAACAGTGTGACTTTGCAAGGAGCTTACATCTTGGTTTATTCTGCCTTGAGTGTTTGCCAGTGGGCTTCATCTCTCTGTACTGCTTTTTCTAACAGGCTGTGTGCTGGACAAAAACATAAAAATTAATAGCAAAGTGTAGGGAATTTTATTTGAGGGTGTAAATTATTATAGCTGTCTACTAGCATGGTGTCTTCATTCCACAATTAGGACAAGTCCTCTGGTGATGTAGCTGCGTCTGTCCCTGATTCAGGATGCTCCATTAAGGTTAGAAAGTAAAATCCTTTTAGCAGCTAGTCATGTTTTTTTCCTTCCAAGAAGCCAGCTTTTTCCTCTTTGATTGAGTCTTCCCAGCAGGAGGTGCCTTTTTGCTTTGCCAGTTGGAGAAAACCCACATCCACTTACAAAGACTATACTGGAACTTAGAGGCATTTCATTTTGATTCCAGGCAACCATCCCTTTGCTGCTGCCTTTGGAGCAGCTCAGCTGTGGAAGAAGTGAGCTAATGTGAAGTACTTAGTGAAGCCCTGAGGTTTACGGTTGCAGTAATTAAGGAGAGGAATTGCAAACCCTGTACTTGATTTTTGTTTTAATTAGTCTTCCTTTGATCTAGTAACTCGATTTAAATTTTAAGATTTGAATCAACAACCTGCCACAGTGTATTGCTTAATTCCTCTCCTTCTCAGCCTGTAGACCAATGTAGAATATGGTTTATGCTTTCTGGTTTTTATTTTGTTGGGAAAAGGTTTGACTGTCACTCCTACTTTGTATTTTCTACTGGCAGTCTTTCCATCTCTTCCATTCTCTTTTCCTCTGTTCTTCCCTCTTCTCTCCCTATCGCTTTCTTTATCCTCCTAAAATGATAATGAATATCTTCGCTAACTTCACATTCATTTTAGGATGTAGTTGAGAATTGTTTTAGACATCTGCCTCAGGCATCTTCACAGATTATTTCCTTCATTGGGAATTAGTCCCACTCTTTCCATGTGACTTCTGATTTATTGGAAGAGCTGTCTTTTTGCTGTTGCCAACAGCTTCCTGCACTTCTCTGCCTTGGTGGATGAACTAGCCAATTTTAGTACTTATTTGAAAAATCTTTTTTTTTTTTACTCCTACTTTTACATCTGAATTCCCCTTTCCTATGTGAATATGTTCTATGCCTCAGATTATCATCATGTTGATTTTGTGATTAAGCACAAGAGAATTAGCATGTACATTTTTCACATTGTATCTACAACGTGAATGTTGAGGCATGCTGGAAGTCTACTCTGATTGTATTACTGATTAATAGTCTTTCTTTTTCTAGCAGGTTTTTATTAGTATAGTCTATGGTTGTTGTACAGGTCCTTTTTGATGGAAAGAAACTACAAGCTTTAGAAAGAGAATGACAATTTAAGTCAGAGGCATCAAGCCAACCATCATTTCTTGAAGAAAAGTCACGAAGACATTAACATAAACCAAATAAGACTAAGTTTTTGAAGTCTTATCCAAAAAAAAATTCTGCCAAAAAGCTGCTGCAAATATGGAAAATGGTATAGGAACCTGGTCTATCTGCTTTAGAAAAAGAAAATATTATATTGACATTACCAAGATTTGAACTTTGCTTCTGGAAGTGGGATATTTTAGAATCCATCTAAGCTATGTTGCTATTAAGATTTTCTTGTCTCTGACTGGATATGTGCCCTTTCATATTTTATAAACAAGCAGAAAACTTCTGAAGCTTCTGATACAGTTCAGTGCACAAAAATGCTAATGCATACATGCTGTACTTGTGATCTCTATTTGGCAGCCAATCATTATTTTCTTTTTTTTCCTTTCAAGTGAAGGAGACTGTGCTTCTGATTTTTCCATGATAGTTTGCCTGATCAATGTTACAGCTACCTGTTTTTTAAATTCCTACCATGATATGTCTTCCTGCTAGGTTTCCATTTTGCCTGTTTTGTGTTTCCTGTTTTGTTCCATTCTTGAGAATCCCCAATGCAGCTGCCTTGTTGCTAGTAGGTGGATGGAAGGAGACCTCCTTTAGTGCTTTGCCTTATTGGTGAATCTTAGCTAGCTGCTGTTTATTTTACTAGCACCATTGCAAAAATAGCTTTTGTGAATTTCTTTAGTTTGCTTATCTAGTTGCATCTGTTGCATTTTGCATTAATGAAATAGATAGGAGTTGTGCAGAATTTCTTAAATATGGTGGAATCTAGCTTTCATAATTCTGTATTTACTCTGTGATATTATACATCTTAGCTTTGATAATGACAATGGAAAGCCAAAGCAGTTCAAGTCTCAGGTGATTCCATGGTATAGCAGAATATGCTGAAATATATCAGGTAAATTTTTCTCCTTTAAACAATGAAACTGCCTTTAAGCAAGCAAACAGAACCTAAGGAACAAGTAGAGACAACTAGATACACTCAGCATTTTGAAAATATGAGTAGGCACCTTAAATAGTATAACCTTTATATGCTCCTTGTCTTTGATTCTTTGAAGTGGTGGAACTTCCTTTGAGAGATATTTTTTCTTGTTATAATTAGGACAGTTTCCTGTAAAACTGATCTTTCTTGAGATTTTGAAGAGCAGCAATGAAATAGGTGATAACTAGCAATAGTAATGTCTTGGCTGTTTTTAGATTGCATACCCTATTGTATTTTTCATATATGCTAGGCCACATTGAATATGCCACTAAACTGTTGTGATGTAACAAATGCATTTTCTACAACAGTTCTGATTACTCCTAACTGCTTAAAGAGGGGCTTGTCATTCACATTGAAGCTATTCTTACAATAGTGGCTCCCAACAGCTTACACCAAGGTGGAATTGTTGGATGTGGTTCCAAACCAAATAAAATCATATTTGAGAAGTTCCAAGATAAGTATAAAATTGTATCGTTACCCATCTTGCATATGGAAATAACTGTTTATCATAGACTATTTTAGACTGTTTGCTTGCTAAAGGAATCTCATAATCCCTACATAGTACTACAAGTGATGCTTTGTTATTGCTTTTAAAGAATTTCAGTCCTGCAGGTTGTAGGGTGACTTGGAAGGAAGTAAATAATCTTACTTGGCTCAGGCTTTTTCAGTGTCTCTGGTAATTTGAAATACAAATGATACTCTGAGTGTTGAGTGTGTGGTTATATGTGAATGCCCAAGAATTGAAAGGGGTCTGGTTTAAGACAGGATGAAGACTGGGAGTCCTCCCAATTTGTCATGGTGCAAGGAGTTTCTACTATGCCTTGCCTTATATCTTATCATTCAAATAAAAGCTCTTTATAGGTGTGCCAGTCTTTCTCAGAAAACTGCGTAGAAATGCATCCCCTTAGGCCAGAGATCTTTGAACACAGCACTGAAGAAGAGGATAAAGTATGATTGGCTTGTATTCACTCTATTATGACTTGAAATCAAAAGTAAAGATAATAGTCATATGACCAGGCTCAGCCTTGATAAAGGAGTAAGTATTTTGTACTGTTGTCTATTCCATCACAGTGGGAGCTTTAAAAAAAGCTCCATCCAGAAGGTTGTTCCAGATACCAATCTATTGATTCTGCTCTTGCTCAATTTTTTGACTGCTTGGCTTTTGTAAGGTCTTTATTACATGTATAGTTCTATACACTAAGCATTAAACATGAAACAAAAAGCCCACAACCTTGTAATAAAGTTAATTCTATTGACATTGAAAATAGGAAAAGCAAGAAAACATTGCCACTGTTTTAGATCTGAGGTAGCTGATGAAGCACTGTGTAAGTTACACGTCATTATCTTGATTACTGGACTTTTTCTTTTTTAGAGACCTGCAGGACAGTATTTTTCTGGTAATCTTTAGGTAAAAGTTCATAGTATTGCAACTGAATGACTCAATTTCATTCTAGGTTTTGAAAAAGCAAGACTAAGGAATGGTTACATTGTTTTTTTCCTGCTCCTTGACCAGAAATCGCTTTAATGTAACCCAAAGTCTGGTCTGAATTCAGAATGATTATGGAGACTCAAAAAAGAAATTATTTTTTTCCAAATACAGGAGAAATTTAGATTGTTTGGATAAAATTTAGATTGTTTGATCTCTCTCTTGCATGGCATATATAAAGTTCTGTTGCCTCTGTTTGGTCTGTTGTGGAAAAAATTATAAATACAAAAGAAAATGTAAACTGATTTAAGGAAGGAGTGGTTTCCTCATTTCTAATTTGTCTATTTTTGTCTAATCTTGGAAAGCTATTAACTTGTTTCATTAGTGCTGCAGTGTAGAATTCCATGGGCAAGAACACCTCCAAAAAAGATGCGGGAGTTTTTTAATAATGTGACACAAAATTTTGAAAATTGTGTCAGCATAACTTGGTTTTAAATAATTTGAAGACATTTCATATGAGATCAATAACTTTTAAAACATCCTCTTTTGGAACCAATGCTCAGCTTAATTTGGCTTTCATAGCTTCTCATAGCACCATGCAAATTAAGTGCAAAGCTTGTTTAATGTAGGTAGCTGCAGTGGGTTTGGGGGGAATGAGGAGGACATATTCAGAATTAAGATGAGCAAAATCTTAAACAGCTTTAAATTAAATAATTTTAAGATTGAGTGGATGGAAAAGAGAGCCTCTTTTGCAGGAATGTTGTGAGCTTATTCTCAAGAAGAACCAAGAATTACTCAGTGTTTCCCTTTTCATGGCATAAAAGATGTAGTGCTGTTGTGGGTTTCAGTGTGTTTTTCTGGAAGGATTGTTTTTTGCCTTGTTCTTGTGCTCTTTCCAAGGCCTGGTTCTGTCTGAGAGCCATGAGACAGCCATGCTGTTAACATGCATTCCCTTTCTTTGTTTTTGCTTGGTCTGGCCACTCTGGAATGAATCCTGCACCATTCAACAAAATGTGTTAGCTTAGGTCCTGCAATACACTTCCACTTTGTAAGGTGGTATTTATCACTAGTGATGTTGTTTTGGTGGGGGGGCTAATTGTCTGTGTGATTTTATATTAATGGAAAGGGAGTCCTTTTTTTTTCCCTTAAGAAGTGTGTAGTGTCCTTGGATGCATTTGCACTGAGCTACAGCTGTAGAACTACTGTCTGTGTCAAACAGGTCATGCTTGTTCCTGTCATGCTGGCTTTATCAGGCCTGCCATGGGTACCTCAGTGCCATTAAAGGAGCATCTTTCCTGCTAATGAAAGATGCAGCTGAATAGTGCTTGTCTTCACTAGGTTATGAATGCTAGTAACTTGTTGAAGCTAAGGGCTAAAAATAAGTGGATTTTCTGCACCCATTTATCTTAGCTGTGCATGTATGGGCCAGCTCATGCACATACTGCCCAGTTACAGTAGTGCAGTCAGATCTCTAAGGTGAGATGGCAGTCAAATAGTGCACACAAAAATATGACCATGATTTGGGCACATCTGCTGATTTCATTAGAAATGCTGTGAGGTTGTTGTCCAGTCAGTAGAGGAAAGTAAGTTTTTTAAGCCTCTTCTGAAAGATCTTGATATGGTAAACTCTACTTGCTTTCATTTGCATCCTGACACAGATTGAAACTGTGGTTCTACAGAGTCTAAGTATTTGAAACGAGGCAGAGTTGCAGGTCATTCCTCTGTAGCATTTAATGGAATAACATTTTGCTTGTAAATCTAGTTGTATGTCAGCTGGTAAATGGAGAAGGAAAAAAAGACAATGGGAATGCTTTAAAATTTTTTTATTATAAATATATTCTTATTTTGAAATGCAAGCACCAATGGGAGATATAAGAACAATAACAAAATAGCATTACATATTCCCCCTCACCCTGCCACTTTTTTCATTACATAGCAGATCTTTTAGTATTTTGTCAAGTGCCCTTAGTCTTTCATATTCAAGACAGACTGGCTGAGTGGAAGGTTTGAGAAGAATAAATAAAGGAGTGGGAAACGAAGGGGGTGTGTGTATTTACTTGTCAAAGATGTGGAATTTGCAGATATGAAAACAGAATCAACCTAGGTTTAAAACCTAAAGGAATGGCTAAAACGTTGTGCTGTTTTAGGTGGATGCTATTTTCCCTGTGGGCATTTGAATCTGAGTGAAGTTTTTTTTTTTTATACAGCCAAACATGATTTATCATTTCAACATGCCCAGTGGGTGAAACCTGAAAATGTTTCATAACAAAGATAACCAGTATAAAAGGTATATGGATTCTTTATTCATTTGAAGGTGAACCTCAAAGTAAACATCACTGGTTTCCTGAATGCTTAAGTGGTACTTTGCTGTGTTTGACTAATGGGTGTTGTGAGTTTGGGAATTTCAAGCAGCAGGATGTATTTCACAGAGAATAATACTCAAGTGAAACAGTGGTCTGTCCAGCATGATTTCCTTTAACAAAGCTTTCTTGGCTGTGTAAGTTGCAAAAAGGTTGTAAGTGCTCACTGTGCAAGGAAACAGAGTCTCTTTAAAATGTGTATTTGGATGCTTACCATTAGAGTTTTATCTCTTAAAAATATTGTTCTTTTTGGTAGATGGCCCTCATAGATTATTGTTGTTTCTTTTATTAAGTACAAAATAATCAGAAGATTGTAAGTATGGGGGAGGAAAGCTACATACAAGACAAATGAGTGGCTCTTAGTTTATTTAAACATAGGATAGTCAGAAACAAAATTACTGTTGTGCTGTTGTTTAAGTATGGTGACCTGCCCCGAAGTTACAGGGCAATGTAATTTCCTTTTAGCAATAAAGCAAAAGGGCAAGATTAAGGTTTTGCTGTAGATGATACCAGATCCTTTAACTATTCATTTGACTGTTGAAAATTATTCATCTTCCTTTGCTAAAATGGCACCACCTGATAACTTGATCCTAAAGCATAGTTTGGAGTTATTGTTCTTTTAATTTCAATACTTGCTTGGTCATTATCTGTTTGAGGCTTTTTATTTATTGCAACAAACATATATTCAGCTGTCATTGCTATATTTTATAAATGTTCAAGTAAATGGAAGGTTATTTTTAAACTCTCAAATCTATTGTGGTTAGTCTAGCTACAAGGTGCACATCAGTCTTGAGACTGTGAAAGGAACAAGTTTGTGACCTCTCAGCACCTTAGGTTCAAGTCTGACATTACTTACTGTAAGTTCCAAATATTACTTCTTCTCCATCTGTTCTAATTATGGCTGTGAATCATTTTTTCAAAGTGTTTCTCTTTCCTGTAAAAAACCCCAAAGCCTGTCAGCTGGAACAGCAATATCATAGGGAACCCTTCTGTTATGAAGGGACTGTGTTGAGTTTTGCCACTTCAGATACTTTTCCTTGTTTTAAACTCCTGTCGGTGGTGAGTGGCTGTTTCCTTTCATCCTTCTGTATGTGCTGCATATATTTTATTAAAGACATTAGGGTAGTGCTTTCCTGTCAGGGCCTAAGTAAAACTAAAATAAGGTACCTAGTGGAGAATTAGAAATGTGAATTTGTTTTAGTTTTTTTGTAATGTGGAAATGTTAAAGTAGACCAGGCAACTGATGAAGTAGGATGGGAAGACTAGAAGAATGGTGTCACTAGTTTACCCCATGCTTAGTTTGCTAGAATTTACTTTTAAAGCAAGTTTTGCTTGTCCAGATGCATACACACACTTCTCCTGCAATGGAGAATGTACCAAATACACAGAACCTGTTGGGCTTGTTTAGGACTTGAAGCAACAAAATGATTGTGCAGTGCTGTGCAGCACTGCTAGCCCTTGGGCATTTATTGTGTCTACACTGTGCAATATGTAATAGCAGTTGTATGGAACTCTGTTGAAGGAAGGGTATTTCCTTGACTCTGAAGTTTGTCTTATTTTTATTTGGAGATACCGTTGGCCTGATGTGTTAATTTGTTAACACAGGTCTATCAGTGTTAATAGGAACTGTACCTTAGTCTTTGGTGGGTGGGGATAAACTGATCTCTACAACACACACTGCCTCACTGTGGTGCTAAGGTTTTCCTCATGACTCTTGCATGCAAAATACTGCAGACAATTACAGCTAGAATATGAGTTATCTTTACAAACTCTGAATTTGGCCTCAAGTTCCCAACTCAGCCGACTGTTATCTTGTTTCATACAGATGAAAACTGCGTATCGTGTTAAATATATTTAAAGGGATTTATAGAGATGTTGGTTAGGCAGGAGCTCCCTCTGGTTTTGATTTATCTGTGCTCAGTATGCATAGGCATGTGAACTAAAATAAATCGGTGAATGCCTTGGATTAAATTAGAGGGATGAAAATGAATGCAGAGTAAATGCATCCATAAACATAGTTAGATAGATAAAGGATCCTGCTAGGCATTCCAGTTATAATTAAGAAGCTGAGCATAGTTCTCTAGTTTGTAGTCTGTTTGCAGCCTGTAGAGGAATAAACAAAAGTAAAAAGTTATGTATTTGTCAAGTAGTGCTAGAGAAAAATGAACACGTAGCATCAGGTCCACGTGGCAGGGAGAGACTGACTTCTCTTTCTTACCAGAATCTGGTCCTCTCAGTTCCCATCAAATGAGGAAAGTCTTTCTACCTCTGCTATATTATTTGCTGTCTTTATTTCTTTATTGTGCATTAAGGTAATCTAAGATATTACTTGACTACTTTATTATGTTGAAAATGTGTATTCCTATAAAAGAATCTGAAAGATACTCCAAATAAATACCAGTAGTTTTATTTCTCAGAATAATGTCATTAGCATAGCTGGAAAGTAATATAATTTGAGAAATACCTAATTTTCAGATGTTAATAGATGCTCACTTACTTAGCTATACTTTTGAGTAAAGTACTTATGCATTAAGATATAATAAAGGAGCAAAATACACATCTGCTGAAAAGTGTATAGGGCAGAATCTCACTTCTTAAATGCACCAGTATTAAAGAAGGTTGCAAGTCAATCTCTTACATCAAGTCATTATCTTTTAAGAGAAATTTTGAAGACTAACTACTCCTGTACAGAATTTTGTTGTTGTTCCAAATGCCTCTTTAAGTTCTATGAAATATTATGTCTTTGTAATTTTTTAATCAGTATTAAGAAGTTAATAACTACTATAAGATTTGTATTTATTTGCTTTAAGTATACTTTCACATTAACTGGCTTGCTTTCCTCAAAATTCTTAAATTTTGTTTTTTCAAGTTGTTTTCTTATATAAAACCTTCTCACTTTTGTCTTTAGGCTTTCAGCATCATTTGTTTGCATCTAGCTTTTCTTTTCTTGAATTTGTTTCCACAGAAGGAAAATTAAAGTTCTGGTAGCAAATGTATTCAGGGGACCCAAGATGCTCATGTTCTTTCATCCTGCACTGTCAGAAGTCTTTTAGTGTTACTTTTTCCCACCTCCCCCTCTACTCCATTCTGCCCCCCAGCTGCTGGTTCAGTTGTAGCATCCTTCTGGAGAGTTACCTTTTGTCTGTAAGACTGGCCTAAGCCTCTCACTGAAAGGAGTGAGGGAATGTATGTAGTGTGGATGGAGTTGAAATGGTCACGATGCTATTGGCAACCAGTCGTGATATACATAAATAAGTTAATAAATATCTAAAATGGAAGTCTGTCTGTAGTTCTTAAGGATAACTCCTAAACTTTAAAAAACTTCTCAAAGAATCAATTTATAACCAACTTAATGTCATGTATGAGAGCTTTTCTCAGGTATGTCATTAAAAAAAGAGCTGCATCTTGCTTGGCCTGCTGCTGCACTGTGGTTTAGTATGTTCTAATTGTGGTGTACATGAACTAGTTTGGGTGCTAATTTTTTCTGTCAGTTTCTTCATGTCCATTGAGAGGGAGATATTTCTTAACACTCTGTTGACAGAGAGGTTGCCTACCTTAATTTTGTGCTTTCTGGAAAACTTGCTTTGTTTTGATGTTTAGGTAGATCACAGGCATGTAGAATGTTATGTTTTTAGTAAACAAATACTTATAACTGGGTATTTTTAACAAAGCAAGTTTCCAGTTTCTTTGGTAAGAAATGTAATAAAATATGTTTCTATTTGTTATGGCTGGTGTAGGAATGTAATTACTTTTGTGTTTTAGCCTTACTGACCCGTAGTACATCAAATTAATGGTTCTGAAATTACTCTCATCCTTTTTCATTGCTGAAAACCTCATCCATGCTAGAACTGTATTTTTTGTAGTTATTCAACAAGATTTATAGATACGTAGATGATAGTGACCTGGTAAAAGAAAATGTTACAGTCCAGTAGGTGAACTAAAAGCATCTTTGTTAAAAAGCCTTCATGTAAATGGAGGGTATGTAGTATTAAACCCTTACAGATGTGCGCTTTTTCCATGATCACAAAGAAGCCCCCAGAGGAAATCGCTGTGTTTTATTGTCTCAGTGAGGAATATTGCCATATGCAATGATTTATTCCAGAAATATTCCCCCTAGTGGTTTTGCAGGACTGGCTCCAAGCCTATAGCTTAGAAAGCAGAAAGTGTCAGAGAGTCTGAGAGTAGTTCAAAGTATTAAATAATGACCAGTTCATTTGGTGTGATCCCTACAGTTCTGCAGATTTAAACTTGTAGCCAGTTTGGCAAAACCAGAAGGATATGGGAGATATGTCTCTATTTTCTTTAGACAAAGAGTTTAGCAGACTTCCTATCTTTGCAGGGTTCAACATCTCAGTATATGTAAAAGAATTAATTGCTGTTTTGGAAGTGAACACAGGAAAATACATTCCCATATAGAGGACTCATAGCTAGCAGTTTTGATTAACTTTTAAGAGTTATGTAATTTTATATTTTTGAGCTGCATATCACACTAAGCAGGGTTTTTGTTTTCCTGGAAAATTGCACATGCACACAAAATTGCCAGATAATGGTTTCTGCTGTATTAATCGTAGAATCATTGAGGCTGGAATAACCCTTAATGTCATTGAGTCCCACCAGTAACACAGCACTGCCAAGTCCACCACTAAACCAAGTCCCAGTTACATGTCTTTCCAATTCCTTCAGGGACGGTGACTCAAGAGGTTCCCTAAGCAGCCTGTTCCAGTGCTTGATAGCTGGGAGCTTCTGGTTCTGATGTAGTCTTTGGTCCCCTTCCTTAGGCAGTAAGTAGTAGTGCTTTTGAATATTCTCTACTAACAAAGTGATTATTTCATTAGTGAATACAAGACTCCCTTCAGTTGTTTAAAATATGTATATAAAAATTCATGTATTTTCTTACATCAGCTCTTAGAAAAATAAGGACAGCTGTCAAAATCTTTACCAAAGAGAACGGGCTCCAAGAAAGGAAAAATAATCAATGCTTTGTTTCTTGCTTGAATTATTTGATACACTTAAACCTGAACCATTGAATGGACAAATGTCTGGATTTTGTGGCCCATATGTGCGTCTCAGGTGTTACTTTCCAAAAATTACACTGCAATTGTATTAAATACTAATTTAAAGTATATTCTGTTGATCTTTCCATCAGAAGCTGTTTCTCTGAGGTAAATGCATTTTGGTCACCTCTTCACCTCTTTAAAAGGGTGAAGTCAAAATTATGATCATGGTTGTTGATCTCTAGTCTGGCTGAGTTTTGGAACTGCTCAGGTGGATGCACCTCACTTCACTGGTGAGGCATTATGGTACAGAATTTGTACCCATTGCAAAAATGCATAAGATCACAGAACATGGAAATAGAGATTTATATGAGATGCAATTGTAAGTAATGGCTTTTCATGTTTATTTTTCTTTTAAAGTTGGAGAACAACTAATGAGTCAATGCAAATATTTTAATTCAAAATCCATATTACTTTTTAAAATCTGAAACATAAGATTATACATACCAAAAATGAATCATTCACTTTCCATTGAAATGGAAACTAAAAGGTGAGCAAAGGTTTGGAAATAATGAGATAGGAGTACAAAAAATAGATGTCAGTTTTTAAGTGACCCCAACACCTTTGTCAGACCATGTCAGCATTATCTGATCATGTTTTTGTCATTATGGTGCTATTTGTTATGCTTAAGTGTGCTGACAATTTACTGGAGATTTTTGTTGATTTGAAAATTCTGGTCATGTTCTGCCAGAGGATGTAATCTAAGTGCAGTGCCAAATAAGTAATAAAACACAATATTTTTATCAAAAGGCATTCAAACTTTTCAGACTTCCTGGTTAGTATAAATGTTGATAAATCTGGTAGCTTTTGGAGCTTGGGTAGTTTTGGTTTTTTATTTAATTTTAATACCAAGAATCTCAGAAATGAGAGATTATTTTTAAGAATTATTTTGATCTTGAATATTTAAATGTAAGGCAGAAAGGTTAACAAAAAAAGTAGAATGTGATGTCTGCCTACATTTTCTGAAAAATACTTGGCATTTACAAATTAGCACTGAGATAGAAAATTCCTGTTCTAGAAGTTACTAAAACAAAAAGGTATCTTAGTGATGCACTTTGTTTAGAGGCTATAGAAGCAACTCTGAAAGAATTTCACTTCTATAGATCAGTGACGGTCTAATAAGAAAAAAATAACGGGCAATTTTAACAAGAATGTTAATACAAATTTCATTTTATAGGTGTTCCTTTAACTATCCCACTATGTTGAGCAAAATATGGTTAATTTTAGCTTAGTCCAAAGTTTAAACACTCTATTGGTTTTACTTATTTAAACTTAAAAAAGTTAAATATATTAAATGTATCTGAATAGATTTGTTGCATTTCCTTAGGAAACAAATGGTTTGGTTATTTGGCAAAAATGCAGCACGGTAGAACTGTAAGAAAGTAACATTTATTAATTCTAGTGCTTTGGGTTTTCAGGCAGTTAGGAAACAGTTTTGGTGCATTTATCTTTCAAGTAACTTAGAAGCATTTGTTAGCTTGGACATGGTGCTGTGTTCTATCAGCTTAGGGTGGCTGATAGAACAATACTCTGTGAAGGGCACAGCCTTGTCATCTGCCTGCAAAAGGTTACATGGACGTATGCTGACTTGGTCCAATACAGCTTATTCTGTTTCATGCTGCCTGAAAGATACTCTTTATCCCAAAACTGTGTTTCAAGATCACTGGGATTCAGGTATTACCTCACAAGTCTAAGGTTGTTTCAGGAAATGATGAGACTCTTGGATCCCCTAACGTGTTGGATAACTTAACATCCAAGGAAGAAGTCTGCAAGTTCTTAATCCATGAAATGGCCCTGCTTAATACATTTCCTAATTTCCCAAGAAGAAAGTGAGTGCCTTCTCTCAGATGTTTAGTGCCAACAAAATAATGGAATAAAATACTGTTCACAGTAAAAGCCAGGAGAAAATTTAGGGCCAGGGCTTCCCTTTAAAGAGGTCCTCTGCAATATCCACTGTGTCTTGCCCTGCTGATCTCTATGGCTTTGAGAAATAAATCCAGTGATAATATATTTATGTAGATGGGACAGCTGCCTGGGGTCTTATTGCCTGGTAACTCAAGGTTATCTTCCAAAGTAAATGTTACTGTATGTTGCTTTCTGCAGGCATCGGTAAATATGCTCTTCACTGCTGTCACCACAGATAAGGTGGATGGGAAAGATCCTAGCTCTGATAGCAGACTTCCCTTTAGGCATTTTCCACCTTGAATATATCCTTAATGATATGCTCCAGATGTCTCAAATACAGAGATGGAATTTCTATGAAGCAAATCTCCTCTTAAGCAAGGCTTCATTCACCTGGAGCTTCACTTCTTTGCTGAAGGCATATTCTGTTTTGTTTTTCTTGTAAATGGCTGAATAATTAACATCCCAATCTTGGCTTGTCACAGGTACAGTGAGTGAAGAGGAGGCTCTGGTAATCACTCAGCAAAAGCTTTTAGAAGCAGGCTGCAGTGGCATGAGTGTGAATTAAGACAGCCGTGTTTTACTACTGTGTTGTGTGTGTCTGTTCCTTTTAAGGTGCTTTCCCCAGTACCCCCTCTCCTGCCCACACACGAGGTTGGAACTCTGGCAGTATCCTGAACATCTGTAACATGGTTGCCTGGAACTCCTTGCATCCTCCCGAGGTTACATTATATAATTTTGGGGGCTTCCAGAAAATGCTTTCAGTTTATTTTTAAAAAGTTCTTCAGTGTCTAATTTCAGATTAGGTGGTGGCTATCTTAGAGCTTCTCACAGGGGCATGTGTGACATGAACAATAATTTGGAGCAGAAAAAGACATGCAACCCATTGAGTAGTGGTGCCAAATATCCAGACCTGAGTGTAGGCTTTCTCTTTTCTGCCTGGTTGTGTACAGAGGGTGGTGGCTAAGCAGAATGATAGAAACATGGCTTTGAAAGGTCATCTTGTTCTAACCACCCTGCCATGGGCAGGAACACTTTCCACTAAATCAGGTTGCTCAAAGCCCAATCCAACCTGGCCTTGAACACTTCCAGGGATGGGGCATCCACAACCTATGTGGGCAACCTGTTCCCAGTGTCTTACCAACCTCATAGTAAAGAATTTCTTCCTAATACCTATTTAGGAAATCTACTTCTTCTCCCTTGTCATGTATATACCATTTGGATATATTGGTCTGAAACCAAATCTCAGCACTCCTGTGAATAAATTGCTTATGAGTGACGTTGTGATGGCTTTCTTCAACTTTAAAACAGCACCTTAGAAACCTTTTTAATCAACAATAAGTTTACCTGATAGTACCTAGTGTTACAAATGCATCAGGGGGCCAGGGGGACCATTAAGTATGGATTGAAATACCTGTAGCTGGTTAAGTTAAAACCACCTTACAATGAAGTTCTGGTTTTCCTCCTTTGAAGAATACAGTGCAGTCTGTCTTTTTGGCCACTTCTTTTTTTTTGTGGACAATTTAGAGTTGTGTACTTTGATGCTCTTAAGTGTGTTTATTTCTTGTTTTTTTTTTAATGGATGGAAACCAAGCGGGAAATGGAACCCCTGGCACCACCTAATTTCTGTGTCTGGAAAGAAAAATTAGGTTCCAAAAATAGTGACTTGGGGTGAAACTGCATCTTTATGACTCTGTATTTCCTGGACCATTGTAAGCTTGTTTCACAGCCATATTCTCAAATAAATGGAGTTTTTGTGATATATAAGTTGTATTTTTAATAAAGGGGGAGTTATAAGAGGTCTTCAAAAAACTACTTCATACTCAGAAAGTATTTTGGCTTCTTAATTAAATGTTGATGTTTGGTTATTTATATAATGAAAAGATGGTAGCTATGATTTGTCAGATAGTCAGAAAGGACTCAGAAGGACAATGTTTAGTCCCCAAGAAACTGGTTAATCTTTGTATATCCCACCTTTTGGATACTGGCCCATTGTAATGGATCTGAAAGCTTGGGGGCACTGTCTTAGGCTAGGTCTTCACGTATCACACCGTGTTGTTTCCTAATCCGAATTGCCCCCATGTCTTCTGCCTAGATTCCAAATCTCTGCAGAAGCTCAAGGCTGGTAGTATTAATAATATTGATTTGAGGAGCAATTTCTTGGTCACAGATAAGTAGCACTGCCTGATGTTGTCTGAGAGTAGAATTAAGTCCTTATAAAACAGAGTTGGGATATGTTTAAATTTATAGAGAAAAATATAATTGTTTTAGCCAAAACCATGGGTTCTTGCAGGTTGATACCCATGTGAGGAGAAACTGAAACACATTTTTTCAATGTTCAGCTGCTTATTTATAAATCATAGACCAAATTTTTCCTGCCTGAGTGCCAGCAGAATCAGACAGACAAATAATATCTTTGCTAATATTTCAGAGTTACTATCAGTCAATACTTTTCTCAAAAATTCCTTCTTTGGGAGTTTTAGACATTTTTGGAATTTCCTTTTCTATTTATTTCTATCTGTTATTTTGTTCACATGAGTGCATACAGGTTTGAAACAGCTATCAGCAAGGCATTTGAATTCCTTCCTACATTCTCCTACCTTTAATTTTGAGCACCATTTATAAGCCTGTGATCAGTTTTAGACTTTCTTTGCATGATACCTGTGTTTATGTTTTCTGCACACAAGAACTTCTGTTACGAACTTCAGGTTCTTGAGGACCTGGTGTGTAATTGTTTGATATTTCCATTCAGATGAACCAGCTTTCAGTCAAGCTTGAAAGCAATACAGTGAGTGCAGATGTCTTTATATATGAGTAATTATTCAGTGCTTTCAAAAATAATCAGAAAGACTTGTTTCTTAGTTTTATAAAAGCAGTTGAAGTCAAAATGGGATATTCCTCAGATGCTGATTTACCAATAAAATGTCCTATTGTGACTTTTCTTGATGATGTTCTCTAGTGAGTTGACCCAGCGCAGCAGCTACACACACACCAATTGCTTGCTTCCTTCCCCTCAGAGGGGTGGGGGAGAGAACTGGGAGAGCAAAACCAAGAGAATTGTATGGGTTGAGATGAAGAGAGTTTAATAAGGAAAGGGAGGAGAAAAAAGAATAAAAAGTGATGCGAAGGCAGTCACTCTCCACTGCTCAGTCAGCATCCAAGCAATAGTAAACATACTGAAGACACAGTAGACATACTGAAGCTCCCAGTGACTCTACTGGGATGTTAGGAAGGATACCTCACCTACTTGCTAGTAGTGTGTGGAAATAATGAAATCTAATAATAGTCAGGCTGAGATGTGGTGTTTGATATCTTATATAATTGATCAAATATCAATCAAATATCTTAATAAGATATTTGATATCTTATTAAGATATCTTAATAATTTGATATTTTATTAGTATTATGTACTGTTAAGCTTTAAATGTTATCTATGTGGGACTTTGGAGGAAGGGTATTGGGACAGGATTCTACTTGCCAAAGTCAAAAGGGTGAAATGGAGAGGGATTGGCTTCTAGACCATTAATTTAAAAAACAGATGTGATGGGTAGAAAGACCAATGTGGTTTGCTGTAGGCACAAAGTTTGTGTAATTGGGAGTGGGGCTGGGGCTGAGCCTCATCCCCAAATGGCTACAGCTTTGAAAAGCAGGTGAACAGCACTGAAGGTAATGAGACCTGGAGTGCT
The DNA here is from genome assembly GCA_024865655.1 of Emberiza elegans. Taxonomy (NCBI): domain Eukaryota; kingdom Metazoa; phylum Chordata; class Aves; order Passeriformes; family Fringillidae; genus Emberiza; species Emberiza elegans. Next base: position 21,208,485 of record JALJVW010000139.1, on the reverse strand, counting down.
GAGGTGCACTGACCAATCACAAAGGGAACAGAGGGCACACAGTGCAATGCATGAACCATGAGGGGTATAAAAGGTTGGGCTAAAGGACAAGAAGGGCACATGCTTGAAGTCTTCTGGTGAGGTGGGTATTACTCTGTTTGGGTAAATGCTTAAAGCTTTCTGAAATTGTATGGTGACGCTCTGTGGATCATGGCGGTCTCAACTGCGGTATATGCTGTGACATTTTGCTATTTGAGTGTTGAGTTGTTAGAATATTTTGGGTAGGTTTCAGACTAGTTTCTTTGTGGTTGGCAGTCATGGTATGGATTATTTTATGATTTTATGGAGAGAAAAACTTGTTGATTAGCTGAAGCCAAGTTGACTTCCTATGAGCATCTGAGTTACGTTAGTGGGCCATCTGAAGTATGTGTTTTGCTTTTTTAAAGCATAATTTAGGGGTGTTGATACTTAATATTAGCGATTGTGTTAAGAGACTGAGTGCATAACTTGAACACATTTGATCTATGCTTAAAATTCAAGATTTATGTACCTTGACCTTTACATTTATGTATCTTGTATCTTTATGTTTCTGTGTCTACTCCTGTTGGGGTTTTTTTTTGGTTATATGACTTTTAATATGGCTATTTGAAAATACTTGCCAGTTTTCAGAGGCTTTGAGAGAGCATGAGACTGTGTTTTTATTAAACTGTTGTATTGCTTTGTAAAATAATTTGCAAAATAAAATAATGTGCAGTAGTGCAGTAATTTCTGCCTTGCTGAAATAGGTTTTCTTGGGATCTCAAAATGCTTTATAAATGCTGATAAATAAAACCTCCTTTCACTTCTGTAAAGCACAGGATGTTATTCACATTTAATGTATAGAATATAACCCAGATGTATTAACTTGCAGTTCTGTGCCATTACCAACAAATTATCTCCTCCCATCTGTTTTTATGTGAGTTGTCTCTGCTTTCCCGCTCTTCACTTTGAGAGTTTTAAGTGCACAGTGTAGTGATTTACTGTTGATCACTTTTCTACCATTTTATTCTAAATGGAACAGCCCTGCAGGTTATGAGTTGTGAAATGACAGAAAGCAGGAGTTCCCAGAGCTCCAGCTGTTTTAAAGTTGAAAGAATTGCAATAAAGAAAATAATTAAATGAATGGTGGCAGAGAGGCCTGGTTTTACTGTTAAGCTGTCACCAACTCAACTCTTAACATCTTTGTATTGACAAATTTGTGGTTGCTCCCTTATAAGAAAAGGCAAAAAGTCAAACACAACTGTACTCTATCCCTGTTGAACTTGCAACTAACATGAAGACCTGTCCTATCTGGTTTTCTTTAATATCTCTTTTTTCAGTTGCAACACCTAATGGGGTGGTCATTGCATCTGGTACCATTGTAGCATTATTTCAAAACTGCTGATTCCATAGGTTTGAATAAGCTCAGCACATCTGTGATGTCCTTTAAAGCTGTAAGTAGAAGATAAATATCTGTCACTACAATTGTTGTTCTTGCTCTATGCTAAAAACATTTACAGAAAAGTGCAGCACAGATTAAGGTTATTTCTGTGCTCCAGGAGATGATCTTGTGGGAAGGTCTTTTATTGGTGATGCTGTGCTGAGTGTCTACTTGTTTCAGGTTGGGAGCAGTGCAGATGTTTTGGGAGATTGACCCTTGATATGCAGAAAAAATGAATATATGCACAGATATAATTTAATTATTTGATGTCTGTGTAGCCTCACTTCTCTAATGAACCATTTAGCATAGTTTTTAAAATGGTACCTTGGAAGCCCTCAACACTGGGGTTTTAGAAGAAGTGCAACATCAAGCACCAATCTTGTTATATCTCGCTAGTGTACCTAGAGATACCTCAGGTAGCTTAAACTGACACCAAAAGGGAAACAAGGACTTTCTCAGACACATAGACTTGTTTCTTTTTCCAAGGAATGGATTTTAAAAGTAATTGTTTTGTTAAATGAGCCTATGCAAACCTGGAGTGAAGAATTACCTCTGCAAAGCATTTGTTAAATGTGATACTGCTGTAAAAGGCCCTCCTTTCTCAGCATCACTATGAAGCAACTGTGCTTGATTCAGAATAGAAAATTGGGTAGAATGAGGAAGACACATGCCTTTTTTCCCCCCTCTTTGCCTAATCTCCATATAACAGAATGACTGCAAGTACTGGGCAGGTATTTTTGTGCAGTAAGGGTGAGAGAGGGGCTAAAAGATAAACAAGGAACTGAAAAGCAAAACTTTTCTGGAAGAACAACAGCAGATGATAGAGAGGGCACTTACTAGTGAATTTGTCCTAGAAATCAGTCTATAAGCCAAGATTATCTTCAAGGTTTTCAGACTTGGTTGCTTTGAGAACAGCTGCTCCATGGTACTAAAATTAATGTGTTGTCAGGAATTTTGTGCATCCCCAAGTCTCACTGGTGTGAATAGAAGCCCAGAAGATTAGGACTCTTGCCTGAATACTCATGTGAGAATGATGAGCTTTACATTTTCACGGTGATATCCACATGACTACTATAGAACATTGCTCTGTGTGTCCCAGTGTAACAGGATAATTTTGAAATAAGGGGGACGGAGCAAGCATTTGTTTACTACCTTTTAGTTTCTAGCAGAAAAGCCTCTATAATTTTTATTTCTCCAGAAGAGTTGGAAGAGGAGAAATGATGTATCAGAGAAGCTGGTAGTTTTCTGATGGAAACTATTTTAACTTTATCTGAACAAGATTAGTTGATTGATCATTCTGTCCAAAGTTTCCTGACAGTTCTTTGACATACTTAAAGATAAACCATGCTACTAATGTTGCATAAACAATCCTCATGACTTTTGCTGATGTCTTTTCTGAAAAAAAAAGTCACTTTTAATGAAGTTACTTGGTGATGAAAATACTTTAAAAACAATGGCTGTATTTAAAGGAAGACCTTGCATTTTAAGTGGACTCTCTAAAGTACTCCTTCCTTTCTTGGCACACTGATAATACAGTGTGATGGTGACAGCACTGAGACACTTTTGTAAGTTATAAATTATGTAGCTGATTGTGTGTGTGTATTGCCTGGTTCTGAGTAAGCCTGTCCATCAGCAATTTAAGCATGGTGACTTTTCTCATCTAGACAGTGTTCATGGTCCTTATCTTCTTATATTTGCATGGGTGACCTAAGGGCAGCCAGTTCTTCACACTCCCTAGCTTATCTTAACATTCTTAATTCAAGATTAAAATTCTAATTCATGACTTTCTGCAGTGCGCTCTAATTTGTTTGGTTAACAATTGCTAACAATCGAAAACCTGTTCTATTTCCCCCTTTTGTTTTTAAAATCTCCATTTTTTTCTTATACAAATGTCCTTATCTCCTTGAGGATTCGTTTTGGTCATGTCATAAGAAGAATTTAGATTTCCTTGTCTTGAGCTATGACTGTTAAAAGCTGACAGAGGCTTCATTTTCACTGCAGGTCATTTGGTCAGGCTTTTGGTATTTAATATCAAGGTTTGTCCTCAAGGTTTGTAACTCCTGTTATGGACTATGCCAATCAAGCATGGGCAAAACATGAGGCTAGTACACTTGGGGATCTTTAGTTGTTGGGATATGTTTTGTTTGTAAATTGCTGAGTTTCTGATGAGGAAAGGCTATAATAGAGATAATTTTAATCTCTACAGCCTTTCACTTCTTTTTTATCCTTATAGGCATAAGGCACTACAAATTCTGAACTAAAGAGCATTAGATTGCAACAGTTCTGATGATTACAGCCAAGCTATGAATGAAGGTTTGGACTTAGCGCCAAGGAAATTGTGTTCTTACAGAAATAAAAATTCACCTAATTGTCAGTAAGATAGAGCACAGCCAAGGAACAGGTATCCCCAATGTACAAAATTCTCAGTGGCAGGGCATTTGAAATCGGAGTATGTCTGATGAACAACTTTTGCATGAAAATAAGCAATGGACAGTAAATTTAATAATGAGTGCAATGTAGAAATCAAACAGTAACCCAAAGTATACTCCCTCTATCTAATTAGTCTGAAACACCGAGGTGGAACTAATTGGATGAATGATTCAGGCCTCAAATAAGTGTACCTTCCTAAGAAGTTAAGAAATTTTTACAGGCAAGTTTGTTTCCCTTCCTCTTTTTGAAAGATGGGGTAGAGATTGCAAGCAATGAGAAATTCAAATAGCAAAGTTTAGCCCCTAAAATAATCAGTAGCAACTTGCTGAAATACCTGCCTTTATGAAGATGTTTTATATACTATGAATTATATGCAGTGTACTCCAGTAATATTACAGTAATTACCTCAAGTTTTACTGGAAGTATCTTATTTGTACTCCATCCACCATAGGCACAATTAGCTGGCACTAAATGAGGGGAAGTATTTCTCCTGAGGTGTGTATGTAAGCAAAGCTAAATAGCCTCCACTGCCCTTGTGCTTACACATTTTTAAGTCAGAGGAAAGCAGTTTTCCTGTAACCCGCTCTTTATTGTACTTCTTTTGATGGTTAGCTTTATTATTTACACTTTTGGTACCAAGTCCAATTAAAGCAGTTGGACTCTAAACAGGCTTCTGTCTCAAGAAATGTACTTATATGTAGCATGGAAGCACAACCTGTTAACAGCTGCAAATTTTGTTGATTAAATGGTGTAGACAAATTTACAAGAGAAACTGTTCTGTGAAAAATTGCAGTTCACTTACATACAGAGGTATCTTGACTATTTTCTTACCAGTTTCCACAGCTTCTTGCCAAGAATAATACAAAGTTTCTTGCAAAGTGTTGACACTGAAGGTTCTGAAAGCTATATGTTTTAGCAATTGTTTTGAATAGCTTGATTCTCTGTAAACAAACCTGTCTGTCTGTGCAGACACCTGGAGATACTCTCAGATGTTGCACACCACCTTCTTTTCAAGCAAGCTTTCAGATCCTTGTGTGGGCACAGCAAAGTTTGTTTGCAACATCTGCTGAGATAGCACTAAAAGGTAATGCAAATTACAGGACTCTGGTACCTAATTTTGTTCCTCAGAGAGTTTAGTGAAGTTTAAGGATTATATTTGTAACTCATTTTGACAGGAATATCATAGAAGTCCTGACCAAGCAAGATTTAAATCTTGAAAGTTTAAGGTGCTTTATCTTACAATCTCCATGTACGTTGCAAATGAATGTTCCTCTAAAAATCTTTGACATATTAAAAAATTGGTATACAGCTAGGTAATTAAAGCATGGGGAGCCTAAAGTACTGATTCAAAGATTACTTAAGTCAGTGGCAGACCCGGTATTGATGAAATAGTTGGGAATGTCAGAAGATTTTGATCTCAGGTTAGCAGTGAGACCAAATGTAATATGAAGTGATAGTGTCTTATGCAATGTTTAAAACAAGACAACTTTTTCACTCTTGCATAAGTGAGTGTAATCATCTGTTGTTATTTGGTTTTTGGTTAAAATACAAATACATAACACTTCCTTGAATTGCTGTAGGAGCTTTAATCTGCTTTAATGTCCTGAAGTGTGTTTGCAATGCTCATAAGTGAGTACATTCAACTATAGTAATTGCTGCTTTGAACTCATAAATCAGCCTGCAGGAAGAATTTCTGCTGAAGTACAGTGATACAAATGGAAACAAAATTTTTTATTGATTGCTGTTTCTAGTTCTTGGGTTGGGATTATATATATAAAAGCTGAAAAAATTTCATACTGTCAAGAATTTACTGAAGTATGTGATACTAATTAAGTAACTATGTCCATAAGGAACAAGTCTGTGGTGGAGCCAAGGTAATAAAACTTAGAGTTAAATGTCAAACAAATGTACTTCTTACATAAATATTCTTTCTTGTGACTTATGGGTGGAATTTTTGTTATTGAGCATGTATTACATGAAGTGTGCTTCACAAGGAACACATTATTTCTTTTTCTACTTGCAATTTTTCTCTAATATATTTCAGTATATGCATACACATATTTTCCTTTTTTTCCCCAAGACAGTTACTTTAGATAGCAAAAAGGCTTGTTTTATTTTTTGCATGTTTGCTTAAGTGGAGAATAATCTAGCTGTTGCAAATTTTGTTTGTTGCATAACAGATTTTTAACAAAGAAAAATTTAATATTAGAGGGCACTGTGGATAAACCATGACAAGAGCTTCCAGATTTAGAGGTATTCTGGCTGCTGGTTAAGAAATAGTGAGTTTTTCACCTGAAAATCAGCTATTTGTATCTAGACCATGAATAATGCATAAATATTAGTCATCTTACTATAACCTATCTGAAAACAAATACAAAACTGTGTTTAAAAATATCAAGACAATACTGAGGGCAGTAGGACTGCAGTTATGTGCCTGCAAACTTAAATTTATTACTGAATTTGTCTGCATATTCTGATTTATCCTGGACTCATCCTGCTATATCCTTCACTGCATGTATTGATACCTGAATTAGCCAAGGCCAAATGCAGTTGCAGCTTAACTCCGGTGCTTGCTTCAGGTTAAAAAACACTGTTTTGGGGAGATCACCTCAAGGTTTTAGCTCTGAATTGTTTTGCATTTTAAAGGGGGACACATGTACGCATTTCAGATAATTCTGAACCATATCTAGAACTTCACCCATCTGCCAGGTTTGAAAATAAAAATATATTGAGTCAGGTGTATGCTGACTTCTGCCTGTGCTTGCTCTTCTGGTTAGCACTGCAAATCTTACATACTATGGCATGCACACATAAACTTCAGAGCAATGACTTGAATCCTCTCTCCTTTCCCCTTTCTTTGGAAATCTGAGGATCCAGGATAGATGTGATAGAGTGTTTTGTAGTGGTTTGTTGTCCTTGAGATGCCAGTGGCATGCAAACTGTATATACATGTTTTAGTGTAGTGATGGTAGTTGTGTAGGGATGGATCTGATAGATCTCGTACCCAGCATATACACACTGGGTGACTGGAAACATGCTCTGTTTGGAAATGTCATCTATCGCAGAGTTGCCCAAACAGCTTGCTCTGATTTTTTTCTTTCCATGTTAGGTACAAATAAGACAAGGACCATACAAAAGCAGCTTTCTAGGACCATCTGGAATCTGGCTACTCCCAGCTGCTGCAGGTCAGAGACTAACTGGTCTAGTGTTGGCAGGTTTAATGTAATGCAGTGGTCTAAGAGGAAATCATTGCTTTTGTTTGATCTTCCTGTACTTGTTTCACAAGCTTTCATATACCACTTGCTAATCAAGAATGCAGCTAAGTGCTAAGAGAAAGGAAGTAGTCCAGCTGCTATTGCATTAATCAAAGCACACTAGGAATTGATAATCAGCTGTATAAATAACTTCACAATAAAACCAATCAGTGTAGTGTCACAGGAAGTGGAATCATGTACCATCTGTATTCTTCTTTACCTCTGAGTGCCTGGTGTAGCATTATGTTATTAGATCTCTTTGATTATCTTTGCACTGCAGAAGTGTGAGCTACATAGAGGAAGGTCCAGCCAAGACTGAAGATGCTGGCATGTGCTGCCTTTTGTCCATCAATCTGAAGTACTTGCTGGAGCAGTTAAATTTGATCCTGTTGATCTAACAGTCTGTTTTTGCAGAATACCCAGCAATTAGTCAACTCTTTCTTCTCCAGTCCGCTTTATCACATCAAGAGGTCACTTGTACACAGTCTTTTTCTGTGCCCTTTAATATGTTGCACTCCTTGGCCCCTCCCTATCTCATTGGTCCAGAGAAGAAATACCAAGCAATTAAAGATGATTTCTTCGTTCAAACTGAAGAAAAACTTAATGTTCTGAGTTACAGCAAAGGGAAAATGTGAATATTTTTCCTCTTTGTGCACCCATGTCCTGTTTCTGTATTGTCTGTCCTAACCAAGTCTGAAATTACCAGGCCACCAAAGGGAGTTCTAATTACTTTGTTTATGGCATTCTAAATATTGTGTTGTCTTATCATTTTAGATCCTCAAGGTGTAATAGGGTAGGACAAGGTATGTGGATCTTTTATTTTGGTGATCTTGTTGTATTAGGCAATCAGGGAATTGAAAGTTTTTAACTTTACAAACTGGAAGAGGTTGAAATGTGTGTTAGTCCTGTGACAGAAGGCCATTCTATTTGTTACTGACTTGTTAATAAAATTAAGGTTTGGAATTCTGCTAGCTAGAAAAATGTCATTAATTTGATGACAATACTTAAACTTGGATTTGGGTTTTCATTTTTGGTTTGGTTTTTTGTTTGTTTACATTTGGGGGTGTTGTTTTGTTTCATTGATGTTGGTTTTTTGCTTCTAGCTGTCTCTTTCTGTTCTTAGGCATTTTTTTGGATACCGTCTCAAGATTCTACAGCTAATTGCTAAACTGGATCTCTTCCTTAACATCTCCCTTTTATAATTTGGAATATGAATGAGGTGGTGTTACTTATGGTCATGTGCATTTTGCTCTGCAGTGGAGTCTTTACCAAAGTTCACAGCTTTTAGTTTTTCTACTTCAAAATAACTATGGTCTTAATACCAGTTAATGATTTCAGATACCATTCATGACTTCTTTTTACTGTTACTTTTCATCTTGCTCTTAATCCTGCTTGTGCTCATTGTAATGAGCTATTGTAATTTGATAATTTATAACATTATTTCTTCTGAACAGTTGTGATTTTTAAACCAACCAATCTCATTTTTAGGATTGTGAATCATACAACTGTACTCTGTTTCATCCATCAATCTATAGGGTTTTGAATTCACTAGATGTGCTTGTTGATACAGCTACTTGTTTCCTTGGGGACAGTGTTCAACACTGTGCTCTGGTCCTTGATGGTGTTTATGGTCTGTTTGTGCTTTGAAGTTACACTTATGGAGAAAATGAAGAAAAATACATTTGTGTATTTTGAGCCTCATTTACAATGTTGTATTTTTTACTTATGTGTATTTTTTCCAGTCAGTCTAATTGCTCTTCTAAGAAACATTTCAGATTTTAACTCAGTCTCATAACTTCATATCAAAACAGATTTCAGTTCTTTATTTGAAGCCTTTAGAGTAAACCTTGTGTTTTCTGGTGAATGTTGACACGCTGCATGTTAATAAAAGCTTCAAATCTTTGAAATTTTGTTCTTCATTCCTTTCATCAGTCTTCATAAGTTTGCTCTGTGGTAGAGTTTTTCACTTGCAGAATTGGCATTCAGGTTGTAGAGAGACTTGTAAGAGGAGGTAAAGCAGAGATTTTATACTGCTTCAGAGCTGCCATATGTATTTGGATTTGCTCAGTTCTTGCAAATGATCTAGGCTGATTTTGGTAGGCTTTGAAGGGACTATCCTGTTGCAGTCACCTTGTCTGTGTCCTGAAGAAAAAACTCTTTCATAACTGTATCTGAAAAAAAGCAATAAATCAGTTGGTGCCTGCTTGTGTCTCTGCTTGTGACAAGTATTATAATATGTGTAAAGTGAAGGCTAAAGTTCTTGGGCTTTTTATGGCAAAAGCTTTTCTTTGGGGATTTCTATAGCTCAGTCTCAACATCAATTATCTAGAGGCTTTTTGATCTCATCTGTGTCTTTCCATGCTCTGTCTTCTCCTTTATTTTCTTTTAGTTCTATTTTTCACTTAGATATGTGCTTATTTTTTATTTGCACATAGGCCATTCATAAATACTTGATACTCTGAATTGTGAAGTGTATGCATGAAAAGGGTTTCTTCTTTCCCATTTTTAAATGAAATATGTGTATAATCACGTGTCATTCTGCTTTTTGTAATGTAAATGTGAAATATGATCTTCTTTTATGGTGTCCTGCATATTTGCTTGATTTGTGGATGCTTTCTATATTTATATTGGGTATGCCTTGGTGGTTTTTTTTTGTCCTTGCTTTTTACACTTACTTCTTTATTCCTTCTGTATTTATTCTTTGTGTTTATTTTACTTAACTGCACTGGTATTCTATGTTTGCTCTCTTCTCAGAGCTTTTTGTATTTGCATTTACCTGAGCCTTGCTGGTGCATTGCTGAATATTTGTTCACATATCTTTTTCTTAGTATTCAAGTTAATAGTATAATCAGATTCACTGGCTTCTGATTCATAACTAGAATGTACTTCTAGGAATTTAATGTAACCAAGTTTTTCTTTCTGAATTAAAAGTTTTCCTCTTTTCACCCCAGGAAAGATGGAATACACTGTACTTGCATTGGATTTATGCACTTTCTGGGACTAACTGCAGGGCAAATTTTCTATTTACCCTGGTTTTAGTTTTATCTGGGCAGCCTACTTGAAGTTTAAATTGTCTGTGTAACAGTGATTACTGAAGCTGTCCTAAAATTAGTGTCAGTAATTGTGGAAAACGATGCAAAATGCAGTGCTGACTTTTTTATAATCTGTAAAACAGACCAGGCTATGGTCTTATTTTTCATTCTTCTAGCTAGTTCTTGCTGTTTTCAACTTTTCTATTAGAAACCATCCTTTCAATACAAAACTTTGTGCCAATATCATTAGTTAGTAATTGGCATAACTGCATTAATGCTTAAGATTTTTTTTTCTTATAACATTAAAAAAAAATCTGAACAGGCTGAATAAGAAGGAAATTTGTACTCCTAGGAGAGCAAGGCTGAATGTTAGTGTTTTACATATCTTGAGAAGATGGCTTAAATAGAATTTGGCTGGTTTCTTACCCCACTGCCTCTTGTCGAAGGGTATAATTCAGACTGTAAATATAACTTATTTATATCTATAATACTACAGATTTTTTTACTCTCACAGTCTTGACTATAATGATTGGCAGATATCTAGGTTCTAGGATGATGGTGCAGAGTGTTTTTTCTTATTTTGTAAGTGAAACAACACACACAGCTGTGCAAATTCAGTTTCTTACAAATTTATTTTTCAGACATTCATTGGAGAAGTGGTTTGACTGTGCATAATCCTTTTACATTACCTTGTCTGATGGAAACAGTTTTCCATTTTGAAGTGCTTGTGAATGTCCCATATACCTTTTTAAAAGCACCTAATTTATAAGTGTCAAAAAGATGTTTTGGTTTTCCAATAGAACAGCTGAAAGCTAGGCTGACACAATCAACCATCTTGGCACCTCCCTTGGAAAACAGCTTAGGGAGCACAAATTGCAATAATCTATGGCTGATTGTTTCTTTTTTGTTTTCAAAATAATTAGTAGTCAGTAGTACGTAGGCATTAGAGTCTTTTCCCCCACTCCTTTTATATTATGCTTTTTTATTCCTGTGGCTGAAACAATTTACTGTGCTGAGTGTAAAAAAGTAAATTGGTGTGGCAAGGTAAAAGGTACTGTAGAATTTATGCATGCTTTGATATTGTTAAATGTGATAAATATATCCATGTCTGTTTCTGCAATTTGAATTATATGTATGATCTAAGTTACTTGGGCATGTTTTTGTTGTTTGAACCCACGGCTAGTGAATTATACACTAGGGTAAAAATGATAGCTGTAAGTTAAATTTTATTTGGTCTTGTTACTCTATCTCTTTCATTAGTATGCATAAGCAGGTGTGATATTCTTTAGAGGTCAATGTTCCATAAAAACTTAAAGGCTTTATAGTCTAGTCTGTTTTTAAAGAATGATAGTAATTCAAATTCTGGTTTAATTTTTTATCATCTATGATTACATACATGGGCCTATGGACGTTTGCTTTGACATACCAATTTTCACGAGAGCACTGCTCTACTTTTATGAATTCAGTAAACATTTTAATAAGCATGACTTGATTCTGCTCTTGGGGAAACTCAGACTTATCAGTATGGGTCTATTGAGGAAGGTGAGCAAAGGTCCTCTGGGTGTGCCAAGTCAGCAGTCTGTGCGTGTTGGGGCCAAAAATTCTTTAAAGAGACCGCAAGTTTGGCAAGTCAGAACATTTTCAGTATTTCCATGTTTATCAAACATGTCAAGGAATGTGATCACAAGGCCTTCCAGGGATTAACTGCTCTAGTATTTTGATTGGTTTTAATTTTTCTTAAACTGTGACAAAAGCCAAGTTGGCAATGTGCAGCGATGCTTTGGTATCTATGAATATGGAGAATGCCTGACTGAGCTTTGAGCTCTGTTCTGAATGGTAGGCAGAGGTCTCTGGATGTGTATTCACACCCTGCAGCTGATGGGGACTTGGGCTTTTGGAGATGTGTGGTCTTTTGCACATTTCCCATGACCAGAAGACTAGAATGAATTTTCTATAGTCTTCAAATTAATACCTGCAAACACAGGTAGGCTCTGAGCAGTGAAGTCCATCTCTTTAGGCTTGCAAATGTTATCAAAGCATTTTGAATACACTGGCTTAGCAATGAGCACAAGAATTTGAAAATTGGAATGGATGTGCTCTCTTCCTACCAGTACTGAGCAGAAAAAGAGAACAAGATATGAAGAAACCCAACCATATAGACACCTGTAGACAGAGGTCTGTCTGCAAAATGGGTTTGATTTCATGACTAGCTTGCTGAAACCTGACTCTAGGAATTATTCAGCCCATTGGTCTATTCCATTTAGTGTTGCTGTGTCCTTTTTTTGTATGAACAGAATGATAGGAAATAAATTGAAAATTGTATTTCTGCTATCTGAGGGTGAAGAAATATAGGTAAGCATTGGAATGGGTAGAAAAGTTTTAGCTATTTTTGATATTTTTTTTTATTTCCAAGAATTACAGTTGCCAAACTTCATCGTTTATTCCTGTAGCCAAAGATACTGGATCACATGCATGTATATGCATGTGCTCCTAAATAGGCATGTAAAATTACCTTTGAACTTCTGGCCAGTTTTAGCCAGATTTGTCAGAAGATGGGAATAAAAGTTCCTACAAATATGGTGAAAGTAGATGACCAGTGTAAGAAGGTGATGAAAAACTCTATGTGCCTGTAATCATGAGAGAACATTCAATGGGTCCTCAAAATTCTTAACCTATTGCAAATGAATGGGGAAAATAGTCTGAGTGTAGTAAAATCATGTAAAAGGCTCTAGAACCTTTGGGAAGACATCATAAGTTCTGTTTGAAGACTTGCTTTTAATGCTTCAGAAAAAACCTGTGGAATAGCTGGAGCCTTTGTAATTAGTGCAGGAACATCGATCAAATGTAGAAAGGCTCCTTTTGATGTGAGTATAGAACATGATTACATCTTGTTTTTATTCACAGTGGTTAAAAACTCAGTCATGTTTTTTACTATAGGTTTATTGTTGTGAAATATTTAACTTTTTTTCCTTGTCATCATTTTCTTGTTATTTTGGCATTTTGAAGGGTGTGATTTTTTTTCTTCAAACACTTGCATTTATACATTTATGTGTTCCAGCAGGTAGTTCATGGGCTAAATCTATGAGAAACTTTGTATCCTGCCATCTTTTTCTTGAGGAAGAAAGAACCATGTATCGAGGCTGTACTTGCAGCCCCTGAGGATTCCTGCATGTGGGCAGCAGTTGCAGCCTGAGTCACCTGAATGTCAGAGTGTAAGAATAAGGTGGACATTCTGGTTGTGCATTTGGCTTTGCTCTTTCAGCTGCTGGCTTTGCAGCAAGGTTGGGCAAGCTTAACTAGACAAAGAAGTATTTTGTGCTTTAATTTTCATCTTGAAAGCTGTGAAATCAAATGTGTGAAAATTGAGTGTTAAAATACAGTTTGGATGCTTGGTAAAAAACAGTTGTTTGGGTTTTTTATGGTTTGGTAGTTTTTTGGGGTTTTTTTCCTTTTTTTCCCCCCAGTTTTAAAATAGACCAAATTTGGTCAGTATTGGCCATCATTCAGACTGTTAATGAAATCATCAGATATGATTTAATATTTATTAATTCCAGAAGGTGCTAATATAACTTTCAAAATTAAGGTATGAAAAGGAATTTAAGCATGCTATAGATTGTTCTAGCTTAGCAAATCTGCCAATAGCATTGATTTTTAAAAGAAAAAAACAGCTCTTATACAGTGAAATCTGTCTGTGCTGGCGAAGTATTTTAGCATCTCCAGAGTGTAGCTATATATGGTCCTTGCTGAGATGTCTCTAGTATATACAGGGCATGAGGATGAAAAAAATATTTGCTACTGAAGTCTGCTGGAGAAATGAAAAGAGCAATAATGCTATTTCTCTCTTTTCTGGCATCTTTTGAATCTGAAGAATTCAAAGCACTTTAGAGCCTAATTAAGTGGCATTAAGGTGTACCTCTATTATAGATTGATTGTGTTCCCTTGTTTGCAGATGGGAGAAGTATAACTCAGTCCAGTATGAAAATTGCAAGGTGAGCTCTTGAGAAGAGCCAAAAACAAAACCCCACTTTTCTCCTTTAAACTTAGATCCAGCAAATGCTTCTGCAGGTGTTTAAGTTTCTACACTGCTCTCATGTTTACACCTAAATATTTGAATGAATACTGGTATGTGTGGGAACAACAGTGAGGAGTCTTTCATGCTTCAATCTGGGAAATGTAAAATCCCAAGCATATTTGAGGCTAGTGTTGGGCTTTTTCTAAAATATATTAATAAATATATCTGCCCAGAGTAGTGATTTTTAAATGTCTTTTGATTAGCTAGAGGAAAATACTGTATTTTGTTGTAGCTCTGAGAGTTGGAGACTAGGCACAATGTCTTGATAGGTGTTCTTGTGCATTAACTTTAAGTATAATATAAATGTTTCATAAATACTGAAGGATATTTGGAAACTGCAGAGTACCATGAGGCTAATTTCTCAAACTGCATTGCTGCTTATTTTAATGCAGCCCCTCCAGTGAATTTAATTTCTGCCATGTGTTTCCCTTGGCTCAGTAGTCTTTACATACATTTTCAGCCAGCTGAGCAGCACAAGTAGTGTGGTTTGCTGGGACTGTGTGTGTGTGTGTCTTTCAGCCCTTCCTGGTCACTGCTGAGCTGCTGCCTGGTGTGTTTGGGAGCCATAGGAAGGCTGTTGTCACAAGCTTGCGTTTGCTCTGCGAGTTTGCTTTTAACATCTGGCTTTGTCATTCTGTGTGGCAGTGTAGAAATGTCATTGTGAAGAAACAGACAAGGGACGGCTGATATTCCAAAATGTTTTGGTGGCAGTAATGCCCAGCTGAGACAGGGTACCCTGCCAGAGACAGGGCAGCTTGAAATCACACCAGAGGAACAAAGCTGTTGAAAAATAATTTTAAAAATGAGAGAACCTAATTGGTCATCTTCCACTCAGTCCACTTGTCACAACAATGCAGCCTGTTTTGAACCCAGTGAGCTGTTTATATTTTAACTGTAGCTGATGTTAAATTAGTGAAATAATAACTAAATGTAGTTTATATGTCAGGGAAGTGCTCTGCAGGGAATTACCTTTTAAATGCCTGAATATAAATGCAGAAACAGATAGATAATGATATTCTCCCATTTTTTTTCAGTTGCAGAGAAGTATACTCCAAAAAAAGAGTTATACTGTAGTAAGAGAAAGCAAGGAAAAACTCTTTTGAAAAGTATTTTAAGGTTTGCAAAATTATATGGTAATTAGTTAACCATTATCTATTTGGTGATTGTGGTATAAGTAGTTTATTCCCAGTTGGGCAAGTAATTAAAAGTGCAGCAAAGCAGAATACTTTTGTTTGGTATTGCAGCAGGGAAGAATATGTTCTCTTGTGTTTGGCCCAGGCAAAAGGGTGCGATTGTCACAAAGGAAACAATGCAGAATCACCAGCAGCCTGTTTCATGATTGTTCATGTACTGTATGGCTAAACTCACATATGTGATGCCCATCACATAGAAGCACTGTATTCTATTTTTGCCCTTTGGCTAGGATCTCAAGTGCCTGATAGAATGGCAAGGCAGAAGTTTTTCCTTGAAAATGCTCTTTGATGGTAGATATTGTTAAGGTAGCAGATACAAAAGCATCCAGATATTTTTGTATGTCTCTATTAGTTTGTAACCTTCAGGCATATGCTACAGCATGGAAGAGAGAGAGAAGTAAAAGGTGCACCTCCTCCTAGTAGGGTTGTGTGGCAGTAAGGGACATGGAATAATCTGATGGCCTTATTTCCCTGGCCACTTGGGTAGCTGAGCATTGTGTTAGTGTGACAGTAGAGCTGGTGGTACCTAGTTGCTGGTGAGATGTAAGAATGAGCTCTATACTCTGTGTTAGGTACTGTGTTCCTGGCTCCTGAAGGTAAGAGGCACTGTCCTCTTGTCTCCTCTGCCCAGTGAGTTACACACCATTTATTCATGACTTTATTACATAACTTGAAAGACTCAGGTATAGTCACTATTGAATGTCAGATGTATTTCCAACTCCTTATTTTTCCTATTTATTTATAGTTTAAAAGTGGGACTATATTGAATTTTCATCACTTCAGTAAATTTTTGGGATATGCTGCTGATATTTGGAAGTTGTGATGAGTTGGGTGCAGAAGCTGAATCTTGTGGACGGGACAGAGAGAGAATGTAGCTAGCTGATAGTGTGCAGGCACACCAGGTAGGGTCCTAGAAGTGCACCAAAGTTTTCAAACTCACTTTAGCACCCCTGTACCCATTCTGTGTCAGAAGAGTGTCTGTGTCCCTTCTGTGCAGAAGATTTCATGCAGATTACCATATTTAATTTTAGGTTTTTTGTTCATTAATTTCTACCACATCTTATGAGCAATTCAGAGAATAAAATATACCTAATACCTGTGTTTCAGAGAAATACTGATCACTCACCACTGGTGAGAAATACATCAAGCAGAGCTATGCTGTAGTGGTCAAGTGTGTGTGCAGTGTTTTTTAGATAAGCTGTTCATAGGAGGTGGGGTTTTTTTTATGTTGTTGAAAAGGAACAATAATACTCATCTTGCCATACATTTTCTGAGCCAAAATTGACTTTATTACACTCTAAGAGATCCAGTAATTCAAATAGCAGCAGCATTTTCCCTACGCTGTGACTTGGTGAGAAAATAGGGATGTAGCTGAAATGAGGGAATGAGAAACATGGAGTCTAGCAGGGGAGGAGAAAATTATGTATTTTCCACTTGGGTTGTATCCAACAACAAAAAATAATCTAATTTCCTTTTTTATCTCTGTGTAATGTGGTGGGAATCATAAGTAACAGAAGTATGGACAAGTACAGAGAGGAAAGATCTGAAGATGGTGAGCTGGTTTGACTGTGTTTGTGGTCGCTTGTGCAATCAAGTCAGCCTCAGGTTCCCCTGCTCACCTCCTTCACATGCTGATAGAGCCAAATTTCTGTTAATTTGGAGTCCTGTTAGCAGCAGCAGCCACCTCCCTGATTCTGTGGGAGATCACCTTCCAGGAAGATGACAGCAGATATGTTTACCAGCAGGAACAAGGGACTAGAGTAAATTGAAGGAAGATTTTTTTTTTCGTTTGCTTGAAGGAGTGAATGAAGTATTGAGATAGGACTCCTGTAGAGGAAATTGTAAATAATGAGATTTTGTCTTGGTTATGATGTATTAAAAGTTGCACCATTTTCTTACTTATAATAGTGTGTTTTGTGTTGTTTAGAATGATGTATGTGTTTGAAAACAATTTGGTTTTAAAAAAAAAATTCCTGCCAAGTAGACTGACCCTATCTAGTTTTATATTTAAATTTTTTAACTCCAGCAGTATGTAGAATGGTAGAAGAAGGCTGGTTTTTAATTAACATTAGGTTAATGTTTGTACATATACACAAGATGAGGTGCCCTGGGCTGCAGAATGCTTACAGTCAAAATGAACATTGAAATTTGGGCTTGTTTGGAAATCCCAATTCATACAGAGAAGGAAAAAATTCTTGGTTAAAAATAGTCAGGATTAGAATGTAGAAAACCTTAACAGATGGGTATATGTGTTTTAGGACATGTGCTCTTTGATTTTTTTTTTTTAAGCAGAGACTCACATACTGAATTGATTACTCCATAACTGTCTCCCACATAATTTTTTAGGGTTTTGGTGGAAAGATCCCATGCTAGCTATTGTAGGGACAGGAGACTAGACTTGGTTGGAAGGAGTAGTGGGGTTTAATGAGCCTCTCTCCTGTGTGTGGGCTGTTGGGATCCCTCCTTGGGGCTGGAGCCTGGGATGCGTAACCCCCAAAGTGCTTCAGACTGCCTACTCTGTCTGCTTTTTACTTCAGCCCATCTCACCCTGCCCCAAAGTCAAGCTTTTTACCTGTTCTGTGGGTCCTATTAATGTTTGACAAGTTTTCCAGAAGTGAATGTAGGTCTTCTACATGAAGTAATAAGACATGTTTACCAAAGCTTTCTAGAACATTTTAATCAATCTTAAGATGAGATTTAGTTTCCTAGGCCAGTTTTTGGGTTTTTTTCAGACAGACACAGACCTGTGCTGGAAATGCTTACTGTGACACAGATAAGAGTTTAAAAATAAATCTCTTGGTTTTCATTTGAGGGAAACCCAACTGGGAAGAAATTTTCATTGCGTGCTGAATGATTGCACAAAGGCCTTTAGAATATTCACCTTATCTGTAGATATTTCACCTACCACTTTGTTAGCATTGCATCCCAATGAGTCTTTCTATTTGTGACTTCCAGAGCTGGAATTTCTAGGGATGAGGCAGTAGCTATCAAAAATAAAGTTAGAGCTAATTATTGTGAAATAGGTATTTTATTGGCACATATGACAAGGGTTGAGAAATACACACTATCTTTCATCTGTGCATTTCAAATCACTTTCCAAATGAGCTAATTAGGCCTCCTAGATAATTAAATGTAACTTATAAATAAATAATGGGAAGTGACTTGCCTAGTATCACATATTAAATCAAAAAGTACCTAAGATGAAACCTGAGACCTAGGTCCACATTTCCTGCCATCAGCATGCAGTTGGTTTGTGTTGGCATTGCATCTAATTAAGATGCATCTGCAGAAGACCATGAAAAGTTGAGGACTTGAATTTTCAGATCGCTGTTGCAGCTTGTACTTGATTGTGCAGTGTCTCACAGGGTTGCAGCAGAAGAGGAGCTGAGCTCCTTTGCTGAATCAAGTCATGCTTATTTAAGAGGGCAGGCTGTGGCGAGTGTGTGGGGAAAGGCTGTACGTTCCTGTAACTAGGTGGAAGTTTTGACATTGTTGACTTGAGTCCTGCTTTGAGAACGGTCTCTAGATTAAATAAACAGAGGTTTGATGTTCCCCTAACTCAAAGGATTGCTTTACTTGAGGCACTGCATGTGCATGAATGTTTTTTGTCAGTTCTTTGTTTGGGGTGTTTTTGTGTGGTGGTGATGTTTTTTTATATAACATCTTTTCTTTTTTAATATAACTGAAGATCCCATTGATCCAGAAATTTTAGTGTTTGTTTTTCCTGATAATTTCTTTATCTTTGTGAAAGAATGGACTGGCGTTTTGTCTGCAGATTACCCCCTTTTCGTTGCTTTGAATTGTCTTATGAACTCAAATCTGTTATTCTTGGAGTACTGATGTTACTGATAATGCTGTCTCTACTGAAGCATGGCATACTCTTTTCAAACTGTATGCATGTGATTTATGAACTACAGAGGGCTCAAGTGCTTTATATGTAATGAATTAGCCTGTGGCTCCTACCCCTGACCTTCCAGTGTGAAAAGCATGCTGGAGTGTGTAATGACACTCAAAAGCAGCAAGTGTTACTTTGAGTGTCTCTGCTTATGTTTGAAATGAACCCTTTAGAAGCTTAAACCAAAAGTTGTTTCCCTGACTCCTTAGTAATTTGCGTTGATGCCTGTGTTTGCAAAGAAACCCCTCTGGTGGTACCTTGTGCAGTGAGCTGTGTTGAACACCCTGGTGGGAGGAGTGATATGTGGACTTCAGAAAGAGACTCCTAGCTTGTAAAATTCTATCCAGTTTCTTTGAAGTTTTGGGGAGATCATTTGTACACTCTGTTCAGAGATCTGCCTTACAGAAAGGCAGAATTCATGTTTTTATGTTATGTGAATCCCCCCCAAAAAATTAGCATTTTTCATATAACAAAACTAAGATAATGATGTTAGTGAGGATGTCATTTTTGCATAGTCTTAAGTTCATTATGGTAGGAATAATGATATAAATTCTCTCTCTAAATAACAGTACACTTTTTTGGGTTTGTTTTTTTTTTAAGTTCCCCTGATATTTAATAAGAACATGCAAAAGATGCTTTCAAATCTTACTACATCATTGATAACTTTTTTTTAATTAATGGGAGTTGTGTTTGCATACATAAGCATAAATGTTACTTGGCCAAGAATTACTTCTTACCACATTGTTCTCAAGGTATGTGTAGAGAGGCAAATCAATTTCTCATGGGAAAAATAGTGTTGATGAAAGTATGCAGCAAATCAGGGAATTAATTTAAATAATGTATTGTTAACCAAACTAAGTGGTGAGGCAACATGAGCCATGATGAACAATGATTAATTTATCTTGAAGACAAATTCATCATAATTGAGTTGCAGACACTGCAAGAAAAAGGGCACTCAATGGCTACATTTTTGCCCGTAGATTACCAAGCTCTTCTGTGTCCTGTGCATTCTCTGTATGACAATGTTATGACTCTACAGTTCTGTGTCTTGCGTAGAAAAGACTAAATAGCAGTTCTATCAGAGAGAAATCATTATTGAATTCACATTTTGTAATACCTTTCTGTAAAATGATACCGTGTCCTGAAAAGTTCTACCATCTTCACTGGTTCTACTTGTAGAAAAAAAAAAATCTGCTTCACATGTACAAGGATAGCAGATTGTAAATATGTGGCATTCTTCTAACACTGCCTGGACAAAATAGCTGCAAGAATCTCTAGCTGAGTTCCAATATAGGGTGGGATCCTTTTAGGCAACGAAATACATTGATAACTTAACTCATTATGAAAGTTCCCTTTTGCTCTGTGGTATTCATGAGAGATTTAAGATCAGGTTTGAGGACAGCCAAGCAGACTTTGCGTTTTGTTGCCGCTGAGAGCAGTCCTTCATCTTTTTCCTCCCTTGCTTGTTCTGATGTTCATCTGATCCTTTGGTAAATTGATTGAAGTTATCAACTTGCAGAAGGCTGGTTCTGGATAAATTAGCTTCTGCCAGTGAGTTGGCTTACTGAAGGGATTGCATGAATCATAGCTTGTACAAGGAAGCATCAGAATGTGTGGCTGGAAAGGGGAATGCCAAGAGGAGTATGGGACCTCTTTGTGCAGCAGTTGATCTCTCACAGCAACTCAGCTGGGCTCCTCTTGCTGCACCTTATCGTCTGGCTGCTTTAAATTGGTCTAGCTTTCAGAATATCAGTCTGTAAAATAATGAGTATCTTCAGAGAGGTGGGGCTACCTGAGAAGAGTAATGACTAGAGAACATTTCAGTCCTACTAACAATTAATTACTATGTTCACTGGGAATACTGACTTCCTGCTGGTATGGTGAACAACTTTGACTTTTTGGATGTTGTGATGGTAAACAGGAAAAACCTTTTACTTTCAAAGTACTTACATACTTTTATATATATATTAGATGTACATAAATATATAAAAATTGTATGTTTCTCATTTACTAGTATTCATTCTATGTAATTAAATCAGTTGTTTCAGCCAGAGATAGTGTGGATGTTGTGTTGCAACAGAAACACAATGTATGTGTCGGGGCACTGGCCCTAGCAGTCATTCACACCCCAGTTCTTCCGGGACTGGGATCAGTAGCAGAGCTCTGCTGCATGTGCTGTTCCTGTACCAAAGAAGTATATGATGCCTCGCTAAGCAGTCCAGAATTCTTTAATCATCTGCAGGCACAGACCTTTTATGTTTTCAGAAAAAAACGTGTGTTTAGACTCATTTACAAAATACTGTTGGGTACATTGCATTTATCCTTAAGCATGAACTGGAAGTAAAAAGTACAGAAAGCCTCAGCGGCTTGCTGTTCCTTAGTGCATCTGTATAACAGGTATTCCCAGTGCTGTTGTTTGCCTTTGCACAGTGTGCCAGAGGGGACTGGAGCTCATGCTGACAAGGCTTAGTATTTTCTTTTTTTCTTTGTTATTCTATTTTCTTTTTTTCCTTGTTATTCAAAGGCAGGATACAAAAGTATCAAGAGAGTCTGCCTTTTACTGACCTTCTAATTGTCTGTGGACAGAGCAGAAGTTGCATATTTGTATTTTAAAGTTGCAAAAATGCCTTTGTTGACTGTCTTAAATAGGATTTTAACATATTTCTCCCCTTTATAGTTCAAGTGCTATGTCTGTATTTTACTGGTTTGTAGCCTTGCTGCTCAGACCCTGTCTTTTCATTATCCCAATAGTGGTTTTCTTGTATGTCCAAGTATAGAGGGTGTCCATACTTCAGTTATGTGATTCTCAGTAAGCATTTACACAAATGACAAGGCATGGTAAATAATCTTTAGGGATGAGTATTTAAACTTAACAGATTTGTTTATGTGGTTATCAACAGAAGCATATGAAATAAACCTTTGTGTCTGACTTCCAGCAAAAGCTTTTTTAAAGAGCTCACAGAAGGAACAGGTTTGTCCAAGTGCCACAGAACACGATCAACAATGAGCTCTGTAGTATTTATTGTGCATGTCAGAAGTGCAATGTTACCTCTTCCTGCAGGAGGCTGTCTTGTAGGCTATCTTGTTGATACCAGTTAGGCATGATTCTTCCTTGCTTTTTGTTGGAGAAACTGTGGATTGTAGTTTGCTAAAGCTTTTCTTTAAGAGTGTTCATGTTTCCTGCCTATACATGTCCCACAAACACCCTGTGAAATCTGTGTCAGTTTCTTGAATCTTTGATAAGAGGCAAGTTCAAATATTGTCTCAGAACAACAGTTTTGTGGAGATTTTCCAGGTAATAGCTGTATTGACACAAAGTAGAGGTAGCTTTGTGGTGACAGTCTGAGTAGGAAGTCACAAGGTCAGAAATCTATTTCTGCCTTTGTCCTAGGCTTAGTTCTTAGTATAGGCAGGTCACAGCATGTCCCTGCTGTGAAATAGGCATTATACGTCTGTACTTAAAAACTGTAAGTTTGCTACCTTCTCTGAAGGAAGAAGGTTGTAAAAGAAAAGATTGCAAAGTGTCATTTCAACTCTGCATTTCATTTGAACTCTGGATTCATTGTGAAGGAAAATGAGTATTTGTTTTATTGTCTCAGACCCTTTTGGATCCAAAGTAGTGCAGTTGGAAAAAGACTTTTCCATACCCAGTTTCCAGTTTTCTTTCTTCTTTCTCATATGTTTTGAGAGTGTTCTGATGTTGCTGCATCTGTGTCTGTCAGTTATGTCAATAAATTGTTTGCTTGCTGATACTTTTGAATTTTTCTCTAATACAAATTTTTTCCTGTGTCTGATACGCCTTAATTTCTTCAGAGTTGAGCCTTGGCTGCTCTGTGTGTGCAGCATTAGAAGGCATGGGGGCAACTAAAACCAATAACCATTTGACTAATGGCATCTGGCTTTTTGTTATTCCTTAATAAAATATGAAAATGGGAGAGAGAGATGTTAGTGTCGCTTTTGTTCTTGTATTTCTCTTCAGTGATGACCTTTGAAGTTTACAGATTGGAATATTTTGGTTACTTTATCATTTTTGCTTTTATATAATTTTGTTGCTGTTTTTTGGGTTTTTTTTTGTTATTGTTGTATTCCTTGGTTTGGCTTTTATAAACTTTGCAACCCAACTTCTGTTTTAATTTGCTTCAGTGCTGCTTTCCTTCTCTCTCTGTATCAGGAGAGTCTGGAAGTGAGGACAAGAAATCCTCAAGTGTTCACTACATGCAAGTGTTGCTTGTACCTTTGTGTCTCAAAGCTTGCTCTTCACATCATGCTCATCTTTTATAACTCATCAGCACCTTTTTGGAAAAGGTTCCTCCTCCTAAGTTAGGGGGAGGAGGAGGACCCCTATTTAGTATTTTCATGTGTTTTGTTTTAACCTTTCTATTTACAATGTCTGGCTTGAATGTGACCACCTTCCTGTGGGTGCCACTACCTATTTTTACCAGATGTCCCTCCTTGCCTTGAAGACTTCAAACGTCATCCTTGGAGATTAGCAGATAAAGCAATTAACAAGGCTTCAAACAGCCTCTTGATGTTTGAGCACCTTTACACAGTGTTAGTAAATTACTGGAAGTTTGCTCCTTATGCTTTATTTTTTCTTCTTTCTTTGGGCTATCTTGATAAATTACCTGTTTCTGGAGAAACAGCCAGATTAGCAAATTACGTAAATATAAAAAATAGTCGCTGTTCCCTTTTTGTAGCTTGGGATGCCTGATAGGAGTTTAAAATAACAAACATCCATCCAGGATTGTTTTTCTGGTTGAAATGGCAACTGTTTGGAGCATGTGCTAGCTAGTAGTGCGGGTAACACTGTATTGGAATCCACGTTCGTGTGGCTGAGCTGTATCTGAGCCAATGTGTTTTAGTTACTGGTTTTTTACAACAGGCCACGCTGCTAGTATTTGCTCAAAAACTATGCTTTTGGCTGATGTTTCTCAACCTGGAAGGGTGTAATTTGGCTAAAGGAGATTCTGTTTTCTTCAACATATGTGTAGCATATAGGTATGGGAAGGACAGTGAACTGTGCTGGAAGCAGCCTGTCCTGTTATGTATTCATTTTTGAGCTAAGCTTGTCGCTGTTGGTCTTATAAGCATTCTTAGATCTTGGCTGTGTCTGCATTTAGAAATGGGGGTCAGCACGAGTTAAAAACAGATTTTGAACATACTTCTAACAGCTTTGTTTACCCTTACTTGTTTCCTACCTCTTTTGTTGATAAATTAGTATAAATCAATCTAACTTGCTTGAAGGAAATGGAGCAATGCTGAGTAACAATTGCTAAGGAGTGAAAAATCTAATAAAATTTCAGAGAGCTTTTAGATGTGAAGAGACAAATACAAATTGACAATTGTGGGGAACTTTTTACACATCAGTGAGGTAAAATGAAATAATACAGAAATAATGACTTTGTTTCCCTCTTTCAGGGGTTTTGAATAATTCATCATAACTAACAGAAGACAATATCTGTTTTCCATCTAAGTCCAGATCTTACAGTCAAAATGAGTTGAATTCAGAGGAAGAAAAGGATTCATGGGGAAGGTGATTTTCAGTTGCCCTTATGTTGTCAAGGCCTGTTTTGGGGTCTTTTGTTTGTTTCCTCAGTGTGTGATACTGCAGCTTTTTTAGGCCTTGAGCCCGAAGATGCTCAGAAATCATCTTCCCATGTCACTGACACTGTGCTTCTCCTCCCTTCAACTTCCTCTTCAGCATCAGAAGACAAGAACACCTGCAGTAGTGATGTGTTCCAGATCCCTAGGACAGTCTATGCAGTGGCAAGGCTCTGAAAACTTGAGATTCTCAAGTTGTGTCTTCCTTGAGGTTTAGTCATTGTTCAAGTGTCATTGGAGGTTATTTTCCTTTAGGTTTTGTATCCTCAGATATGAAATGGTACTGTTGATAACACTCAATTCTTATGTGAGTGGTAGTAGAAAAGTAGTAGTTCTAAAGGTAGGAGAGTTTGTAACAATGCTTTACTTCTTAGGAATAACAAAAATTACCACCCCCACCCCCCGTTGTTGTTATTCTTGGAAATTTTTTTTTTCTGAATGGTAAAACATTCTTGAGAGATCTCCATGAATTTGCATGTTTGTCTTCCTCTTGAGACGTTTGACAGCAATGCCAAATAACACTGGAGCTATTGTTAGAGGGTAACCTGATACTGTTATTGTTCCACTTAAATGGAGTTGTGTGAGTCAATGCCAGCTCTCCTATTGAGGGAGCTCAATCAACTGCAAGAGTTTTTGGTTTCCTGCATTATTAGCTGCCAAACGAATGAGAACTCATTTAATCCAAGTATGACAGCTTACTCAACAAGCACCTGAAGGAATGAAACATAAATGAATTGTCCTTTGCAGGGGAGATACCTGGAGTATAAGTCACAAGTCAGAAACACAGTTTTTGAGCTTGTAGATTTTATATACATGGAGAAAAGCCTATTTCTTTCAAAAGATGATTAAATGAATGCAGAGTGAGGCACTAAAACATTTCACTTAGAATAGCAATAGAGAGGAAGAAATGTTAGTTTGAATCAACTGCATTTCATGGAATTAAAAAAGTTTTATCCTGTTTCAGAAACTTTTCATTGTTCCTTTTACCACATCTTTTACGCATGTGTATGCCAGATGGATACCAAATTACTTAATTCACTCACAAAATCAGGAGAATTAGCTACTTCAATTGACTTGAGTGACAAAATACCTTGACATTGAACTGCTTTTCAAAATCTGGGTTTCTTAGTACAAATTAGAACTGTTAGCTGGACTTGTGTTGTTCAGTTACTTTGAGTTTAATTTTTGGGCCAGAGGCTTTATACAAAATGAAAAAGGAAGTGGTGTTAAATAAAACTTGGAGATGGGGGTGGAGGTCACTACTTTACATTTAGGTTGTAGAAATTCACACAGGCCAGTTTGTAGCTTTTGAAGATTCATTGCCACTGTGTAACATTAAGTACTCCTCTCTAATACAAGCACAATTTTTAGACGTGTTTCTGTCTACTTCTATGGCACATGTGACACATCATATTCACCATTTAAGAGGAAAATAAAAAGAAATACTGGCAATATTTATGTACAATCAAGTGTTTAAAACCTTGGTGCTTTGTGCAGGATTTTCTTTTCAGCCTAATTAGATGTAATATGAAACTTTGTATCCTAAAGTATAGGGAAGAGCTCCTTGTAAACAAACAGCTTTGTGAATGAACAAAGAGCTTTGACATGAAAAATATTATGCTATTAAAGGTAATGTTGTTTGGCTTAGACTGCTAAAAAGAAAGTACTTGGCTGATGTTGAATACAACTGTAAGTAAATTTCACTACTTTTCATGAATGCTAACTAGATATGGTGTAGAAAATGCAACAAAGCACATGAATTTTATAGTCTAAGTTTATTGTTAGTTTTGTAGCAGCGTTCACTTGACTGTAGGAAATTTTCTGAGGCTTAAGGACCAGGTGAAGTTACTTGACTTCTGTAAGTCGCTAATCTTCAGGCACTTATTTTGGTGCTTAGGCCTAATTTCATAGGATGCAGTGAATTTGTATTCACTGTATTTATTGTAGGTATTTTATTTATTAGATATATCACAGAATCACAGAATAAGCTGAGTTGGAAGGGACCCACAAGGAACATCAAGTCCACCTCCTGGCCCTGCACAGGACACCCCAGGAGTCACATCCTGTGCCTGAGAGCATTGCCCAAATGCTGCTTGAACTCTGTCACATTTAGTGCTGTGACCCTGGGGAGCCTGTTCCAGTGCCCAGCCACCCTCTGGATGAAGAGCCTATTTCTGATATCCTTCCCTGACTCAGCTTCATGCCACTCCCTTGGGTCCTGTTGCTGGTCACCACAAGGAAGAGATCAGTGTTTTTATATGTTGTGTGGAGGAGGAGGATGAATGCAATCATGGCAGAGTTTCAGTGAGTGGTTGTCTGCAAACATCTGTGCTTCAATATCAGCAACTAGTTAAACAAAATCTTTGTGTACCTGGCCCCCATAAAAATTGGGAATTGCATATTTTGGTTAGCTGTATTTCTGTGCAGATGCAGCATGGCTTACGTAGGGAAAGTGGTTCCTGCTTGTGGCTATTGTAATTGATCATATGAAATAGTAAAAATTTATCATGTATTTCTGAAAATGTTACATGAAGATTTCACTGGGTGCTGTTTCATGCTGCTGGCATTCACCCAACCTGTGTCAAATCAGAATGAGCTGGGCAAGGCTTTCAGACTACTTCA
This sequence comes from Emberiza elegans, assembly GCA_024865655.1. NCBI lineage: Eukaryota > Metazoa > Chordata > Aves > Passeriformes > Fringillidae > Emberiza > Emberiza elegans. The sequence goes on along the minus strand of JALJVW010000139.1, from coordinate 21,180,948 downwards.
GTCCATCATTGGATAGCCTGTTCATTAAAACTGGGGTATGTGTTCCGTTAAAACTGAGACAAGTCCCAGAAATACAAACCAATGATGTCAGCTGAATGAGTTCACTCAATTTTTAGTTGGCATTTTTAAGATCAGAAAGCGTAGAAATTCCAGTATTTCTTGCCAGGTCCTATTTAAAGGGCAGCTTCTATTTCTGTATGAATGGAAGTACTGGTAGATCAGCTGTCTTTATTAGTAGACAGTGGGAGCTTTGAACCATATTCCTTTGATAAAGTGGTTGGAAGGAAGGAATTTCACTCAAGGGAAACTTGGTTTTATGGTGTCTTTATAATCCTGACTGTAGTCATCCTTAAAACACATAATTACATCATGGTGTTCCCAAGTGTGCGAGGTGTTTTGAAGTCCATACTATGAAAAATAACTCAGACATGTGAAAGGAAGAGGAAATATGTAGCAAGTGTGGTCAGAGTAGTTAAGTAGGTAATGGCATATGGTGAGGTGACTTTTATGGTTTTGTTGGGTTTGAGTTTTTGTGTTGTTTTCTGGGGGTTTTTTTTGGGGTATGTGAGAATGGCCAGATTGGGGAGAAACTTCAGGCTTGTTAGAGAAAAATAGTTTAATTTCATTTTTTAATGAGGCTGAGAGTGATGGAGATGAAGAAGGGAGTTTGAGGGAAGAGGTGTGTGTGAATGGCTGAATTGGTAAGGAGGTCTGGCAGAGGAAATGTGCTTGGCTGGTTTGTCATTGCTTTCCCTCCCTTTCCCTCTTCCTTTTCTAGTCAGCAGTTATTTTCCTTCTGTCTTTCCTCACGGCACCTGGAAAGATGCCACTAAACAGGCAGAGAGCTGCCTGCCTTTTCTCTGGCAGTTGTCTTCGGCACTGAGCTTTTCTGGGCTCCCAATAAAGGCACTGTTGTTGTCCAAGCAAGAACCATGGCATGTCACGCTCCAGAGCTGTCATGGAAGATTCCTAGCAGAAGGGGAATGCAGGGGAGGGTGTGAATCTCCTCAAGATTTCTGGCTCCAGAAGCTCAATGTTTTATGGAATTAATACTTCCAAATGTTTTTCCTCTTTCCTTTATGGGCAGCATTTGCAAGTGACTTGACATGTTTGGAAGTATTTAATTTTTCAGACAAAACAGGAACTGTTTTACCTCTAGATAATATCTCTGTTGTCATCAGAGACAAGCTTCATTGCTGGTCCAAGCAGGTGCAACTGTATTGACTTGAGAGAAGTTGCACACATATTTGCCAGAGGTGAATGTCTCCTGTTTCCACCCTCATAACAGTTGGGTAAATAATGATGCACACAGTTCCCATAAGGGGATTATAGCAAAGCCACAATGGAGTTTATTCAGTTTTGATAGAATCAAGTGACTTCACTTTATAGGCTGATAATGTGATTTACTACCATACCAAGGATTCAGGTCTGAACCAGATAGGACTCGTTTCACTTGTGCACACAAAGCATTTAACTGTGTTTGAGATACGTGTTTTCTGCCGGCTCATTTATGAGTTATTTGGTGCAGGCATGTTTAGGATCAACCATCCAAGTTCCTCTTATGTCTAAAAGGGACTAAATTAAGAGCTTGTGATGCAGCAGTTGTTACTGGCATGGGATATATACAGAGGTGAAAATAAAATAATAAACTTTTCTGCAAGCATATCTTAAGTCATATTGATGTGTTTATTTGGGACTCAGTATGAGGGGGTAGGCAGGGGGCCTTGTCTTTCCCAGGCTCTGTACACACTTCATTAAGGTTACTTTATTTATATTACAAGGTCAAATGTGATCTTGGTACACAGGCCTCCGACTTAAACAGAAATTCCCTTGATTGTTAGTGAGGCTTTTTTTTCCCCCCTCCCAAGTTACTCTCTGACGTCTGGCCTGATTGAAAACAGGCAGAAACTGGCACAGACCAATATTATGTCATCCTTTGCTTGTATTTCCTACCCACTCATTCTTTATTTTAATGTTATATGAGGTCTTCAGCAGAGTGTGACATATTGTTATAATTACATCATTTGGAAATGTGTTTATCCCCAAGAGTTGTAACTTGATTTAGGAACTGTTTTCCCTGCTTTCAGTCTGTTATTCATAGCATAGCATGACCATCAGGCTTCTGCAGCAGGGCTTGACACACCACTTTAAATATTTGCGAACCATAACACAAGAGTCCATTGATGCATGTGAGGAGGAAAGAAGGAAGGGAACATGATTTAAGATTTGATAAAATTCTTGCAGGTTGAATAAACTCTAATAATATTATGGTAGTTTCTATGACAATCATTCTTTCATTCATATCTCTTTGCCATATAAACAAATGCATTTTTGGGGTGTTTTTATGTTTCTGTAGGCTGCTTGTAATGGAACTGCATGTCTGGCCCTTAGCCTTGAGTAATGGGAAGCAATAGCTCTTGGAGTATGTTTGTTAAGAAAATTGCTGTGACTTTTAATCATGTCTTTTGATGCCTGTAGAAAAACTTATTTAGTTAGAACACAGAAGTAAAGAAAACTTAAGAATAGTGTTCAAAAACATGTCAGGTCTGCTTTATGAATTAAACAGCTGTGTAAATGTGGGAAACTGCCATTTTTTATGATGATAAGAAGTGGAGTTCTGTGATGCTCATCAGTCACGGAAGAGCTGCCCTGAGAGATGTGAATTTTAAACTTGGTCCATGTTTCTGAGTCCTGCTGTTGCACAAAATGTATGTGCCATAACAATATATCAAAAAAGTGTGAGTTGTGCATTTAGAACAAGTAAACTAGAGCTCTTCCTGCAGCATTGTTTTATTGTCTCTGGTGATCCTGTTTGCTTTTCAACTTCCTGCTTAATAAATATTGTTGGGTTTTATATTGATTCATATGAATTGAGAGAGAGAGCATCAAAACAAATGAATTAAGGCCCACTTATCTTTTTGGTAACTTTTATGGCATTACTCATGTAAAAGGAACTTGAAAGGCCTGTATCTGGAACTGTGTTGTTTTGTAATGTATTATTAGAGCTTTGCATATTTATTTCCTTTATGTTTTCCTTCAAGGAAGAAACATTTACCACATATTGATCAAGACTTACAGTTCAGGCATGGAAAAAGAGTAGGGCTTAACTTTTCCCTCACTTTATTCTAAACTGAACCAGAATACATTTGTCTCAGTACTAAGCCTAGACAGATCAGTGGTGGGTCCTGACTTCCTGATTTTTTTGGAGATACATGGCCTGATGTAAAGGTGGACTCTGCAGAGTGTTCATAAAACACACACATCTCCCAGGGGAAGTTTTGGCTTCTCTGCTGGCCTGACTCTGCTATCAGCCTGTGCAATTACCAGTGACAGTTTGTGTCTTATACAAAAATTTCTTCTTTAAGAATAAAAGTTCTTGCTTTATGCAAAATGTAGTATCATGACTGTTGGCTACTCTTGTCAGGCAATCCTCAAAGAACAATAATGTTTATTGGGGTCTAAAGAATGGACCTCTCAGAGCAAACTAAAGGTCACATTCAGGATTAGATCTATGAAAACATATACCTTGCAGAGCTTCAGGTCAATAATCTTAGCTTCTGACATCTTTCAGTCTTTTAAGCTGTTAAAAATTTATATAAAGGTATGGGATTTTTTTTGTAAATTTGCTTGGTCATCTGAGTTGCTGAGTTCTTTATCAGCTCAGGCAGACATTGAAATTCCTCTTGCACTCTGTCGAACTCCTTTTAACTGGGTATGGTTTTGCTGCTTGGGTTTGTGTTTTTTCCAAGCATAGGAAACAAATTCAGTTCTCTTACTAGTCCATTTTTTGGCTTTACTCTTGCTTGAACTGCTTTTGCGGTGGATTTCAAAATTTTGTTGGAGTTACTTGTTAATGAGATTTTCAATCATAAACCTGTTCATTGAAGAACTTCACGCCATGTATGCATAGAGAAACCCCCCACAAAATCCTGTTTTTCTTCTGCCAGAGCCTTGCAGTCCAGGTGCACGTTTATGAATGGTCTTTGCTTTTGTATTTCTTGGAAAATGTATGAAAGGTGTTAGGGTAACAATTTTCTCTTTATTGTACTGTTTGCTTCTAGGCACTTCTTGCTTTCTGCAAAAAATTCTTTTTGCCCTGTACTCTTTAAGTTTCTTCTCTGGCCTTTGTTCTTCATTGTCAGTTTAAACTGCTGCTGTAAATTTCCTCTCTTTTTTTAAGCTTGCTTTTTGCTTTTTTAGTTTTCACTTGGGAGATGGGTATAAAAAAGGTGGCTGGTTTCAGATTGTTGCTTGACATACTTGCATTAAATCTTGACTCTAAAGCCAGAGAAAATTAGTTCTTTGCCATCATTCTGACAGTGAAAACTCTGAATTATTTTCAGTGTTGCATAACAATGAAGTGCAGCACAGCTGTTGGAGAAGAGCTGGCTGGAGGCTGGCATTAATAAGTCTGGTATTATGCTGGGCAGGAACAAGTGTGATGCTTAATCAAGAAATCTGTTTTGACACTGTGGGGTAGCATCAGTGGATGTAAAGGTTAAAGAGAAACCGTTGACGTTAGATGTAGATATTTGAAATAACTTCTTTTTACAATGGAAAATAATTTAATTGAAAGCAGCAGTGTCATTGAAAAGAACAGAACCCAAATATATTTGGTTTTCTATGTTAAAAAACCCATTTTTGTAAACAATGCATCCCTCAAACTCCTTAGGAGGTTTTTTTTTCTCTCTTAGTGTAGTGATCTTTTAAGTATTCTGATGTTTAAAAAAGGTACCTCAGTGTATTGGTTATTTGAATAAGGGCTGACTGCCACATGAAAACTACAGTAACTCATGTCCTTGAGCTTTCCCCCAGAAGTTTTGTTTACATGCTAAGGGACCATGTGCAAAATGCTTTCTTTGAGTTTGTTTTTAATCTTGGGAAAAATGGGACACTGGTGTCCTCTTAAAAAAACCTATTATATTAAATAGCTATTTATAAATAGCTAAATGTCTTTTGTAATACAATAATGCATTTGCTATGAAGTCATCAAACTTCTATTGCTTTTTTTGCATACCAATGGGAAATTAATTCTGCTGAAATCTTAAATCTGCCAAAAATGTTGTTTATTTCAAGATATTATTTCAAAATTATTTCTGTAAATATTTATGAAGTGGTGATTTCTATTAATGTGTAGAACTTGTTATTGTCACCTCATTTCTGCTGTGCTTTATTATATTTAAAATTTTAAAATTGCTTGTTGGGGCTGTTTAGTGGATGTCATGGTCAGAGTGGGTCAGCAAACAGCTTATTTTTTGGTGTATTTTTTTCTTGCCTCCGATTTCTGGAGTTAGTCATGTTTATATGTTGTAAAATTGTGGCAAGTAATGCTAGATGACATGGTTACAGGAAGAGATTACAAAGAATGGGAAGAAATGTTCAAGTCAGAGTGAGTTGCAGACCTTGCTTCCTCTTTTGAGGAAAGTGCAGGTACACTTTTGCAATAGTCAGCTTGTATGTATTGACCAAATTAATCTTCTGTGAAACAGTCCACTCAGATAAATTTTTTGATCTCCTGAGTCTAGTTGATAAATCCATATCTCTGAGCAGAACGACTACATAAAATTAATAAACTGTTTTATTTCTTAAAGTATTTTAAAGTAAATCCTTATATTTGTCTGTCTCAAACGTATTTATTATGATTTGTGTCAAGGCAGTTTATTAAGTAGAAAAATGGGGGGCAGTTAGCTGCTTTGTGTTCATAAATTACTTGAAAAAAACTGTAGTTTCTAAAGATGAAACAACCACTAGAAACGGAATTTCACTGTCTTTCAATATGAAGGCTAAGGTTCCCTTTAGCTTCAGATGATCACTTTTCATGTACATACCTACTTCACAGGGGAGTGTTCTGGTATTTGTAGAGGGTTTTTTGAGGACAGTATTTCAAAAACACCGCAGAAAAGCAAAGCATTAATGTTGTTCCTCAGATGTTTACCTAATAGAAGAATGCACTGAACTAACAAATATTGAGGAGGAGTATGTCCAAAACCCCAAGCTTTTCAGCCTTATGTTTATTGTCATCCTCAGGCTCTTGGCTAATTTCTAGTTGTGTGTAATGTCTCAAATCCAGGGCACTAATTCAGAGGTAATTATCATATGATCAAGCTGTAGTTGTTATTTTAGTGCAGATTTGGGAAATTGAAGCTGACAGATGTTTTCCAGCTGCATTTCAGCTGCACTCCATTAAAAGGAGACAGAACAGAGGAGCAGGAGCAGCAGCTTTACAGTTTTTTCCATCATTGCTGAGCTTGGTGAAGTTGCCATATCTGGCTGCCCTGTGAAATATTTACCATGTGTCTTTGGAGCCTAAGTAAATAAAACAGGAAAAGAAAGTTCAGTAAATAGATGGAAAGGTTGAAAGTAGTAGACTGAACACAGAAACATATGTATGTGCACTTGGCTCTGCTGAATATTTAAGAGCTCAGCTATTAATTCCTGCCAGACTTTTGCATAGGATGGATCAGAGGTTTCTAGAGAGGTCAGTTCCCTGAAGTAAAAAGGGAGTTTACTGAAGTTCAGGATACATTCAGTAACTTCCCTGTCACTTCTTATTGAAAGCTTTCATATATCTGATATATAGAAAACAATTGAAAGAGTTTTAATAGGCTGTGATTTTTGTAAAAGAACTGCATAGCCTAGGTCCTTAATTGCTAAAGCCAGAAAGCCTGGTTCAAAACTGAAAATTAGAACTATAACTGGTTGCTCTGTAGAAATGCAAAATGTACAGGCTCTGCAGATGAAAGCTGAGGTACACTGACAATCTGGGCTTCCATTCTAGAATTGAACTTTACCTTCCATTTAGAAGTATTTGATTATCATAGGGGTGATATTTTTCAAAAGCTGACAACTGATTCAAGAGCTACTGATGTTAAGGCAATATCCTGTAGTATGTAATTATTTTGATGCATTTGTTTTCTAATATTCCCCGATTTGTTTTCGCTGAATTTTTATTTAGGTTCTTAAATACCTTTCAGCATTTGTTGGTGTTTTAACTGAAAAAAACTCCCAGTGTTTGTGTCCTCTCAGTCCTGCGATTCCAGTCTGAATTCATGCACATGGTACAGTTGAAATCTGTTTCTTTGATACCTGGAGGAAAACTTTGTGGTTTGGATATTTGAAAGGAAAGTATCGGATGTTTGTTTTCAGAGTTGCAAGTTGAAGTACTTGTGAGGTGATGCTAAAGAACTGCTCTTACTCAATTTTCTCTCCAACCTCTCCAGTGGAAAAAGAATCTGTTTTCTAGAAAAAGTAAAGATGCCATTCCTTCGGGCGGCAAACAGTCCAGAAAAAGAAAAAGCACAGTGGATCAGCTTTGGAAAAATGGCTGATGAATGATTGTGTCTCTCTTTTTCTTCTTGGTATCCTGTAATTTATCTTCAGAATTGCAGAATATTGATGAATTAATCCATTTAAAAGATAATAAATCTTCTAGTCATCTTCTAGTGCCATCTTTAACTGCTGTGCTGTTGCATGGTGTAAATGCAGGACTTTGAAGAAAGCCAGGAGCAATGGCATGAGGATAGGGAGCATATGGACCACATTGATAGGAAGCATGTAATTGATACTTGAGCAACCTTGAGTGAGGTTGATGAATAATGACCATAAGTAGTATGTGCATTAGAATATGACTGGGACTCTTGGCAACTGAATGGCTGCCTCTGTCTCTTTCTTTGCTGGAGCTTGCAAGATGCATATACAGTGATGCTAATGAGTGGGGGAAAAAAGAGGTACAGCTTAAGTTAGTCCTTTCGTTACCTTGTGAAGCAATCCTAACTTATGCCTGTTAACACAGAAAAATGTGGCATGTTTGAAACCTGAATGATTAAATTAAAAAAAAATTAATAAAGCACAACCACTTTTCACAGAATTTAAACTGACTGGTTCCACATTACACAAAGCTCCTTTTTGAGAATTGCTGCATTTTTTCATGTTTTGCAGCTGGAATTGTTACAATGACTCTTAAAGGACTCCCAATTGTCTTTTCTTCATTTCAGTCCTAGAGTTCTTCTGTAATGTGCTTCATGTTAAACAAGTTATAACTATTTCTCTGATCAACATCTCTAGTCAAGTAAGAGAAGTGATCCCATCTTCTGAGTTAGACAAGTCAATCACAGATCTTTCTCATGCTCTTCCTTTCCTGCCTAAAAGACTAATTATCTATTGTAGACACAATCATTCTGAAATCTATTTTATTTCAACAAAAACAGATTTCGTTCTGTGTTGACAAATATTTCACCTGGGGATTTATTTATTTATATGTTTTAGTAACAGCTGTTGTACTGCAAGAGAACAGCAGTGGTTTGTGTCTGGGAGCAATGCCATGCCTGTTCTTTACAAACTGTCTTTTGAACATCATTCAGGAGGGGGTGGAGAGTTAATGGTTAGAAATTTGATGGAGGGGATTGTGCCCATCAAACTGAGGAACTGAAGAGCATGCAGATGGCTTTCTGTGATGAGCGTATGCATACCAACAGGATAGTTTCCATAAAAACATGAACTTTGGTGGTGGGAAAAGGCTATAAGACTTCAATCAGTACTGCATTTTAGCTTTCCAATCCCAGTCAGCCCAAGACAACTCCCAATATACTGCAAATCAAAATATGCAGCTTATAATGGACTCTTATGTAACTTTGTAGCCATTTTTGGAAGCCTTCAGCAAAGGACAGATTTCAAAAGTAAAACAAAGTGGTTGTAGTTGAAAGGTTAGAGCCAAGGCAGTTGGGTGGAGGCAGAATGCATACTTGGATGGAAGACTCTCTACATGCTATGGAAAAATACCAAAAGGGATGGCTGCAGATTTCATAAGGTAATTGGATGCTTATGGCCTACTTACAATTTTCAAAAGTGATTCAGGTCAAAATCCCCAAATTTTTTAAGTCAGTGACATGTTGCAAATTAAATACCTTGGCCACTTCTTAAGAGAGCTGAATTCTTCAGCCATTTATGGCCTCGTGTGGCTGAGCAGAGCAACGTCAATCTGTAACCTCCATGAAGTCTGTACAGAAAGACGTGGCAGCTTAGGCTCAGTCTTTCAAGTACAGAATCCAGTCTTATGACAGTCCATTAGTGACAAACTAATACTGGAGTTTTCAACCTTCTGACTGAAGTTTATCGTCAATGGATGTTTGTTTGAGCCTTTCATCATCTGCAGCGGTTTCTCCTTTTGAAGGCTGATGCATATTTCATGGTAGGTTACCTGAAAAGCAGGAGCAGCCTGTCTGACCTGAAAGAATGCTCGTTGTGTTGGGATTTTAATGAATACATTGCAGAACGTTCTGCAGCTGTTGCCCTCAAGAGGAAAATTACCAGGGTCTGTCGAGCAGGCAGAATTATTTTTAAAACACCCAATCTGTGTGCTCTAATACCAGGCAGATAAGTTTATCTGTGATGCTTAATAGAAACAATTGCATTATGACAAAGGTGGAAAATTCATTAAGTTTGTTTAGCTGAGATGTGACAGGACAGCTCCTGTGGAGGAGGATACAGTTTCTTGTGGCTTTATTGCAGCTCATCAGGATTTTGCTGCTGAGAGAAGTATATGATGATCAAGTCAGTCAATGAAAATGCTGACAATATTTTTGTCAGCTCATTGACTATTGCAGCACCTCTGTGAGTAAAATCTCTGTGCAACTCAAGGAAATATGCATGTAATCTTGTCAACATACTTTATCCTATGTTTTTGTCTTGCTGCATGGTCTGTTATGCTCATTTATTATGTTTTATTTTTGATTAGACTGTGAACTCAGTATCGATGACTCATTGTCAATGACTTTGTTTATATAGATTTTTATATAACAGAATAAAGCAGTCTTGTTCCTTGTCAAATCCTTGTACTCATGTGCAGTGAGATATTGCGTTCTGCTTTTCAGATCACCTAAGTCCCAGTAGAGTTTTCAATTTTATCTGAGCACAGACCAAGGCCTCCAAAACTCTTGTTTGGTATCAGCATGTGTAACAAATGGAGTGTGAGATTCTACCTTCAAAAATCAAAATGTCAGCCAGGAGAACAGTTCTTTAAAAGATTGGTGGTTCTTATCACATGACATATTTGTTCCACGAAATAGAAGCCTGAAGATTGGGATAGTTTTACATTTTCAATGAAAATATAGTTTAAGTGATCAGGATAGGCAAAGTGGAAAAACAGGAAAACCATACTATGTAGCTGCCGGATAGAACTAAAGCAGCTGGTTTTGCTTGTAAAAGGCTTTGTCACACTTGAGTTTTTACCAGGATATAGCTGATGTTTCTGCTCTTGTTTGAGACTTAATGATGTCTCTGTTTGCATAGATTAATTCTTCAGTGCTGATTCAGTTTAAAAGATAATGAAAATATTTCTGTGTGGGTGAGTGGACACTGGTCGCTAATGGAGATCATTTGGTGATAGCAGTGTTAGACAGTTTTAAAGTTGATACTGCCCAACTTCCAAAGTTGTCAAAGAAGGTGGTGGTGAACTGGAGTGATTTCAGTACAGTGCTGTGTGGACTGAGACTAGAGTTTAGGAATATTTCAGCCTTGTGTTCAGAGCTGGCATGTCATATGCTGTTCTGTAGAAAATATTTATATGAACAGAGGGCTTTAAAGCATGAGATGGTCCATGATTGGACTTAAACACAGAGATAGGCTTAACAAACATTTGAAGCCAGAAAACAAGAAAGTAAGCTAGGGTACGGATGGGCACAGGAATATTTTTTCAGGCCATGAATTTAGGAAAGGGGATTCTTGAGTCCAGTTTAACAGGGGGGGAAAAAGGTCCAGAAGACAGAAATAGGCACAGATACTGCTCTGTCTGCTGTAGTCTTTTTCATACCTTATATATTCCATTTTTCTGCTGCTGTTTAAAAAAGTCCCTAGATAACTATTTGTATATGCTTTGGGTAGTAGATGAGATAAAATGAGTTGCTTTTTAAATTTGTTATGAAGCTTTGTTGAATCTTGAGAAATCATGGGAGCAGTGGATAAACAACTAAAGAAGAGCATCTTAAGTTCTGAGTCTTCCTTAGCTTAATCTGAAGTAATATTACACTTGTGGGAGATACACACACACACACACACACACACACACCCCCCAACCCGGTGGGGAAAAAGATGGTTTTGTCATGTAGCATTCAGGATTGTTGAATTTGAAAAGGTTGCACAATGTCAACTCAATATTTGTCCTACTGAGAAGTGCCAAGAAGGGAAACTGGACTGGTTTTGCTAGAGGTCTTTCATCATCTTTTTACTTTAGAGCTCTCAGGACACTGTACAAGAATGGATTCTGAAGTTTAACGAACTAAATACCAAAAACACTTCCTAGAAGCAGATTGGATTTCTGCATGGTTGGGGCAGTTGTACGTTAATGCTTAGAGGTGATTCAGAGCAGCAGATTCCCCTGGCTGCTGCTCCTTTACATGGTCCAAGAAGAGCTCTCCATTTGCCTGCTTTTCTGAGGCATTGAATTGGAAAGGACTCTAGATCTCCTGTTTTTATGCTTTTTGAAATTATTATTGAGAAGATTTGTATGTAAGCTGCTGTTACCCAGACCACATCCAGTGAAGAATTTTAGCTTTCCTGAGTCACTGGGTTTCACTTATCTTCCATTTATTTCTGTGAGGTCTTCATGCCATGGGCAGGCTTGCTGCATGTTTAGCTGTAACAGTGCAAGAATTTACTCTGGTGTTGCTTGCTGGTATTGCTTGTTGTTGTCTTGAAGTTGGCAAACAGATTGTATAAATACTCTTTGGGCCATTCATCAGAAAGTCATCTGGGCTGGCTTACATGGGAGGGTGCCCTGAAGCAGATGGGAGCACTTGCATCACCTGATCTGTTAAATCAGCAACTGAGGTGTAACAGGTTTAACAGGGGTTAAGCCACTTTCCTTTTTCCAAAAGACAGGATTTGTCTTTGTCCTAGGCCAACACTGACCTGTGCTTCCTCAGCTATATCTGACTTGAGAGCAGTGTGGAGCCCTACTGTGAAAGCTAATTCTCCTCCCATTCATTGCTTACCCTGTTGGCCCATCCTATAAAGGAGATCTTTTCCCAATTGTGGACAACTCATTTTATCATCAAATAGCTTAGGAATAATTCCCAGCTTAGAGTTTAGCTGGAGTACTGAAAAACACATTATATTTTTAAATTACTGATAGTATTTTCATGGATCACTAATACTTAAAAGGCACAGTTTATTTGTTTTTAGGTTATTTGGAAGAAGGACTGTTGTTTATGCAGCTGAAGTTAAGCTGTGATGTTCCCTGGGGAGAATTTGGGTACAAACCAAAGATTTCATGGGATTTTGTAAAAAGAGACAGGAGTAACCTCAGTTTGTTTCTCAGGACAACTACTGTGCTGAGTTAATGTTAGTGATTTCTGCTCTGTTTGTTGGGAGACAATGTCTTCCAACCCATTTAACAGACAGATTTGACAACCTGTAAGGAAATATAAAGAGGTTTTTTTAATTGGCATTTGCTTCATTCTTCGATACATTGCGTGGTGTAGTTTTCTTTCTTAATTTAATAAAGACTGTGTGTTACTTTATCATTTGGTGACAAGCATTTTTCCTTTGACTATTTCTGCTGAAGTGTAAAATTAAAATAAAATTGCATTTAAAGAATTCAAATTATTTTCCACTCTTCTGTGTTTAGCACTTGCTTGGCAATAATAGCAGCCTATTACTGGTTTGCCTCTTTTAATTTTATTTTAATTTTTCTCCTCCTTGTCATGCTGAAAGGATAGTCAACTGTGATACAACCTTGCAAAATTTGTTTCACTTGGAAGGAAGGCTGCAATGGAAAACACAGTGGTCATTTCTTAGCTGGTAAAAAGAAATTATTTTAGAGCTTATAATACAAGGAAGTTACAAACTAAGGAATTTTAAGCATTCAGTCTTTTTTGTAACTTAAAAATATACTTTCTTTAGTAGATTTAAATGGCATTAAATGTTACTATTATGGACCATCTTCATGAGGTTTTGGGGTTTTTTCCATTTTGGGGGGGCTTGTTCTAACTTCTTTTATTATGTACTCATATTCTTCAAGACAGGACAGTGGAAAGGGTACATTTTGTCCTCCTGTGATATCTTCCCTTTTGAATTTAACTGCTCTCTCCAGGTTGGAAGCTGCTATGTCTGTCCTGTTCTGTTTCATCTTGAATCTGAAACTATCCCTGGACCTTGTAGCACAGCTCAGACTCAGTTCAGTGTTGACATCCTTGACATCTTGACCTGGCTCCTCCCTGGCATCACAGATGTGCTGATGTGATGTTTCCCAAAGACCCAAATGACTCTGGGAAACCAAACAGCTAGAAAAGTGTTAATCTCTGTAATTCTTGATCTGAAGTCCAGGGCTGCAGAACTGATCTGATTGCTGGAGAGTCCTCTGTTCCCCAATGGGATGTAGCTCTTGTTTGCTTTCAGATGCTTTTTCCCATAAGAGGTTCTATAATATCTTTTGTTCCTAAAGGGGTTTATTTCCAACCGGAAGCATGTGTTTCTGAAAGATGTAAGATATGCTACCACAAAATATGGTTCAGACTAATACTCAGTTACGCATAACTCCTGAAAAGACCCATATTGTTGTCCAGTTTGACTGCAACCATGCAATGACTTGTGTTTCAGAAAGTGATTTGCAAGCGTTTTGTCTGCCAGGGAACCTTCAAAAAGTGTTTTCTTTGTATCTTTTCTTTCAAGTGTCAAGGAAAAATGGATATAATAAGTGATTACCTGCTGGCCATGTCTAGGCTTCATGTGCTCTTTTCCTCAACCTTGCCCTTTGGGAGTATTATATTGTCGTTTTGGCTTATAATAGCAGAACATGATAACAGTTTTTCCTTGTCAACTGTTACGGTTGTTTATACTACAGAATACATGACAGGTTTTGGTGTGATTTTCAGGTCCTTCTTGTAACTGAGTGTGTGATCTTCCCTTTCAGTAATTTTATATCTGGAATTCAGTTACTATTTGGTCTGTTACTTTCCTACTTCTATGCATGTTCACTTTGAAAAGTACACACAGTACACCAGTAACTCGTGTATTGCCAGGACCATTCTGAATTCACTTTTTTCTTGCCTGATTTTCCTTAGTTCCCTTTGGTTTATTTATTCTTGTGACCCATTTCTGCTTTGTTTAGTATTGTTCTAAACCACTGCAAAGCTTTTATTGCTTCAACTCTGAGATTTATGACTTCTGGCAGGATTTAAGAATGGGATTTTCCTAACATCTAGGTCAGAAGTAAGTCAGGAGTGAAGCAATGAATGGGGAAAAATAGCCAGAGGCTGAACCTTGAATTACCATAACTATAGGACGGAGTAAGAAGACGTTGCATACAGCTATATTAATTTACTTTTTAACCCAGTTTGTTGTATGCTGTTACTGTAAGCTGCAGAAGAGCTGTTGTGTTGAATTCCAGATGTACTGTGTGTTTTCAGGTCATTGGACATGAAAGGCATGGCAGAAACAAAAGTTCCTCTTCTTACTTTTACCTTCTGTATAATTAATTTCTCTTTAGGGAAGTAGAATGAGATAAGAACACAGTTTCAGCTCAACAGAATTTGAGGCACAGGAAGATATGTCCCACTGGTCAACATTATCCTAAACACAAATATTTGAAGGTGGAGGGAGCAGAGCAAAAGCAAATGAACTGTGTGCCATTCTATCCTCCTGTGCTTGAGAGCAAGCTGTGTGTTTGTTGAAGGAAATGGTTCTGCTGAACTAGTCTTGGTGCTGTTTCAAGCCAATTGGTGATTACTTTTTCCATAGGGATCGAAATGAATGTGTTATACTTCAAAATAAGCTGCTGCTGCTGCTATTCAGAATTTCTGTCTGTTAGTTGTTTGTTCAGCTGGGCTTGACAGCTTCTGTCGTAACTGTGTGGAGAGGCACTAGCTCAGCTTTAGTTTGGCTTAAGTCCCCTCTACTTTTCCCTCTCACATTAGTGTGCTTATTTTCTTTCTGATCTTGAGACCAGTAATGTATGATGAAGGATGTCCATAAATATTAAATTCAAAATGAATCAACATTTATTCTGTATGGCTGCAAAAGAAATAATGCATGGATTTATTGTGATCTGGGAAGTTGTTCTGAATTTCTGGGGACTTAGTACAGTCCCCAAAAAACGTTGTTGGTTTGGAGCCAATTAGTGTGCAACCTGGAGTGGAGAGGAAGGGAGAAAAAGGGAGAAGATCGAAAAGGTGAAGTCACATTTCTTGTGTTAGTTCATCTAAAAGGTTGAATTTGTCCAAATTGGATCTGGAATCTGATTCAAATTTAAGTTTCCTCAGACTAAGGGGGAAAGGGTGATTCCCTTTTAAGTGAACAGACTTGGACATTTGAAGGAGAGTTAAAATCTGAAATCAGAAATAGTCAAATATTGGTAAATTAACTTCTACATTTTGGTTCATATGTCTTATTTCATTATCAATTAGTGCAACAAGATAGTGGTAACAATACTGAGATCTACTCTGTTATGCAGATTTTTTTCCGTTGTGCTGAGTGTGGGCTTTGGGTACAGGTAATTTTATCAAAAAAATGCATGTAAAGTATATGGCTTTTGCTTGTGCTCCATAGAGGAAAAATTGCTGTCCATAGTGATGAATAGACTGCTGTCAGTGGTCTAATTGAAGTGGTCTCTGTGGACACAATAATATTTTCTTAGTTTTCCTGCATGGCTATTTATCATTGTTTCTAAAAGAATGGACAACCCTTGTGGAAATTTTTGATTAGAGGGTAGAGCTTTTCATTTACCTGTTGTCAGCAATTCATCCTTGTTGAAGCTTAGACATAAGTGTTGCTTCCTATTTTCTAGGCAACAGAATGGAGCTCTGTGTGTGTACAGTAATTGTTTAAAGGTACTGCAGTGGTTAATGTTTTTTTGTCAGATTAAGTATTTTTGGTTTCAGCTTTCTGGTAGCTGAGGCACCAAAACCAGTAATGAATAATGCAGTAGGTAGGGATTTAGGTATTCAGACAGTATTTTTCTTCTAGCTTCCTGTCACTCCCCTCTGTTTCAGACAAAGGATAGAATACTTTAGTGAGTGTATATGGTGAATAAATCATCTGGTGGAAGGTCTGAAGTACACACAAACTAGTTCCAGTTTAAAACAAATTTGTAACTCTCTAAATATGTACAATAAGCAAAATAAAGCAGGTACAGTCTGAACTGTTGGTTTCTGAGCATACAGCAGGAGATTACCAGCTAGTCAAAATTCTGATTGAAGAGATACTGCAGTATAAGTGTAGCTATTAATATAGTCTTAGATACTCTGTTGAGGATATGTTTCTAAAGGAAATAGTGAATGAGAATCTCATTGCTGCTAGACTCTCAGCAGATATTCATGGTCGTGTTAGTTTTCCAGACCTAAAGGTTTGTGCTTTCATGAAATGTACGTCTTTTATCCAGCTACATAAGTTGGTAGTATGAGGAACAACAGAAGAGTTGCTTCATTTTAACATGTTTACATTAGATTCCTCAAAGAATTACTTCCTCAGGTACAGTTGCATTTCAGAGGTGAGGCAGAGATGATGGAGCTTACATACTGAAGTGTGAAAAAACATAGGGAAGTAACTAATTATACACTTTATGGCTCATACAGTAGTTTCTTTATGTACTGTGATAGGGTCTCAGAGTCCTAAGCATTAAGATCTGAATATTGGTAGGTTGTTAGACCCCAGAATTTTTCCCTGTTTAATTGAAAAAGTAATGACAATACTGTCTGTGCAACCTGATCTTGGCTTCTTTAAACTTAGTAATAAATATACAGGCCTTCATGTATATTATCTGTCATTTTTCTGCCAGAAAGTTTTCCTTACCTGACATATAAAATATGTATAAGTATACTTTCTAAATGTATGACTGACTATAGATATCATCCATCAATGCTCAGGAGTTCCTCTGAGTTTTGTTAAATTGTATCCTATCCTAATTTTAGAATGACTTGTTCAAAAAGCCTCAGGTCTTAGTTTCTCTCTCAGTAGTCCATATCTGCCTCATCATGTGACTGATGTGTTATTCTGCAGCCCTGCTTTATGTATATATAAACTCATTCTTCTCTGCCTTTTCCTGTGCATCAAGCCTGAGCCCTGTGGGTGCAGGAAGAGGCCAGCTTGGGAGCTGCCTTGGTCTTGCAGGACGTTTTAGGTCATTAGCCTGCAGATTTGTGGCAAAAGCTTTGTGGGTCTTTTTAAAAATGTGCTGTGCAGCCCATTGGTGGAGGCATTAAAGCTGCCATTTGAGCGAGCCGAGCAGCATTGCATAAGCCTGTGGGATGTCTAACGTCAAATATCCACTGTACAGTTAAAGCTTCACAAGACCTTGAGATAAGCTGAGGTCAAATATCCCCGGAATTTAACACAAATAATGACAACAATTTGTTTCTGCCAGACGTTCATGGCAGTGTTTGTACACAATGATAATGATTTTTCATTTGTCTCCCCACACGGTCTTGCAAAAGGCTGTGTATTTAATCATTGGTGCTGTTTCCTTCAGCATCACAAATCTAAATTTGCTGGCAATTCATGGCCACAAATAGCTTTCATCGTCCCTGAGGGCTGTGGTGCAAAGATCTGTGTGCAGTGGTCTAGGAACACACCTTTGTGGGGGGTGCTTTGTGATTTTTCCTTCCCTCAGAGGCACCTGCAGAGATCAGTTACATTTTGAGCAGTGCAAGGGTGGAAATGGCCAAAAGACCATGGATTGCTGACACCTCCAAACCTCCTGTTTATGTAGTTAAAGCAGCTTTATCCTTAATTGTCAAAGTAGTTAAGGTGAAGACAAAGCCAGTCCCCTTAAGATTTGTCACAAATTCTTTCTGAGCTACTAGAATACAACTTGCTTTCTCTTAACGGGTCTGGCAGATCTAAAGTACAAGGGCAGGATGATAGCTCTTAAGTGTAGTTGTTCTTCTTTCTGATGTGCTAACTGGCAAAATTGGAACCTTTTACAGTTTCCACATTCAAAGTATTTTGGTTGGAGTAACCCTACTTCCTTCAGGAAATAAGTGCAGCTCCACCTAAGGTTTCGCAGACACAGCTATATAATATAAAATTAGGATGATAGCAATTTTCAATAGTAAAGACTGGACTTCTTTAAAAAAACACTTAAGGAGACAAAGATGGGAAGAGTAGACTTTGTTTAAAGCATATGCTGACTGAAAACCAAAATCAGAGAAACAAAGCACGTGAATGTGTTGTCAATGATAGAACAGTTTCTGCCTGGAGAACACTGGTTTATATTAAGTACATAGCAATTTTTGGCACAATTCTTTAGCCTATGAGTGTCTTTTTATAAATAATTTTGTCAATAGGGCCTTTTCCTCCTCAAAATTAATATTTGGCTCTACAGGGAATATAGTATGGGCCTTTGAGATTTTTTTGCTGTGCTTTGTGTGTTACTAATTGTAGTAGGCTTCTATCAGCAAAGAAAACTCAGTAAAGGAAACGGGTCTAAAATGTGAACAGAGCGGAGCTGATTGATTTCAAAATCTTTCCCTATTGACTACAAAATAATGGTATTTTAAGTTATATTGTAAAGCAGTTTTCTCTGTTGTGGTGATGATTAATAAGAACTTGAAACAGGCATGTGTGAAGTAGTGTCAGGAACTGGCACATGTTAAAATGCAAGCATTCCCACACCTTTTATTCTGATACTGGCTCTTTTCCTTGCACTAGGAATTGCCTGCCCTAGTAATGTGATAACATGATATTGATGAAAATGTGAGTCTGAATCCTTAGTTCTATTTTGTCATTTCAATCTTGTACCATTAGGATGTTTTTTATTTTGGGCCTGAGGTTCAATAAACCCACTTGAATACTGCTGGTCATATAACAGGATTTGTGTGGCTGTGCTGGGTTTACACAGCAAGGTTTGTGTAGCTGGGTGAGCTGCAGGGGCAGGCTCTCTTGAGCAGATTCTGGGGGTGCCTACTTGTCAGACAGCTGATTGTTAGTTCTGTAGCATACACAGAACTCAAAAGAGTCCAAAACTACTTTGCTGTTGGTGGACACACTTGGCTCAATGTTGTCATGGTTGTCATTTACACACACACACATTCAGCGCTGTCCAGAGAGGGATGAGCTCTGCCACTGCTGTGGTGTTCTGGCTTGTCCTCAGTGTTCACAGTGTAGCTCTGTACTTGCTTTCATTTGTGTATTGCCTGCTCTTGAGATCTTCCTGTCTTCATGGGGTTTTGCCCAAGACTAGAGGATCTGTATGTTTCACAAATAGTTGGCTTTTCATGGTATTTCAGTGGCATATTATCAGCAGCATCTTAGAAAAAGAAGCAGATGAGAGATATGTAAGGCAGATAAGACATACTAATTTTGAAAAAATTTGAGCACCCTTTGACCTGTTAGATTTGGCATGGAATGTGTTACACTTCTGACAGACTGAGTTGAGGCCTTGAGCCAAGAAATTAATTGAACAAGCAACAACAACTAGCAGATACTCAAAATTTGGTCCAAACATCTTTCAAAAACAGATTTGAGGAACAAAAATAATGATTTCTCTTTACTAGGAGCTAAGTCAGAAAAATTCCAGTTAAATTCTTTGTGCGTTTGTTGGTTTTTTTTTTTTTCATTTTACTCAGCTGGTCTGCAGGTGTGGAGGATTTTGGCCAAGGTTTCAACTGTTGGAGGCTACAGTCATTACTAAAACTCCTGGGCACACATTTCTGGTGGAATGCAGCTGATGTCATGGAAAACCAGGACCTTTTTGGTAACCCCTAACAACCAGAAGTACACTAAACAGTAAATATTACCTCCACGGAGATACTTGCTTTTAAAGAGACTTGTTAGGATGGTGCCTGTGTGCCAAGAAATATAAACTTTTACTGATTTAACAACGTTTTTCCTAAAAGCACAAGCCTACTGCTGAGGCTGAACCATGATTTTGATATGCCTAATAAAACCAGAAATAGTTCTGTTTAAATCCTGAAATACCCAGAATTTGCTGTTCTTTCCACCACCTAACAGTTTTACAATCTTTCACATCAGAAATCAGTGATGGTATGTTAGTTGCAAGGGAAATAGCACTGTAATTTTCATGATTTGCAGAGCATGGGGTTTTTCCGAGGTATATTTTCCATCTAATTAAATGAGTGAACTGATTTTCTTTTCTTGTAGAGTTTTGTAGAAATGTAGAACTGTTCAAATATTTTTTCAATTTAGTTTGTTTTTTAAAAGCCCATTCTCAGCTTCAAGCTGGGCTTTCATGGGGTTACTTGTTACTTCCAAGATAATTTAGATGTTTGTCGTCCAAGGGTAATTCATTCCTTGACATGATTTGTATGTTTTCTTCTTTTTTTGCGTCTGTTGACAGAAATACTGACACCACACCTGTGAAAGCCCCACCACTGCCACCTTGCTATATAAAGCTTCACCTTCCTGTATAAGCAGACAGTAAAATGGGGAGAAGTCTGAGCAGCCTAACATACTGTGATACATTGTTTTTTGAGAACCCCAGAATAGCTCCTAGTACACTTTTTGTGACCAAGTTGACCACTAGATACTGTATACATTTTATTCTTCAGCTTAGGCGTTAAGGTTGCTGTCAGTTTCTTTCTTCTAAAAGGGGAGATACTTGTCCATAAATTACAGTTGTCCACTAAATTGCTCCTAGGAGGGATGGTACAGATGGTAAAGCAGTGTCTGCGACTGCCATTTCCTGTCCCCAGTATTAAATAAGCCAAGTAATGAACTTAATGGTTGTGGGATTTTTCTTGGCAGTGCATTTACATTACCCTTTACTGTAAATCATCTCAGATGTTTGCTATACTTTTAAACAGCAAAAGATTGCAAGCCTTAAGCATTTAGAAACTGAGGCAGAAGCCTTAAAAATAGTAGTCGCTTAAAAACAATTGAAAAAAACAATTATATTCTCAGTTTTTTTATATTGCCACCTTTTTGTAGGTTTTTAGACATTTGTATTTTCCACATTTTACTTGTGCATTTAAGGTAAAAAACTGTGTTATGACTGTTATGATTCAAATAGGATCCACATAGCAAGAAAAGTGCCAAGCGTCAAAGGTTCAACATTACATGAGAAGAACTCTCATGATGATATATAAGTTAATTATTTCTTTTCTTAATGTAACCATGTTTCAGTTTCTTACAGGTGTTTATATATGACCATACTTTGTTAATATTTTCTAAGAAATGTTTGGCATTTTTATTCTCTCTAGTTCTTGCATAATTTTTTATCATTTCTTTCAGAAATATTTACTTTTTTTCCCCCATGACTTAGTGTTTGACATACTTACTAAACAAAAAATTTGTTTTAATTCTGCTGGTTATTACTTTTTTGCTCTGTGGTCTTGCTGCCTGGATACTAGCAAGCTGAATTGACCTTAGCTTTTCCAGCCACACTTTCTAAAAAAAGAAGTAACAGATCTGTAAATCATGGGAGAATAGTGATTAAAACATGGAATTCTTTGACTTGATGTTTACAGTTACTTCCCAGCCAGACAATGTATTTGGAACTGGGACTGACATTGCTTGTCCTGAATTTTTGCTCCTACTCCCCTTTATGCAAAATTGCCTTCTGCTTCCTAAATATTATCTGAAATAATATTTTCTAATTGTTTAGAAAATGGTAGGGCCAGAATAAAGAGAAAATAATGTCATGTGCATTTTTTAATGGCAGATTTCACTTAAATGCAGGGATTTAGTTGTTATAATACTTGTAGACATTGCTGTTTTAAGTATGACTTTGTTATTTTTAACTAGGAATTTTGGGGATATTGTAGCTCACAAGATTCTATATGTAGAATATAGAAAGAAACCATAGCTTCAGTAGTTGTCCACATCATTCAATGTATATGTCAAAGCAAAAGCAAAACAGAACATTTCCACTGCTTCCCAGAATGTAATATCCAGATCAGCTCACTTGCTCTTCAAATCAGGCATTATATTGTCTTTGTCTAACAGTGCAGTGTACAGTGCCAAATAGAAGTCAACAATTACCATGCAGGTAACTCTTCTGTAGTGCAGAGTGTGAAGGAAGCTGACTCTCTCACTGCTGCTGCAGTGTCTGCTCTGCCCCAGCATCCCTGAGCATGAGCGTGGGTGGGTGGGTGGTGTTGGGGGGGCTGCTGTAAAGCACACTGCAAACAAAGGGGGTACTTCACCCTGCTCTGAGTTTTTCTGGCTTACAGAGGTGCCATCCACATATTCCTTTAAAGTCTTTGGTGCCATGCACATACTCCTTTAAAGTCTTTGGTGTTTATCACTAGAAAGCGTCTCTGAAATTTATGTTAGGTCAGACAGAGGTCAATGTGCCCTGTCTGAAGTCTACGTGTATGCCCCTTTGGTGACAATTTTAATAAAAAATGCTCATCATTTGTCATATGTTGGTTTGCTCTTGCAAACCTGTGATAAACTAGGTAAGACTGAAATGCATACTTGTTTTGTCACTTGAATTAACTTCTCTGCTCAGTAGTTCTGAATAGATGTGTCGTTTTCCCCTGTTCCAGGGGCTATTTCTGTTTTGCTTACTAGCACTCAGTGTATGCTAATGACAGCTGTGAACGTGACTACAGGCAGAAGCACTGCTTCAGTGCCTCATAAACCCAGGTAACTGATAGGAGATTGCTTTGGACTTCCAACCCTGTAAATTTTCCAAATAATGTTTTCTGACTTTAGAATGCATGAACAAGTGTTCCCTTATCTGGCTTAAATATCTAGTGAGATTTTATCTGAAGACTGTTGGGCAGTTCTGGAAACACACATAGATATGTCATTGATCTATCCTGGTGAGAGGGAATTATGCCTCAAATCTCAAGCAGAGAGGACAATGCTCAAGACATGTACCAGTGTCTTCTGAAAATTTTTTACCAAAATTGTTTAAAATCTTTTAAATAAGGAAGTGTTGTCAGAGGCTGCTATCAAAATGCCTGATTTACATTGACTGACTGTAGTAGACTGGTTTAAATGAGGGTATTGTGTTGGGGAAGAGAGGTGAAAAGAGCAAGTGGACTATTGCTTCATTTGACTGTGGGTCCTGGGAAAGGAATGAAGGTAACTGTGTGACAGCTCTCCTCAGCCAGGAGGTTGCAAAGTACTGAGCATGAGACTGCCAAACTCAACGTCTGTGCATACAGAGCTACATAAGAGGCCATAGGTTACTGTGAACTTCCTGTCCTGCCAGTGGAAGTTCAGGTGCTGCTCATTGCTAGAAACAAGATCACAGATTAGCTGGTCAGTGGCCTGGGTTATCCCATTTCTGTGGTGCCAGGGGCCATAAAGAAAGATCAGTCAAGAAAACCAAGAGTTGTCACTGCTTTACAGGTCAGATTTTGGTATGCAGCTGTATTTGTCTTCAGTCCTGCCTTCTGTATGCCATTTGAAATCTGGAATTTAGATGATGCAAGGTAGCAGGTTTTAATTTCCCAAGGGTTTTGCTTCTTCTTAAAACCCAGAGCAAGTATGTGTCAAGTTTAGTTTCTTTTTCCTAGGTTTGCTGGGGATTGAATGGAACATTGCTGCCTAGCAGCAGAGGAATTCATTTTCATTAAACAACATTCATTTTCACACAGGATTGTTTAGGCTGGAAGGGACTTCTTGAGATCATCTAGTCCAATGCCAAACTTTCTGCATCATCCAAACGTTAAGCAGTAACTAGACTGATGTCAACTAAATTTATTATCAGTCAGTGCTGTGTGCTTTTTTAAATCAGTCTTTACACCAGGCTCTTCAACAAGCACACAGTAAAAGAAGCTATAATAGTAATAATTGCAAAAAATTTTTAGAAATTATTTTTGAGCTGTCACACTCACTTGAGCAGTCTGATATACTTGCTCAAATGTACTTAGATTGATGAAATGGTTGTCACTTAAGCACTAGAGTCTCTTTCCTGTTCCCTGTTTAGGTAATTTGTTACTGCTGAAGGATACAGGCCTTTAGTTTGAGCTATAGACTTCTGTCTCCAGTACCTTTCAGCAGGTAGACACTAGTTTGTACAACATACAATTGTGTATTTCACCCTTGCATTTACACTCACTGGAAGAATCTGCTGGAGGTTTGCTGCATTGTTGCCGACAGTGCCGAAGATGGCAGACATGATTCCTGATCAGCTGGGAAAAGAGTAAGTTAGAGAATATTTGGTCTACATGTGAGGACTGACACGTGCAGTGTTGTTAGGAGTCAGTATGGGCAATGTCATTGCAATAAAGCATGGAAAGGAAGGTAGCCTGCCTTGTAGTCAGGCATGCTTTAGGACAGCCTTACAGCTAATGTGCAAAGACTAACCACAGATACTGTGTGCTGGAAGTTGATCACTTCCTGTGATAGTTTGTTTTAATGTGTATTAAACAATAGCAGAAGCAGTGGTTTCTACCACAAGAGCTCTGTGAACTCTCAGACTCTAATACAGGCTGTCCAAAAGAAACAAATTTGCTATTTGCTCTTCATGGTGGTTCCTGATGCTGTTTGCCAAATGCTGCCCAATTCCAGACCATGGTTTGGGAATCAGCACTACAGAGTCATTGAGAAACTAACTGTTAGGAAGATAGTGAGCCTAAGTCTGTAGGATGCATTGGACCTAGAGAGGGCTTCTGTGTCATCAAAGACCATGGGAGTTCCTGGAGGGCCAGATGCATCAGCCCCAGCTGCTCTGCTGATCTGGATGCAGCCCCTGTTTTGCAAATTTGACAGCTGTATATTTAGTAACTTCCCTATACACAGGTGAGCTCATCTGCTTCTCTGGGCACAAGGATGTCTCTGAAACATCCATTCCTTTTGTTGTCTTTTGGAACAAAGTGAATCCTTTGGTAGAGACCAAGTGGGAGTGTCAAAGATGGTCCCTTCTTGCACTGCCATTGGTTAATGCTCCTGGGGGATGTTTTCCTGTAAGTCATTATTTCAGAATCAGAGATAAGAAACTTTTTCTTTTTTCCTGCCTTGCCTGCTTCTCTCTCAGCCTTTTCTAAAAATGCCTGGCACTTTACAAGTTGGGTTGGATTTGTACATTAAACCTTCCTATCTGCTCTCAGAAAGGTGGATGAGAAGGAGAGAGGGTGAGCAGAGTTACAGATACACCTGCCCTTAATAGAGCTGGCCTCAGGCTAAGACAAAGGGCTTGGGAGATTTGAGACCTCCTGGATGCCTCCTGGATTCTTTTCCTATTGTGTCATTTCCTTTTCAGCAGTGTTTGAACCTTTAAGCTCACCTGGGTGTGTTCACAGGCAGCCAGACCAGTATTGTGAAAGAGAAATTAGGCACTTAGCCTTGGCAAAAATTAACTCCCATGGCTTGTTTGTACCTCTTTGTCATGCATTTATTGTCCCTTGTTTGCTCACTTCTGAGGAAATTCTCTTTGGCATTTTATCAGGTTTTTATGAATGGGAACAAGTGCAGAATTAAATCATAAGGCATGGATGCAGAGGAGGGCTTTTTTGTCTCTTCTTTTCTCCTCTCTCTCTCCTTTTTTCTCTGGTAATGCTAGTGGCTTAGAAACAGAATAAACAGGTTTTGTGTAGTGTTTCTTGCTAAGAGCCTGCATGAGAAACCCATCATCCTGTCTTCCAGACTGATTACCTTCTTACCCTCAGCAGGGTGAGGAGGACTGGGTGAATTGCTCTGCTCTTTGTGTCATGTGTGCTGAGCCCTGCAGAAAGGTAACTGCTGTCTCCCCTTGCCAATTCTGACATGTCAGGGCAAACAACCCCAAAAACAACAAGCCTGGCTATTTAAGTGTTGTGCTCCCTGACAGAAAATGGTGAAAGCCATCATCTTGAATACACAAATTCTCAATTATTTGAAACCGGATTAAAAGCAGAGTTTTTTCCAAGGTGACTTAAAACTAGGGCCTCTTGCTTTGTCTTTTTTTGTGTACACACAGTGCTTTGCAATACACTGGTGCCTGCTTAACAAAGCAATGCTTGACAACTAATAAAAAGAAGCAATTCACAGCTATTGAGGGATACTTAATCATGTGGGAGTGAGGCTTGATCTTTGTGATTTTCAAAATATTTTGAAGTGGAATATTATATATATGTGTATATATATATATGTATTTGTGCTGCCTGTTTTGCCTTGGAGACTATATTGGAAGTAGGATTTGGATCTGTGTTGAAGCAGTCCAAATTGACTTGACAGTCAAGTTCTCATTATCTACTGCTGTATGTGCAGTGAAATTCTTTGCTTAAATTTCCCATAAAAATGTTTCAAGAGAACTCAGTTGTACCTAAGCTGCGGTTCCAAGGAGCAAAGGGGAATGATGTAGTAGTCCTTTCACTCCGTGCTCTGCTCCTCTGACATACCTTTCTGTAGCTTCTGTGTTCACTGTACCTAGAAAAAAAAAATCCTGGACAGTTTTCTCAACTTGTCCCCTTTGCACTGGCTTCAGTGCTTATCTGGTCTTCTGCTGAGCCATTGTATGCACTAGCACAAGAAGAAATTACACGTAGTAAAACAAGTGGTTAATTTTCTGTAGGGTTAGCAGGCTGAAATTACTTAGTGCAGGGTTCAGTGAGCAGAGAAGTTAATATGAACAAGTGGGAACATTTGAGTAGGGAATCCTGGGAAGAAGATCTCCAGCATTTAGTGAGCCCTGAAAGTTGAAATTGATTCCTGATGTGCCTGTTGATGCTGCTATCAAAAATGCTATTTTGAGATTTCATTATCCTGTGTGAGTTTAGTGGACTCACTGAAACTGCAGTCCAAAAGTCCTATCCTGTTTTGAAATGCATAATCTTCCAGCTGCTATCTTTTTGGTATCTTGCATAATACTATTTTAATTTCATTATTGCTGGCTTTTTTCAGAGAATTTGGATGACTTGTAGCAGTAACCTAAGATATTGATAACTACAGGTAGCTCTGGTATTTGTTGTTGAGCTAATTAAAAAGCTGGATATTAGCTCCCCTCTCTGTGCTGTGCTTCACAGCCCCTTCAATGCCAGCCTAAGGATTTGTGGTGACATGCAGTAAAATAGTTTGCTGAAATAATCAAGGCTGAAAATAACCTTCTGAAAAACTTGGCATGAGACAATAAAGAGTAGCTGAAGGTAAGTAAGGCTGGCGTTTTTTAAGCCTGCTTTGCTGCTGAAACAGAAGCATTATGTAACTGCCCTGACACTGATCATTCCCATCCAAAAATGCCAAAAGGACTGTGGCAATCTGCGGTGTCTTCACCCACTGCTTACTGGTGTCATCTAAAGGGCCACTTCTGTGATGCACTTCTCCCCTTGTGGCTTCAGTTTGGTTGGTGCAGCTCCCTCAGGAGCCACCTGTGGGCTGGGTCAAGAAACATAAATGACTCTTAAAAGGCTGTGTAGAAAGGAGAAAAGGTGGGTTTTGGTTTAAATTCTGACCCTGTCCCAGCTTGACGTGTGGTGCTGCAGAAGCAGTACTGATGTGAGCTGCTCAGGCTGTCAGTGCTGTACAGGAAAGCATCTGTGGAAGCATTGCCTGAGCCTCTGGGGGCCTTTGATAAATGAGAAGGTCCTAAATTGCTGGAAGCATATGTTAAAACTTGGAAGTATTAAAAGCATACATGTAAAAGGTATATTTAACTGTATTTTTTGCCATTTACTGCCTAAAATATATGTAAAAAAATTCTGGCAGACAAAATGCTATAACCCAGTTTTACTTAGGTCTGCCATGAGCTTTCTGTTAAAGAATGTTTTAGCGTGATGATGTGGACACACAGGGGAACTGCAAAGTGTTGAACAAGCCACATCTTAATCTGTAATGTGCAGCTCAGGCTCTCATGTTTTATGTTCCCATTTGATGTGGACAGTCATTTGATGTCAGATTTTGGGCATACTGGACACAGGAAAAGGAGCAGTGAACTTTGCAGATCTGGGTTGTAAGGGACCTTAAAAATTGCCCTGTTCCAGCCCCCCTGCCGTGGGCAGGGACACCTTCCTGTGGATCAGGTTACTTAAAGCCCCATGCCTTGAACACTTCCAGGGATGGGGCATCCATGGTTTCTCTGGGCAGCCTGTTCCAGTGCCTCACCATCCTCACTGTAAAGAGTTTCTTCCTTACATCCAGTCTAAACCTCCCCTTTCCCAGTTTAAAGCCATTCTCCCTTGTCCTGTGCAGCTCACAGTCACAATATGCTTTCATAAAAATTCTCTTTCCAGCTCTCCTGTAGTCCCTGTTTAGGTACTGGAAGGTGCTGCAAGGTCTCTCTGGAGCCTTCCCTTCTCCAGGCTGAACAACTGCAGCTCTCTCAGCCTCTCTTCACGAGAGGTGTTCCAGCTCTCCTATCTTCCTGGCCTTCCTCTGTTTGCTCCAGCAGAACAGAAATTTAAAGACAGTTAACAGAAATCCAGTATTTCAGTTGTTAGGGTGGAAAAAAAGACTTTCACTAAAAATTCTTCTTTCACATCTGAAAAATAATTATTTTGAATTGCCTTTTTTAATTAAAAACTCATGTTTCCCTAAATGCTGTAATTATTCTGTGTCCAAATTCTGCATTTGGCAAATGTAACATTTCCCATGAGTGTGGGTGTTGATTGTGTTTCATCCATGTCTCAGTGACATTGCTGGCTACATTTTCTCAGAATTTCATGTGTTTGTAGCATTCTAATTTCTGCCCCAAACTGTGCTGTGATGTTTGTGACTGTAAATATGCAGTGCATTGGCTTCAGCTTTGTTTCATGACTGTTTCTATGGATTTGTGTTTGTTTAAAATAGTGAAGATTGACTCAACATATTACTCTGACAATTAAGTCAGTCTATAGGCCATTACATCATGAGGAAACCAAAGCACACTTGGAGAGCACTTACTCTTTTTTCTCTCAGGATTGCTGAAATACAAAATACAGCTGTTCAGCAGTGCAAGTGATATTTGCTAGCAGTACTAGAAGAAAAGAAACAATACAGGAGAAATGCATTGCTGAGAGAAATCTTGTTTTTTTTTCAATAGAAAGAACTGTTTGCATCTCTGAATACAGACTTTAATAAAAATTAGTAGTGTTAAAATGGGATAAAGCTGTGCATCAGAATTTTGTGAACTGCTCATAACTTTTCAGTATTGCTGTTCTTTAGTATTTTCTATGTAAGAATTATTAATATTTTGGGTGTATCTGATTCTGGAGTCAGTGTGCGTTGCTGGATGCCTATGCTTAATATTTTATTTATATAGCTTAATGTGCAGTTCTCACCTGATATTCATAGAATACATGAAATGGAAACATTGGTTTAATATTAATTGCAAATTGTATTGCTTTTTCTATTTCTTTCCACTCCCATATCAGCTTTCTACATCTAGTTTAGATAAGCACGTGGTGGGATGGTCCATGTAGGAGCCTCACTTGCAGTTAAGTGTCTTGCATATCTCTTAAAACCCAAAATTGCTTTTATGCAGATCAATTTTTAGAGACATCTCTGAATAAGTAAATGGCAAATTATGTCCTTTAATTGAAATAGTAAGTAAAAATACCTTAAGCCTCCACAAGTTGGGCTTTTTTGATAGTATTGCCTTTATTACTATTCCAGGTCCAATTGAATCAGCCATGATATGCATTTTTTCTGAGTAACAGTCTCTTGAAGAAAAAGGTCTGTTAAGGTTAGAAATAAAATTCTTTTCTATTACACTAAATGGATTGCTGCTTTCTGCTTGCCAGAGGCACTGCTTCAAAACAAAAGCAACCCGACTCACAGGGAGTTAAAATATTTTAGTCCTAAGTCATCATGTCTGGCTGTGGAGTGACCTCAGGCTTCTCCTGCTCTGAATCATTGTTGAGAACTCACATGGTCTAAATAGACTGAGGTAGGTTTCAGTCCCAGAAACTGTTTGTCTTTTCATGTGTCCTGGCTAAATCAGTACAACATCACCTTGACATGGTTAGAAAGGGCACAGCTACACCCAGTTACTGTAGGTGTAGTAGCAGATTAACCACTCTAACTACTCTCATGTGTGTAATCTGTCTAATCTTGATCAGGTGACCATGTTGCTTTTCTCCTGTGGCACGTAGAAGGAGCTTGATTGTTGTTTTAATCTGAAGCTGTTTTTATGGTGGTAGACAGATGGGGGAAAAAAGGAAAAAGATATTGTATATAATGTTAAGAGGGTTAGGCTGCAGTTATGGGAAAAAACACAAACAATGTATTTGAATTAAAGGAAGTTATTAAAGTGATCCTTCAAGAAATACCTGAGAGCAGTGCTTTTCATACTTACTCAAATTATTGTGAGCATGATGCAGTCTGTCTGAGAAAACCAGCACAGTTTCTGGCAGTAATATGGTAGAGAAGAGATTTTGGAAGCAAAGAAGTTTTCCTGACTGATATTTCTTGCATTTAGAACCAAAACCATAAGTTGTGCAATTACAAAACTTACTGGTGAAAAAGTTCTTAACACCTTCCCTTACTATTAACCCATTAGAGTATGAAGAGGAACTAATTTCCTTTTAAAAACAGAAAGGAGACCTGGTTTCTCTCGATCCTTGTGAGTTGCAATAATCCTACTTAGGCTGTTTCAAAGAGTGTGTATTTTGGTTATATTAGTTTTGCTTTCTGTTTTGCCAGCAAAGAAGAGCTTAAGGAAAGTACCTCCTTAGTTGCTTCCATCTCTTTGTGTTCTTCTGCAGGCTTTGTTGTCCCTGAAAGGGAGTAACAGTTTCTTGAACAGGTTGGTTTTATTTCTCTTTAGGCAGCTTTCCTGAGCTTATGTTTTCTTGTAATGGGGGTGTCCTCTACTCTCTCTTAATTACACTGTCACTCACTCAGTGAGCTCAATCCAAAATATATTCAGGACCTCTAAGATACAGTCTAACAGGCAGTGTTAAGGTCTAGAGAAATAGTACATTGTAGTGTATCATGACTATGTTAGCTGAATAGCTCTGTACTGTGTTAAATATGGCAATAAAACTATGGTTTTATCATGCTTGTCGTTTAGAGGAATAAACATGAAGCCTTTAATTTAGAAAATAATGGAGATCAAATACAGTAGCAGTTGCCATTGGAGCTGCATCAACAAGTTGCTTCTGTCATGTGCAACAGCTACCTTATTATGCTCTCCTGCTTTGTACTTACACCTTTTTTTATCCTTGTGATATCTGAGCATTAGATGATGTTAATGTCTGTAAGCTGCTGAATCCTGTTGCCAACCTGTTTCATGTGACTTACTCTGTTCTGTATGTAAGATGGGTGGGGTTTTCTTTAGACGTAGTCTATTTGGGAGTAATACTCTTTGTATTAGCAGATGTGTAGGAAATACTCTTTATGCATATTTCTGTGTAAGACAATGTCGTGGTTTAACCCCAGTCAGTAGCCTTGGCTCACTCCCCCACCAGTGGGATTAGGTAGAGAATCAGAGGGTAAAAGCCAGAAAACTCCTGGGTTGAGACAAAGACAGTTTAATAGGGAAAGCAAAAGCTGTGCACACCAGGAAAGCAAAACAAGGAATGAATTCAGTGCTGCCCATGGGCAGGCAGGTGTTCAGCCATCCCCAGGAGAGCAGGGCCCCATCACCTGGAATGGTGAATGGGAAGACAAACACCATCACTCCAAATGTCCCCCCCTTCTTCCTCCAACTTTATATACTGAGCATGATGTCACATGGTCTGGAATGTCCCTTTGTCAGCTGGGGTCACCTGCCCTGGCTGTGTCCCCTCCCAGCCTCCCATGCGCCCCCAGCTTTCCTCACCAGTGTGGCTGTACAAAAAGCAGAAAAGGTCTTGCCTCTGTGTAAGCCCTGCTCAGCAATCACAAAAGCATCTTTATGTTATTAACTCTCTGTTCAGCACAAATCCAAAACATAGTTCTGTACTAGCCACTGTGAAGAAAATAAACTCTAACCCAACTGAAACCAGCACAGACATTCCTAAGCCTGAAATTATAAAACAAATTGCCACAAGGGCTGTAACCATACCATGGCTCTAATGGCCCTGCCACTTCCACAATAAATGGACAGTAAGGAACAATAGAGAGAAGTGGGAACACATCAGGATAGAAGTTATCACTGTATAAACATACTTTTTCATTCAGCAGGGCCCAAAGAGACCACAGTGTCAGCCAGGCAAGACTGTGGTACAGTACAGGTGCAGAAGTGCCTAATGCCCTCTGTCCCAGTCCATTAGCATAATATATTTGCAGTGTTGAGTGGGTATTTCTGGGAAGGAAATCAGCATTGATGTGCACTAACACAGATTATAAGTTTTCATTGAGCCTTCCATAACCAAATCAAACACAGCCTTCAGTGCTGGAGATAGTAAAGATAAAAGCTTTGTTTATAAATAAAAGACCTGTCTTGTGCTTTTTGGAAGGTATCCATTGTCATTAAGATTTAAGAACATTGTCCTGTACATTCAGTCTGTTAAATAAGAGAGCACTGGGAGTAGAGAGGTGGAGCATGCCAACAAGTGAAATTCTGTCTGTTTGGCTTCTCAAATAGCAGATCTCTTTAATGCAGTCCATGTGTGCAGTGTTTCTTGCCTTTAAGTGGTAAAGTTTTCATACTGGGGGAAGTAATGATTTGCAAATAATTACTATTTTGCAATTCAGTACTAAGATGCATGTGTAGAATTAGCTAGAAAGAACTCATTGCCTTTGCACAGGGAAGAGGAAACTGTAATATTGGGGGGTTTTAGTTTTGGTTTGATTTCAGTGCTCATTTACTCAATGACACAATAACCCTCTTTGTACATACACTTCATGCATGAATGAAAGTGTGAACAGAACCAAAAGCAGGTGTTGTGTTACAGAGGGGAAAGTTAAAACAACATTTATAGGCTATTCATTTATTATTTGAGTTACTTGAAGTTGTTCCATAAGATAGACATGGAGGTAGAAAACAGCAAAGTCCACCTTAATCTAAAGGATTGGTCTCAGCCTTGCTTCAAACTGCACGATTAAACAGATGTTCACAGGAGATTAATTGTTTCCTCTATTAATTTTTAGCTTAGAGTCTGATTGTGCCCCTTTGTGGTGCCTTATCCAAGTGTGAAAAGTAACTGTGGGTACTCTCCATGAGCTTCTGTGCGATGTAGCTATTTGGCATGCAAAGTACTCTTCAGGACTGTGAAATTGGGTCCATTGGTGTTGTGAGAAATGACAGCTCACAGACCTGTGCCTGTAAATGTCAGTGATGGATAAGCATGACAAGCCAGTAAATGATTTGATGTCTTTGCTTGTCCACTACTAACTGTTCTGTATGGAAATACATGAGGTGGGTGGTACTTCAGTTTGTTCTTTCTTGTTTGTAACACCCCTTGAGCTTGTTCAGTGAATGTATGTGCCAGACTGAACCTCTTCAGCCAATGACAATGTGGGAAATAGATAAGTAAAATTTTACCTGATGCATACAACTGCAACATGGATAGGAACTTGATTAGAACCAATTAACTCAACTAACAGCATCAATTCCTTTTTTCTTTTTCTCCCCTCCACTTTTCTTTTCATGGGAGGGGATGTGTTTAAAGTGCTGGTTGGACCAGAAATTTGACCAAAAATTATATTAGTTTACGTATAATTTTGGAAATCAGATATGCAGAATTAAGATTTTCTGTAGGTTGGTTCAGGGGGACAAGGACAGCTTTAAGAAAACAATACATTCAAGCGATTTCTGTTTCATGAATTAATGTTTCATTTTCAAGTGAAAAATTATTTCATTACTGTATGATGTCAGAGATGTGACTCCATGTAAAATCTACAGCCTGATAGTGGTAAAAAGGTCTCCTGACACATGGATTTGTAAATTGGGTGTCTTAGGCAGGAATCAAAAGGGAAAAAAATGATGGAACCTTCTCTTGTCACTTACCCCTTTGGTTTTCTGGTGGAACCAGTTGTTTTAAGATACAGCAAGGCTCAAGAGGGGACAAGCCATCTTTTCTAAGAAGTAGCTTTTAGATTCTGAGAAGTACACCTATTTTACTTAATGATGTAAAGAGAGGAATAATTCTCTACATTTTATATAACTTCCCAGTATAACATTACATTTAAAAGATTGTTTGGAAAGCTGGTTAGGAGTGTAGCACATTATTTTTTAAAATCCTGTTTCTATGTGCTCTGCTTTCCATGACACTATTCTTTAGGGACAGCACATTTGTTATAGGAGGCTAAATTGTTTCCTTTTGCAAAGCCTCACAGGCTCTGAAACTCCCACTGGCTGCTGTCCAGAAAGAAAGATTTGTGGGTTCTGTCCAGTGTCTGCAAATGTGTGATGATATTTATATCCATTGAGTTGTTTTCACTGTAGCTAGATCTGGTAAAACGCTTGTGGCTTTACTGCAGCTGGGAGACTTGTGGTAAAGACTGAGAACTTTGAAATTAAGTTTTTTGCTTGAAGAGATGTTCTGACTTCCACTGCATCCGTGATTTCTGGGTGGGAAGGAGGATCAGCCTAGGTACACGTCAGCCTTTGCAGAGAGGGGCAAAGTCAGTAAACCCTTAATGAAAGAAGTAAAACTTCTTTTTTTTAAGCACTAAGACTGTTTATGTGTGGACAAAAGCAGAATATTGTCTCGACTGCGACTTCAAAAGTGATTCACAACTTTTTTATTGTTAGAGTCCTTAAAATCCAGTTCATTGTGCACAGCTGTAAGTTGTGTCGATTCAAAAGTCCTCCACATTAGGACTTCTGAAAGAAAAAGCTGCCTATTTTTTTCTTATATTTTTTTCTAAACTGATGAGAACAAAAAGAAGGGCAGATGTTTCACTTCTGTGTGTACTTTCATGTCTTCTTACTCTTTTCCTCTTCAAGAAGCTTCTACTAAGAAGGGAAGAAAGGCCAGTGACAAAATCTCTTTGTTCTGGGAAGCGTTTCCAAGAATAAAGCCAATACCGATGTGATGCTTTTATAGAAAAAGTTTTGCTTAAATTGTTGATGATTCACTTGATCTTCTTTGGAAATATTTTCATGCTATTTACCACTTCCTCAGATACAGCTTAATTGAATTGTTCTTTCGGATTTTCCGTATGGTGTTCCCTTTCCCTTTCCTTCCTTTCCCACTTGATATATCATAGAGAAAGTGGCCCCTTGAAACTTTGCCACTTTTGAGTTTGAAAATCCCCAGTGTAATCTGTGGATAAGGGTACTGTGCAGGTTTGACCTTGTTCCTGGTTTTGCCCTGTTTTCTGTGTAGTCCTAAATAACAGCAGTGGTCAGTCCATCTGCAGGTTTCCTACTTTCTGTAACAAGACATATGGCTACCTTAATATCTCCTGATTTCCATTTTTATTTGAAGTTAATGAAGAGTGACATTGAGATCCTTGGAAAGATGCTTGTATATGGAAATAATTTTCTTCTAATATTTTCTTCCCTCTAAACACTTTTCAAATGGATTTATGGAATTAGGTCTAGAAATAAGTTGTATTGGATGAAGCATATGTAGCATAAGACTTACTGGCTCAGTTCAGTAAGTATGTGTGACTGTAACTGGCTGAAGATCCAAGTACTAGTGAAAGGATATGGTAAATTTTCCTTGGAGCTGGCAAAAGTTCCCGTATTTGGAGCTTTTAAAAACAACTTGGTTGGTACACTGGAAAACATACTGCAGAGAAGATGGTGCTTGATTGGTAGAAAAACAGGCTGTTTTTTCCTGAAGGCTTCTCTCTGTACAGCTGGTGAAGTAGTAAATGATAGTTATTCTAATTCTCCTTCATTTTGTCAGTTTTGTTGGATGTGGCCTATGGTGTGATGGAAGCCCTCAGTGTCATGCCAGTGAGAATGGCAACTGACATTTCCTTGTTTAGTTTCTCTTGTTAAGTGCAGAGTGAGACTTCCAAGGGTGTAGCTAAGAAAATACTGATTTTTTTTTTAATTTATTTTTTTTCCCCAGATGAAAAGTTGCAAGCATCTGACAGTAGGGTGGAAGAGAAAAGTTATCTTGATTATGTAACCCCAGCCTTTGGCTATGCAAGCCGGAGAACACTGGAGCAATGGGTGAATGCTGTGTGCTGTTGACTAGATAATGTTTTGGGCTGTGGTCTGTAGATTGATTTTCACACCAGGAATGGCATGGGGCTTTCCAACACTCACAACATCACTGGTTTTCCAGCTGTACAGCACGTTTTGTGTACAGGAGGTAAATTAGAGCTGGAATGGCCTCTGCTGAGCTCGGCCATCACTGGGCAGAGCCGCGCGCTGCCCCGTCAGCCGCGTCTGTCAGTGTGAGCGCGCACGGTGCCGTGCAGTCGCTTGGGAACATGCACCACAGGCTTATGGCTGGGCTTCCTTTTAGCTGCAGATTCGTAACCTGCTCCTCTCCAGCCTGAGCTTCTGGGACATCCTCCTGCAGCAAGGGCGGCTGAGAGGGCATCTAGAGGAATTGACCTCGTCTCACAAAGGGTTTCAAGTGGGCTTGGGTCAGATGCGTGACAGTGGTCAGGTGTGTGGGTGCAGATGGGCACAGCTGTGATTAACTCAGGGTGGTACCTGCAACACCTGGATATTTGTGCTTTAAGGCCCTCAGGCTGAGAGCTTGCTGAGGAGCCTGCTCCAGAGCTCTGTGTGCACATGTGGCATTTGCACTGAGGCCTTTGGGGCCATTGGTTTTGTTCAGCTCTGGAGCTAGAAGCTTTCTTCATTTTCATTTTTCTTTGTTCAGCCTTAGAAATGGCAGATACAAGTCGTGGAACTTTGATGTAGAAATTGATTTAATCAATTAAATCTCCTAGGAAGTTTGTCCTGCAGTTAAAGCTACTTTCTTTTGCTTGATAAAGTTGAATTAAGTGTTCTGGAAGGAAAGGAATTAAAGGTCTGAACTGTTGACCACTGGAGTTCTCTGTGGTTCTGGCCTAGGAAAACATTACTAAGACAACAGCTGAGATTTTAAGTATAGTATAGTATTTTGGGGGGATTTATGTAAGAATAAACATTTAAAAAGTGTTTCTATTTTTGTCAATCTTCTGTAATCCAGGACCACTTCATATTACTGATTGCTACATTATCAGTTTTGACCTGGGAGGAAGTAGATGAGTAAAATGAGTAGTAGAACAGTTCACAACTATTTTTGTGGCAGAACTTGCTGGTATTTGTTGTTTTTGGGAGACTACAAGCCTCAATGCAGTCTATACTATACCAAAAATAAAGGTAAAGCATCATTATTGTCAGAAGTAGCATGGATTAATACTGAGTTGAGTGAATTTATGATACATGTGCCTGTGTAGGTAGGGTTTCAAAGAGCTAGAAATGAAAGGAAAAAATATTATGAGGTGATGTTTTCATCACTGTAGCAGGAGCAGAGCTGTACTGCCATGAAGGGTGGTGTGGGTGTGTGGTAGTTCTCTCCTGCTGTTGTTGTAGTGCTGTGTCACTGAGCCCCAGCTTCCTAAAAGTCATCACATGTATGTAATACCTTTTAGGAAGGTAGTGCATTACCTTGTGTTGTATGCCCATCCTGCCAAGGGATCACGAAGTTCGCTTTTTTTACCTGGAGCTTTGGAAAACACCCTGGTGTCACACATTGCAATAATGCCACTCTTTGATGTTTATACTAGCTGCTTTTCCTTTTTAATAATGAGAGGAGGAAATGTGTGAAATCAGCTGCATGGCAGAAAGAATTCATTAAAGTGAATAAATTGAATTCTGCTCAAGTTTCAGGCTTCTGGGTTGGAGTCACAAAGCAGTAATCATCAGCTGTTTTTAATTATTTCTTTTGTGCAGTTTCCTTGTCCATGAAACTGATATTTACTGTGGATTAGCCTAAGAAAATGGGCAATGCTATTGAGACTTTGAGCAGTGTAAACATCAACAAGTATCTTTTTGTTGTAGGCTCTGATGTGTTTGTCAAGTTCAAAGGGGGAGAGAGTGAATGAATCAGGATGTTATATTGGGTCTGTGTGGCACATCTTTTTTTTGTTTCCAGACTTCCCATGACTACACAGTAGTCCCAGATATCTCTGTTTCCTCCAAGAAATAATGTTCCCTTGCATCTCTTTCCCTGTTACTCTATAGGAATCCTGGGAAGGGACAGACCCCAAGCCCATGCAGTTTACTGAACTACTTAGCTGAGGTGAATTTGAGCTTTACCTTCCACATATTTTGGTCCTTATCCACAAGGAAGAGGTAATTTTTTTTACATAGGAATGGATGGCTGGTTACTTGAACTGCATTTATGTAGTTCTTCTTCTGTAACAAAATGAGCGTACCTAAGCAGATGTAAGTGTGGCAGATGTAAGACTTGTGTTACTGACGACTGAAAAGCGTGTTTATACTGATTCCAGAAGCGAGTGACAGAAAAACTTAACATGAGGTTTTTCTGTCCATTATTGAAAATGGAAAAAAACTAAAGAAAATGCTATCCAGAAATCTGTTGGTGCAAGTGAGGTCAGGCATATTCAGAAAGACATATTATTAACAGATTCTAAAGGGAATAGCTAGAGATCCCCTCCAACATCCCTCGGTTCATGACTATAGCTGGTAAGAACATTTAAGAGGAATAACTCAGCCACCTTCTGAAGTATCACATGCTCTCCTGCTGCCACTATCAGGGACAGAGTGCTGGATTAGATAAACCATTGCTCTGACCCAGCTGTGAAGAGAACCTCTTCCTCGTGCACAGCATGCAGTAGGCAGAATTGCATTGGAGCTCTCTGCTGAGTGCTCACTAAAGGCCTTTTGAAACAGGACAGGCGTGTCCAGTGTGTTGTCCCTCTGTTCATTTGGGTTGTACAGTGTAGGATGTGCAGAGCAGCCTTGATTTGTGAGTAGAGTTTATGGGCACTAACATAACACAAATGATACTGCTGGTGTACAGGTCTGGGCACTGGGCTGCTGGAAGGGTCAGTGTGGTGGGAGCAAGATCTACTGCCGACATAAGGGGGACCTGAGAGGGAAGAGTGAAGTACTGGTTGTAATTATTAGAGTGCTGTCTTGAAATAACAGCCCTAGATCTTGCTCAGACTGGTATTCTGTGCAAATGGACATTTTTGTAATTAACATCTGCATATAAGCTGGTGTGTGTTCAAGAGTAGAGGCCAGAAATGGATGGAAGGGCACAGAGAGTCTGGACTACATCTCTAAGCCATATTTTGACTAGGAGAACATTTTCATTTTGAAGTGGAATTACAAGTTTGAATCCAGCTAATGTGGGCAGATGCTTGTAATCAGCTTCTGGGATAGACATCTGCCTTCTGGGCCATGCACAGGGATCAGTACCTGCTGCTGGATCGGGATTACTTGACTGAGATGCACAAGGGCATTAGCAGCACCCTGAACAATCTACAGACCACATTGTCTCATTCTGGCTTTGTGTTAGCTTTGAACACTGATTTAGCACAGTCTTCTTGCTACATTTATGTATTACACAAGCAGTTATTTAAAATTTGTATCTGTACCTGTATTGTACCTATGTTGTGTTACAAGACAGCTATGGATATGAACTGAAGTATTGCTATACAGGTGACCTTTCCCAGATTTTTCCTGGTTATTTTCAGTCATTTTTTGGATTTTGCAGTTCTGATAGCAGTTTGTTTTAAGGGTTTCTGTAGCTGTACCAGGAAAATGCAGACACTTCCTAGGAAACAGGCTCACCTGAGGTTGGTGTTGAGCTACAGTCTTAAAATGTTAAGTAGACAGGATGTCATCTTTTATGTGAACTAGATGCTTAGAACATTTTTCTCTTCAAAATAGGAAGATCTAAAATCTAGAAGCAACCATCAATTTTTTTGTGCCTCACAGAAAGTGTAATTAAAAAGTGACAAGGAAAACATTTCAATTGCTACTAAGTATTTCTTCTCCCTGTTGGTTTCCAAAATTCCAATCAAGCATTTATATAATGTGATATGATTAGCTTTGAGAAGCTGTTGAGAAGAGTATGTCAGCATGCCCAGTATAGCACTGTATGCTTTACATTTTAAATCCTGTTTCTCTAGAACAACTCACATTGCTCAAAACCACTCCCTAGACTCAAATTCTGGCAGGATTAACTTAATCCTCTGTCCTTTCATAGTAGACAGGAGTTGTCCAGTGCCCTAAATATCTGTTGGTCTCTCTCAACTGTTTATTTTTTGTCAGTGCTTTTCTTCACCTTGATGCTCTTTTATCATGAGATATTTGTTGTTTTTTATTTTTTTTTTATAAAAGCCAGCTGGTAAACTTTACTCAGTTGCTTTGGGGCAGTTTTTTATAAATATAAATGATAAAATAAATCTCCGAAGTACAGTTCATTGTAGGAGAATAAATAATTTCTCTGTTGATAATTTTGGTTCTTTACACTCTTTTACTGTCTATTGTCCCTCCTCTTATGCTTTGTTATTTGAAAAAGCTCTATAATTACTTCTTTAAATCTTTCATCCATCCCTTCAGTCATTAAAACTTTTTTCTTTCTTTTACAACTTTTTCCTGACAAGTTGTCACTATGCTTTTCAGAATACCTGGGGCTGGGTGTGCTCTGTTTGAA
The DNA here is from genome assembly GCA_024865655.1 of Emberiza elegans. NCBI lineage: Eukaryota > Metazoa > Chordata > Aves > Passeriformes > Fringillidae > Emberiza > Emberiza elegans. The sequence continues at coordinate 21,140,692 of JALJVW010000139.1, read as the reverse complement.
GGCAGCTTCCTTTGTGTTACAGTCATTCTGAAGTGCCAGCATTGCTGGGTATCAGGTTATGAATTTGCCAAATAATCCAGGAGAGAGTGAATGGGGCTGGGACAATGCTTGGAGGAGCAGTCTTCACAGAAATAGTTAGTAGGAAAGTATGGTGGGACAACAGGTCTTGGAATAGAGTTCTAGAGAGTACTACATGGTTTAAAGTCAGTTTTTATGAAGAAAGATGAAGCCAAGGCCCAGACTAGTTGCTATGGTTAAAGTTTTTATTTTAGGGTTTTTTTACACAGATTGTTGTTAAAGTTGCTGAATTTTCTTTACTTATATTGTCCTTGCTGTAAAATACATGGCTTTTGGCGTTTTGTGATGCAAGGAGTTGGGAAACATGCATGCTCTTGAAAAGCATCTTTCTCCTTACATCAGGTGTTGCTATACTTCAGTGACATTATAGAACTTATGTTTGCCCTCAAGAGTCCTGTTCTAACATCCAGGTGTTAAAAAATACTAAATATCTATTTATTTTAGGTTGTAATTCCATAATGTCTTTCATTGAACAGCTTTAGTGGAAAAGTCAGTGCCATTCTCTCTCTTCATAAGGTGCTCATGTTTTCTCTGCCTTCAAGAGAATGGTGCTGTTGATCTTCCATTTGACATCAGCATCACATTACGCTCTTGTAAAATGTTAGTAAAAATCCAACCTACAGGAAGCCTATGGAACTAGGTTGTATAGTTTACTTTTTTGGAATGAGAGACTTCTAGAAATTAAGATATCAGTGTAACAGCTCTTGGCGTGCTGTGTGTTTTAATCCAAATAAGTTTCCTTAACTACTACTTTGGATACCAAAATAGTTTTTAAAAGTGCTCTCCCTTTCCATCTGGTGACAATGATTACCCTGGACTTACCCTGTTTGTAACAACCACAGATAACATGTGTGGTTTGTTAAAATTGAGAAATACCCATCCTTAATTCATGCACATATGCTTTAAGGGATATACAAGCCCCACAGAACAGGGCAGTCAGCAGAGGAGAGTTCAGTGACCTTCCTCTCCCCTTCCTTCACAGAGCGCTGCTGGATGTGTGTGTTGGCAGAGATTCAACAGCTTGGTCTTGCTGGGGTTTTGTTTTCAGTGAGGTTTTCTGGGTTGTTTTGGTGGGGTTTTTTCCCTGTTCTTCACAACCCTGCCAGGTTTTATGATATCTATGTTGCTTTGTCCACTGGTTTAAAATTTTGTAGCAGCTAAGTCTGATGACTTCAGAAAAACTGTGTGTGTCATAACAAACTGAGATGTGTAGCATTCCTGTGTAAGTTGCTTTTTAAAATGTTTAGGCTCACGGCTGACTGATCAGTCATTAAGTCTTCTAATCTTGCCCAGTGAGATTTGGAGAAACTAGAAACTATTTTTGCAAGCAGAAAAAAAACCCAACAGTGCAGATGTAGATGCTATTTTTTCTTTATTGAAATCAGACAAATATATTATCTCTCAGGACATTAGCAATATATTTTTCATCTCTCCTTCAGTATTAATAGATTCAAAAGAAAACCTGCTGCTTTTGAATATGTGACCTTAACAGACTGATATTCTGATGAGTTTTCTTTCTTTTAGTAGTCTCATATAGATTTAGTTAGATTAGCATTTTTGTCTGGATACTTAGTGTTCCTGTGTAAATTTTGGTTTATGAAAGGAAAGCAATGGAGAACTCAAAAAATTATTTGTCTAAATTCTTTATTGCAAAATTATAAGATACTGAGCAAGTTCTTAAGACTAAGTAAATAAATTTTATTTTAATATGTGTTCTCTGAAATGGGAAACAGAGTACTATCCAGCTTGCCTTTGTGTAATTGTTTTGGTGCCATTTGTGCAAACAAGGGTTAGGTTTGCTTTTGTTGTTCAGCCACAGCTAAAATATGATTTAAAATTGCTCAGTGAGTTGGTATATTGAATTAAAAATATCTAAAAGTGCCATTTCATGGTATGACTCTATGCTAAATGTGTGTTCCTTGAAATAAAAGAATATAGGGTGGCACTGTGAAAATGTACCTGGGGGTCCTGCTTGGTGACAATTAAAATGAGTCAGCAGTGCCCTGGCAGCCAGGAGAGCCGACCATGTCCTGAGGTGCATCAGGCACAGCATGGCCAGCCAGGCAAGGGAGGGCATTGTCCTGCTCTGCTCTGCTCTGCAGTGGCCTCACCTCAAGTGCTGGGGGCAGTTTTGGGCACCACAATATAAAAACGGCATTGAGCAATTACAGTGTGTCCAAAGAAGGGCCATGAGGATGGGCAAGGGTCTGGAGGAGAAGCCATGTGAGGAGTGGCTGAGATCACTTGGTCTGTTCAGCCTGCAGGAGACTGAGAGGAGACCTCATTGTGGTCTTCAGCATCCTCACAAGGGGGAGCATCAGAGCAGATGTGGAGCTCTCCTTTCTCATGACCAGTGACAGGACCTGAAGGAATGGCCTGAAGCTGTGTCAGGAGAGGCTTAGGAGAAGACTCTTCACCTAGAGAGTGATTGAGCCCTGGGAAGGCTCCCCAGGGAAGTGGTCACAGCACCAAGCCTGACAGAGTTCAGGAAGTGTTTGGACAATTCTCTTGGGCACAAGGTGTGATTGTTGGGGTGTCCTTTGGCATTCCAAGAATTGGACTTGATGATGCTTGTGGGTTCTTTCCAGCTCAAGATATTCTATGACTCTGATATCTGGTCCTGAACTCCTTTTTAACTTAGAGTTCAGAATGAAAATGTTTCAGCTTGTTAGGGGAAAGCAAGTCTGCCTTCACCTTGTGGCTTCCTTTAAAGGTGTTCGTGCTTGAAAATCTGCATGTATTAAATGTGAAACAATGTATACGCTGTAGTGTTTGGCTTTTTTTCAGTGGGGTAATCTTTGAAACAATTCCTCAATGTAGCAAACCTGCTGTTAAATTTTATTAAAAAAACCCTTGCACTTTTCACAGCTCTTATTAGAACTAATTTAAGGCACACAGCAGTGTCCTAGCTTGAGTCCTGTATGTAGTTGTTCACTACCCCTCTGTTGAGCCTGTTATGCTAAGATGAATTATTTTTTCTGCTAACAACTGTGTATAATGTCAGTTTAAGATTTTAGGATCATATCTACTCAGAAAAAGAAATCAGTGCTATGAATTTCATGTGCCCTTTGAGGCTTCAGAGCTGGTATTCACAGGAGGGTGAATCATCAGAATGGGAATGGTCAAGTCACTGATTGTCCCGAGGGCTGAAATCTCTGCTTTCTTTACCCCTAACAGAATGACAGACCCAGAGGCATTGCAAACTTTCCCTCTCTCTTATACAAGCTTGCTTTTATTGACTTTTCAAACTGTGACCAGTTCTGTAGGAGGGCGAGGTTTAGTCTTCAGTTGTGTTTGGTCCTTTGCCTGCTGAAAGCTGCTAACAAGAGCAGTGTTTTGTTTTCTTTTTCTGTGATCCCAAGAAATGTCTAGTACAAACCAGACCATGACCACCCACTCATTTCACATGAGCCATGGATCACTTGCCAGATGGCAAAGGCTAAGGAACATAAGATTTAATACAGCAGATCTGTCTGTCTTATTTATTCTGTTTAGTTCAGAATAAAGCACCACCTCCTCTCTTGCCTTACTCATCCTGTCCTTGCAGTCAAGGGGTAAGTAGACAAATACTCCCATGACAACTGTGGCAACTGTTTATATTCTGTGGTATGAGATTTTGTTGCCCTTATCTGAGTTTGCATAAATATGGTGTTAGTTTTGGTTAATCATCTCTTTCCCAAAGGAACAGTGTATTATAATGTTGTCCCAGGCTGAGTTCTAGCAAATAAAAATCCCAAAGAAACCCTTTTCAGGCCTCCAGTGAAGGGACATATTTCTGTTGCTGTACAAGAAATTTATTGAAAAATGAGGGTTTAAGTAATGCATTTTGAAAGTTTACCACACATGTCACTTTGTTAGTGATAATTTATGAATGTGAATTGACTACAAATACATACAAATTCAAAGTACAACTTCCATCCAAGGTGAACAAAATGCATAAAGTAGGGCTGAAATATTGCTGGATAAGATCATTTCAGTAGATGATAATGCTGATGCAGGAAGACTCACATTTTGAATTCAGTCATTATTAACATGTGGTTCAAGTCTATACTTTAGGTCTCTTTAAATCATGGTCTCTGGCAAGACCTTAGTATTTTTGCTTTGCATCTGGAAAATATGGAGAAGCAGAGTTAACACAGGCCTGGTGCATTATAAACCTTACGCATTTCAGTCACCCTGATTTTTGCAGTTCACATTTCTTAGGGGAGAGTTGAGTATATCTGTCTAATCTCCTGATGCTTCCCAAAAATAGATGAAAAGAAGGAAAATTCTGAAATGATTTCAAATAATCATTTCTTCTACTATTATGGTTGTCTTAACTGTTGTAAATGAAGGCTTTTAATTTGTTGGAAGAATGGAAGGGAAGAGCAGTGTGTGATAAGCTCACAATGACCTCAGATTTTTGTCTGGAGGCTCTCTGTAAAGAACAGAGTGTCCCTTTTCCTTACCTGTGTGGCAGCTTCACAGTTTCTAGCACTGTGGAGATGTCTGTATCCTAGTGATAATGTAGACTGTTATGAATTTGAAAGTAAAGCTTGGACATATTTCCCAAAGGAGGAGGTGGATTGTGTGGCACATTCATGTGGGAGTTTTTGCTGGTCTAACTTGCCTTAGAAAAAAGCCATTTGATAATTATAGTTGCTGTGCTAGTCTCATCATCATTTCTACACAGAAGAAACGTGAGTGATGTCCTCTGGAGCTGTTTAAAATGCAGATAAAATTTGAAATATCTTTGGCTGATAAGAATAGTTACAGTAGAAGTTGCCTTTAATTGGTTGAGAGCACTGTTGCAGTTAATGAACCCATAATTGGTGTTGAATCCAGCCAAGGTTGGAAGCAATCCCATGCTTTGCTTTGGGAGAAGGAACCCCCAGTAAAAAGTGACATCAGACTGTTGGCTGGCTGTTGCTTCTTGCAAGTGTTGCCTTTGCTAAGATCATCTAACATGATCTAGAGCTGGCTTTCATTTGTGTCAGGAAGGATTGCATGAAACTAAACAGAGGTTGTGAGATACACAGGACACCTTGCAAATTCTCCTATGTGTCTTGTGTGTGTTTGTAGAGAAAAATTTGAAATGGGCTACAGGGCCCCATTATCAATCACCCTGCTCTCCCAAACACAGGATATAAGTCATGTATGTATGTACTTGGATCCAAGCATTAACGAGGAGAGGAGATGGGATTGTGCTTTGCTGAATTTAAGGTCATCTTGGGAGAAGGGAATTTTCTCACTGTTGATTCTGTGTCAGGAGATTGTAGGGGAAGTCAGAGTCAATAAAACAGGGCAGAATTCATCCTTCTAGATCCTTTGCACTACTCCAAATCACTGTGTAATTTGAGATGAGGAAAGTGCCAGGAGCTCCTACATTATAAATTCAGCTTTTCTTGAAGTCTCTAAGCAGACTCTTTCATCAGGGTCATCTGTTAAAGATTTAAGGCCCAGTTTAAGTAAATGATCACCACTGATTTTTTCCTGTTAGTGGGACCTCATAAAGTCACTGAGTATTCTCTTTCTTTAGGTGTGATCACAGTGTCCAGTGTTATGTGTGGTAGGTTCCATACTCCTGGAATAAATTGATATTCCTAATCTGCTTTTGAGTCTGGGTTTCTTCACCTTTTGTGAGGCTGTGAAGGGTGATCCTGTAATGTCTTTAGGAGGTAGTATTTTGGATTTTAAGGTGATTATGCCTGGCCATTTCAAATGTAATTGAAGGGTTATTTGCTCAATAAACAGGACTACTGTAACTCTAGCTTAATTGGAAGGATGCAAGGAAGAAACAAAGTGTGGGCAAGACAAACATTTCATTTTCAAGGTTAAATTAAGAGTCTTATCAGTGACTGTTCACTCAGCCAAAACATAGTAAACTATACTCCTCTGGTTATTGCCAGGTGATAGGTGCCCAGAAATTACAGTCATCTAGTTGTTCTTTCATGTGTGTGAAATTTGTTGCACGTATTTGGCACAAGTTACGAACACCATCATTTATTCAGCAACTGAGGATTTAATGTTTATAGAGGAAGATTTTGGCCAGAGGTAGTTTAGCAGCTCTGTGATAAGGTAGAATGGAAAAAAAATTGTTTTGCCCTGTCCCTGCTGTAAATAATCTCTGTGGTGAAGCTCTTGTTGTCTAAGACTATAACTATGGCAGCATTTGGAAACAATAGATTTTGTCTAAAAGTGGAAGAAATTCCCTATATAAATTTTAGATGTGTTTAAAGTTAAAAACAATTTTTATATGTATAAAATGTATATTTAAAAATAGATAAATATGCAAAAGATAGAATGAGGGGAATATTAAGTAAGTGTTCTGAGCACTGCAAACTTATTATTGCATCGAAGAGAATGTTTTTTTGAGGGAAGCAAATTCTTTTGAGTTTTCTTTACTTGTGCCTAAGTGTGCTTCTTTGTTTCATACATGTTTTCACAGAAGAGTAGCTGAGTGCCAGCCCTCAAAACTGTTGACTCTGTCTTTTTCTCTTCCCTTTAAATAATGCAATGCTCCATAGCACCTTTGCAGTTTAAGACACAGAAACTAAGTGTAAAATCTATCATCATTTGAGTGCCACATCTCTCTTAGAGCATTCATGCTCTAGAATACCGCCGTGTGATTTGTATGGATGAGCACTGGAATGATGACCTAGCATCCTTTTTGTTTTGATACTGGCTATGTCTGTGCTTTAATTACCCTGAGGCTCCGGCAGGCACAGGAGTCAAGTACCAGCGCCTTCCCTAGCTGCTTATATTGTCTTTTTAGCTGGGCAGGAGAGTCTGGTGCAAGGTGCCTCTCTATAGCAGCAAATGTAGATGTGTCTCATTTACAGCACTTTCCTGCTATTTTCCTCCACACCATGTCAGTATCTAGGGCTGCAGGTAGATGTGGAGTTGCTCTGATGAGATGTGCTGTGTGTTAGCTTGGTCTTGGCATTGCACCAACATGTTTTCTATTCTGCTTGGACCACAGGCACAGCAGGATTGTGTTCGTCTACAAAAGGTCACAGAGCTGTGCCGGGTAGATCTCTTGGGCTGAATGTGGCATCAGAGATAAATAGTCATTGTCTGTCTGTTTACTGTTTTTACCACAATGTTGAGAGAGAAATAGCAAAGCACCTCAGTATTATCAGTCTGTGGAAAGCCCTAGCTTTACAAATGGTACAATCCTTGCTTTACAGGGATTTTACTTATGGCAATTTTCTTGCAACATTTAAACCTCTTCATTTTGGTTAATCATTTTCGTGTCCTGACTTATTCAATCTCAAGGAAATAGCTTGAGGTCCTGGCTGCTTTGGAGTATGTATCAGGTAAGCTGGATAAGCTGGCTTCTTGTTGATCTGTAGAGGAATGGAAACACTACCAGAAATATCTAAGCATGCTGGGCTGAGATGTTGGCAGACTGTTGCCAGGGGCTACTGTGGATCAGCCACTATTCAAAACAGAATGTTAATTGGAAAGCCTTTTTATATGTGTTGTGAAATGTTTGTTTTCACATTTTTCAGGCCCCGCAATGTGTATTTATTAATAGGGTACTGCATTTACACTTTCTTTTATGAAAGGTGCATAATGTCCAGGTTATGTAGCTACACCACCTCAGGCTGTGATTTTTGTCACAATTTGCAAATGAAGCAAGGTTGAGTCTGGACAGTAATTGGATGGGCAACTGCTGCCCTGTGAAGGGTGCACGTGTGGGTAACAAACCTGTACTTGGGGGCTGTTGCTGGCAGTTTCTGTTAGAAGTGTTCTTCTCTCTGAGTCAGGTCTGAGCCCAGGTCCTGGAGTAAAATATTACCTCTGGAGAGGGTAATGGATGAGATATGTGATGGATGAGATGCAAACCCATGGTTTCAACATCTTGTGCCCACCGAGGTACCCAGTGTTTTTTGCATAGAGACCTAAGTGTTCCAAATAAATCCTGAAAGAGCATCCCTCTTTTCTTCCCTAAAATCATCTTCAGAGTTGTCTTGACAGAAGGACTTTTGCTTTTCCTTTCATATGTATTACACTGTATTGTAGTTTAATGACTCAGTCACAGCAATGCATGAAGTTCAGCACCAGTATAAATAATTTCTTGACAATGTATGGTAGTTGATAGAGCATAATGCAATTTTTCAGTGTATGAGAAATTATTCAGTAGATTCTCTATGGTCTTTGGATAGTTTGTATTGCACTGGACAACAGCACTTCTGCTCTCCATCTTCATTAGGATCTCTTAGTGTAAATATGGAAGAATTAATGAACTAATGGGTAAGAGATCATAAGAGAAGCATTTCTTCTGGAGTTTGAAGCGAAATCAAAGGGAAGGTGGAAGAATCATGATTTTCTTCCTGCTATGGCTGTGATATGGATTATTTTATTTAACTCAGTAATGGACAGTTGGATTGGATTTTGTCTTTCTTCTGGTGGTCATTTATTAACATTGAATGAGGTGAGGGCTGTGTCACAAATATCTTTGCTCTGAGAAGAGTCTGTCGTGTGTAACTTCTGTAATAATAAATGCAAGAATATAAACGTTTTAGGTCACTGTAGGGAGGATGTGCAGTCCAGCCATGATACAGTTTGTGATGTCATCTGCTTGCCCTCTTTTTTGTGCACTGTCCAGGTGTGTTTCCTTACAAAACTGAAGTCCCAAGTGTGATTAAAAAGAGGTCAGAGAACAAATTAATCAAATAATGGGGTGTGGCCTTGTTAGTACATCTTGTTTCATCAATAGATAATCTGGCTTCAGGGGAAAAGTGCTTAATTATCTACCTTGTTGAAAGGGACAAGAATTATATAAACAGGGCACTGCAAGGAATAACATTCCTTATGGAAATTGCTATGGGAAAATACCTTATGGGGGGGAAAATGGAATTCATCATGTTAGAATGCAATAGCTGGAAGAAATGCTTAGCTGGCTTTCATCTATGGCCCAAACAAGGGAATTGTCTTACTGTAAAAAGTAAAACATCTGCATAAATCCTTAATGTAGCAACTGCATATACACATGCAGCAAAGGATAACAAAACTCAGGAGCAGAAAAAAATACTGAGTTGAGTTTGTACAGGATGACCTTCCATTTTAGTACAGAAAACAACTCTGAAACCAGAGCTAGTAAAAACACTTTTAAAAAAAAAAAAAAACTTGATTTTTATGCATGAATGTGCTATTTTGTGGGTTTATTTAGTGTTCATTACAAGGGAAAGACAGACCAAGATCTGTATTAGGAACTAGATCTGCTACAGGTTTTTTGTTCTTTATGTCTTAGTCTCTTTTTCCATTCTGCTTCAAAAAATAGAGCTAATAATGCTTAGCACATATAAATTATTTACACATGGAGATGGGTTTATATAAATACATCAAGGTCTGGTTGAAGTCTTCTTCCCATGATATGCAAATTAGAAATAGAATTTCACTTGTAAATGAAAAGCAGTAATTAATTTTGCAACTCTGCTCACTGGGCTGAGCAATGAGACAAATCCATTTGAAATCAGGTAAGCAAGAGACAAAACCACTGCTGAGCTTGATGCCTCAGGTTTTAGCTTTTACATTTTTCAGATTCTGTGCTGCCTTAGTGTGTAGTTCTGAGCTTCATTACCTACTCTATTCTCAGAGTAGGTAGACAAAACAATTCCTTCTCTAGCTGGGGACCAGGGACAAATGATCGAAATCTCAGGCCCAAGAGCATAAACAATTGCAGAATGAAGAGAGGAAAACATAACCTAAAGCTGTAATTGGACAATTAACTCCAATACGCTAATGAACCAGAACTTATAAAAGTGAGAGACCTCGTGACCGGTTGTCCATTTTGTGACCATTTTGGTTCATCTTGGGTGTAGCCCTGGCTGGGCTCTTGTGCTGCCCAAGGTGTATTCATTGATGCCTTTTAAGAAATCCCTACTTTATTCTTTAACTCCATCTAGCCTCTGGTCTAGGTCAGCCTTCACAAGGCATCAAGCTGGTCTAACGTGGCCAACAAGTCCTTACCCCCTTTCCCACCCCAGTGGAATGAGCACAGCTGTGTGGGGCTCCCTGCAGCAGGTGAGATGCTCTTTCATTTGGGGCCTCTGGAGCACTTCCCTGAGAAGAACTAGCGGTGGAATGCGGAGCTGTCGTCTGGAGAACTAATTCCTGTACTTGACCAGGGGCCAAACCAAAAACTGCTGGGAGGCTTCATTTCAAAGAGTGTGAGGCTGCCTTGCAGGTACTGCTTGCAAAGAGGGGTTGTACTCCTGTCTAATGCATAGCAGGCAGTAGGATATCAAAGGGATGAAGAGCCTAAAGGAACAGCTGAATATTCGTTGTAAATGGCAGTGAGCATCTGCTGAAGCAGAGCAAGCTTTTAGTAGTGCTCCAGATGAAAAGTAGACCAAGTAGATATGTTTCATACAATGAGTGGTTAACCCTGCTTGTCCCCCTCTGGTCTCGTGAGCTATGCAAGTTTAGTCCAATCTTTTGCATGAGAGGCAGCTCTCTTGTCCCATTACTGTAAGAAACCCTTTGTAGGACAGAGTAGGGATGTGTTGCATGGATGTTTGTGGACTCAGAGTTTCCTTCTCTGTTAAAGGCTATTTTTTTTTTTTGTAATGCAGTTTAGGTTACATCTAGAGTTTTAGCTTTCATTAATTACAATAATTGAAAATGCAAAGGCATTCTTTAAGTGAGTAGATAATCTTTCAGCAAGTAACTCTGCTTTCCCTGACCTCCCTCTGCAGTTCTTTTGGGTGTCCTATCTTTTTTCCATCCTTTCCCCAAACTCTTCCTATACTACTGCTACCTGCCTGCACTGTGGACAAGTATTTCAGCATATGCAAACCAATGGGCAACATAAGTCAGCATATGATGTAGCCCCTCTAGTTGTGTTGAAGGGTGTTGTGCATGGCCAGGTATGAGGGGATGGCACTTGTTGATATCCCAAAAGTAAGTGGTGGGTGCTGGTGGCTGGGATGGCCACCTTCTTGTCACTTGCTTTTTTGAACAGGACTTTGTCAAGTTTGCTAAACTGTCAGCTGTATTACTGGTAGAACTGAAGGTGTAAGAGGAGTTGCCTTTTCAATACCACTTGCTCTGGTTTCTCCCCCACTCAGACAGTGAGTGTAAACTGGTGAATTTCAATATTTCATTTAACCTGTGCTTTGATTTGATACAGTAATCCAGCAGTGTTTAGGATTGGAGTTTTCAGACTAGAAGGCTTTTAGACAATTATTCCTGTGTGAATTTTATGACACTCATGAAAATACTTTGTTTTATGAGGTTTTAGAATTCTTTCCTTCCATATGTTTGGGGGTTTTTTGTTGTTGTTGTTTTGGTTTGGTTTTTTTTTTTTAAACCATGGGCTTTTCCCTTGTTCAAGGCTCTCCTCCTAACCTCTGACCCCCTCAGTCCTGGTGATAAGCATATTTTGGGTCACATTCTTGAGAAATCAAAAAGAAGAGAAAAGTCTAATATATTAATGGTTTATAATTAATAATCAGTTTTTCTCCAGTGAGGAAATCTCATTTTTTATTATTTTTTTAAATTGAAAATATTCAGATTTAAATATCTAGTATGTTCATAAATGCAACAGCAGGTGGCAGAATAACTTCACTAGAAGTTGCTTTCTTGGCATGCTCAACTTGCTTTCAATGAACTTAGAGAGAAAAACAGATGCCTCTATGTGAGATGTGACCAATTGCTGTTCTAAATAGCTGTCTTAACAGTATGCAACAGGCAATTCCCAAACACATGGAACTGTGTGCTACAAGGTTTTCTTCAGTTTTTAATCTGATTGTTTGCTTTTTTTTCCTATAGAATAGTTAAATGCTTATTAAACAAAAGTTTCTGAAGAGATTGTAAGTGGTGCCTTGCTGTTGCAGAACAGGCAGTGTGCTAGTCACCAGCTGAAGTGGATCTGTGTAAATATTATGCAGATATAGTCCTTTCCTTTTAGAGAAAAGCATCTATATACACATACTGCCATGAAATGCATTGTTCTGATCAGCAGTTTTGCTGTAATCTTTGAAGAAATAAGCTCCCTGGGAAATCACTAGTAAATCTTGACCAGCGTTGTTCAACAATCAAAGCCTAAAGACTGTGTGAAAGATGTATCTTGTGGGTTGGAGAACAGGGAGGGTGCAGCTGTGAATTGCATTTAATATCTCATGGTCTGTTTAGCAGCTCCTTGGTTTTCTCATCTGCATCTCCCTGGGAAAAAGTTACAGTGCTCAAAATGCTGAACACCTCCAGACAATACCATTTAAAATGAATAGGACAAATAGGCAGCCTATTAGGTAACGGCTTCCTTCACCTTCCTCAAGCAGGATGATAGTTTGAGGTGTACATTGGGCTGTAGCCAGTTCTTCAGTCATAGCTGGCTGGTCTAAACTTTTGAGAACTACCAGGATCAGAAACAAGGATGTAATGAAGTGGTGTTTTCCCACATTGGAGCAATGAAAAAGAGCCTGACATAAAGGCAGTTATGATTTTTGTTCTCCTTTGAAAGTATGAAATCATAGCAGTGGTGGAATACTATTCTCTTATTTTTGGCCCTGATGTAACCTCTGCATTAGGGTAGACTCTATCCTATAATTCTACAAACATTCTGTGCACACAGTAACACAGCATGGTGGCTGAAAGGAGCCATCCCCTTCTTCCATCCAGCGTGGGCAGCTGCATCAGTTTAGGCCTCTTCAGTGTAAGTCCACAGACATGCCTTCCTGCATGGAATGGCAGCAGTTCAGGGAGGGAAATGAGATACAGGAGAGGGCAGAGTAGCTTCTCATTTCAGTCTCATCTTACTCCATTTAAAACATGTGTAAACATATGTGAAAATACAGTCTCGTATAGTGGTTGTTCTGTATCGAAAAGATACTGAAAGTCATAGAGATTAGAGTTGTGGGGCTTTTTCCCATAATGGGTGCCAATAAAGATGTCCCCAAGGGAGCACAGGAGCAGTAGTTGTGCCAGTAGTATGTTTTCTTATTTTAAAAACATGTCTAAAATGGTTTTATGAAAAAAAAATTCTATTCAGATTGCATTTGATATTATCTTCAATGGCTGAAAATGGCCTACACACAGATGGCAAAGCCTCAAAACAGAGATATCACAAACTTACATAAATGTTCTTTGTTATACAGTGCATGTATTGAAATGCAAGATGTTCTCCTGTAATAATACATTATACCAATCAACATTCTGAAGGAGAAGGAAAACAACTCCCAGGTATCTCAGCCCAAACAACCTCACATTGCACATTTGGTGCATCAAATGGTGAGTTTGTGGAGATCCAGGAAGGCCTGAGAACAAGGGAGATGCAGGGGGGCTTTATGCCAATGCTTACGAGAGAATTTTATTTTGTGTTGTGAAAAAAATAATGGTCTGGAGCATAAGTGTACAAATGGGCAAGAATATGGTGCCTGTATGGAGTAAGAAGAGGAACTTGGGTGTGTTTGTGTGTTGTGATGCTGCTGTTTTACAGTGGAATTTGAAGGAGTTCTTTTTCCCCCCCCTTCAGGCTACCCTGTTGATGCATTCTGCTTTAGTATCTTTTTTGATCCCTTGATTCTTGGAAATACCTCGTCTCAATAACTTGAAAATAGCTGTGGGATCAGGATAAGTATTTGTGTGCAATTTTTCTTTGCAAACTTCTTTAACACAATCATATTGCTTCTGTAAGTGAGCCTTATCCCCTTTCTCTTTTTTCTTGCCAGCAGATTCTTTGTTTACTTGCTTTAGGCATACTTCAGGAGTTTGTTTGATTTTATGTCTTCATTGATTTGCTTTTTCAGTTCATCAGAGCTCCCTAGACTTTATTCTTATGTATTAACTGCTATAGTTTATTTTCCTCTCAATCAGCTGGATTAGTCTGAATATTCATTTTCTAAGGTCTAGTTGTTTATAAAAAATGATGTTTAAATCTTTCCCCCTACCTGTTATTAGGGGTGTCTGTGTTTTCTGAGATGTAGTCCTTCTGTAAAAACTGCAGGTTTTAAAATAACTTTGGAGCTGAAATGCTTTTAACTTCATCTCTCTTTTCTGAATTTAACATTGCTAGGCTAGCATCTGAAAGTTTTCAGTTTTGGGGATACTGCTGTCAGATTGTTTGTTGTATTTCCTGGTAATGCCAGGTATCTCTGAAACGCTCAGTGCTGACCACTGATTACGGTTTGTAAGTGAATCAATAAAAGCAATAATCTTAATAGACATCCTTGTCTTAATTGTTAGTAGGAGTATTGGTGTTACTGGAGTCAACTTGTATGCTCATTATCCTTCTCCTGAAGTGTGGAGGAGAATTATAACTCTATGTAATCTCATTATATTTTCATGGCTTGGGTTTGTCTTCAGGAAGATTCAACAATATAGTGCATTCTCTGCTCTTTGTTCAGTGCAGTATTACTGTGATCTGCTCAAAATCTACTTCCTCCTCTGCACCCAGATACTGATTTCATAGCCTTTTTTTAAGCATAAAAGCGTGTCGAAATCTTGTTCTGTTGCTACATCCTCTAATTTGACAAATTTCCATTAAGCTCTTAATAGTGGTATGGTAAATGTAGATGTATTTTTAAAAATGCCTATTTTAAGAATTTACTTGGTGAGACTTTGTTGAAAATCACCTTGTTTCTGTGATCTCTGTCCATCTTCCAGTTCTACTATAATGCTTTTTTCCTTTGAAGTACTAATTCTTATGACTACAATTCCAGAGTGTAGTGGCCAGGCCGGCTGCAACTTACACTTGCAAGAACACACAGCCTCTGCCTCATACAGCAATTTGTCTTTAAATAACTTTTTTGCATTCCAGTATGAAATACAATGCTACAAATACTGCCAAGTTTTTGCATCGATGTCTCATTGAATTCTTTGATATCTCAAAGAATTCAGTAACTCAGGGAAGCAGTTAAACATATTTTAAGTAGTGTTTTAAGTATATACCTTAAATTGAATGCATGCTTAAGTGCTGCCTTGAGTAGGAATACTTGTTCCAATTGTTCTTTGGTTCTTTTCTCTCTTCCTTTTGATGTTTTTTTTTTCCTAGAAATGTGTGAATTCTGCAGTATTAATTCATTCTGGGCCCAACATTTTATACTATCTCCAATGAACTGAGAAGAAATTTTAGATTAAATTTTTTAGATTAAATTATTAGGTACTTCCCTTACAGTCTTCTGCTGCTTTTAGTGAACTTCACAACTTTCTCTTTCAAACCAGAAAAACTGTCCTTATATTTCTGAAGGGGGTAGGCTTTGTCTGGTTTAGAGAGATCTGCAAATTCTTTACTGACTCCTCAATTGTAATTAAAAGAATTCTTCCGATCCTGGTTGAGTGTTCTAAAGTATTTTGTCTTTGTTTCAATAATATTTCTGAAAAAAGGTGAAGTCTAAAGAATGGGTGATGGGAAACAAAGTCCATAAGGATCCAAAAGATGCATGCAGGAATGTGTGCAGAAAAACCATGATATTCATCTGGGAGGAGGAGAAGGAAGACAAATACATCCCTTTTGGATTATAGCTCTTGAAACATTTATTACAATTTCCTGATCCATGGTTTTCCTGGAAGTCTTTAAGTTAAATCTGGTTTGATCCAACAACACAGAAATACTTGTGAAAATTAGAAAAGCTTTCTAATTTTGCATATCAGCTTGTTCCAGTATCTCCAGTGTCCAGGCTTAGGCAAGTAAAATACAGTTGAGAGTGGAGATGTGCAAAATTTCTGCAAGGATGTGATTTATATGAGTCTTCTTTTTTTCCCTGACTTGAAACCTCTTAACTTCAAGGGAAAGAAAAAATTGGGACACGCAGGATGTCTTGGCTGCTGACTTACAAATAAGTATACTGTGTGCCAAACTTCATAGTGCATGTTCAATGTCCTAGACATGTCACATTTGCTTTTATATACTGTATAAAACATGTTCTTACTTCTTGCCTATTAAGGGTGATTTGTTGGCCCATTGATGGCCTCAGATAGTATTGCTTCCTCTCTCTTCAGCTGCGTGTCCACTGTTTTCCTTGGTCAACTGAAAATGTTAAAGCATCTTTTTTTTTTTTTTCAGGATCTGTTTGTAGTGTTTTGAGGGTCTCTTCTGAAAAATCTCATACAAGGGCACTTTTTTATTGTGTTTGAGCTTTTTTTTTTGGGAAGCATTGCCACATATGTCTGTGTTTTGTTGTGTGGCTCATGTGTGGAGATATGGATTGAGTAACTGCTTGTGTGAATATATAGGGTGTATTACAGTGTTCATACTGTTGAGTACTAATTCAATCTGAAGGTGGTTTCTGCCTTAATTTATACTTTTCCATCTTTTGCACAGCCAGTTTGAGATGCTGGCAAAGAAAGCAGCTGTACAGGGAAGCAGAGTAGCAGGCTTAGCAAAATACCTCCATTACTGGGGAAGCATAACTCTGCTGCATTCTTCTGCCTATGTTTGAATGCTGTGTCCCTGGTTGGAGAGAGGAGATGGAAGGAATTGTTGTGCTAGCACAGAGCTGAGTGGTATTGCCCTTCTCTAGCCTACAATGTCACACTGCAAGGCAGGGGATTTTTTGAGTTCTGGTTTGACCTGGGACAAAGGAATTGGGAAGGGAGTGATTATGCCTGGACAAGCTTCTGACATGATCCAGATCTGGGGCAAAGAACTTGTGCATGCTGTGTGTACACGTGTATGTTATCAAATGATGGTTGTCAGCTTCAGAATTGAACTGTGTTGTGGCTAGACTTAGTAAACTAGATTTGTAGTGCAGACAGAGCTGTTAGCTCTTTTCTACTTTGTGTTATGAGTTTCCAAGATTTCACTATGAATCCCACTGTAATGGTTATCTGAGGTGTTTCATGCACTCCTGTTATAGTAGTTGTTTTAGTTGTTTTAGTGTTATGAGAGCTTATGAAAAAATTTTAATCTCTAAGAATGGAGAGAATCTGCTTATGGCACAAACTAGAATGCAAATAAGAATACAGTCCTATACAATGCATTATTAACTCTTCCTTTATATCCTCGAAGTACTTCAAGTTTTAAGGAAAATGAAGAATGGGCATTGTTTGACCTTGTTCATTTGTATGAAATGTCTTCCTGGTTTTCTGGTCCCCCAAAATAATGCTGCACATTGGCAAGGTGGAGTTGGCAACTATCTGTATCTACATTATCTTTTAATCACCTGAATCTGATGCTATCCACACAGGATTTCAGAAATATGTTTCACAGAGCTTGTACTATCTGTGGAATTTGGGCTACTGTGACCCATTTAAGCATTGGTCATTTTTATCAAATTGAGAAGCATTTAGATGTGTTGGTTTGCAGTGGGTCTGCATTTATTCTTGAGGCTGGCTCTTGCTATTTATAATCAGGATAGAAACTGTGGCAAAATGAATGGTGAATCTTTCTTGTGGTGCTCATTGCAAGAGCAGTTCTCAGTCTGTACTGGTGAGTGGATGGCTTCTTGCTTGGTGAGAATGGCTTTTCTATTTATGGCCTCATTCTTTGAAATGTGGTGAAACTTGGAGCAGGTACTTTGAAAGCAGCAAATTTCAAGACTCTGTCCCACCATGTTCTAGGTGTGCCAATTCTGTTCCTCCCATTTATATTTGCTGCTGGTATTCCAGGCAGTGTTCATTCATGGAGGAAGTTTGTTTTCTGTAAATCATGCCTTCTCTTTAACTATTTGTGCCTCTTCCCCTTTCTCTCAGAAACTTCAGTGTGGACACAGCTCTTGGCTGCAGTTTCCTCAGCAACAATTCTTTCTTGCTGTTGAGATGGAGTTTGGACTGAAATCTTGGTAATCACTGATGTTTTTTCCAGCCTGTTAAAAGTGAGCTTTTACATTTGAGATGGAGTATTTTATTTCAGCACTGACCTGATCTTTCTGTGTGTGTTTTATCCCATGCTTTTGCAGAGAGGAAGAGAATATTTTTTGTGCTGCTTACTCTGATATAGACAGCTCCTTATTGAGCCTCATGTTTTAAATGTACTCCAAAGTCTGTACATGTTGATCTTGTAACACCCTAAAAAATAACTATTTATTTGCCTTTTACTGGCACAGGAATGATGTGAGATATCCAGTTTAGAAAATAAATTAGTACAGGGCTGATTTGAAGCTATTCTGCATCGCTGTTATTTTGTTGTCTTTGCTGTTCTGGAACTATTCAGTACTGCTTGCTCTATTAAACAGCTCTTTAAAACACCCTCAGTAAGCTCAAGAGACCAAAATTTGTTTCCAAGAACACAGATCATAGCTAACATCTAAATAATAATCTGGCATCTATTTGTTACTTTCTGTCTGTTTTAAATACAGTGCTAATACTTTACAGAATGTTGTACAACATACCAGAAGTTGAGCCATGAGGAATTTTTTGGATTTACCCCTCCCAAACTTGTAGTGCAAACCAGTGATGCTTTCACTCCCAACTCAAGCAAAGGCAAAGGATTAAAAAAACCCACATCAACTCCACCCCCCACCCAGCCAAAAATGCTGAAAGATAAAAAAAAAAGCCAGTGGGTTTTCTGGAAGGAAGTTTTAAGACTTTTGTTACAAGACCATGCATAGAACCTACAGAGGTCAACTATTACTGCTAAATTGTATTTAGATGTTGCTCAGCTATACATTGGAAGACGCTGGGAACACAGGGTGGTTTGTGGTGGTGCACTGTGATTTTAATCACACTTCATGCAGTGAGTTCAAAGCATTAGGAATACAAAATACAGAATCCCACAATACTCTTCTGGGGGTAGGCATTAGGCCTGCTTTGAAAACAGGGCACAAAGAATTTATTGTATCTGTAAGCAGTTGCAGCTACTTAGCCTCAGAACCAGGATTAGAGAACATGCGATTGGACTTCTGCTCCCTCCTGTTCTTGCTGGAATATTAATTGAGGTGAAGAGTTAATAAGAAGAGAAAAGTCTGAACTGATTGTTTCTCTGTGAATGTATTTATGCACAAAAGGATGAAGCTGAACAGAGACAAATCTCTGATCGTGTTTCACTTTTGTGTAACTCCTTTAGGACCAATAAAACTAGACTTGCAATAAATCTTACATAGTCTGGAGAAAAACCTGAGTAATATTAATAAAATTCAAAATGAGAATTTACCTTGTCAGGCTACTTTCTACAGTGTATATTTAATGTTCTGGAGGAGGAGATAAGTCTAAGAGGCAACTTCCATTATATGATATTCCTTTCATGCAGACAATTTTAAGGCTTGGTAACAGCAGATAGGGATTGTTTTAAATAGAAAAACAATAAGTAACTTTTTGAGGAGAAATTTATTGTAAAACAAGCTATAGTTATCTTTAATTAGGAATAGCAAATGAAAAAATAACTTTATTGACTTGAGAGCAGTACTACTGAAAACAATTTCCTAGTCGATACGTTTGGATGATGGCAGGAATCAGACAGCGTAACTGAAGGTCTATGTGCCATAAATGCTCTTCTGTCCCAGAAGCTCTACATGTCCACACCACACAAGGCATTTTATAAATTAGTATCCAGCTAAACATGAAAAAGTTTTCACTGAGATTCAGATATAATTGAGCAGTTCGCTTTAATCTGTCACACACTGCCACTGCACTGTGCTTTGAAGTTCAAGTATCTTGCATTGAATTACTTTAATCTTTGTTTTAGAGACTCTGCAAGTACATCCTATCCTTTCCTGAGAAAGTCACTGACTTACTCTTCTGCTGTCAGTACCAATCCCAGTGTCCCAGCATCTGTAGCTGCTACCTCAGGACCCACACCTAGTGCATCTGAAGATGCACTTCCTGCCAGACTGGAAACATCTTGCTGGTCTTTTTGTTCCTGATTTCTCACAATGTTTGCTTATACACTTCAGTCCTATCCAGAAATGCATTTCTAATCTAGGCCAGGTTTCCTATGTCTTTGCCCAAGTATTTCACTCCTCACTGGAAGAAGCTGTTCCAGTCATGAGGCTGCAGAAAACTTACCAGGGCAACAGAATCTATTGACTAAAGCATAATTTGCTCCTCTTAAGTCCTTCTCTAAATTAAATTAATGTAATTAATTTTTAACATTACTATCTTTGCAATTTTTTGTGCAACTCTACAATGGAGACTCTGATGTGGCTTTTTTAAGAAAGGCTTTGGATGACTCAGTTTCTATGGAGTCCAAGGAAAATGCATGAGCCTGTCAATTTCATTAACAAGTTGAGAAAATGATATTTAAAAATTCCTAGCTGCAGTGAACAATTTATCTAGAGCTGCTGCAAAATTTCAGTTGGCTGTCCAGAAAACACCCGCTGCTTTTCTCTGATGCTTGTATGTGTAGTTTGTAGGATGGATAGCAAATTTTTGTTGCACTTGGGTTGTTTGAATGAGGTGCAAAAATGACCTACTTAAGTTTAATTCCTAAAGGACAGATAATTTCAAATTGTGCAAAAGCTGAAATCCTGTACCATTCCCAAGGTTTTCTGAGAGTTTAAGATCACTGAAGGTGCCACAGCCTGTTTAAATTCACCTGCCATCAACTAAAATTTTTGTTGTTCTAGTAACAGCTGTAAATATTCTATAGTACCCAAATAGCTCAATAAAGATATTTGGGTTTGTTTTATTAAGTGTTTACAAATATTTACATAAAAAGTGAGGTGCCAACAAAACAAAACAGTGATACTGGTAGACCCAGTATCATTTCCACTGGAAGCAGCAGACCTATACTCAGTGATTAGCAAGCCAAAGGGGGTGTGTGTCATGCTGCAGTCTCAGCACAAAAATGATTCCTTGCGTTTTTCAAGGTTCATTTTCCATCTTGAGTCTTAAGTGTCAAAAAGGTTTCTAATTATTCATGCTTCCAAGAAAATACACTCCAAGTAAGTTGGGTAGCTCAATAGAAATTTAAAATGTGATATAAAGGCCAATTTTATTGGAGAAATACAGACTAACTATATTTCCTAATGAAAAGATTTAGAAAAAAACAGGTTAAAAAAACAGAGGCAAAGACAATGGCACTGAAATTCCAGAATGTTTTATGCCACAAAATTTTATTTTTCCTCCCAAATATTGACAAGAAGAAACTTGGATGATTTATGTTCCCTCTCCTCTTCTTTAAGTGATACCAGATCTGACATGTTTGGAAAACAAAAATACACATACATTTTTGGGCACATTTTCTCCCTGTTTCATTATGAACTATTTATCTAAAACTACTACCTTTTTTTTTCAATGTGCTTTTCTGGAAGAAGCACCTAGGATAATCTTACTACTGTGTAACAAGGCTTCCTAAAATGCTATAGCAGTCTTCAAAGAGTGCTAATAAAACTTTGTAACACAGTCCACCACTGTGTCTTTTGTATAGGTTGCATTTATTTATTTATTTTAGATTTTCTTCAGAATATCGTAGTTTGAAAAATGTATTGAATATTATAAGAGGAAAAATGTCAAAGGTTAATGTTCTTAACTGTCTAAGTCTGCAGGTTTAGGAGACTGATAAAATATACCCAAGTAATCTTCTTTTGCATAAAAATATTGCACTGCATTTTAGAGGTATGTTGGTATATTACAAAGCTCAAAAAGCTAGGTGGTAAAACTTTGACTTTCAGTCCACTTGGACTAAAATATTTTGATTATGAAAATAGTCACTGGTACAGAAGAAAAGTACTACCCAGTGCTTACTCTGGTGTGTTTTGAATTGTTGCCTTTTAAGGGAGGCTGAGGGTACTGATAGTTTTGTAATACTACAAATATTTCTGGCAGAGAAAGATTATTGGCTAAACTGTAGGTTAGGCTCTAAAGGTGTAAATGCAATTCAGTCTATGAAAATGTCTAAAATGAAATGTTAATAGTTATCTACAGCTTATAATACATGTAATTTGTTCTCACCTGTTCTTTCATACCTTTCTGAGCACTGACTTGGAAGGGAAACTGATAGCAACTTGAGAGGCTGTTTGTTTCAGCATCTGGGTATTTTATTTCTTCTTTGACTTCACTTTTTTAGAGCTATTACAGCTATAGAGGTTGATAACTGCACTTTGAAATCAGCAGGAGCACAGCATTCACTAAATCAGCTGCACTAAATGCTGGTGCCAGCTGTAGGCACACAGTTTGTGGTAACTGGGAGTGGGGCTGTGGCTGAGCCTCGTCCCCAGTGGGCTACAGCTGCGTGGGTCAGGTGAACAGCATTGAGAGCAATGAGACCTGGAGTGCCCAGGGGCGCTGAGCAGCCACCAAAGGGCACACAGGTACAATGCATGAACATGAGGGCTGTGAAAGGTTGGGCTAAAGAACTAAAGGGGCAGCTGCTTGCAGCCTTCGGAAGTGATGTGATGTTGCTGTGTATGGGCAGGCGCCTGAAGCCTTCTGCTGTGGTATGGTGTTCCTGTGTGTGGGTTAAAGCTTTCTGAAGCTGTGTGGTGATACTCTGTGTATGTGATACCCTGTGTATTGTGGCCCTCTCAACTGCAGCATAGACTGTGTGTATGCTGCGACGGTCAGTGTCTAGTTTGTTTTGTAAAAATTATCAATATATTGTCAGGCTTCTGTGCAGTGTCAGTTACTGCCTTAATACTCTACAGACCTGTCAAACAGGTTGGACAAATGGGAGGATGGAGTTATATATCCAAATTCCCTGTTACTCTGTGCTTCACACCTACTGACCATTACATACACTGAAATAAAGCTTACGTGATTATCTAAGCATAGCCATTAGACAAGTATAAAAATCCTGCATCTTGAAATGTGTTCAGTGAAAGGCCATAGCACAGTAAGAAGAGTTTTCCAAAAAGTGTGGTGTACAACATTCTGTGTTCTCTAACATAACCATAGGCTAGATAAGATTTGCTCTGGTTTTTGGTACTGATAAAGTGTGTTGTGTATTAAAAAAAATAAGCCATGTGATTGTGGTAGTAGTAACCTGCATGTAAAGTTAAATGAATGGACAAGGGGAACAAATATTCTAACACATCCTGGAAGTACTTCCTGCTGCTTCCACAAGATACCAAGCAGAGGTCTAAACTAACACTGTCCTCCTTTTAAGAATGTTGGCATAGAGTCATGTTGTGGGATAAGGTGGAGCTAGGGAAAGTGTTTTTAAAACTGTTCAGCAAAACTAAATTACAGTAGGCCATTGAGCTGTTTCAGTTTGTATCCAAGGTTCAGTGAGTCTCCTGTGACCCCCTGCCTTGAAGGCTTGAAGGAACTAATTGGGAAGGATCTGAGGAATTAATGGAATTAATGACATGAAGTTGTGCTTTATATGCTACATCTCTTAAGACCTGCATGTGTGTGTTGGTATAAAAGGTCCTTCTGATGGGCTTATCAAAACACCAAAATGAAATAAAAATGCTGGTGTACTAATTAACAACTTGAAATGGGCCATGAGCCCTGAGTAGACCTTGTTAGGAGTATTTCATTAGTTTAGTAATGAATAATAGCCACTTCTCCAGTTACTTCATATTACTATTGCATTGTTGGGACAAAGCTAAGTATAGACAGGTATTAAAAAACCTAATTAAAATAAACCCCGAATATGGAAAAAATTATGAATATATAATTTGCTAGCTACCTACTAGGTAGTCTGAGGTGTTCTAGAGTGCTTGGGGGAGTATGAGCCTTTCCAACTTTTAACTCTGTTCTTAAAAACAGGGTTTAGGAATGGTAGTAAACATTTATGCTACCTTTAGTCAGTTTGCTTAGTGTCTGTGCATCTGTCTATACAATAGGGGCAACAATACATTTATTCCACCAGAAGGTAGTGAGGTTTAATGTCAAAGAATTTGTGTAGGTCTAGGTAAATTTGAAGTACTGGATGAAGGAGGGTAGATGCATGATAGAAGGTATGAACACAGCAAGTGAAAGGAAAGAGCCTTCAGTCTGTTTCCTTCTGCCAATGACAAGTGCCAATAAACTTAACTAGGTTTTTCATTGGGAAAACAGTGAGCATAAAGTTTTACTTCCTTGCAGTCTTATGAAAGTGTAGGAGGTGTCTCTCCTCTCAGTCTGGAACATGCCAGTGCAGAACTGAAATTCTGTACGACTTTGCTGGTGTTCCAGGCAACCCAGTTTCTTCCCCATCCTTCAAAACGAAACAAATTCAACCAACCAAAAGTGCTGTTGCAGAGAACAGAAAAGAGTCTAAGAGTGAACTGTGAGTTCATAATTTTATTTATTCTGTTGCAAGACAATCTGGCATTCATCAGAAAACCCCCTTTTAAGCAGTGGTGCTCGCCGCTTTTAGAGCGCCGCAGGTTTGAATGTAAAACTAGCCTGTGGATTACAGTGATTTCTTGAGAGGTACTTTGTGTTTCCTCAGCCAGTGCCAGAGCAGTCTCTTACTGCCATCTCTAGCTAGATGCATGAGAAAGCTCAATTCAGAAAGCGTAGTTAAGCAGGGGCTGGAGGGGAGGGTGGAGGAGAGGAAGATCAGCTGGAAACTGAGCAGGGAGCTCTGGGCCCCTGCCAGGACATGAAGGCGGGTGGCCATCCCTCTTGGGGGATGCACATCTCTGCCAACAGGTCTGTGCAGGCTGCTGGATGTGGAGGCCTTGCAGGCACACAAGCCCTTCTCCTGGGCAGCACAGCACAAGGGGGCTGTGGTGGGGATTTTGAGCGTTACGTTTGTGTTGGCTGCATTCCTCGCTCATAGAGTAGGAAAGGCTAAAGATCTCAGGCTGTTGCTGGGTGGTAGCTATTTCAACTTGAAGGCCTGTAGCTGCCTGAGAACAACATGCTTTTGTTTTGCTTTGTTTCTCTTTTTTTTTTTTTTCTGGTGGAAGTTTTAATTCATTGTGATGCTTTTTAAGCAGCTGGCAGAGATGTGAATAGACACTTCTTCAAAAGGCTTATGGAATAGAATTGCATAACTTTGTGCTTTTCCTATGCAAAGCAGAATAAATTTGATGTAAATACAGTGGCTAGTGTCTGAAAGATTCTTTGGCTTCTTCCAAGTCCTATTTATCCCCCATGAAATCCAATAACTATAAAATCACCTCTGCTGCTATGAATTGTCTCACTGAGGGATGAAAGAGAAGTTTGGGTAGTGATACCTTGGCAAAACAAGAGCTGCAAGTTCTCCCTCTCCTAAGAGCTCTAATAAGGTTGCAGCTAACCAACAATGTGTCCAACAGATCTTTAATCTTTTAAAAGGTGTAAGCAAGCTTTCTAGAGAATTGTGCTTTCTCGTTTCTGTGCTGTTCAATTGCTTTTATTTTTTTCCCCTGGATTCTGATGAAAATAGGTGTAGTTGAAATTCCTCTGAGGCAAGGCCAGCACTTGTAGGAGTGTACATTGCATATGGGATTAGGAAGTGGTTCTCAATGGGCTTCCAGTGGTTTATGTGTATATATCTGTTATTCAGGGAATTATGCCAAATTCTGGTAACATGGGTTGAGATGTGAATTCTAACAGCTCTTGGCTTTGCCTTCAGTCCAGGTAGCTGCTATGCTGTGTCTGAAAATATCTGCCTGCTTCTGTCCAGCCTGTGTATCGGTGTTCCCAGCCTGTTCCTCTGTCATGTTATAGGCAAGATGGCTGTAAAGGGTTCTTCATCTTTCACCTGATTTGGGGAAGCAGCAGTTGGTAAATGTGGGCATTTGTGTATTGCTCATGCCTGCAACGAAGCAGCTTTGGGCTACAACCATTTTAGTAAAACATGTAAAGATACTTTTGAGTATCTTAAGCCTTGGTTAAACACCAGAAGTGGTGTTTGACTTTGCATATGGGAATTTCACATATTAGAAGGTTTTTTACTTATGATGTCTGGGCTTTGTACAGTATTTGACATGATTTGCATTCTTCCCCGCAGAAACCTGAGCTGCTGGGGCTGGTGGCTGCTCAGCTTAGGAATACAAGACACGTAGTGGGATAAGTATTGGGTGGGTGTGGTGATTTGCTTGGGTTTGAGATGATAAAGTGTTGGGTTTTTTCTTTTGTATTTGGTTTGTGTGAGCCAAAATAGTTTGCATTTTCTAAGAATGAAGATATATATGTATATATTTAATCTCTTGTCATTATAATAGTTGTGATATAAATATATTTAATTTGGTCCTGGAGCCCAGAGCTGTCTGACTGTGCAGAGGCTTTTCTCACTAAAAGCCAGTCTCCTGTGAGGTGAGGCCCTGTGGAGCAGTAACTGGCTTTGAGTGCTGCTGTAGCTGTGGACACTTGACATTCTCTCTTGAAAACTTGAGTTTTGGTTAGGAGCTCTCAGTATTGCATTCAGACCTTTCTTTTTTTCTGTTTGTAACTCCATGATTTCACCAAAAATGCTCAGTTTTAAGTATGTTTTATTCCTTGTGTGTGTTAGGTAGAAGTTCTGCTGAGGTCTTGCACAACTTATGACAGCTTTTGTGTCAAATGGACACTGATGCTGAAGAAAATCTCCCCAAAGAAACAGACGTTGAAGAAAAAGCTGATTCAGTGTGTAGCTTAGATGAAGTCCACAAGTACCCTGTTACTGTCACAGATAGTGGTAATTTTGGATTCTTCCTTGAGCAGACTGATGCCAGTCTTGAGGATCTTTAGCAGGTTTTCAGGGAGAAGGCTGTTGCTCTCACAGCTGTTTGAAGCATGATTTTCACCCTGTTTTTCTCACTGTTCCCTTTTGCTGTTTTCAGGCTTGCTGCCAGCCCCATCTGACTTGGTGGTACTGCTTGGTGCAGTGTCCTTTATTGTTTTGGGCAATGACTTGAATACCTCATGAAAAGCCGTGTTCTTCAGGGAAAGGGAGGGAGGTGCCTTCTCAGGGATGGGAAGGCAGATTGGCTGGGCATCAGGAAAAGTTCCTTTCCTTCTCCTCCAGCATGCAGGGTCATCATCCAGCCCCAGTGACTTGTCACTTGTACTTGGTGCTCTCTAGTGACGTTTCTTGGCCACAGTGAAAACCACAAAATTCATGGGCTAATAAGGGTGGAGTAATGTGGGATTATTGCAAGTGTTCTTGTGCTTGCTCTCCCAGCTCAATAGGAAGCCTTTAATAAGAATTTTCCTAAATAGTGTTGCATGTGAAATGGGGATTTCTGCTTCGTTCTTTTAACAAGCAGCCATTTCATGAGATAGTGTGGTTTTTTTGCCTTTTGGTACATTCCAGAAGACTTTCTGCCTTTACTGGTTACTGATTGATAGTTCTGTGCTGAGCTCCCTTTAATTTTGCAATAAACTAACAAGGAGGCTGAGACCACAAGTTTACAGAAAACAGCTTATTTACTCAACTGGATTTACAAGGATGACAAAGTCAGGTTTTGTAATTTCAGTGTGGTCTAGGATGGGCAGGAGGAGTACTTGAAAAATTGTACTGTATAAATAACCAAACAAAATATAGTTTGCTTATTCTTCTGTGTGAAGTTCTTAGGCCAACTCTCTCCCAGGACCTGCAGGGATTTTCTGCATATGCAGAAACTTTGCTATTCCAAATAAATGGGAATGTTGTGAGTTTATGCACAAAAAGTAAGGGGTTTTTTTTACTTTTCTAATATGCTTCCAAAAAAACTAGCATCTGCTGAAATCACATCAGTAAATGGTGACTGTTTTCACAACAACATATGAAGATTTAAATGGGATATTAACACTGTTGTTGACTTTTAGATTAAATCTTAGAAGTAACAATGATCTTTCTGGAGCCGGAGTGCTGTTGTCCTTGAGAAATCCTTGTCTGGTTTTTTCCAGGTATTGGCACCTATAAAAAGTGAGAAAGTAATCAGAGGAGGAAGTTGTGGGGTTTTTCTAACATGTCTAAAATTAGGAAGTTGAAAAAGTGTTCCTGCTGTCTTACTGTGTTTATTTCTGGGTTTTCTAATTCTTCTTGCTGTCATGACACTTCTAATTGTTATATGGGGTTATTTTACCATCTGATGCAGTAAAAATTGAAGTAAAAGATTGGGAAATTGTGTAGTCCATCATTTGTGGGGTATTTTAAGTAGTAGACTTTTTCCCGGAAAGGATTTTGAAATCTGAATCCGAGTGAATTTCCAAAGAGTTGGTAATTCTGTCAGAATTGGAAGGCTGAGGACTGTAAATTTTCACTTGTTAAATAGCTCTCTTAACCAATGGCAAAGGAATAGGCTGAAAGTTCAAGGCAGTGGTTCGTTGAACTCAATGGGAGACTGCACTGAAGCATGTTTGTAGTGTTACTGAGCTGTCTAGCTGACTCTTTTTCCCCCTCTTTTAGCAGTTGAGAGTGTTTTTCATTCAGGCGCAGTTGCTGACTGAAGAAACCCTACACCCTTTGTTCATCAAGAAGTAGGAACAGGAATGCAATAGCAAAGCTTGCTACCTGATGCATGTGTCAGGACACAGTTGTGTGTGGAGAGGTATGATGGCTTTTTGTGAGTCTTAGTGGCAGTGAAAATATTTTGTCCCATTACTTGATATTGGTAATAGGAGCTCCTCTTAAAATACTAGGTGTTTTAAAATATACTATCTTTTAAAATACTGTGTATTTCAGTATGATAACATCAAAATACCATGTAGCAATTATTCTCACTGTTGAGTGTTCTGCTGGAAGTTAATAAACATATGACTGGCTTTGAACCTCTTGAAAGGAAGCTGTGCTTGGCTGGTTAGCTGTCCAGTATTTGTCCAAAAGGACCCCAACAGAGGCAAATTTTCCTTACCTATTTAACCTGAGGACTTAGTATGTCTCCTGTGCTAAATAGGTTGAATTAATGACAGATCTACAATGAAGAGTTGAAGAAATGCTATTGCTAGTTCAGTGGAAATCACTCTCTAGAAAGTCTGCTTGGACGCTCTAGTGAGCCCAGCTCATTTCCAAGCACTGTTTAGCAGGAAGTTTCTCTCAAGTGTGGCACCTGTCAGACCAGCCCAGACTTTCTTTTTGGCGGTTTGTAAGAAACAACATCATTACCATCAAAACCAGCATGATGTCCTGTGCACCCATGTATGAAGCAAAGTGTGAGACTCAGCTGATGCTGTCCATGCACCAATGTGATTCCTCACCAGAACTCACAGAGCTGTTTGGCACCAGATCTACTTTGTCTGCCTGGGTGTTCTCTCCATATCACCCACAAGTTTAACCATTCCCTCAAACACCTATTTGCAGCACTCTGAATACCATTTCAAAGGATGGAAGAATGGAATGTAAGCATGTCTTTCAGATTCATGAAGGAGAATTTGGGGAAAAATTAATAAAGTTTTTAATTGTGCCACTGGAGTCATGTGATACCAGTACTCAAGGTTTCAAGTTGAATGCCTGTAAGGACAGGTGACTGCTGAAAATGTATGGTTTCATTTGAATGGCACTTTAACTGCCAAAGTATTCATGACCAAAGTTTTACTCATGGAAAAATAAAACTTGGCACTTTCCAGTAATGGCATATGGTTGAAGTTTTGAAGATAGATGTATCTATTCTGAGGAGCTTGCTGGATCTGGTGCCTTTTTTTCATAACTGTAGCAAAGGACCAGCTCTTTCCTTTTGTTAGTGACCCACAGCATGTTTGAGTAAGTGAGAGTTTGGAGTACTCTGCACACTCTCAAAGTGAGGTTCAAAGTGTATTATGGGAGCTACAAAAAGATACATGAAAATACATATATATGTGTGTGTGTGTGTGTATGATAATAGGAATACCTGTACCTGATGAAAGAATTTTGCAGTAGGTGAGGCTGCAGAAGTGTGGCAGGGAATTTGATGCCAAATTCAGTGCTTAGCTAACAGCCTTGTCTTGTGGCTGGACTTGTCTTATGGGAGAACTGCATCTGTGTTGGTTCTGCAGGCTTGGAGAAATGGGGAATAATTTTCAATTAATTCCAAAATAAGCATTCTGCATATGCATATGGCTTCATCTCAGAGGAAGTGTGCTCATTCAAGATAGTATATAGATATATATTTAAGCAAATGTGGAACTGTCAGTGAAGTCACAGAACTCAGAATATGCTTAATTTCCATCCTCAGAGCAAGTCAGAGAGGAACATTTACTTGGGTATGACTCTGCTTTTTTAAAATTACTTTTTTAAACAGTATAGAAGGGAATCTAGGATATTAGTATTGAATAATTACTGAAGGATACATCAGAAATTTAAATCTACGTTCAGAAGCATTGCTTGAGTTAAACATAAAAGGTGAAGAAGACTTTCAGTCTTAACAGCTAATAGTGCTGTGAAGTTCTGGGTTAAGGAGAAATCTGGAAGATTAAAAAAAAAAGCAGTTGCATTATTCTTCTTGTTCATTTTTTATATATATTGGAATCACACACTGCAACAATTTGTATTTTGATTTTTTTTTTGAAGCCTTCAAAGTTAGTTTCCTTTGAAGGAAAGCAATATGAAATATAGTGTGCTTAGGTATTTTTTTCTATTAGAAACGTTCCTTAATCATGGTAACATTTCTTTGAAATGCAATGCATAAATAATAAAATATGTGATGGCACAGCACAAAGATTATCTTGGCACGAGTCTGGGGTGACTGAATCACTTAGAGAGCTTGATACTTGTTAATAATGTGATCATTGCAAAGTGTGCCAATGAAAACTTCATACCTCACCAGTACGTGTGAGTATAAGTTGGTTAGTGTGTTCTGTTTCAGCACATTTTCTAGTACTGGATACTATGGATATGTGAGTCTGTAGCTTTTGTGACACAGTGGAAACAAAGTGAGAATGGTTTCAAGAAGAAAAGATCTCACATCCTTTCTTATCTCTACTGACTCTTGGCTGCCTGCTCCTTTCATTTTTCTTGAACTGGTTTTGATACCCATCCTATCACAAGGATGAACTAGCTGCCTAAAATGGAAGATAAGTATCCTAGCAAGAAAAAAGGGAAAAGTGGCTTTTTTTTTCTTTATTAATAAATTGAATTATCCTACCTTGTAATCTTATGAACAAGTCAGCCATCAGTGGCAGCAAGGAGTTGTGTGTACCAGACCCTTTGCTGTCTGCTTTTGGGTGCTTGTAGGTGCACACAGCAGCTCTGGGGCAAACAGCAGAGGGGTGTAATGTGTTTCACATGTGTTTGCTGCTAGCAGCATTGCAAGTTGTACCTTAGCCGAGGTGTATGACCAAGCAAGACTTTATCTACCATGTCCATGTTCACTGCAGTGATCGTAAATGCCCAGTCCCAAAGGTGCATCCTTTGGGATTAAGGTGGATCCTTTGTGGTTAAGCTATGCAGAGTGATCACAGCTAGATCAAGTTTGTTCAGAGCTTGTAGTCAATAGCAGATGAGCATGAGGGACATCACTATGGAGTTCTGAAGGTCTTGAACTCCTGTTGGGTAAGCAAAGATTTGACTTACAGGCTTCTCAATTTAGTGCTGTTGATACAGTCCATAAAGCTCTCGGGCACCATCATGCCTGTTTGCAGCACAGAGCTGGGTGGGCTGGCATGAGCAGGGAGGTAGAGTCTTGTAAAGGTCACGTACTCCATCACACTGCTGGCACCTCGTGTCATGCTGCCTGAAGAAGACACAATCCCCTGCAGCACCACCACTGCAGTGACAGCTCATTGGCCTGACACAGCTTGTGTGGGGTGTCACAATGGGAAAAGAAAGGGGACAGTGTGTCACATCTTACTGCTGAAAGTGTTAGAAAGCAGGAGGAAGCCATGATCAGAGGGAGGGACAAGTAGTGGAGGGAATGGCAGAGAAATTCCTCTTCCTTTTAGCATTGGTAATCTGTTAATTTATTCCAGTAAATTCCAGTGAAAGTGCATTCAACCAAGTATTGTTTAGGATTCCTTTTTCTGTTTCTCCTGTGTCAAATACAGCTGAAGACAGGCCATTAATTTTGAAGAGAATTTGTTTGGAGTTTGTCTGCTCTCAGTGCAAGTAGAAGAATAATTTTGGTTCTTTAAAATAATTTTTTTTGAAGTTTGTCAATCGGCAAAGGGGAGACCAACTGTTATTGCAAAAAGTGCAACTGCTTAGAGATCCAAAACATTGCAAGATAACTGTGGCTATAGATATGTTCTTTTCTCTGTGGTGTTTGCTCTGTTTGCTTAATGTTTTCTATTACTAAAAACCAGTATGTGTTCAAAGGTGCAAGAAATTGTTCATCTCTTGTAGGCATGACTATTGCTCATGCTGTCAGAGGAGAGCACAGTGGGTGCTATGGTTTTGTTTATCAGAATCTTGTGATCCTGGAAAACACTTTGTAACAATAGCCCTGTAACATTTAGTGCTTTTGTGCTTCAGATCAGTGGGAGCGTACCCCTACCACACCTTGCTCCATGGCACTGTGTTTCAGCCAAAGGAAGAAAGTGTGTAAATTGTGTGGAAATTACTTGGAAAATAGATTTCCTATTTGACTATGAAGAAAATTGTGGGTTTTTGTAAGGAGCATCAAAATGTTCATGGAATATGAGCAAAAGATGAAGCTCTTCAAAGCAGTAGTTTCATTTAAGGTGCCTATATGTATCAACATACTGTTGTTCAGTATTTCATCTTTTTAACAATATCTATTTTCCTCCACTTCTTGCAATTGACTCTTTCAGTTTCTGCAGGTAGTTCAAAATGTTCTGAGTGTTGAATTTGCTGAAGATCAGAATATAGAGGGTCATCTCGATGCTATGCCTGGAGGATTCCAGTCCTGGGCTTCTCTCTGCCTTCCAGTAGCTATAACAATTCATTTCCCATCCCCCTCTCCTTGTCTGTTTGCAGGTTATCTTGACGAATCAGATTACCACAGCGCTGAGCAGTGGCCCTGGGCTCCGGGCAGACCTGGTGTCTCCAGCTGATGATTTGTCCCTGTCTGAAGGTAAGGAATCCCTTCTATCAGAACTGAAACTCTACACGGCCACAAATCCACACTGTAACTTGCAGTCTTCTGTTGAAATACACGGGGCTAAGTGAGTCAATTTATCAAGTCTAACCTAACACAGTCTGAAACAAAATTATTTTCCAGTTTCTCTGAAAATCCATTTATAATTAAAAAGAAAGTATGTGGAGTTGCTAAAAAGATCAGATACTTTCTAAAGGCTGGGAATGTTTTTTTGAGCCATGTCAGTTCCTCAGCATTGTACTGTCACTCACATGCATTTAAAGCATTATTTTGTCAGTCTTCTAAAGCTGCTACAAGAGGAAATACACAGGCTAGTCTGCAAATTTCATCTTATCTAATGGTTATCATAGATTCCAAGGAGAAACAACTGCTCACAAAGGAAGGAAAGCAGATCCTCAGTCCTGTTCCTTGTTTAGTTTTCAAGTACAGTGTCTCAGGACTGCATCTCTCTGTTGTGTGAATGTAATATGGGGATTTTTGTGATGCCATATATTACTTCCATCTTTGTGCTTCTGTTTTCTGTGCAGAATTAGAGAAAAGCATTTTTTTAGAGTAATAGTGAGGACTTAGTGTGCTAAGAAGAAAATTCTGAATCAAGGTTTACAAAGTAATATAATAATTTTGGTTTTCCCCACTTGCAAAGAATAGTCAGAGTACCCTCGTGAGGGGCAGATGCAGAAAAATTTATTTAGCATTCAGTTGGTGCATAGACTCAAATGTGTGATGCACAGCAATGCTCATCTTTCTTGCAAAGGCATGATAATCACATAACATGGGTATTTCCCCTTTGTTTACTTACTGCACTTTCTGATGGTTCTGATCAGCTTCTCTGTGTCTCCAGCCTGTCTGACTTTACACAAGTACAGCTCAGTGGCAAAAATAACTCAGCAGTGGTTAAAACTGACGTCATTTCTGCAACTGATTTCAGTGGACAAGGGAAAGAGATTGAAGGTAGATTTAAATGGAATGTCAGGGAGTAGCAAGTAACTTCAGTGCAATGCCTTAACACTGATTTATGAGTTTACTTCATAATTTTGTCAATAGGAGTCTGGAAAATCATGGTCCATTAAATAATTTTAGAATTGTGCTTGTGACTTTTATTGGTTCCACCCATTGCCAAAGTATCTCTGAAGTACATGTCTCAAATACTGCTCCCTACCTCTGGCAGAAAGATTTGAAATTTGGTAACTAGATTTGGAAGATAAAGGCATAATTTTTCACCTTTATAATTTCATTCTTGGCACAAAGTTGTTGTGCCTTGTCTTATTAAATTGTCTTGATCATAGGGCTTGTGCTTCTCCTTGCCCTTTGGAATTGCTATGGATGAGCTTCCTCTGGAAAGAAAGCACAGCTGACTCTGATATAGGAATAATAACAAAATATATTTTCAGTAAAACATATTTTTGTCCTGTGGCTAAAATATTTGAAGATACTCAGGAAAAACACATGGAATAGTTGAAATGTTTCTGAATTTCCCAGCACATATGAAAGATTCTCAGTGCTGTGTATGAGCCATAGTTCTGGAATATTCTAGAATCAGGGCTACTCAAGAGATGGCATAATGATTTTTCTAGCAGCTACAGGTTTTTCATGAATCTATCATGTTGTGCTTAAACTACCTCTACTGCTTTTCACCTTTTAGCTTAAGAATGAGTTAAAATATATTGGTGCTCTGTGTTTTATTCCTTTGTTGCTCTCATTCCTTGTTTTTAATTAAGGATCTGAGTAGCAAAATGTGTCAGCATCACGCTTGTTGAAAATGGACATTTTTGTTTTGCCACAGGACAAGAATAGTACAGACATCAACAGTGCAGGCTCCTTTGGAAATTCAAGTTTTATCAAGGGATGTAGGGCTGATAAACTCCTTTCCTTCTCTTCTTTCCCTCCTTTATTGATTAACATTGATATGGCATTTACTTCCTGTGTTGTGTAATGGAAGAAGTGCATCTCCACGCTCCAGGCTTTTCTCCCTATATCTTTATTGTCTGTAAAATGGCTGTTTCTGCATTTCCATTTTTCATCCCTTTTAACCCCTACTGTCTATCTGTGAGTAAATGTGAAATTTCAGGCTCATTCAACATCTGATTACCGTGTTTATCTTCCTATCAAAAGACACAGGTGTGGCCAGTGTGTTTTGGTGGATTTTTTTAACATCACGGCGTTGACCTGGCCTGAGAAGGTTCCCCCTTAATGTATTTGGATGTTAGCTCTTGAACAGCCTGAAAACAGCAATAAACTTCTGATAATCTTTTGTACTTTCAGAATCCTAAATTAATTTGTCTTCTAGAGTTAGTAAGATAGTAATAATACTTACTCTCTTTTACAGCTGTAGAATTTACAGGACAGAGTAGTTAGGTGAGTAGCCCAAGTGCACAAGCATATATGTTGCAGAGTCAGGGATAAGAGGCCAGATTTGTGACTGGGTTCTTACCTCATTGTTCCATGTCACTCATCACCAACTAAAGCTGAATTTGAACCAGTGACCTAGATGTGAAAGGACCCATAACACATTATTAGTCCTGTAAGCAACTCAGACTGCTTGGTTTGTATATGTCTAATATGTTGTTTTAATCCTATCTGAAATCAGAGTCCCTTCACTACAAATGGTTTGCTAAAAGGGTAATCTTTCTTAGATGAAAATTTTAAACTAAATGTGCTATTAGAAAGAAGTTGAATGCTATAGTGTCCTCTTTTTTTTGCTTCTGATTGTGCTTGGGAATTACTTGGGTTATGTGTTAGATTAGGCAAGAAACCAAGGAAGCTGTTCATCTGATGTGTGACAGAAAGTTAATCTGATAAACAAGCTGAAAGGACATTGTCAAGCTGTTTCAGGCTCAGAGTTTGTCATCTGTAAAGCTGTAATCTAGTGCGTGAAAACTTGTGTCCTAAAAATACGTTAGATTTTTGTGAGAACGTTAATGGATTTATAAAAGCAGTGCTGGCTGTAAAATCCCACCACTTATGTAGCAATGTAAGAATTCATGAACTGTTTGTTGGTATTTCTTGTAGGAAATGGTTATGTCCAGCTAAATTCCCAGACCTGTGCATACTTTTGCTTCCAGATAGACAAAAAAATGCATAGTTTGCCACAAATAAAGTGATACATACAATGCCAAAGTTTCACTACTTACAGTCTGAGTCCTTGCATTCATTTGGCCTTTACATAGTTGTCAGATTATCAACTGAAGGAGTTAAGACCAATAATATTTTTCTCTAGCTCTTAAACCCTCAGACATCTGAGGATGTCTCTTCTGTCACTTCTTCCCTAGGAACCAAACTCAGTTTTTACTTCACCATTTTTACATAGCCATCTCTCAAACTCTGTCACCAGTGGGGATAGTCTGGAGGATGATGGTGGATGTTGCTGTTTCACTTCCATTCTTGCTTTGTGGCATAGCCTCTGTTTAGTTCTTCCAGTCAAACACAACTTGGAGAAGCCTAAAGTCATTTTACATGGCTGGGGTGGTCAGACAAGCCCAGGAGTAGTCTAAGAACTAATGCTTTATCATTTAAATATAAAAAACAGCTC
Source organism: Emberiza elegans (assembly GCA_024865655.1). NCBI lineage: Eukaryota > Metazoa > Chordata > Aves > Passeriformes > Fringillidae > Emberiza > Emberiza elegans. The sequence continues at coordinate 21,104,488 of JALJVW010000139.1, read as the reverse complement.
TTACCCAATTAAAATAATATCTTTTAAAAAAAGGTTCAAACTGCATTAGGCTTCATGAGTGGTAGAAATATTTTGTATGACTGGTAATGGGTTTTTGAAAACAAGTTATCTGTGTCTGTGCTATTTTTGCTACTTTTGTCAAGTTCACATAACTAAATTTTACCTACCATAAAAAGTCTTTAGAAACTAACTCTAAGTCTGTATATTTTAGCACTAGGTAGACAGGGGAATTTGTGTTTCATTTGTGTGCTGCAAAGAGATAGGACAAGATGACCTACTTGAGGCTCCTTCTAATCCACCAGTGCCTATGCTATTAATGTATTTGCCAGCTGCAAGCTCGAACTTCTGCTGACAGACATCAAAGCCAAACTCCATCTTTCGTGGAAAAAATTCAGGGGTGTGTTGGTATAAGCAAGAACAGTATCCTCCTCCCACCCTGCACAAAGTGTCAAGCAAAAAACAAGGAATGCTCTCTTGGGCTTCTTCAGTCTCAGCTAGTATTTTCAAATATTTGTTTGAAAAAGTCAGAATTATTTTGTGTTTAAAATTGTCTCTAAACTTGCACTAGATCTGGGGACGCCAGTGTTCAGTCTTCTGCCATTTGTGTTCATCAAGTGGTTTGTCACAGCATTGTATATTTTTAGTGCACAGTGTGAGCAATGAGTTTAGTCTGACCTTTTCATCTTTGTTGCTCTGATCTTGAATTCTTTTAAGCTGTTGAGCAGAAGTAGCCTTTTGTGTTGTAGAAACTGGAGAACACTAAGCTACCATGATATCTCCCACCCACAGGATTTTCCTACTTTCATTTAGAAGTGGAAGGTTTGAAGCTGGAATCTTCAGCTTCTCTTCCTTGCTTTGCCTTTGATCTCTTAACATATTGTGGTTAAATTGTTCTATTCTTCCAGCCTCAGTTTACCTTTTTTTAAATTTGGGGCTTTCTTTTTCTTCTGCAACTTTTTTACCTTAGTATTTCAAATATTATTATTTTCCTTAATATATCAATATTTCTATGGGGAAAATAATAAATTGTTTTGTTCAGCTCAGTAAGATCAGTTCTGTAGTTTATTACTTCTCTCCCTTCAAATCTCCTTTTTTCAGTCCTGGTGCCAAATGGAGAGAAAAAACGGAAGAATTATCAAGTGAACTGAGAAGCACCCAGAGATCAGAGGCTGTTGGTTGGTTTAGATTTGTTTATTTGTTGATTTATGTATATACTTAATGCTTAGGGTTGGACCCACTGATGACTTAATTAAAATAAAAAAGTATATTCATACCTGTTTTGCAGGAACCATGAGTTTATGAATCAAATTGCTGTTAAATAAGTTTCTAAAATACTTCCTTTGTGTAGTTTTAAAGCTAATGCAGAATACTTCATGTCCTTGTGAAGTTCTCCAGAATGATAGGAATTTAAATGCATTGGAAAATATTATAAGAGTTTGGCATGTTTTTGGCCTTTAGTATTTTAACTGAATGCTCTGTAAATTAGACCATGTCTATGCATACTGAAGAGTAAACTTCCCAACTGAGACTAGTTGTGTGGGTGTGAACCCTAAAAATTAAAGCACATTCCTGTAAGGAGGGGATCATATCAGTGTGTATAAATACCTGAAGGGAGAGTACCAAGAGGATGCAGTCAGGCCCTTCTTGGTGGTGTCAAGCAGTAGGACAAGAGACAATGGGCAAAAACTGATTCACAGAAAGTTGCACATGAACGTGAAGAAAAACTTCTTTACTGTGTGAGTGAGCATGCACTGGAACAAATTGCCCAGAGGTTGGACCAGATGACCCACTGTGGTCCTTCCAGCCTTACTCATTCTGTGATTTTGTGATTCTCTAATGCAGTTCTCTTCTTGGTTTATGGAGATAAGAAAGAGCTACAGTGTAGCTTTTGCTGCATGGTTTTACTACAGTCTTGATGGTACAGGGAAGCATAATGAGATTTGCATCTGTGTTTGCTTTGATATTAATTACTATTCTCACCTGAAGGTTTGATTGGCATTTAGGGCCCACATCAGGAACTCTTCCATGATGGGAAAAGAGAGCTCAGTGAGCCACAGGATTTTTGCCTCCAGGTCTGAGCCTTGGGCATCTCTGACTTCAGTGTCAGGGTTGATAGAGTTGCTTAAGTCACTGGTTCTAGTGCATGTGGGCTCAATAATGAAACAACTGGAGTTGTTTCTTTTTAATTCTTTATTTTTTTGCTGGATTTCATGTCTCAGCTGCATTTTAAGAATCTGCTCCAGCAGAGACCCTGTAATACTCTTCACCAGCTAACAATTCTGTGGGAAGCTTTTAATTCGTTCAGTCTGTTCTGTCTTCGAGTCACTACTTCAGCTTTCATTAAAACATTGTTAGCTGTATGTACTCTTGAAGGTGAGGAGCTCGTGTTCCTTAACCTGCTGGAAGCCAACATAGTACATCCACTTCAGGATAGGTAAACAGGGGGCACCAAAAAGAGGAGCAACCTTGATAAAACTCATTAATACATGTTGTAGGGAAAAACAAGCCTTCTCAAAATAGGATTTCATTCTTGTGCTTGCTCTGTATTCACATTTTTTGTAAGTGTGTCCTCTTAACAGTAGTGGAGTTGGCACTCTTGTGTTTCAGTGGAAGGAAAAAAGTCCTTCTGGTTGTAGAGAGCCGCACAAGGAAGTGCACCATCCTCACAGGGTCTGGAAGGAATGATATTAACCTTTAGGGGAAATGATGCCCTGCTTGTTTCTGCAGGAGGCAGGGTTGTGGTGGTGTGGAGCAGTTAGATTTCACGATAACAGTTGCCATGTTTGCCTGTACTAATTTTGATGCTATATTTCACCAAGTGGGAAGTAGTGACATAATAACATCCAGCCAAATTTTAACGGCTTTTTAATCAAAAGATAAATCTCTCAGTAAAACAGTGTCACAGAAACTGTATGTGTCTGTGGAAGTCCCAACTTGAATGACATATGCATAATCACTTGATCTAGACTACAGAAAGGTTGAAAACTGTCAGGAGGAGCATTCTAAGACCTCTATATATCAGTTTAGGAGAATTTCCATTCCTCACGTCCTAATTGCCATGATGAGAGCATACAAAGTTTTACTGCTTTGTTGTGGTTTCTTTGTGAAGATGTGATGTGACTTAGAATCATTAATCAACAATTTGTAATCCAAAAACCCTTCAGGTACATTTGCTGGATGTCATTCATCTATATAATGAGAAGCACAATAACAGAAGTGATTGCAGTCATAGCTGAGTGGTTAGAAGTTGCTGCCTCTCAGCTGCTATGTCTTAACCTCCACTGAGAAAAAGTGCAACTGAGTATGTGCTACACCTTTCAGTGCAAGGCAGGATGGGCTTCCATGAATCCTGGTGCACACCTCAGCTTACTCCTGTGTTCCTGTAACCGCATTAAGCTTGAGATCATGCATGGGTCAGTCACTGAATTTCAGTTGATGGCATGTAGGTGTAAAGTACTGTAAGAATTTACAGTTGATCATTTCCTTATGCCATAAAATGTTTAGAAGTAAGATTAATTCATATTTCAGTGTGGGTGAATACAGAACTTTTTACTGTGGTCCTGCAAATCAGTGGTTTAAGTCAGAAACATAAGGCCTGGCTTGGTTTGAATTCCTTCTGTGGCCCTACACGTTGCACCTCAGTGTTGGTTGACCTTATGCTTCAAATTACATTGTAAAAAAATTAATTCAAGGGTAAGAAAAAAGCTAAATACCACTTGCCCCTGTGCACAATGACCAATTAAATTCTGTTTTAAATCACTGTGGGTTATCCTTAAATCTGTACAGAAGCTGGGGACAAAATATTCAGCAATCTGTAGCATTCAGTCCCATTTCTTCTGTAGTTTTATAGTACTATCATTGGATCTTTCTTCTGATGGAGCTGGATACACAGGAAAACATCACTATGGGAATTCATTTGGCATGAAACATATGGCTCACCTGCAGAACCTGAAGCAGTTAAGAGTGATCTGAGGTGCAAATGCTATACCAAAAGGGAAGGCAAGGGTGAGGGGACAGAGGATAATTTTAGAGTCTCATGCCTATATTCTAGTTGCAGTTCCAGCTGGGTTTCCTCTGGGTTTACTGCAGGATGTTTGAAAAAAATGGCTCCTTGTTAATCTCAGGCAGTTTCTATGATTGATGATTCCCCTTAATCGTAAAAAGAGTACATTGGTGTTTCTGCTTAATTTGTGTCTATTTCCTGCTTTATTATTGCAATAATAATTTATTGTCTTAAATGATGGAAGTTTATAACCTGTTAGCCTTTTTTGGAGGTTGAAGCTGGGTGCTCTGTCATATGAATGAACTTCTTCCCAGTGACAGTCTACTCCTAAAATTATTACATTGAAACCCAAACAACAAAACAGTAAAAGACAGTATACAGTTGGTGCATTATTTCTTAATTTAATTACAATAGAGAGCATGAGCAGATTTTGTATGCTTTACATGAACAAGATTAATCTAGTCTGGATTCTACTAGTCTTCTCATAGTATCAGTTACACTAAAAAAATAAAAAAGAAGCATTCAGAGGAGAGAGCAACCCAAGTGGTCACAATGCAGTACAGGAAGATGGGTGAAGAAATGGTAGAAAGAGAAAATGCCCAGAGCTTAAAGGAAAGCTATGTTTTTATTAATTTCTGCTCTCCTAAAATGTCCTGCTGTTGTTCCAGTCCCTCAGGCAACCTACAGAATATTCCTGCATGAGCTGATGCCTAACTAGCACCAGGAAGGGTAGAAAAGACAATGGCTCAAGTATGAATAGCTGTACTGTTAACAATGGAAAATTTGTCACAAAGAAGGCAAACCAGATGTTACTACTGGGTATGCAGCCATGAGTCTTTAGGAGTAATTTGAGCCAGTCTGATACCTGGCAGGGGAGTCCTTGTTTCAGGCTGGCACATGGATATGCAAGGCAGTAGTTTGGGTACGTTTTAGCCAAATATCCGGAAGTTGGTTTTGAGCGCAAAATCTGTTAGACCAGCTGTTCCCAAATGGTTTGGGTTTGTGCCTCCGTTTTTGGTGGTGAACTCACCCCAGCCAAGCTTGTGACCCCAAAGACTAACACAAACAATCACATCTCTGTCAGGCTTGCGACCCTGCTCTGTGCGGCTGTGACCCTGCTGGAGGTTACAACCCCCGCGTTGGGAATTGCTGGGGCAGACTGTCAGATAGCCCTGCTGGGCGAGCGCTGATATGCCCCATCCAGGCCAGGATCATCACAACAAATGCCTTCAGATCTCACAGTAATTTGTAGGCCCCTGCCACCAGTCTGAGAGTGCAGCTTATTAGAGCTGACATGTCACTTTGGTACATCAGGAACATCTCGGGGATCAAAAGGTCATAGTCCTCCCACGCTGCCGCAGTCTTTCTCCATGAACTGGCCTCTCCCTCTTGCTTCCCCGGCAGTTGGCTGGCAGCGAGCCCCGGCGCCCTCGTGGCGCGGCCAGGGCTGCTGGATGGGTACCAGCTGCCACTTCTGCCACAAGCCACCCTTTCCAAAGCCATTCTCCCCGAGTACTCCTTGCCTTAACGAAAGGATTGATGTCTGTCTCTCTCTGCTGAAATATTTAAATGTTTTGTTAAAAGTAATTAAAAGCTATATAGGGCAGTGTTAGTGGAGATGGGCTAAGCCTTCCCCTCTATTTTGTGAAACTCATTCTGTGTATATGAGCACAAGCTTATGGATGTAGGATGCTGATGGAGAAATAAACAGAAGGTAACCTTGTGTGATGGCTGGTGTAACTTGCAAGGCTAAGGGCTTGATAAGCCATGCAGACAGACTTTTTAGCGTAAAATAACATGTTACAGATGTCCTAATTAGACAACTGATTTTTAAGCCTTCTTCTGACACCCTTTAAAGTGAAGTTTATAAACAAAATCAAAAATAGATTTCAAATTTGTTCTTTTGAAAGCATTCATTACCATAATGGAAAATAGTAACATTTTAATAGCTAACTGATAGTCCAAGGCCAATGACTTGTTAATTTACAGGCATGGAAGTTTGACAGTGGCATCGTTCTGTAAATCCAACAAGGGGAGGAGCCTATTTAATTTTACTTACAGTTTTGTCAACAGATCCTGAAAATTGCCAATGATGGCAAGAAGGAAAGAGGAGGTTATGGTGCAGAAAAATATTAAAATTGCCTATCATTTGGATTAAAACCTGCATTGCATAAAATTAGCCCAGAATTCAGTCTGCACAAGTCTAGTTTCAGAGCTCTATGTGAAATGCTTTGTTTAAGGATGTTGCTGGACTGATTTTCTGTCAGGCGGGTGCAGAGGAAGCATGACACTGAAAATGAGAACAGCAAAGTCAGGTTGTGGACTGTGTAAGCCACTCAAGGAAATGGTCAGAAAATCTGTTGTTACTGGTCACTGTACATGTACTGTAAAAAAGAAAAAATTGTTTGAAACCTTGCTTCTGTAACATGATCGTCCCTTACACACTAATTACACATCAGAAAATGGAGTATAAAAGTCTCCTCCATCTGTCCAGGTTGGATTTGGTGCACAAAGGAGCATATCCAATTCATAATACCTCTTAGGTAATCAGATTAATATCTCCTGAACTGAATTTACCCTTTTGATAGTGAGTCTTTCAAATGCTGTGTTTCACATATCACATTCTGTTGAAGCTCTGTGGCTTTTCAGTAATTTCCTTGAAATCTATATGGGGTATGTCTACAATCTTTTGAGCTGTTCTTGGGACACACATCAATTAGATGTGTTTCTGGCACTCTCTTAATGGCATAGTTTCCCTGGAGTCAAAAACTACTCCAAAAACTGAGATCATTTGTTTAATTTGAAAGCAAAAGGGTATGGAACTACAATTTCAGGCTTCAATAGCTATGCTTCTGTAGCTTTGAAGGAATGGAGAAAAAATTTTGATGTCTTGCACGCAAAATAAATAAATTCCAGAGTTGTTAAAATACCTGATTCAATCCAGTTTTTTTCTTCCCTTGCTTATCTTTCAATTATTTTTTTAATAGTAGATTTTTGACTTGTCAAATTTCATTGTATATTCATTTTGCTTAGCAAAACAGAAGGCTGGATTTTGTAATTTGGGTCTAAGGAAGAACTGTAAAATATGCAGGATGGTGCATAATTAAAATTTATTATAAGCAATCTGAATACAAAATCTATTTCAAGTGTTTGGCTCTCAAGACATTCTGGGAATATATACTGTATAGGAGCTCCTATATTTTTCAAGTAAACTGAAGGCATGAAAACTCCCATTTTCAACCAGCTCCTCCAGTATGATTCATTTTATACCTCAATTTTCTTCCAGCTTACATCTGCAGTGGGCTTTTCACTGAGATTTTGAAACAAGTCCTCATTGATCTTTGCTGCGTGTTTTTTCATTATGTGGGGTGGTTTTGATGTGCATCAACTAGAGAATTTTTATAAGAAATTAAACCCGAGATTTTGGTGCTACCTAGCTCCATGCTGTCTGGTGGTACTCAAAGCCATCCTGAAGGCAGAAGAATCTAAGCCAATTGCTGGTCAACAAGCCATAACCAGAGTTCTCACAGGGAACCAGAGCAGGCGAGTTTGGAACAGAACAATGATGCATTCATGGGGTAGTTAGAGGGGGATCCACACCAACTCTTTTGGTTGTCTGACACTGCTGTGCCAAGTTATTAGCTAATGGGGATTTACTTCTTAAACAAAAAATGAAATGTTTTCTCTTGTGTGTTTTTGTGTGAGTCAGGCAATACAGACCACTTCCAAAGACCAGTAGGAGGGTTTAATAATAAGCTGTTAATGTCTGTAGCCTGACTTGTGGTTACTGAGCTCAGGTAATGTTTGATCCCAAGAAACAACAGTAGGCATTTCAGCAGGGTAGCAGTTCAAATCCTAGCTGATGGGATTTGACAAGTTCATTTGTGCTGAAGCCTGAGTTGCCATGTCTTTCATTTACTGTTGTTTATGCTATGAAATATGACATTTTGTCTCCCTTTGGCCTACAGTCACATCTCAGTGGCAGTCAACTTTTGCCTCAAGTACCAAATTCCTGGGTTCAGTCATCAGCAGCAGCTGCTGCTGAATGATTTTTCATAAATACCACCCAACTTACTTTCCCCTTGCTGACCCCTCTGTTTTAACTTCAAACTGATAATTTTGTTGATGTTTTAAGACTTGAAACTAGGCCTGTCATGTTTGAGAGTTATGCTACCCACTGAAAACTGCTATCCACTGAAGGTCGAGTGACTTAGAAGATGGGCCTGCAGGGGTTTTTTGAGCTTTAGAACTCTGTAAATCTTTTCTTAATATTTGGTAGGAATGGAGTTTAGGACAAACTGTAGTGCCTTCAAGCTAATAGAGTGCCTGTCAGTGACCGAATCTGAATCTCGAGAGGAAAAGTTCACAGTGGGTTCAGCTAAAAATGCCAAAAACCTCATGGAGCCTTTAGTTTGTTCTTTCGACTGTGCACCAGAATCATACAAATAAGCAAAGACTGGTGGGTGACATTATTTTCCTCCAGGTTAGTATGAGGTAACTCTGAGCAGCATGGGATCAGCGTGTCAAGTCCTTAATGGCTTTTGGCCAAGTCCTTGCCTTGGCTTACCGTCCAAAACTGTCCAGTTCTGCTTTTCCTGAGGGTGCATCTGCTTCTTAGTCAGCACTGTGATGGTCGTGTGAGCTAGCATGAAATGAGCTGTTGGGATCCAGAGGGTTCCAGCAGCAGATGAGTCACAGAGGCAGAGAGGTCAGCACAGCATAATCTTTCTAGCATTTACCACACACAGTGCAGATATAACCTGAGATGAACCTTCCTTCTGTTAAAATGAAGTGCCTGGATGAGAAGATCCTATGGGTGAGAGGAGGTTATATCACCTTAGTGCTCTAATGACAGTGCAAAGGTCTTGGAAAGATTATTTGAATGAGCTGTGGATTTTCCTTAGGGATACTTTGTTTTCCTCCCTTGTTCTAACAAGGTATTTGTGTCCTGTAGGCTGAATAGTAATTGAAGGCAAGTTCACTGGTATGTAATATGTGCCCATGCAATGTAGGGCAAGTTTGACTTTATTATAGCTTGAGCCCAGGATTTGGAGGTTTTTTTAAAGGTGGTAGAAGGTCACCTGCATTTTGGTATAGCACAATTTTGAGTCAAAAGCATTTTGAACAAATAAGTAATGATTGCAACTTTCTGTGTCTGTAAAACAGTGGATTTTCAGCAAATCTCAACATGATAAAGTACTTATTTTGATTGTGCTGAAAATTTTTGTGACAACTGTGATATGAATAAAACAAAAATGTATTTTATCAGAAGTAACATGTTCTGTGGAAATCTGGTTTTGCTGGTAAAATAAAAATCTTGAACCCAAAAAGGAGACAAGGCAGAGGTCCTTGATCATAAATAGAGATATGTTACAGAAAAGAACATCTGGGTTATTGTCTGGATGTTTCCTTTTTTTCTCTCTCTCACCATTCTTGCACCCTTCAAATAAAAATATGTTGTTTTGCAATGTTTTACTTTTGCTAAACTAGTAGAAGAATAAAACAAAAGTAAAACTGTTTCCTGGTTAGCTCCACTTGTTAGTTCTATATGAAATTATGTGGTGTTTGTCTTGCATTTTCCACAGGTACCTGTGGTAGTGGTGTGCCATATTCTAATTGCTCTGATAAACAATACCTTGCCAGTGGTTGCCTTGCATATAGTCATGAACAGTTCCTATACTCAATGGTGCCATTGAAAATGTTTGAGAAATTGCTGTCTAGTTCCAGCAGTTTAATTACTAATATGTGTTATTACTTCAGAATTTAATAGCTGTTTCTGGTTATGATACAGTTGGTTTAAGTCTGCAAGCTTTTTAAAACTGCTTTTGTTGCTTCCTCTTTGCAGTGTGGTTTCCTCCTTTGCTACCTTCAAAACATTGTGGTCCAGGGTGTTGGGTGAGGTGACATGTCCTATTTACACTCAGTTGGAAAAGACTGCGTCATGGGCACTTGAAGCTCTCTGGGGTGTTCTTAGTTCAGATGCTCAGATGTGGCTTCCTGTCATCACCTGATTACTTACTTTGAATACTAAAATAATCTTGCTGCCTTTGGTGCCATTGTCTGAACCTTAACAAGAGGACATTTTAGATTTTAATGTTACCTCAGTGAGTTGTCTGTCATGGAGTGAGCATGGCGGTCATCAAAGCATTACATGGCATGCATTCCCTCCTAGTTAACCTCAGAAGAAGGCCTCTTATTTGCCCCATTGGCTGCCTCTGCTGCCTTTCCAGTCTCCTCTCCATCTCCAGGAACACAATTCCATATTGATTCAATTTTTGAGGCAGTCACACTCTTGTTGATGATACACAGGTCTTTCAAACATTAAATCAAGACATCAAGACCTAGTGATAGCAAGTCACATCAGTAAGAAAAGGTAGCAGGGTCTGAAGGGAAAATATTTTTTTACCCTTTAGTCTCATAGAATCCTGTGATGCCTGGACTGATTGTGATCAGTATACACTCTTCCAGCCAGGGCCTTTTGCTTTCAGTTTCTGAGCTGTAATAGCCCTGTGTGCCTTGTTACTATCAGTTAAGAAACCAAGTGGTGATAATTTTGTTCTTCCATTTTTGTCTTCATCTGGCTTGACCATGTAGTGGCAGCAGAGTTGATAGCAAACATTCTTTCTCATCCCCATTTCCAACAACATTGAAGCTGTCCTGTGCTTGAAGGTTCTGCAATCAGAATTGTGATAACAGAACAAATAGGTCAGGAAACAAAACTTACATTTTTCATCTAAATCTCTCAACCCACCAGCCCTAAAAGTGGCCCTGCCATGCTTTCCTGCAATTTCCCAGTTCCTTGAAATGGGAAAAATTAAAAGAGCCATGTAGTAGATGTGCTTGGTTGGAGGGCTTGCAATCAGCTTCGTATCTGATGGAACTACAAAGTTCTGCATACAAAATAGTGTCATTCATTGTTTATCCTCAAAGTTTTGGCAGATACGTGTCAAACACAGCTCAGAAAGCAGTAGGTGATTTGAGGTATCTCAGGTTCTAGAGTCTATGCTGAGATGGCTTAAAGGGCATAAAGATTTTCTGTTTTGTTTTGGATTGTTGTTTTATTTTATAAAATCAATGATTAAAGAATCAGACTCTTCACTTTAGGCTTCTGGATAAACTGAAGTACTAAAAAATGTTTTCCTGTACTTGTTTTCTTATTTTTGAAATAACTGTACTATCTTCCCATACCCTTTTTTTCCTTTCTGTGGCAATCACTTTGAGGTTCTTTTGTGTTTCCTTCTGTATTTTCTGGACTGCCTGTTTCTTTCTTTGCCTTTACACTCTGAACACTACAGACTGCACAGAGCAGTGTCATCAGTGGTTTTCAAAATCTGGATGGGTGAAGGCCTGGGTAAGCTGGTCTGAGGTAGCTGTCCCAGATACTGGAGGTGGGATGAGAGGCCTGAGGTCCCTTCCAGCTGGAAATATTCTTGGAGCTTATGATGCTGCATTTTAGTCTGTTCTGTACTTTTCTTTATTACTGTAATTTTCTATATATGCTCTTCTTTGTTGTGCTATGTTTGTTATACCTATTTATCAATTTATACACAAGGTTGCACATTTTGTTGAATCTCCAATATGTACTGGATCTATTAACTGGGACTCCTTCAAAAGACAGGGATCTTAATTATCCTAATAGCTAATTCCCTAGTTATAAATCTACTTACTTTTATGCTGTTAAATGTGCTGATGGTTTGAAGATTATCTTTTCTGTCAACTCAGGTTAGTAAATACTTAATAAATTTTGAGATGGAATAGTGCTGCTTGAAGGCAGGAGTAGAAAAATATTTTCTCTTCTGAAGCCTTCTGAGTTTAGAATGTATTTAAGAGAACCTGAAGAAATTCTGGGGATTTTTTTCCCCCAAATCTGAACTCTGCAGATAGGATAATTTTTTTCCTCTTGAAATGAGCAATGAATTTTTAATGGAAAAGCTACTTTTGTTGGTAAGCCCCAGGTAGTGATTAATAGCATACATAAAGACCTAGGACATCCCTAATTTTGGCTTAATGAGAACTCTGACCTGCCAAATCTCTTGCAGTACACATCCCCTTGTAACTCACAGCCCACTTCCCTCTTCTCATATTAATCCCAGGATAACACTAAACTGCCAGTAAGTTACAGCCCTCAAATGTTGACATTCCTTGAAAAAGTAACTGGGCGTAACATCAGCTCTGAACTTACTGTAACTAACCAGATGTAACCAAGGTGTGTTTAAAGAGACTCTTTAAATCACACCTCATGGTCAACATTAACGTTTTCCTAGTACCTAATATAGGCTAGATGAAAAGAGTTCTGGTGCTTTCAGGGTATTGACAGAAACAGCTGTGCCTTCTACTTACATCTGTAGTTAGGAAAATATTTGCTAAAACCAGACTGTACTTTTTAATAGATTTTAGTATTACTGTAAGGCACTAAGCTGAGCTCTCTGCAAACCATAGTCTCTTTCCTCTGCTCCTGGGACTGTTGAACCCAAGCAGTGGTGACACAAGGTGTTCTACTGGCTTATCAGTGTATTTCAGTTTTCTTCTGGAGATTCCACATCCCATCACTCAGCATGGAAGCTCAGGCTCTCATTCAGTCCTTTACTGAATGTCTGAAGTTGTTGTGAAGGTCATTGACAATGTAGATCCTGCAGTATGCAGTGAAACTGGTAAGTTGGCAAATTAATTTGCACCAGACAGTAAACAACTGATGGTTATGACATTCAGCTACTGCTGGCTATTGTATTGGATGCAAACCAGTGACCTAAAGGTGAAACATTTCTTCTACAGCCAGTCAGTTTGTTGACTTAGGCCAAACTAATGACCCAACAGTAAGACCTGTATTTCACTCCATGGAGACCTGTACTGCGCTCAGCCAAAGACTGAGTCAGAAATTCTAAGTAACTACAGTCTAAAGTCAATAGACCACAGTTTTTTGAACTTTAAGCACTTGGGCACAAAAAAAAAAAAACTTGGGAGAAGTTGCAGCTGTAAGCTGGGCAGATAGACCTGATTTTCTGGGCATCTCTTACTAACAGTTTCCACCACAGGTTCTCGGTGGTTCTAGGCTTAAAGCCCTGTGTATGATGCATGTGTGTCTATATATGTGTGTGTGTGTGTGCCGCATGGGTGTGTTTATGTAAGCAGTCTTGATACTTATATTAGTTTGAGTTATTTCCTTGTTAGTGAAGAAGCAATGTGTATGTATGTAAACAAAGGCTTTTGCTCCCTGTCCAGACTGCTCTCCCACAAGGCTCACTGACAGGGTAATCCAGTATCTGTGAAGTCAGTCAGTGATGGTGCTGGGGAACCTACTTCTGGCCGCTGGATAAATCTCGGAGGAGGCAGGTTACTGATAAGGAAGCATCATTCTGTTTATACTTTCATGCTTGTGCAACAAATGTTGCAAAATGAAACAAATAAAAGATAATGTAGCATAGTTCAGAAAGTTTGGCCTTTGGCCCTTGGGCTTTACAGATAAATACCTGATGGACCATAGGGGAACAGGGTAGGTCCATGTGTTACACTCCTCTTGACTGCTTTCATTTCAAGATACAATCTGTTGCCCTAAAATGAAAGTTTCAATCTGTACTGAGGACAACTGTAAATGCAAATGACTGAAACTGATTAATAACATAAGTGTCCACACTCCCCAAAATGTCCAAATTATTTGAAGTAATAGTGCATACAAGAATGCTGGGATGCTAGAATTAAGGGACACCTTCCTTCTAAATACCAGCAGCAACTAGTAACTATTTTGAAGATTATTTTTCAGTTGTGAATTTAATTCTGTGGAATGGTGCCAGATCTGTTCAATCAATGTGGTGGTTTCCCAGGACATTTCCAAGATGGACAATGGGACAGAAGGCTTTCCCATTTTTGACTCACAGCATACTTGCACACAACTTTTATAGGACATGTTCATGATTTAATGGGTTGTTCAGTTTCTCTCCTTGTCTGGTTTTTAGCTCCTTTTTCAAGATTAGCCATCACTCTGTATAGTTCTACTATAGCCAAGTAAAGGCAATGTGAATCAAGGGAAAAAATGCAAGTTTGTGCATACAGCATAAGAAACAGCCTTAAACCATGATCCAGAGATTATCCGAGGGTGGGAAAGCAGTTGAAACTTCCTCAGCAGAAACTGTCTTTTTAATCAGCTCTGGCCAAGAGCCCCTTGATGGGATCCTGATATGCTTTAACAGGATTTCCAAATAGAAAGGAGGAATGCTCTTTGTTTCTGTACCCAGGACCGGTAGAATTCTGCTGGAATTTGTGTTCAGTTTTGATTCTCAGAATTTATGCGGGGTATGGAGATATGTGGGAGACCACAAAAACCAGTCCATGTTGTAGAAGTCTTTTCCATAAAGGGCTTTAGCAGTCTGGTGACAATGTGAGACTACATTGGTAGTTACACTTGGAATTGTTATTTGGCAGTTCAGTCTTCTTGCCTGGGTTGGCAAATTCGTATGAGTGTGCAGTGACTGGAACAAGTGGTAAAACTTCAGCCTTAGAAGGATACAGCTTCCTAACACTCTGGGTGACAGCTTTGGAACAGCTCACCTGTGAAGCTTGAAGCTGATATGCAAGTTATTGATAGATTTATGACCACATAGAACATCTGTATAGAAAGAGTCCTCAACCCATCTTCTTGAGGTTTAGACTAGGGTGGATGCTCACAGGAAACTCTGCTGACTATATGTGCAGCCATGAAAGGGGAAGGGAAAATGAGAAATTTTCACTGGAAAATGAAAGCCCAGCTGAATGCAGTTTATTTTCTATGTTTTATAGATGAAGACATAACATTATTTTGCAGTGTAATCATTCAGTTTCTGAACAGTTTTGTCAGAACCTGGCAAAGAAATGCATCTGTGGAAGAAATGAAGATCTGAAATCATCCTAAGGCATGTAGTAAAGTGCATACTTATAACTCTGCACTTCACTAACAATATTTATATGTTTTTCTAGAAGTTTTAATAGAATATTTTCATGGAAAACTTTTCTTTCAATTTTCTAGGCCTAAAAAGTAACTTATTCCTTCTCACTGATAGCATGTGTATATAATGTTAGTTTCTACATGTGAGCTTGGTGAGGTGCACAAACCATGTCTTCTTTTGAAACATGCCCTCATGGAATTTCTGAGTTTCTGAGAAAGGATGGATGGGTGAAAATTACGGTTTCTGAATATATAAAGTAGTACTCTTGTATAAATAGTTGTTGTGGAAGAGCTTACCTTCCTTTTTTACTGACTCTCCAGGCAGAAGTTTTCATAGCCTCTTGATGGATGCAGCTTTTCCTGGCCACATGCTGCTCAGTCCTTTGCATTTGTAGTGGAGATCAAAAGCCTAGAAAAGTTCCTTTGAGCTGTGGCCAGCAATATTTACAAAACAAACAATGATTCACTGAGATGCTGGATGGCTCAGGAAGCTCTGTATGTTTGCCAGTGTGCTGGATGCAGAGGGCTCAGATGAAAACCACAGGTCAGATCTGCAAGATGTGTGGTAAGGTTTGCAAGATGTGTGTATGTGTGCTCTGTTTTTATGGGAAGTGGTTTCAAGTGGTTGATTGCTGTCACTGTCATTATAAAAGTTATTAATTTGTGATCTGTAGGCATTAAAAGTATGTCCAAAATAATACCTGCCTCTATCCCAGTGGGATTTCTAAATTGTACTGAGGCCATCAATGACTTCCACAGCTATAAGTGAGTTTACCTTTGCTGTCTGGTTCTGTGAAGTTTTCTCTATAGGCAGATGTAGATTATTGCTGTGAAAAGTGATGAGCCAGTGCAGAAACAGGTCCCAGTGAGATAAGCCACTTATATAAAGTGGGATTTTATTCTTTTCTATCACATTACATATTACAGAACTCTGTTAAAATACGTCAGGAGATATTTTGTGAATAGTGAGCATAGCCCAGCATCCCTCATCAATCTCAAGAACCTGATCGGTTACAGGAGCAGGAGGACAAAGAATGCATAGTCTGGGTTTCCCTACAGATGACTCAAGATTTTTTTCTTTGCAGAAATTATTGTCACTGTAAATATCTTGACAATATAAGCAGTGATGATGAAAACAGCTGTTGTAGCCATGGCTCTTGAAATATTTACCAGTGTGTCAGTCCCCAGTGCCCTAGTATGGTCAGCTGGCAGCCTAGGAACACCAGGACTGGGCTGGCAGCCTGGAAGTTGATATTCAGGACAAAAAAAAAAAAAAAAAAAGAGATTAGTTTTAACATAGTAAAGTAATATCCAGTTACTTCACTGTGTTATGGGCAGAGGATAATTTGAAGATATGTTGATGCCAGGAATGGTGGTTTATAAAAATGCCTGTGTAGGCCAAGTTCTCTCAGTGGGCTGAAGAGTAAACTACACTGTAAAGTGGTAAAGAGAAAGCAACTTGAGCGGTATGTACCCAAAAGACTGTAGGTTCCCAGCTTAAGGCTGAGGGCATTTGGTCTAGGTGAAGGCCTTCTAGTCAAAGAACACAGCCCAAATGTTCCATCTTCTCTCAGAACAGGCAAACTCTGGTTTATACCTATAGATGAATGTGTTGTGATACATTTCACAAATTGGCCAGTTCTTTGAAGTATCCATTTAGGACTTGGTTCTGGTTGTTCGAAAGTAGAACATTAGGTTGGTTTCTGGATGAAGACATTTGATGGAATTTGCAGGTATCTGGTAGAAATCTGTGTGTTCTCCCATATTATTTTTAGGACAAGGAATGTTTTTACCATGGAACCATTGAAAGTAACAGGAATGAGCCTTGAATCCTGGTTTGTTAGCTGAAGAAGTACTCAGGATCTCACTTGGCAATCCATGGGTCATAAAAACTTTAGCTAAGTCTATTTACAGAAGAGAAAATTTCCAATGAAGCCCTGAAGTCCATAAATTTTAATATGGCAAGGATAAACCACAGGAGAGACCCTCTGGATTTGTCTTTCCTTTGGGTGACCAAATTTCATGTGTTTAGATTAATGAGATGATGCCTAATGGAAGGTACTAAAAGGGACTGGAAATTTTTGAAGCTGCTTCAACCAGTCTACTGAGAAAGCACAACTTAGTCCTTACAGTCTCTGCACAAGTGTTTATACATTCTGACTTGTGTAAGACCTGCTTTCTGCTTGAGTTTTTTTTTTTTTACTTGCTGGATCTAAATTGAATACCAGCTACAATATTGTAACCTTTAAATGAATGGAGATTAATGTGAATGGAGACTTTGGGGAGGCTAGTTTCTTATTTATCAAGCCTTTTGGTACTGTGGGTTGTTCTTTTTTCTCCAATAAGTACTTCATACTCCAGATCAAGCCTACTCAGTAGGAGGAATTAAAGGGTCACAAATGAGAAGAGATTTAGGCATTCTCTGTCCACTCAGGAGGAACTGGGTACTTCTTTCTCAGCCCTTCTTTCCCGAAATACCCAAACCCTGCTGTTTGGAAATGGGATTTAGATGAAAAGTGACCTTGCTTTGTGATTTTTGTGCATTCAGAAAAACGTTATCTGTCTTGCAAATGGCACATTCTTGCTACATCTGGCAAGAAAGCAGGAGAGTCAGCAAACAGAGGCTGTCGCTTGTGTCTTACTGTGAATTAACATCTCATTTTTCCATTGGCTTCCTGTTACCTGTCAGAACTCTTGTGCAACTTCACTTCCTCAGAAATAACTGTCTCTCCTGAGTATCTCATGGTGAAGTAGTGGTTTCAACTTCCTTTTGACTGAGTTCCAGCTTAAAGGATAATGGATCTTTCTGTTCTATTTGGTTGCTGCACTCCATGCTCGTTTTCACAATTGTTACTGAAATTGCTGAATTATTTCCCAATGCATGCAGTGGTATCCTCCATGTCTGTAAGGATAGTTTAAAATGTTCAATTACTAGCTTGACTGGGTTACAGATTGCAATGCAAGTGCTGGTGGTTTTATTATTACTGTTTCACCTTTGTTTATATGTGATCCTGCTGTAAACAATTCCATATAGAAATTAATCATCATCTTTGATTTGAGGGATCTTTTCAGGAAGTCAAGGAGGTGAAGTTGCAGAGGATAAAGCCATGCAGTACAGAATGATATATTAATATTCTTTCAGAGAAAATGCATAGTAGAGATAGTTTCTCCAAATATGATTTTTTTGTTGTTGTTCTGGGGCTGTTGAAGAATGAAAAAAAAATAGGGAAGTTATTCAGTAAAATTAAAGGAGACTCTCAGCTTACATTTGTAAAGCCCTTTTATTTAGCTGCATTGGCTGATCTAAAAATATTTTAAATCCCATTTCCATACTTGCTCAAGCTAGGCTTCTTCAAAAAACAGGAGTATCAAGTTCTAATATGTAGTTTCCTTTCAGAATATATATTCTTCAGGAGATGAGTGTCTGAACCAGCTGTGACTTTCACATTCCACCAACCTCTCCTAAATAAACACAAAGCTGGTTTAGTATATAATAGAAGAGATAGACATCGATGTGCCTGTGCGTGTGTATATACATGTAGATAGATTAATTGATAGCCACACAGAAGTCTGCAAAAGAAGTCTTTTCCAGTTGATCTGTTGGGGCAATTTGGATGAATGGTCATTCCTTTTATGTTTTGGTGCGTTTTTTTGGAGTTGTTATGATTATCAAATCTTTTTCCATCTAATAGTGAAATACTTTACTTTGGGAAATTGCAGATCAGTCTGTGGTCAACCACTCATTGATTTAAAACAACAACAACAAAACACCCAACTAAACCACAAAAACCCCCAAAATGGCCTTTAGAGCCAAAAGCTAAGCACCAGTAGCTTCAGATGCATTTGTCGAAGATAGAATTTGAAGATGGCGACACTAATCATAATTTTGAGAGAATATATGTAAAAAAAATTGCATACATAAGTGTTGTCAATTAGGAAATTTCAGGCATTATCAATTCCTTAGCTGAACACATCATACATTTCACATCTTGCCTCTTGTGATATTTGCAATTCTAGCATTAAAGACATATAACTTTGTTGAGATCATAAAAAAACTTCCTAGACTATGGTTCTCAAAAAAAAAAAAAAAAAAACTTTGAAATTTGTTTCTATGGATTAAATGTCAGGAACTGTGTCCTCCTAGAACACAACACAGGAAAAGATCAAGGTTGTCTTTGGTAGTAAATTATATGTAGTAAATGTTGCTGGAGGAATGACTTGTGTACCCTAAGGAATATGAGGAGAGCAGATTATTTCCCTTATTGTATGAAGCCATCTCTTTAAAAAAGAAATAATATTAAATGATAGGCCAATCAAAATAAACCTTCTAAAGGAACATTCTGCTATGATTAGGTCTGTTTTTACTACCCTGTGCAGTATCAGGACTAATGACAAAGCTAGAATTACATCAGCACAAAACTGTTCAACTAAGAGAGGTAAAAAGCCTCATCCCATACAAACCTTTGTCACTAACAAAATTAGTTCATTATACATGCAGGGGGCTCTTTTGCTCTCTTGGACTGTAAACGTTGGTAATAATAACCCTGCTGCCACTTTACAGTGTGTAAAGCTTGCATACAAATGCTGGCTTGTATAAACACCTCTCTGTTCTGCCCAGATTTACCATTTTCATCCTTTTCCCCCCCCTGCTTTTTGTTTAATTTCGTATCTTTAAATTTGCTAATTGCAGGGACCATTTAAACATGGATTTTTTTCTATTTAAAAACAATTGTCTGAAACCACAGATCTCAGATGATGGAAAGAAATTTTTTTCTCTATGATTGTAGCAGATTCAGTGTGTCCAATCACAAAAAAACACCATAGCACATTATCTTCAAATAGATAATGAGTGCATTCTTTTAGGGTACTGTTTCAGCACTGAATGTTAGCAATGTTTAAAAACAGTGTCTTTGAAGAAAAGACAAACCAACAAAAGTAACTAACCTTTAGGGATCTAAACTTAAGTTTTTGAGTAAGTAAATACCAGTACAAAAGGACTGGAAGTTTTCTGTTGCATGGAAATCTGGTCCTGTGTTTTTATGAGAGGTGATGAGTTCAAACTTTCAAATAGTAATGGTTAGCATATAATGTCTTCGCAGGTATTTTTGTCAGAGGACTAAAAAGTCAGAGGGAAAAAATATTATGTTCATAAATACAGTTTTTCTAGCACTAGCATTGGATTTCTCTCTGTAAAGCACTTTTCTTTCTGACTCTGCTTGGCATCTTATCAAATACAAAATCAGGGCTTATATTACATTAATCCTATGAAAGAAAAAAATCTGAATAATCTTCAATACTGGAGTTATTATACATCTCTTCCTTTTTTCCTTGTGGTTTAAGAACTTGAATTTAGCTAATAAGTTAGTTAAAATTCTAGAGCCCATCTTCTGAAAAAAGAATAATTTAAAATGCTCACAGACAGATGCTGATAATGATTCTAGTTCTGCTTATGATTTATCCCTTATAACAACTGTAGATTCTCTATTCCAGCCAGAGTTGTTGTGTGAGGGGAAAAAGGAGACAAAGCTCAGTAAGGTCTCAAAAAGTTAAAGAGTGATTTCTTTAATAGGCATGATCTTTTGAGCTTAAAGGGCAGAAAAGTCAGCAGAAAAGAATATATATATTGTGAACTGGAAAGAAATGGGTGTCTTTGAAATTTAATCCCTTGCTTTGCCCTAAATCTAACTGAAGCTTTTAGCTTCCACCACATGTTTACATTGGAAATCTCTCTTTGTGCATATAGAGTTTGTTCTCTTATGAAATTACATCTCAAGGGAAGGATAATTTAAATCCATTTCCATTTGTTATGTCTATGCTGAACTAGGCTATTAGGGGCTGTTAATGCTGGATAAAATCAAAATGTACGAGTGCCTTCATCTGTGGATTACAGAATCTGTCCAACAAATTACATGCTGATATTACCAGAATAAGGAAATACAGGCAGTTCCATGTTGGAGCCAGAACTGGCACAGTTTTAGAATGTAGCCAATATCAGTGTGCTGATGATCAATGATATGCAGAGGTGCCTCTGACTTCACTTTATGGAGGCTCTTTTTAAAGTTCAAGTGTAATGATAGCCAATGTAGGTTTAGGTTTCTAGGTTAGGAGCTTGTGCTGGACAGCCTTGGAGAAAACATGGGTTGTGGGTGTTGTAATTCTAGACATAGCATCAAGTTATTTTGCATAATTACAGCTTCAAGAACAGCCCTAAGCAGAGGACAAGTTGTACACTGTTCTTGAGAAGTGGCCACAGATAGCACTGAAAGCTGGAGGCACATCACTAAGCTGAAGTTTTTCTTTCTTCTATGCTTGGGCAAGAGAATGATCATGTAACAGTATAACATTGGCTTATTTTAGCTATAAATTATCATTTTTTCATCACTTCAGACCATAGCTTAATGGGTTTTGTGTCTAAGAGCCAAGAATCAGTGCATTCATTGTTCATCTTTACCTGCTTCTCCTCCTCTCTCTCTGGCCAACAGTTTTAGCTTATTATGAATAATCAGTACGTGCGCTATTATGGAAGTTTTATGAGTTTGCATTGGTTTTAAGGTGCTTCAATTTCAACTTTCCCAACTAGAGGTCAGAAGTTTCTTCATTCATTCAGAGAGATGACCTGTGAGTAGAACATGGAAAATCTGGTCCTGTATTCTGTAGATGAAGTACCGTATGGAAGAGAGGGTTACACACATGAAGGGTTTCATGTGCATACAAGCTTTTTTGTCAGAATGATGGGGAAAAAGAAATCTACCAATTTCCAATCAGTGCTAAGTCGGTGATTACCGCTGATGATAGGGAACTGATTTTTAACTGACAGATAAGGCTGTGGGTTCTTTACTAAATGCTCCTTTTTACTACACATTTGGGTTTGCTGTGGGGTTCTCTTTCACCTTGGAGGACTCTGATCTAACATTCACCTGAATGTCCACAGGAGAAAGAGGGAGCTGCTCAAAAGTTAGTGTGGCTCTAGTGGGGCAGCTGCAGGGTTTCACAGGCAGCAAAATTCAGTGTTGAATGTACTGGGACCTGATCAGGAAGCATTGTTGTGCATTCCTCATTCTACATCAATAACAATTGTAACATTCACTTCAATAAAAGTGGCATTATTTTAATTATTTAAGTTGTATATTGCACCTTTATGAGTTGGGTTTCACAAAATATAGACATCAGTATCACTGTGATGTTTTCCTGTAAGAAAATTTGAAAACTTCATGAAAGGCAGGTATTTGAAATTAAATCTAAGTTGCACATAAAGTTCAGCTGGAATGTTTTATCCAATTGTCTTACTCATTGCTGCTCATTTGTAAGTTTTGAAAATACTTACATATTCAACTCGTGAAAGTGTGTCTATTTAGAAACCAAAATTACAAATATATAAAGAATGCTCTGTTCTTAGATTCTTTTCTTTATTGTTTTCATTTGCTGGGTTTTTAATCAATCCAATACAAATAGTGTGGTATGTCTGTATAAACTTACACACTTAGCTTTTGGCGTTCCTCCATGTAATAAACTGCATTTGCCTGGGAAGGATAACCTAGATTATGAAACCCAGGGACTGCTTGTTGTATAAGGGTGCTGTGTGCAATTTTGAACTCGTGTTCGAGGCAAAAGACCCAAGAAGTTAATGAAGAGGGAATTAATCTTCCCTCATGTTCACTTGATAGGATCATGGGCTTGAGGTTTTGAGGAGATAGAATAAAAAGGATCTTTTGCTGATAGCGGCCATCAGGTTGAAATGCTTTTGTTCTCTAGAGAGCCAGAAGTCATTTGCAACTTCCCCTCATTTAAACTCAAGACACTTCAGTTTCCTGTTTAGTTTGTATCTAGGTGGATTTTCTTTTATATTGTAGATAGTTGTTTGTATATTTTTTGCTAAGGGTTATTATTTTTTCCTTTAGCTGCTGTCTTGGGAATTGCCTGAACAGTGTTGCTTTATTGTAAAGGATTATGCAGTGCCTTGGCTAGAGAATCCCAGAGGAAGCAGATACCATATAAAATGAAAACACAATGTCATCCACAACTCCAGGTTGCCACTTGCTGAGTCTTTTAGCAGTGATCTAGTAACCTTGTGGGGGAACAAAGTTTTAGTGATTCTTAATCTCTGCAGCACTGCTTGCAATGACAGAACATGGAGAATCTCTATTCCTGTTAGTGCAATAATAATAGGGAATCTTTGAGTCGGACACCCAGCTGCTCCTCGTCATACAATTTGTTTGTTTGTGTGTTTGTTGCATTGGTTTCCTCCCTCCATCAGTCTGTAGACCAGCGTGAGTTTGTTTACGTTCCCTTTGTGGCCTTTGCTAGTGTTTTGTTTAGCAAAGTGCCTGTGAGACTATCTAAATTTTTCTGAAGACATAAGTCTTCAAATTTGCCCTGGAATTCCTGGTGGAATGAGGAAGACTTCATTAACTAAACTGCCTCATGTTACCTGGCTTCAAGAGAAAAGGCTGTTCTCCTTTCAAGTCAACTGAAGTGACTGCTGCTGTATCGCTTCTAGTGGGTTTTTCTAGAGTATTAGCTCCTTGAAGCTCTGTTTTTTTTTCTAGAAGAGGAGAAACAGAATTCTGTTTTCATAGATCACATCATTTTTAGGGAAGCTTTGTGGACAGGAATGGCAAAGATTGCACAGTGTATCGTAAGTATTTCTTTCTGTGAAGGAAAGAAGCTGAGCTGGCTCAGAGGTTTCTGTTACAAAATACAAGAGGTGAGTATGCTGCTAGGCAATGATCAGGAGGAGGAACTTGGTAGTTGCCTCTCACTAAGATACACTTTTTTGCCTTTCCAAATCTAGAGCTGAAGCATTTAAACTCACCTGCTTCTCCTTTAAAGGCTGATATACTCAGCAGTGCAAGAAACAGAAATCTTGGCCAGTATACATTTCGACTCCTTA
The DNA here is from genome assembly GCA_024865655.1 of Emberiza elegans. Lineage (NCBI taxonomy): Eukaryota > Metazoa > Chordata > Aves > Passeriformes > Fringillidae > Emberiza > Emberiza elegans. Next base: position 21,080,680 of record JALJVW010000139.1, on the reverse strand, counting down.
TGAGGCACCACTGATGTATTTGTGTTTAACTCACTTCTGGAGAAATGAGGAACTTGTCTTGTTTTGTGACAAGCTAACAATTGCATGTACTGCATATGTGCATGCCTTGTAATTGTGAGGAACAGCTCCAAGCAGGCCAAGAGTAGGGAAAGGTTGCTACAAAGCTGAAGTGAAATATGGACAGGAACTCACATGTTCCCTTCAACCTCTAAGCAAGTGCCATCACACAAGTGTTCATACAGGAAAAATGGTATGTTCATACTGCTAGAAAAACAGCATCCTCCTCTCTGGATTGCCCAACTTTGTTCTATAGTAGAGTTGAACTAATATTTTATTATGTTTCTGCATATGCAGCGTAGAGGATGTAGGCACATGAGACAGAATATAATTTGGAGAAAGAAGAATAAAGAAAACTGACCCCTGGGCCATTTTGAGTTTAAAGTTTGTTACGGCGCTCAGTATATTGACCCAGGATGGAGAATGCTGCAAACCATAAATCTGGTTTCCTCCAAAAGCATGCCTCTCAAATCCCCTGCATCCGCTGAGGGCCTCTTCGTAATGTTGTAAAAGATCTGTTTTCGAGAGTGATTTGATCCCCATAGCCATGGGCAAAGGCACCCAAGCAGCTCTTGTTTGATTAAAAAGCTGAATTGTTTGCTGGTAACTGTAAACACAAACAGCTGTTTCCTGGAACACAAAAATGAGAGCCAGATTGGTACTTCTGCTGTAGGACAATTTTAAACAACCTACTAGCTATCTGGGGATAATTTCTTTGGGAAAATAATTGAGATGCATGTTAATAAATGTTGGATATAATGGGTATGTATTTAGCTCACCTTCACTTTGCCCTGATTATTTTTGGTGCAAGCTGATCCATCAGTCTTAGAGTAGAACAAAAGTGTCTTAGTTTGTTTTTAGGGGACTTGAAAATACAATAAAAAGAAAAATCTTACAGAATCAGTCAACACTGCCTATTTTCCATTTTGTAGTGACTTTGTTTGCTTTGGGCTGGGGAAGGAGGAAGACATTGGGGACCTTATGCTGGCCTCACTTCACTTAAATGATTCTCCTTAGACTGGTTTTGTTGATTTTTACGATCATGTTTTTCTACCTGCAGAGTACATAAGTGGTGTATAACTGTACTCAGGGATGTGGTCTCCTGGGTTTCAATGTTTATATTTAATCTGTTTTAGTGTTCTTTGGCACTAGTTAATCTGAAGGTTATGGACCGTCTTTCCCATGTCATTGTGTAGCTACTGTGCTTGGCAAATATTATTCCATAGATTGCACAATCATTTTAATTAACTTTGTTTTGTGTAGGTGGTTATTGAAATGACCATCAGTAAGATAAATAGAAAGCATTAGACAATTCCCTATCTGAGACTACTAAAGGCTGTGTTTAATCCTGTTTACTAGTTCACTACTTTCTGTTGATTTGGTTTTTTTCCTTTCATTCTGAATGGATAGTGAAAACCACTTGTCTAATCGTTGTTTGCCAAGAATAGGGAACATGAAAAGCAGTATGTAAAGCCCATTTTTATTACAGAGGTTTAACTTTCCATTTCTCAGCTGCTAAGTCTGTACTGTGGTTAGGTTCCTAACTCTCAGATAGAGTCCATGTATGTAGTGACACTTATGCATTTATTATATATAGACATTGCTTTCAAATGTACACAAGTTTTTTCAGAAGTATTCTGAAGTTACAGGACTAGGCATCTGGAGACCTGGCTTCTGTATGGCTTTACCATCAACTTCCTAAAGAACTTAAGTAAAGTTTGAAAGTGTCTTTTTTTTACACAATTACATTGTACAGTGCATAATCCTGTTCTGGGGAATAACAAATGTCAGTACAAATCTGTGCTGCTCTGTGAATTCTGCTCTCCCCTGATGGATTGTGAGCTAGGGCTGTGGAGGACTCTTCCAGCTTTTCACTTTCCTTATTACATGACTCTGTGTCCTGGATACATTTTACTACTTTTAATTCAAGTTTTGTTGGTTTGAGTGTGTTTAGCTGCTGGCCTGCTAAAAGGGCAGCGCTTCTCTCCCATCTCTGTTTTTCCCTCTGCAGTGTAATCTCTGGGTTATAACTACCCCAAAGTTGTCTTTCTGCTGATTCCTCTTTTATGTGCACTGTGGATAATGCAGCTTTTCTAAAGAGACCACAAGACTTGATTCATTGATGTTGTAAGAACTGTCAAAATCTTGTGACAGAAGCGGAAAATTTTGTTGACGTTGGAAAAGAGAGGTGGCTAGAGCTGTAGTCCGGGTTCCAGCTGTAGGGGTATTTCTATTAACTAAAAAGGGATTCAGAACCTTATACAGAGCTGTTTTTATGAATTTAAAATAATTAAGAACAGTTTTGTTTAGCCCTGGGTATTTCCTGAATGCCTTTGCAAGTCAGACAGTGTAGTGCTGGGCTTAAAAGTCTGTCTTCAGTTTGAGTTGTATTAAACAAAATAGCCAAAGAGAATTTTTCACAGAAAAGTACATTAACATTTTTTAAAGTAGGTTACAGTTAGTGTTGCTGTTAGTAAAGCAGCTGTATACTTTTTAATTACAAATACCATGTATTTTAGAGCTGTCTATGAATGAAACCACTTGTGTATGCAGTTTTCTCCATGCACTACCCAAGTGTCTGAGCATCTCCTAAATCTTTAAATACAGAAATAAGGTTAGTGATAATACTTTTTTCTTTTTCAGCCTGTAAAGAAAATGGTTATTTCAAAGGTGATTTACTGCAGGAACTTTCTAGTGTTGTGGTTAGAGGTTTTGAAGAAATTCAGTGAAAGCTAGTTGAATGTTGTCTATAGTTCTGAACAGAGTTATATCCATACTATTTTCTCTTTCTCCAAGAGATAGTTTCCTCCATGGTGCAGTCAGGAGCATCCTCTAGCTCTGGCAGCCTGGTCTGACTTTTGGTTCTGCAGAGCAATGATTACTCCTGTAGTGTTGACTGATACCCAAATATCAAGGCAGAAAGCTTGAATCAGATGCTGAGCGGAAAACTGAGTTAGGAGAAATTTAGATTCCTGGACCAATGGACTTCCCAAAGGTGCTGGACTTCACATCTTGGTAGAATTTAGACTGATCAAAAATAATAGTCCTGTTCTTTGGAACAGAGTTGAATATAACAGAGGATGATGTTCTGTTTAGGCATAAAAGACTAAAGATTGATCAAATGACTGGAAGGAAGGTTATGAGGAGCAAGCAAAAAAAAGAAGAGGCCAGAAAGAATAAATGAATGTGGTTTGTATTCAGAGTAGTATAGGGAGTGCATGTGCTTCTGTACTGTATAACTCACCTTTGCATCTCCCACTCTCTCTCATAACCAAAAACTCAGTAAAGTACATGGGATAAGCATTGGCTGTAGATACTTGTCTTCTGCATGAATCTTTTCTATCCTTTTTTCCCAGTGCTCCATTTACTTGGGGTTTTTTTTTTTTTGTTTGTTCCTGTTCCTGTCTACCCTTTTTCCAAGTGAAGCAGGGTTTTTTTTTTTGTTCCTTATTAATGGAAGGAAAAATAACAAATGAAAAGCAGAAGGTCTGAAGCATACCTTCAGCCATTAAGCTTGAGTAACCAACCAGGCAGCCAGATGGAAAACCCCTTGTACTGGTGGGGAAAGGTGTCTTGCTCTCACAGCTGAGATTTCATTTTATTGCTGACTGGGCTGCAGCAGGAGCTGCGTGGAGGCATGTGAAACACCTCCATGCTGTGCACTGGGATGGCATGGTGGGGATGTTGTTGGAAGACTGGAGAGTGAGGATGCTGGCCCTCCCATGGAACCCCCTCCCTCTCCCCCTTCCTTTTCTTTTGCAGTTGCACACAGCGCTGTGGCTCGGAGGTCATTTGTTTCCCACAGCTTCACAGACCACTGTAGCAGAAAAGGGAGACAATAGTCCCTTATAAGGGATGATGTGAGGCCTTCTTTCATCTCTAATAAGCCCCTTGGTTTGTGCTGTGAGGCCTGTTGTGTGTTTGTGTGCGTGCCCCGTTCCAGTGTGAACTACTCTGCAGCTTCCACTGATATAAAGCAACCAGGGTTTTTTGTTTTGTTTTTCAAATGGACACCTCTTGGCATGTGGCATCCTGAGGTGTGTTTGCTGTGCAGTGCAAGCACATCAGGAGACATCCCTTCTTCTTTTCATGTAGCTTTTGAAATCTAGGGCCCATCTGGTCAACATCAGTTGTCAGAAAGACCGAACTCAGCAAGCAAGGAAAGGAGGGGACAGCTGTCTTTAGCTCCCCTATGCTGAACACAAGCTCTGCCTGTTGCTGTGCTTGGGCATGGCTGCTGACTGAGCATGTCACAAGAGCTCTGTGAGAACAACCCCCCTGGCAAAGCAATAGGCATCACAGAATCTGCAAGCGGAGGGGCAATTTGAGGCCTTTTTCTTCTCCATTGTCCTGCTATAATGAGTAGAAAAGAAAAGGGAACAAACAATATAATGAAATTTTAAGGAGCTGGAGTTTGGAGCAGTGGTCCTTTTCGTCTGAGATACCATGTCTTCTGCCTGATCCTTTAAAATCCCACTCCTCGGTCCGGAGAACTTTCCTGCTACATGAAACTGGAATTTTTTAGTTGCCTTCTGTGCAGCAAAAAGTTTGTGCTCCAATGGTTCTCCCTTGTTTAAGCCTTGTGTTCCTTGGACTAGGAGGGTAGGTTCATGCTGGTCATGAAGTTTTTCCTACTCGCCATCCCTTAGCTTAGCCTGGACTGCTTCTTGCTACAGTTTATTCCAAGGGCCCTCTGTGAGGCCCTGATCAAATTCAGTGCAGGCTTATTTTAGGAAATGGCTTTGGTAGTCCAGGTCTGTTAAGGCTTTGTGTGTTTCATGTACAGTTTTACTTCTGCCAACGGAAAGAAAGTTCTTTTTTTCACTTGTCTGTTTGGCTGTTGTGGTTCTTGGCTGCTTAACATCATTCAGCCTCATGTTTCCCCCCAGCATCCCTGGATGTTGTAATGGTCCTGGTGTGAACTTCTGCTTAACCTTGAGACCTGGCCTTTCTTTCCTTAGCTTCCTTAGGCTGTTTTAACACAGCACAGCCTGAGAAAGACATCGAAGTACATCAAGAAACAGTTGTGCAAAACTGACAGACTCAGATTTCAGCTACACACTCCTACATGCTTTTCTCCACAACAAGTATCTTATACTACATCTTATACTTTCACTGAATCTGATTCTGAACAATTTTAACCAAAGTTTGAGACCAATTTCTCAAAAATGTGAGATGAAACAGTAAGCCAGATGATTCCATGCAAGGCAACTGGACGTTTAGAGATTACGTGGCATTTATAAGCTGGACAGCTGAGGGGTCAGTATGCAAACTCCTTTTCTATCACTATCCAGATGAAAATGAACCACTTTTTTACAACCACTTTCAAATACATGAGATACAGCAAGTGTTAAATTGCCTCCAGAACAATGTTTAGTTGATTTTAGTGGCCAATGCATTACTTTGGCAAATGGCAGACACTCCACAGTAATACACAGTTTGGTCTCTGAGATACTGGGAATTCTAGGGGAAAATACAGGTTAAATTTCGTTGTAAAGGAAGAAATGTACAGTCTTTGGGAAAAGTGTGTCTTCCTGCTGTCTCACAAAAATGAGTGTCCATTATTAGTTATTCTGACAGGTACAGAACACTGATGGATGCATGAAATTAGCATGCAGCATTAAGCATAGATATGTTTGTATGTCTTCAGTTTTTGTAGATAATGCAACAGTTGAATGTTTGATCTGGAAAAGAGGTGGTATCTCCAAGACAAATAACATTTTTCTGAGTTCTTCAAACATTCATATTTTCATTTTCTCTGGACTCACAAGGAAGATGCTGCAGTAATGGAATTGTGAGTCTAAGCTCACCATTAAATCTGTGGAGATGTCCATTTCTTCTGCTTAAATGCTGTTGCATAGCTTCCTGCAACAGGTATTGTCTTTTGGAATATGTCACTTAACCTTTTTTCTTGCCTGAGGACAACAACACTAAATGCACCTGTTTTCATATGATGGAAATACAGTAGCTTCATTAAGTGATGCTGTCACAGCAAGGATCTATTATTTCACTACTTTTGAAATTAATTAAACAGTGAATTAATTAAGCTGCTTGTGAACATGAAGTACATACCTCTCTAACAGAAGTTAAGAGAAGTGGGGAAAAAAGGGCAAGAAACAACAATTAATTTAAATTGATTACTAGCTGGACTTATAGAGCTCAGCTAATAGGCATTTCAGATTGCTGTGGCTATACTGTCTATTTTTCCATGCAAAGACCCAGCAAGTCTTGTGCACTCTGTATGAGAAGAAAATTATTTGCTTTTAAGGTGAAGTGGGGAAAAGTCTTGACACTTGAGGATCTCCTGTGAGTATGAGGAGGTATTTCTGAGAATATAAAGAGGTGTTTAGAGACAGTATTTCCAGTTCATCTCCCTGTTAAAGCATGAAAATATCCTCCTAAAGAATTCTGAGCTGATATTCTGATAAAGGAAAACTACAAAAACCTCCACAATGGATTTTACAGAATACGATCAACACAGTGTAATAAAAAACTGTCAGAAACTTTTTAAAAATTTGTGTGGTTCGAGGAGTACAGGTGCAGTACACAAACATGTCTTTGCTCTGTGAAGGTTCAAGGAGCCTTGAAAGAGCGTCTTGTGGAGTCTTTAGCTGTTGTGCTTTTCAGTTGACTTGCTAGCATAAGGAAACCATTGGAGTTGCTTAGAGCTGTCTGCAAGTTATGCAGTCTCACCTGAGAGACCTCTGAGCAGATGAGAGGGAAGAGCTGTGATACCTTGTGGATCAGTACTTGCTTCATTTTTTGCAATACTCTTATTCAATCTCAGTCAAATTTTCACATATTTAAAATATACTGTTTTAATAGCACTATAAAGTCTTTCCCATGGCTTCCTCACCTGACCTGGAGTGCAGTATGCTCATTGCTTTATGCTGCCCTGTCTGCTTCTCATGATGCTCTCCCAGCTCCAGCCAGTTAACCCTTGCCTGCTGTCACAGGCTCAGCCAACTCCACCCTGCTCCATTTCCTGCCACTGACCCTGTTTCAGTCTTGGCTCCCCACTCTGATTGTTGTTCTCTGTCCTCCCTTCCCTTCCCACTGGCGTATCTTCTTCCTTAAGCCATCCAAAAGTGAAGTAAGAGGATTATTGTGCAAAATACTCATTCCTGGGTAGTAACTGTCTATTAGCTATACCTTGGAGAGCAATGAGATGCTCACAGTGCAAAGTAAATGGTAATGTGAATACTTTCAAAACTGGATTGCAAAGGGGGAAAAATGAACCTGCTTTTAGTGAGACAGACTGAGGTATGCTTGGGACAGCAACCTAATTTCTCTTTTTTCTTTATGTGTTGGAGTGGCATCTACAGACAAACAAAATCCTCCTTTTAGGGTGTTTTCCATTTAATCTATCTAACAGTCCCCTTCGATGAGGACGTGTTTATTCTGAGCAGGGTGCATGATTCATCACCCTTGGGAGATGAGGCAAGGTTTGGTGCTGGCCTCAGACAATTTATCTCCCCTTGCACCCCACCCTGCCCCTCTTCCCCCCCCAGATGTGTGAAGCAGTTTTGTACTAGGAAACTGCATCGTTGATAAAATCTTTTAAGGGGAACATCCACCACATTATTACGTTCCATGTCATAGAGAACTTGTGCCGTTGCATAATAGTGAAGATGATTTATTAGGAGTTTAATTGGAGAAAGCAGAAGGCACAAGTAGGTGCTGAGAAGTGTTACTTTGTTGTGCAATCTCACTGAAACTAATAAAAAGTAGACTTGTCCAGGGTGGGAGTGGGAGAAATGCAGAAGAGAGGCCGGGGGAAAAGGAAAGATGGTACTACAAATGTCAGAAAATTCAGAGTCATGCTTCAGATCCCTGGAGATGTATTTTCTTTACTTCAGGAAATCAGCTACATAAGAATCTAAATCATTATTTTTGAAAGAAATATAAATCTATATCTTGCAGAGAGAGTGGGTTGTAATGTTCTGCTGGGAAGGTTAACACATGCACCAGATCTCCTTACTGAACTGGAGCAGGTGGGACTTCACAAGTCCCGCATATGTGTTCTTGATGTGATCTTAATCAATTAAATGAGGCATATAAAAAGAATTAATAGTCAAGTGATTACCACTCTGTCTGTAGTCCAGTGCTGTCCAGTATGAAAGAGAAATAGTTATAGCTGAGTTGATAAATATTTATATTTCAGTGTTACTTATTTTGGGGGTTGCTCAAATGGAGAACTTGTGCATCCCAAGCAATGCATTCTTCTGAGCCAGTGCTGAAATGGTGCATGTCCTCCTCAGTGAGCCGCTGCTGCTAGATACTCCAGCTTTAACAGGGAAAGCAGAACTGAGATACAAGAACCTTTAAAATAATTTAAGAACTCATGCTAGCAAAAGAAAAGCACTGTGTTAATTCCATTAATGTGGCAAAACTCCCTTATGGGTAATAGCCAAGACTGTGTGACGTGGTTGCCAGAAAATCCAAAAGGTACACAGAATTTGTGTTTAAAATTCATTGAAAACTCAGTTAATCTGAGGGCTCATTACAGTGTACTTAGAGCAGTGTCTGATTTTATGGCTTTATTTGGTATGATTCTATTTGGATGAAACTACTTTTTGACAGAACTTTGGTTTAGGTTTTCCAGGATGGTTTTGCATGTGTGACTTTAAAAAGAGAAATCCAGAAACAGCAGCAATGTTCGACAAGTGCCTGCATTGTAGTTACATATTTAATAAAAAATATTAAAATAAAATCAAACTCACAAAAACCCCAGAAAGAACAAACCAAACCTAACTCACCCCCAAACCCTTCAAGCTTCTGACCATTATAGCAGGTGTCTAATAATCACTCTGTATTGTTATGAATGTCTTGCTACAACAAAGTTTTTCCTAACATTTAGGATAGGTACTCAATGTAATGAGTCATCCTTGGGACAGAGTTCACTGCATTATTCTGCACATATATATATTCTGTGTTTTTCCTAGTTTGTCGGTATGAGTTGTTGAATACAGTTTGATTCACTTCTTAGCCCAAGCTGCTAAACAGTGCAGTTGTGGAGCTGCTATGCAGGTATTGAATTACAGCCTCAAGTACAGCAATTAAAAGAAGTGGCTTGTGTGCTATAGCGAGTGTAAAGGAACTTTATGCATGGACTGACTGTTCCAGCAAATATGGTCGGATTTGCTTTATGTTCATCATTCTTTTTCTTAAATAAAGTTTGAGTCAGAGTCCGTAAAATCTGAAATATTTATCTGCTTACAGATGAGATTAAAGATGGAGCTGTGAAAAACATTGATGTGGAAAAAAACTTAATGCATAAAGCAGTAAAACATGAACACATTTACAGAGAAATATAGTTTTTGGCTGATTGTTTTTAGAAAATAATTACTGAGATTGAAGAACACTGATGGAAATACCAGTGCTGTGTTGTGGGAGCAAACAAGACTTGGTATTTTCCATTGATGTACCTAATTTATGTATATGGTTTTGAAGCCAACACGAAATTTAGGATGGAAAGGAGCTGAATTCTTCCATTCTGAAGTCATTATCAACACTGATATAAATATTAGCACTAACTGTTTGATGTGTTCTGAGTTTGATATGTTGCTGTGTTTGGCTTGGAAAGCACTCCGTTTTACAAGAGAATGGGTAAGTTTCTGCATATGTGTTTTACTGCAGAGTTCTGTGCAGTAAGTGAACCTGAGTTCATTTCTCCTTGCCTGTTCCTGAAGATGGTGAGCTTGAAGTTGTAGGCAATGAAATGATGGCCCAAGAGCACAAGGATAGTGCTTCAAACACACTGCCTCTTTTTTTTCTTTCTTTTTTCCATGGATGTTTTTCTCTAGGGAAAAAAGCTCAGACAGGATAATGGCTAGAATGCGAATGATTTGGCTGTTTTGCAGCCAATACATATCATAGTTTTTAATATTATATTCCAAATTGATTAATATACTGCATGCACTTTGCCTTGGATATGACAAGACACGTATGGTGTGGCCAATTCCTTTATGCTGCCTTATTTACTCTTCTGTCTCTGAGCTGACATTACCACCCAGCTCTGTTAGCCAAACTCAGCTCTGTGTTGGTTGTTAAGGGGAAAACTAAAGCTGGGGTGTGTTGCACTGACAGCAGCCTCCTGCCACTGACCATGGCTTTCGGTTCCAGTCTCCATTCTGTGAAGAGACTGCCGCTAATAAACTCAAAGCAAAAAAAAAAAAATTATCATTGTAGGTTCAACCCCACAGTAATGCCTTTGGAGAGCATACTAATACAGTTAAATGTTACTGGTGTTTGAAAACTGTTTCTGTGCCTTCTGTAATTTCACCAGAGTTGCAATGATTATCACTTAAATAAGTCACTACATCTGAACAGAAAGTCTAGAGAAGCCAATTGAGAATGACTAATTTCAATTTTTCATGAGTTCTTGCTGCAGTCAGCTGTGAGTGTTAATTGGCAAATGACTGCGCTGCCTCTAACTCTTATCTTGCTGGGTCTTGTAAATAAAGTAGGACAGGGCTGAAACGATCATGATCAGCTTTTGTTGGGCAGAGAATAATAATGCTGGTCTTAATGTTTAAAGCAGTAAAACATGAACACATTTACAGAGAAATATAGGTTTTGGCTGATTGTTTTTATAAAATAATTACTGAGATTCAAGAACACCGATGGAAATACCAGTGCTGTGTTGTGGGAGCAAACAAGACTTGGTGTTTTCCATTGATGTGCCTAATTTATGTATATGGTTTTGAAGCCAACACGAAATTTAGAATGGAAAGGAGCTGAATTCTTCCATTCTGAAGTCATTATCAACACTGATATAAATATTAGCACTAACTGTTTGATGTGTTCTGAGTTTGATATGTTGCTGTGTTTGGCTTGGAAAGCACTCCCTTTTACAAGAGAATGGGTAAGTTTCTGCATATGTATTTTACTGCAGAGTTCTGTGCAGTAAGTGAACCTGAGTTCATTTCTCCTTGCCTGTTCCTGAAGATGGTGAGCTTGAAGTTGTAGGCAATGAAATGATGGCCCAAGAGCACGAGGGTAGTGCTTCAAACACACTGCCTCTTTGTTTTCTTTCTTTTTTCCATGGATGTTTTTCTCTAGGGAAAAAAGCTCAGACAGGATAATGGCTAGAATGCGAATGATTTGGCTGTTTTGCAGCCAATACATATCATAGTTTTTAATATTATATTCCAAATTGATTAATATACTGCATGTACTTTGCCTTGGATATGACAAGACACGTATGGTGTGGCCAATTCCTTTATGCTGCCTTATTTACTCTTCTGTCTCTGAGCTGACATTACCACCCAGCTCTGTTAGCCAAACTCAGCATTACTGCTCTATGTTGGTTGTTAAGGGGAAAACTAAAGCTGGGGTGTGTTGCACTGACAGCAGCCTCCTGCCACTGACCATGGCTTTCGGTTCCAGTCTCCATTCTGTGAAGAGACTGCCGCTAATAAACTCAAAGCAAAAAAAAAAAATTATCATTGTAGGTTCAACCCCACAGTAATGCCTTTGGAGAGCATACTAATACAGTTAAATGTTACTGGTGTTTGAAAACTGTTTCTGTGCCTTCTGTAATTTCACCAGAGTTGCAATGATTATCACTTAAATAAGTCACTACATCTGAAGAGAAAGTCTAGAGAAGCCAATTGAGAATGACTAATTTCAATTTTTTATGAGTTCTTGCTGCAGTCAGCTGTGAGTGTTAATTGGCAAATGACTGCGCTGCCTCTAACTCTTATCTTGCTGGGTCTTGTAAATAAAGTAGGACAGGGCTGAAACGATCATGATCAGCTTTTGTTGGGCAGAGAATAATAATGCTGGTTGTTCAGTAAGCATCCTATTTTCTGCTAGATTAGCATTGAGACAGTCACCTGGAGTGACATAAAGAGGCACTGTTTTTGCTGAAATACTATATTTTGCATGAAGCACAAGTCTGTTATTTTTACCATTTGAACTTACTGAAATTCCCGTGGCACTTCTTACAAGAGATAGGATATAACATGTCTTGGCTAAATTCAAAAACCTGATCATGCAAGCTCAGCCAAGTAATTTGTTTTTCTTTGGCAGGGCTTGCCTTTAAAAGGATTATATTAACATTGACTAGGGACATACCAGGAAAAGTGGTAAAGTTTATTAGTATCTATGAATTTGGGCACCTCTTTCCAAGCTTTATGCTATTTCTGCCACTGTGACCTTTGAATAGCAACAAATGTGTTTGAGCCATAGCTGCCCCCATATATTATGTACAAAATAAGTCCACATTCAGGGTTAAGTATCATGGAAGTAGGTACCAGTTGATCAGTAGTAATTACTAGTTCTCTCTCAGGTACTCTAGGGGTACATTATGTCTGCATATAAGTAAAGATAAGGGTTGATAATTTATCAGACATGAACCCCTGTTGCCCAATGTCTGTCAGACCTTTGACAATGTAAATTGGTCTTGCAAATTGCCTCTTCTGTCTTGAAAGTCATTTGGTTATAGTCTGAACAGTGTTTGAGCCCTGTCCCAGCCAACAGTGACCAGATGTTGGAGTAGGAGTAGAGTAGGAGAGTAGTAGTAGTTTTGGAATGGGAGACTAGCCAGTGACCTAGATTACAGTACAACTCCAGGTAAGAATGAAAATTTCATAGTGGAGTGAAGGGAGGGAAAAAGGAAGGGCAATTGAAAGGTAGTTGATCTGCCTTCCAGTAAAGGATTAAGACTGTTGTTCTTTGTAATAGGAGTGACTGGTAAATGATATTCCTTATTGTGCAATAATTCCTTAGTTTTCAGACAATACTTTTAATTGGAAAGACAAGTATTTAAGTGTCTACTCAGACTTGCAACATATTTTTTGAAAAAGATGTGAATGTGGATCCCTCCCCTATTCTTACACTGCCTAAGCTGTTTCCTTGGAAGTCCTAGTTCCTTGGTCCAAAGCCATTGTTTGGGCAGGATGCCGGAGAGCGGGCTGGACAGCAGCAAGGTGCAGCAGGAAATCTTGGCAGGTATCAGCATGGCCTGTGTCTACATCAGAAGATTTACTGCCATGTACAAGTTTTCAGAAAGCATTTACTCTTTAGCAGACGGATTGATTTTAAAAATCAGGGTTTAGGGGTTTTTTTAACTAGCTCTGGTTAGGAAATATTGCTGACATAGTCAGCATTGGAGTGTAGAATATGCAAGCTGTTAATTTGATTCAGTGGGCATGAATGTAGGCTAGCCACGGCTGCAAGCTGTTGATACCCTTCTGTTCACCAGCAAAGGCTGGAAACTACAAGTATAAAACTAGGCCCAAATTTGCCACCAAAGGTGTTCCTGCAAATCCTACTGCCTGCAGAAGCAGCTGAGTGTGTGTACCTACCCAGAGGGGGAAATTAGAAAGGTGTAATACAAGTCTGCAGTTAGTAACAAGGCTTTGAATCCAAGTACTGCCCATTTTTAAAGTGAGCAAGTACAGGAGAGCACTTCCATTTTCTGACTTTTGTGCATGAGCTGTCATTTTAACAACAAAAGTTGGAAATGTGTATATCATAAAGGTGAACCTCTTATCAAATCCTTCTGTTTCCAAAGTAGCTTGATATTGTTGACTGACTTCGGATCTACATGGTGATGTGGTTACATGGCCTCAGTTTTGAACTGACCAGATAGTATAAACTTAATTTTACCTAAGTAGATACTAGCAAGAGCAACATTTATACCTGCATGTTGTTCCAAAATAAATTATGGAAATCCTATTACTCTTTTACAGAACCAGTTATTTAATTTAATATGATTTATTTTCATGCAGGATTTTTTTACAAATTGTTTTGAGGATTAGTTTTCTTATTGAAAGAAAAAAGAAGTTAGGGAAAGAACAGTCTAGTCTACTTACCTAGTTTGAGCAATCGTAAACCTCTTCCAGGAATTACTTTGCTGGAAGAACTAAGGCACATTAGAACCAACATAAAAGACTTCCAAGAATGGCTCCAGCAGGTACCAAATATCTAGACATTACTTATTTCTGGCTGAAACCTTTGCCTGTCTGAGTAGATAGTGACATGCAAGATGCCTCACATCATGTGCACCCATTTGACAGTAGAGGAAGTTATAGAGTGTTGTAATGATCAACAGTATCCACAAGGCACTTTCCTAACTACTAGCTTCTAAACAGTTTTCTTTTTATCATGATTATAGCATGATAATTAAATGAAGAATCTTATTATGTTTATAATTATTGCATATGTAATGTATTTGGCAAGTGAATATGTAGAGCACACTCATGTCATTTGTTGAGTGACACCAAACTAGGCTCCCTAAACTGTCACTAACTTCCATCCATCCAGCATCAATAAGATGGTTGTGGGCACTGCCCTTCAGAAGAGAATGCCTGCTTTCTTCTAAGAAAACCCAGTGTCACAGTTCACTATGTGCTGTCCAGGTTTCCTGTGCCTTGATGGCAAGCTGGTTGTATTTTGTCATGCAGCATCCTCAAAGAGCAATTCTACATATGCTTTTATCCTTTTCTCCTGTCTTGAAAATGTGCAGGTAATAAACAGATTTTTTCACTTCCCCAAACCCTGTTGATGCCTTATGAAGGCTGACCTAGACCAGAGGCTAGGTGGAGTTAAAGAACAAAGTAGGTATTTATTAAAAGGCCTTAATGGATATGCCTTGGGCAGCATAAGAGCCAAACAAGGGCTACACCCAAGATGAACCTAAAATGGTCACAAAATGGACAACCGGTCCATGAAAGCTTATGTAAGGGCAAAATTCAAAGTTGGCTTCACAAGGTCAAGTGGTTTGACCACATTCACTAACTCACTACTTAGTCTGTATTTAGTCCTTTCTTATGTATAACAAGTATATTATCTTTAATCGTATTGTTACTTGGTAACAAAGTTCATCTCATAATTATTCTACTTTTTAATTACTGTTCTTGTTCATTTGCATTTTAATTACTGTTCTTGTTCATTTGCTTTTCAAATTCAAAGGCTCCATGGTACAAGTTCTGCTTGAGAAACACATGTGGCATTCCCCAGGGATTGTATTCCATCACAGCACTCAGGTTACTTGTTTGACATACTCCTAGCCTAAGTGTGAAGAAATTTGAATTCTTTCAAAGTGTAATGTAATCAAATAATGGAGTTTGTGCCTAAGATAGGCTAGGCAGCTCCAGAACAGAGGGGAAACAACAGTTACTTGGTTTTGCTATGTGGAATAGTTGGTCTTCCCATTGTATGTCTCTTTTGTCACATCAGGCAGAATGAATTTGCCCATGGTGTTGCTTTCTAGAAGCAGAAGTCAGTTGGCTTCATTGATTCCAGGACATATAGTGAAATCACAGTGCTGCTTTTTGGAGAGGATGGATTAAGGGTATGAAGTAGAAATGCTTGGAATTACCTAACTGGTCAATGACTGAAGTTGCCTTACTTTCTGGCAATTAGATTATGCTGGAAAACAGACACATGCTTCATATCACTGGATGTGCAGTTTAGCAAATCACCCCTAATTCAGAAGTTCAGAGCAAGAGTAGTATAGAAAAGATAGAAATGTATCACAAGTTAGGGAACAGTCCTTGCAGGGTGCTACTGGCATAGTCATCTGCCAAGTAGCCATGCCTTGGTGAAAGTAAAAAACCAGGGAATTGTTTTTCTCACATGCCATATGGTACTCTTTTTATGCGTCTGATAGGACTGTTTATTTCCAGGCTAGGATGGTGTGACATAGTAGTTCCTGCAAATCTTTGTGATCATTGTTCGTTTACATGAACACAGTAGTTTTTAAATGCAAGTTTACTCTAATTTCTCAGTGGTCTTTCAGCCATTGGCAGCCTCTTGTTTTGCAGAGTTAAGCATGCTAACATCTCTGTTCAAAAATGTTTTTCAAAAGGTAGGATTTAGAAGTTAAGTGGACCTCCCACAGTTCTCATCTCACTGGCTTCTGCTGTGGTACCAGTGATGATCCTTAGCATGGTTGTCCTTCTCTTTTATCTTGTCGTTCCAGCTCTTGCTGTGGTAAGAGCATGTTGGAGCCTGTGTGGAGTTTATGATGAGTGAGTCTGAGTTTCTTGCTTTTACAAAAACCCCTAAAATCCTCCTCTTTGTGGGTCTGTTCCAGTTACTAAATATTTGGTGAAGGTGTCTATATCTTCATTCATATCCAGCATTGTTTTGCCATTATGCACTGTTGAGAATATGTGCCTTGCAGTCACAGTTCCTTTAGGGCTGGACAAAGGCAACCAGCTGTCTCTTCCAGAACTAATTGGGGCAAGTTTGGTTAAATTCCTAAGTTTCAGTCCTGGCTCTATGGGAAGCTGGTAGACACCTACTCTGTAGATGTTCTAGTATTTGAACATGGCTGCACAGTGGCATCCTTTGCCCTGAGGCATGTCTGGGTCTCTGTCACACAGGGATCCCCTATAACATTTCTGTGTAGCTCAGACTAGAAGGTTTATTTTTAATTGAAAGAAATGAAAACAGCAGCAACAAAAGACTGTGCACTTGTTTCTGTTGCATGATTGTAGAGATCCTGTTTGTACTGCTAATATCTCCTATGATGAGATATTAGCTTTCCTAACTGATGGGTGTGGTTGTGCTGGCAAAGTACTCGAATAATGTCACTGCTTTGTTGGAATTGACGTTGGCCATGCAGCAGGGGCCAGTCTCCTGTTACAGTCTGTAACAAGCTGGTGCCCAGTGGAGCTGCACTGCTGGTTCAGCCAGATGTGCCAGCTTCTGCCTGAGATGCAGACCAGGCTCCCAGCTGCTGGTGCTGCCATCTCACAGCACTTTGAGCAAGAGCAGAAATTCCAGCCCTCACCACCTCTCCCAAGGACAGCCCAGGCAGTTATTTTCTGCCTTCTGTGAGTAGCCTGCTAGTTAAGATGCAATTAGTGCTTTGAATTTCCTCACTTCAAATCTTGACCAGTGGTTCTGTTAAGTGAAAAGGAATACTTGCAGCCATACGTTTTTAAAGTACACTGATTAGATTCATTCTTGTGGGGGGGAAGCATCTAGTATTTTCATACTTGCAGTAGGCCAACGCTAAACTCCTATAAAATTCCCACCAAGATTGCTTATACGTACATGGAGATGTTTTGATGAATTTTTTTAAGTAGATAGAGGGGTTTGTATAGTAAGAAAATGTGTGATTTGCCTTAACTGTTTAATTTTTTAAAATTCCCTGTAGATCAGCCGATTCTTGTGGGGGGAAAAAGGTCATCTCTAGATTCAGTTTTATTGTCTGGGCTATTACAGCTGTCATAAATTAATTCTCAAGTTATCTTCTCTGCAAGATAGCTGTATAGTATAACGAATTAAGATTGAGCTCTTTTTTGAAATTTATAATCTTGTTGAAATGACAGAGAGCTCATGTGGCATACAAGGTCAGTTGCTATGTTATATATAACTTCTTGTTTCCATCTCCTACTGTTCTTGCAGGGAACTAAAAATGTTTTAGACAACAGATGTGGAACACTTAAAATATTTGGAATGTGTGGGAATATACTGAGGGACCACCTGTCCTGCAATGTGAAAGACAGAATTGGTTTATGAGCATTGGTTACTCCTGCAGTGAACAGGAGGACTCATATATTAAAAGTAAAGCAGAATGAAAACCATGGGGGACTAGGTTGGCTTTACTCAAGGAAACGTGGGGAAGAAAGTTGAATCCACAAGTTAAATACTTCTTAATACTTAGCCAATAATCCACATTTGAGTTTCCTGTAGTAAGTGTAGCCTGAAGCAGTTACTCAGTCTTAGGAAGCTCATGGTTAAAAGGAAAAGAAACAGAATTTATCTGATTTAACCTAAAACAAGGTATTTTATTTATTGTGCGACTACTTTCACTAGTCAGATCCTATCTAGTTACTAATTAATGATTACATCTAGTAATGGCTGTCCTTTGTGAAACCAACACAACCTCACAAATTATTTTTTTAGATTGTAGAAAATTATGGCTTTAATAATAATTGGATTGCTAAGGATGTTGAGGTGGTTTGTTCCTGGTGTCTATTTTTCTACACTTTTACTACTTATCGACTAAAGTAAACAAATGCTATTTCACAGATGAGGGAACAAAGGCACAGATAGGATCAGTATGTAGCATTTGCATTTCTTCATTTGGAGTTCTGGCATGTGAGCACCCACAGTTCTTTATTATCTTTTTCCTTCAATGATTTTTAAAAAGGAGGATATTAAAATTTAGATGATAGCCACTTCCCTGCCTCAGGGAAGGATTGTGAAGATAGTTAATGTTTATACCATACACTCCCTCTTTCCCTCGCTGCAACTGTAGGGTGAAACTGCCATTGCTCTGGTCCCCACTGCAGTGAAAAGGGAAGGTATCATTCAGTGCTTCTGCCCATAGGAAAGCTCTGGCTGGGAAACAGGTAGTGCCTCAAGCTCTGCCTGCCTTGAACATAAAAACGATACAGGAAATCAGAGAGAAAGTCACAAACTGAGATTCATCCCTTCTTCTATGGACTTTGGAAACAGTGATGTCTGGTTACAGTTAATGGCTCAGGTTCCTCTTTAAATTTTGGGTGTAGGTGTGAAGCTGTCCTTCAAAACTGAAATCTTTGTGATAGCACAAATCCAGAATTGGTGAATGAAACAGGTGTTGATGCACACTTTTGATAAGATTAATAGAAAAGCCAGGACACACTTTAGCGGTGTTTCCCACAGCAGGTACAATTTTCCCTGCCCTCACATATAATGGTTTTCTTCTGTATTCTATGCAAACAAATTACAGATACTCTGAGAGCCACAATTTTAAATTTCTCAGCCTTTTTGCATGCAAAAATCCAGCATTAATGATGCACTTTTATGTTTAGAGTTCTTCATAGTTTGCTGGAGGGAGGTCTTTGTGATTAAAGGAAAGCAGGTTTCATTGAGCCAGACTTGAGCTCTGGTCTGTCCTCTTTTTCACCTCCCCTTAGGGCAAAGACCAACAGCTTGAGGGTGACCCCTTCGAGAAGTTTTTACCAAAAAGGAAGATGAGAAAGTGTGGACAGGCTTTTTCTAATGCTCTGCATTGGAGCCAGGAAAAGGCAGCTGTTTCCAGCCTTTCTGTTGTTTGGGGGGTTTGGTTTTTGTTTTGGGTTGGTTTTTCCCCCTTTCCTGGTGGCTGGGATCTGGGCTTGCTGCCATATCTGTTTGTCTGTCTGTCTCATGTTGTTTTTCTCAGAGAGCTTCAGAGGCCAGTTGCCCATAGTCAGTTGCTGGGAACAGAGGTTGTTCCTTGTATCGTCTTAACTCTCCATGCCAGAATGTTCATGCTTGAATAGGAAACAGCGAGATCTGTCAAAATAGCCCTTTTCTTTAGGGCTTTGAGGCTGCATTCTCCATGGCCATCTGTTCCCTTTCACCCTTTTGGACAATGTTGCTATTTGAAACGAACCACTCTTTGCTCTCTCCCTTTCCCTTTGCCCTCCCCCTGCCCCCCCCAAATCTGGGGAAAAAAATGTTTCTGGCCCTGACTGGCCTCTGGAGGATTCAACCATTTTTTAGTCCAAGGATTAAAAGTGATATTTTGCAATTTTTTTATTTTTCACTGACTTTAAAAAATGTAATACATCTCAGGGGAGAAGAGTCACTGCAGTCAAAAGATCATTTTGGATTTATGCATTCGTCTCCACAGAGTACTTTGGTGTCTTGTCACTGCCTGATGCAGACTACCATGAAAATTTGGCACATCTTGGAATATTTTGCATTATAGCAGGAGCGGAAGGAACCTCCTATAGTTAAGGGTGTATAACTGTTTCCCTTCTAACCCTCTGTCATCAGTCAGAAAAGCTTATCAGGATGAAATTTTCCAGTCTTGGTTGTTGTCCAAAATTGAATTTATTTACTTAATTCAGATAAAGTAAGTCATTCCTTTTTGGGAATGAGGTGAAGAAAAAAAGCCTATACCTCCTCTACTTCAGGATGGGTGACTGTGCCATGCAGAGAGGGACTGACCAACTGGGAAGGCTCCTGGCAAGTCTGTGTCAGTTAGACAGTGAAGCCAGACCCCTGTAATCGTCAGTCCTTTTAACATCCTGCCTGTTTCATACTGCCTCTGTGTGTGTATGTGTCTAAATACATAAATCTCTATGTATTTTCAGCTTTGGAGATGAGTCAGTTCTGAACAGTGAGCCCTGTGGTGTCTGCATGTACTAAAATGTTTTGTCATACCATCTTAGATTGAGAGGGAACACATTTTCTATCCATGGGTATATTGGCTGTGCAATTGAAAAAAGTGAAAGTGCCCAATTAATTTATGTTCAGAAGCTACTCCAGGCTGTATTTTGAAGGTGCTCTGAGTACTCAGATGCATCTGCTAGGTCTATATGTAAGGTTTGATGGGCCAGCCCAGAAGATATTTTGTCAGAGAAGAGGTTGCATCCTTCATCGTGTGTCAGGAACCACTCTGTGCTGAGAAATAGATACAGCCAGAGGAATCTATACTGGCAAGTGCAGACTTGTGGTTAAATACCAGTTAAGAAATGCCATAGTCAACCGTGATGATACCCATTTTAAAAAATAATTGAATTCGTTTTGTGTTTGAAAGGCAGAGTTGAAATTGCACATAGAGGTTTTTTGCATTTAATATATTCTAACTTTTATGTTCTTAGTCATACAACCAAAACATTCTTCCAGTTCAGCTTTTGTGATTGATAGTATTAAGCATTTGGCCAAATCTGAACTCCAGATGTGAACAGCTGTAATTTGCAAACAGTCATCTCTAGCCCCCAAATGTTTGGCTGACCTCTGTTTCCGTGTTGCAGGCTGAAGGAGGATTGCTTCCTTATGGAATTTCAGTTTTGATAACTCTGGCTCATGATCCAAGCTTTACAGCTCCAAGATTGTTGTTTTTATTTACACCTAGAGGGAATTCTTG
The DNA here is from genome assembly GCA_024865655.1 of Emberiza elegans. Classification (NCBI taxonomy): domain Eukaryota; kingdom Metazoa; phylum Chordata; class Aves; order Passeriformes; family Fringillidae; genus Emberiza; species Emberiza elegans. The sequence continues at coordinate 21,059,811 of JALJVW010000139.1, read as the reverse complement.
CAACTCTAATGTACGGGACCAGTGTTAAGAATGCTGAAGGCTAAATTTTCAAAGAAATTATGCTGGTCATCATGCAAAGTAAAGCAATTTGCTCAGTTTGAATTGCAATCTTAACCTGAAATACTATTTAACACTGCTTTTTAAACATAGTCCTTGTGGTTTTCAGCCCCATTGTGGAGTTTTAGTTATTGCATGTTTCAACTCGCTGCATAAAGAAGCTGTCACTAAATTTGAAAATTATTTGGAAAGATACTACTAAAAGTAAAAGATACTGCTAAAATACTCCTGTGCTCAGGAGTAAAAAAGACATATACTTTATTCACTAGTTCAAAGCCATGTTACTAGGCTGTGATCAGAAATTGTTATTCATTTATGCTGAGTATATTGAGAAAATCCACCCCAGTGTAGGCTGACTGTCAGCACTAGTGTTCATTGAGCCAACTCAGGTGCTGGCGGTGACCCGGCTGTAGCAGCACAATGCTCCCTGCGGCTTCTCAGCAGAATATATTCACCAAAGAAGAGGTCAGTGCTAGTGAAAACTAGCTTGCATACACCCACTGTCCTTTTCTGTCTGCCATGTGGGCACACAGCATCAGCCCACTCCTCGGAAGCTGGGCAGCCGTGTCAGAAACACCCTGGGTAAATTAGTGCTAATTGGTGCTTTTATTGGCCACTTTGCTGTAGAACTTGTTGTGCAACAGAAACTGGACTGTCTCTCCTTCCTACCCCCATCGCCCTGCTGCACCCCGACTCTGAATTTAAGGTTCATTTGCAGACTGGAGTGCTGCTGCTTTTGCCTGCGCTGTGACCGTTTCCTGGGTATGAGAGCTAAATTGCCATGACACTGTTTCTTTACCAAGATGTATTTTATGGAAAAAAAAAAATGTAGACTGTGGGAATAATCTGCCTCTCAGACTGCAGCATCTTAACACGACCATACTGCTGTGAGCTGCATTCTGAAACTCACTGCAGTTTCAGAGCTGTATCTCTCTCTCCTCCCCCAGCTGTATTAGCTTTTGTTCTGCCTTTCTGGGATTCAGCCATCTAGGCTTCCAGGCTTCAGGCTGTTATGGAAGGGTGAGTGTGACAGCAGGCTTATTCAATTCTAGTCTGGAAAGTTCAGAAGTGGCAAATCCAGATGATGGGTAAACACTAGCAGAGAGTGATGAAGTTTAGCAGCTGAGATGAACTATCCTGGGAAAATCAGATATGATAATGCCATGGCTGTGTAGGTCAGAGGGTTGAGGCTTGCAGCATGCAAGGCTTCAGTTGCTCTGACAGAGGGATTCTAAATCCCATTTCTTTATTCAAGCCTTAAGGGACCTACATACATGTAATTCTAGCATTCTGCCCCCTCCCTCCTACATACCTTCTGATTAATATCATGATCTGTTTCATTCCCTGAGGGAACTTAAGCAAAAAAATTACAGCAATAACTTGTAGCATGATTGGTGAGGTGATAATTAAAAGCATTTTCTGCACAGGCAGGCAAAATGCCAGATCTGGGTTGTTTGGGGTTTTTTTTTCTTCCCTTAGTTCAATGGTTTATGATTTTATTGTCTAGTCTTGGAGAGACAGGAATAAGTGACTGCATAAGAGAGGTTCAAAAGAAGAAGCTGCTTTAAGTTTTAATGACAAGCAATGTGGGAGAGATCTCTGGATACTGAGAGTAGTGTAAATTAGCATAATTTTAGATTTTAGAAAAGGAAGGAATTGCTCAAAGACTGCTGTTAGGGGAAGGAGGCTTAGCTGAGGGGTAAAAAATTTATTCTTGGTTGCAGAAAGGAATTGATTAACTGCTTTCTTCTACTTGTGCTTCACCATCCCTCCCACCAAATCACTGCTTGTTCTGTCATTTGCAGTAGCACTGAAGCAATGATAGAGAGGTGGAAACTCACCACTTTGTGATGTGGTGTCAAGCAAGAGAGGCAGAACATTTTCACCAGTAAAAAGAAATATCTGTTCCCAAGGCTCTCAACTCCACAATTCCCTGATTTGGGCCCTGTTTCAGGTGCTGTAAACCACCAGCTGTCTTCCCACCTCCACAGATCTCCTGAGACCTGATTGTTTTGGTCAGGGCTGGTAGGTTGTCTGGCAAAAAATCAGACCAGCTGGATTTTTAAATTTCTTAATGTCAATTGCTTTTTTAGGTCATCAGGCAGGAGTCTCAGTACTAACATATGTGTGTCTCTCTTTCTCAACTCAGAAGAGAATTGACATGAGCTCACCAATGAGTTCCATGAGGGAATGAGATCTTCTGGTGCAAGCCACACTGGTAACAGTAGGCATGCTGGTGTGGGATTAGAAGTAAACCAACATCTCTCCAGTTCTCTGATGGACCCTTCCTAAATTTTGAGCTGTATAAAGGTCCCCGCTGATTTTTTGGGGGGTAGAATAAAGGTCAACATTACTTATTTGAAAAAGCTTCTAATGTTTCACAAAGAATACTCAAAGTACTTATTTATTCACAGTTTTTCTGGCCTCTCACATATTTTGGTGTATTTTCCCTAATCCCTTAGGGAAGATTCTTTGTAAGTGGGGAATAATCATCAGCAGCTAAGAGACTTGTAACCTGCAATTCTCATGAAAAGATCTTTCGGTCAGGAGCTATCTTTCTCTTCTCTATTTGTCTAGTGGATTGCATCTTGAAGATGAGAGCTCTAGGTGTTGTTGCAATGGAAAATAATGAATGACTGGGAAAAAAAACAGCAAAAAGGACCTTAATCTTGATCTAATATCACATTACCCATGTAAAAATCACCCAGAGTGTGTACATATAAAGACATAAATATGATAAACGAAGAAGTGTGAAAACTCACCTGTTTGGAGCATATGAGATAAATTAACTCTGCTCTCCCAAATGAGAAGTGAGCTCATTCCCTTTCTATTGCATTCACTGCTGACCCCCTCAGAACTTTGCACCTGGAGTCTGTAAGTGGCAGGTTTTGGTCTCATGATGATGACGATGGCTGAATCCAACAGCCTGTTTAGTGTAATCTCAAGTCAGCACATAACACATTTGGGTTTTTTTCTAAACTGGGGATTAGTAGGGGTTTACACTTAATTGCTTTGTTTGCTAAGTACATTTTAATGACTGTGCTATGAAAAAAAAGGAAAACTAAATTACATGCCATTGATTACTGAACAACTCCAACTTCCAGATAAAATATTTCTACTTAATTGAAATTTGAAGTAATATAGAATAATCTGGGGGAGGGGGGCAAGGGTGTAGTTTGTAACAATTTAGAACTAGGAGGTTTTAGAAGTAAAACTGCCAGATTCTGTCTCATAATAAAAGGGAGAGAATAAGCATTTTAAAAGTTAGCATTTTCCCATGGCTGGTCTTGTGGCCAAGCTTGATTTCTTACAGCAGCAACTGTTTTTCCTGCCATAAGTCCTAAATAATAAAAGGTGTGAAGTCAGTAGTGTGCTTTGAGACATACCTTAGCTGAGCAGTGCAGAGAGTGAGACAGTCACCACTGTAGGGTAAGAGAATCAGAATCACCTTTTGGCTTAAGAAAAAGCTGTGGAGAAGGGCTGAAAAGGGCAGAAGGCAGCAGTGGGAGTTTGAAGAGCGCTGTGGTTAGTTACTTCACAGATGAGTTTGTCCTGTGAGTTGTTTTTTACTGTGTGATGGGTTTTTCCACCATTGCGTATTTTTATACTTGTACTTTCTGAAGAGGTGACGATGGAAAAATAGATTAGGGGTTGAAGGGATTTTTCTTCTTTTTTTCTTCTGGTTGTATTGTTAGAGATCTGCACCAAAAATACAGACTAAATGCAATGCAGGTGACAAGTAGTGGTCTTTGAGCTCTGGCAGTGAACCGGAAAGCTGCACAGCCTGAGTGAGAGTCAAAGTACTTTCATTCTTATTGCATGGCATGCTGGTTTTGTTCAGTAGTTTAATTCTTTATAAATATTTTCTTTGTACTTTCAGAGAGGTTTTTTTTGCTTCTTTTTGATAGGCCAGGCTTTTATCAGGATGGTTTGGTGTTAAGATTTGAAAGATTTGGGAACTTGTTGCTTCACTATTTTTTATTTCACTGTCATTTAATTCATCAATCAATTTTTAACATTTGATGAGAAACTATTTTCAAATTACCAATTGATAGACATTGCAAAGTGCCCAGTGTTGGGGATGAACCTGCCAGGCAATGATACATCCATCTGGGAAGAAAAAAATCAATATGTGAGAATGTGGACAAGGTGGAACTAATTGTTCTGTGCAGTTATACCAACAAGGAACATGTTGGGGTTTTTTAATCAAGACTGTAGTCACATTCTGCCTGTACAGACTTCTTGCATTAAAAGAGAGTGTTTTAGGACATTTGTTTCATTTGATTCAAGATACTGGTCTAGTTATCCAAATTTTCCTTGGATAAGAAACTAATGGAACTGAAGTGCCTTTATGACTAAATCGCCTTCCAACATACTTGCAACAATTGGGACTTGGTTACAGGAGGATTCAGTCTCTAAAATGTTCCACCTTATATGCAGAGGATGAGAAAGTCTTTGAGACCAGCTCTGTATTTGCAATGCTCTCGTTGGGCATAATAGAATAATCCCAGAAGCACTATGTCCAGAGCTGAATAGATTTAATCCTGCTGTTCTCTCCAGTGAAAAATGGAAGGTGAAATAAAACCACTTTCCCCATCCTGCCTAAATGGGTCATTTCTCTCAGTGACAGGGAAGTTACTTATAGAAAGTTTGTTTTGATTGCCTTGATAGGCAGAAACAAAATTAATCTAGTTCTCATGTATAAGTAGGGCCAAGTGTTGTGGCCCAGTTCTACTGACAGTTCCTTCCTGGCCATTGGAGCCCAGTGCAAGCCTCTTCTGCTTGGAAGCAGCGCTGCGGGCCACAGTTGAAGAATCACCCTTTCTTCTTTGTTTTTCCCCTGGTTGTGGGGAGGCATTTACTTTGCATTTGACTCAGACCACAAGCAGCTTTATTTTCACTTGTGACAGCTGTTCAGTGAGAGTGAAGCAGCCAGTTCCTCCTCTGTGTTGGCAGTCCAGAACAGATACGGTGTCTGCTGGTGTCTCTGCCAGTGCTCTGAAAAGTTCACTTTCACAGGAGACAGTGGAACAGGCATCTCATACTGTCCTTGGCCTGTTTGCTTTGAAGATTAGTTTCATGCTATTTTTTTTTTGTGTGAGGAAGGGGGGAGTGTTTACAGGAATTGAAATCATCCATTTTACTAGAGCTGGACCTGATACAGAAAGCAGGGAGTTGTTCAGGCATCTTCTTCCAGCCTTCCAGCATTCGCCTTCACTTCTGGACACCCACTCCCTTACTGCATGCATATACCGAGATGTCACCTTTCTCTCATCTGTATGTCAGCTCTGTTTTCTTACTTTCCCTAATCCCTGCACTCCCTGTATCACCTGTGTCCTGAACAGAAACCATGATGCCAGCAGTGACTGGAGTAAGAACTGGCTTTTAGCCCACTGGAGACACTGGAACTGCTGCCCATCAGCTGACTGCACACTGAAGGTGCTGTGGAAGCATCTACCCCACAGCATGGATAAGCACTCCATACCACTCTGCCGTGGTTCAGCTTGGAGAGTTTGGGGACCTCTGAGCAGAGACCACAATCTTATAAGCCTGTTTTCTTCTTGGGCCAATGTTGGTGTGATACTCCCATCTCTAAGCATGAAAACCTCAGGGTTTGGAAGCACAAGGCAATGCATGCTGGCAAAAAAATCAGTCTCTCTGAACAGTGTTATTTATCCACTTCCTTTGTCCAGTTCATTAATGTCTAAGTAGTGGTTGAAATAACAGAAAAGATAAGTCCAAGGTTTTTTTTAAGGCCATGTATCAACATAAATCTGTTTTCTTAACATATCCTCTTTCCTTCCTCTGAGACTTTTTACTATCTTTTTGTGTTTAGAGCAAGAAGAAGGAATGCAGCACATGTTGTCACTGCCCTTGAACTTCTTTGCAAAGCTGGAGCTGCTTCCTTCTGTTTGTTTCACTTCTTGTACCTCTATGTCTGCCTCATGCATCAGTTCACAAGAGGATCCCTTTTAAAATGGAAACCTTTCCAGTGAGGCATTCTCTTTCACCATGCAAAAAGTCTTTGCTGTAAATTTGCTCCAGGTTTGCTAACTGCTTTGCACCAAAGTCATAAATTTTAATAACTTCACAGAAGAGGATTTGCCCTCTTCAGAGGGGCTGACACAGTATGGTACAGTGTGCTTTCCCCTGTATAAGAAAATAAAATAAATTACAGCAATTAGCTTGTCCTGCCACAAACCTTACACATTTCTGTTCACTTTGGGACAGGTTTTAGGCCTGAAGGAATGCAGAATTTGGAACTGCTGAGGACTGATATCTCCATAGCATAATAGCAGCAGGTTCCAGACATTTAACCATTTAAATGCCTGGCTCAGGATTGCAACAGCAATATGTTACTCCTTCTGTTACATAATAACAGATACATGACTTGAGGGAAGTTTGGGTGTGAATTTTGCTGCTGTTTTATGCCAACATTAGCTACTTCTGGAAGGTCTGGGCCCTTTGTAGTGAGGAGCCCACAGGCAGGGGTGCATGAATTGCTTCTTGGTGGTGTGGAATGGTGGCTCCCAGCTCTAAACAGGGGTACAGGGGGGTACAGTTACATCAGCAACATCTCCTCAATTCTTGGCACTTATCGTTGATGTCAGAGGGTGAGATGGAGAACTCACACTACAGTTGTATAAAAACATCAGAAAGGTAGGAAATGAATGCAACTGTGCTGTCTCTTAACTACTATTGGTAATTACCTAGTTTGGGGAATAATCTGAGATGTCTAAAGAAGTTTCAATACTGAACCCTTTTCTGTGCCACAGTCCTGATGCAGTTTGTATGATGTTTATCTTCAGGATCTTCTGTGAGTGGGAAGAGGGATTCTGGTTATGTGACAGCAGCCCTTGGCAACACGTGGAGTCACAGCGTCAACACCAGGCTCATACTACAATACCATGACTTGCCAACAAGACAGGTGAGAACAGCAAAGAGAATTTAAATAAAGTTACACCAGCAGTGCTTGGTCAGATAGGCTGTGTCCTTCAGCCTCTCTGGTAATGCTACATAACCAGAACTTGGCAGTCGAGAGCCCAGTTGCTTGTTTGGGGTGGAGGTTGGTCAGTGTCCTTTGTTTTTAAGGGATGACCAGCATTCCAGTGCCTCCATGTATTAGGATGGGCCTTTATGAGTCCCAGTTGGTACAGATGTACAAGTTTCTTGATCCTTTAGAGCATTCTACATCATGGAGATGAAAGGTAATCCTTAAAGTGCTTTCTTGCACAGGAATTTTAGGACAGGAGGAACCTTGTCTTTTCACTGCCATGATTGTTTTGCTGTCATGCTGTCCACTCTTTGTGCCCAATTTCAGCTGTGACTGTTAGGACAGAGAGCACTCTCTTTTCTATGACTGCTGTTTGTAAGTAGAAGCTTGCTGCCTGCACCAGCAAGCTTAACTTTGAGCAGTAAGTATGGTACCAATTTCCCAGAAGTATGCCTGCAAGTAGGAGAATACTCACCCTTTTCACTGAAGCATAGTAGCTTTTCAGTGAAACATAGTAGCATCTTTCTCTGCAATCTTCACCTCTAAATTTAAAAAACTGAAAACTGAGAGACAAGACATTTGGGGTGTGATTGAGGGAATGACTTTTTTTTGTTTTTAAAAACATCATAATGCATGATTTCATCTGTCCCTTGGGATATCTGTGGTTATAATCTCTTTTGGCTTTGTCTGTTCTGTTTTTGCATTGATGTAACTCTTTCCAAGGGCTGTGACCCACAGTCTTAATGTTATTGATTGCCTGCCAGTTAAAGTAGAGAGCTGTCAGAAAAATTGCTACGTGGTATTTGTACCATCCTACTCCTACACCATTACTACCCATGTGTGTTCAGGTTGGTGCTCCTGGGTTTACTGTCACAACACCGAGTTTCTCACTTTTAAATTGCAGTCTTTAGAGCCAGAGGAGAGGAAGCCATCTGGTTTAATTAGAGAATTATTTATTAGAAGTAAAATTGTAATGATAGCACTCCTGTTTCTTCAGTAGTCATGGGCACTTTGACTACTTTGAAGCAGTAGTCCTCTGGACTTTGAAGTAGAAGCTTAAGTATGTCAAATGCAGGTAGAAAAGGCATCTTCTGTACTTAATTCTGAAGGCTATGCATAGAAGTATACTCTTACTGCTGCTGGTCTTTGACATTTTCTTATGTACTGCACCGTATTCTGGTCTGTAATGAGTTCTCCTTTTCTACAGAAATACTAAGTTTGCAAAATACAAAGCTTCATAAATTTCCTGGATCACTTCAGAGTTACACGAGAGGTGGAGTTGGCAGAGGGTAAAGGGCAGAAACTGGGCTCTGTGCTACTTCATGATGCACAAAGTCAGCTAAAACAGATTAAGAACATTCCTCTGGTAATGGAAAAAGGGAGACAGATTTCCTAAAGAACATTCAAATATTACATGTCGTTTTTCCTGATTTTTTGAGAAGGAATAGATCACAAATGTATGAAAAATTGTGTTCAAGCCTTTGAGATTATGGTCTGCTTAACAGAGTTTTCCTCTCTTCCTTACTGGGTTTATCAGGTGCACCTCTTGCTTACAAGTGAAGCTATGTGCTCATTCTGTTTTAATTAAGCAAAGGAACTAAAGCTACAGTGAAAAAAAGCAACCCTAAAGTAAATGTTAATATATATTATTAAAACCAAAGTAATTTGAAACAGAAGTGTGATATAAATAGTGATGTGCCCATGAAGTCCATGACTGAAAGTCCATGGGATATGTCCCTGATGTCCTGTAGGTATTTTCCTGTTGCTGATATCTGTGTCCTTTTCCCAGATAAATTCTTTTTTCTTAAACTCATAGGAACATTTCAGCTAGACACACAGTTTCCAGTTAGAGGAAGGCATCTGGAGTTACCCTACCTATGGCAGCACTGTATTGATCAAATTACTATCATTTTACACACATATGCTCCTTTATAATTGCTTTAGGCCCACTTTCAGAAATGAACTGTGAATAAAGGTGCCTCAGTTCTTGAGATGCCATTTCAGTCATCGTAAAGTGGTTCTGCCAGGAGGTATTAGATATCAGTGCTTTGAAAGCCAGCGCTTTTTAAGGAAGCTTAACAGGAAGATTCAAAAATTACCAAGTCAGTAATCACATTTACAAATTCTAATATTTAAAAAAAACCCAACCAATTAAAAAAAAAAAAACAAAAACAAACAAACAAAAAACCCCAAAACCTTGTGATTATCTGTAGTCTTGGTTTTAAAGTAAAATTTGGCCCCAGGGAACTACTGAAAGCACACAGTTGGTCCAGAGATTAGGGTGAAAAGTAGTTTCAAAACCAAGTTTCTCCTGCTTTTCCACATTTGTAACCTTACAGAATCAATACTGTATAAGGAATGAGCTGTGTTTCCACAGAATCATAGAAACTTCATATAGTTGGTGATTGCCCATCTCTAATTTGTCGAGGTCTCTCTGCAGGGCCTCCGTGCCTCTGAGGGACTCGAGAGCTCCTCACAATTCAGTGCCATTGGCAAACGTATGTAGTATCCCTTTGAATCCTGTGTCCCAGTCATTAATGATGTTGAAGAACACAGGGCTGAGGATGGAGCCCCTCAGAACCCCACTAGTGACAGGTCCCCACTCTGACCTCACTCTGCTCACTACAGCCAGCTGCTCACCCCGTGCATTATGTGTTTATCCATCTGTGGCCTGGACAATTTGTCCAAAAGGATACTGAAAGCTTTGCAGAAGTCCAAGAGGATTACATCTACTGGCTTTCCTAGGTCTTATAGGTAGGTTACTGTGTTGTAGAAGAAAATCAGGTTCAACAAGCAGCACTTTCCCCTTATGGAGCCATGCTGGCTGTGAACAATGACTGCATTGTCTTCCAGGTGTCTTTGAGCACTTCCCAGGATAATCTTTTCCGTGATTTTACCAGGCACTGAATTGAGATTCCCAGGCCTGTCGTTTCTGAGGTCCTTCTTCTTGGCCTTCTTGAAAATCAGGATAATGTTTGCCAGCTTCCTCTCAGGTTGGACCTCTCAGGATTCCCAAGACTGCTGAAAATCATTGAGACACACTTTGTGATGACATCAGCTAGCTCCTCAGACGAGTCCCACAAGGCCCCATAGATTTGTAGGGATCCAGCTGAAGCAGCAGATGTTGAAGATGGAGGCAAAGAATGCATTTAAACACCTCTGCCTTGTCCATGTCCTTGTTCGTGAGGTTGACAATCCTCATCCTGTAGTGGGATGATGTTATTTCTATGCAGCCTTTTGCCATTAATGCATTTGAAAAAAACCTCTTGTTATTGTCCCCCACAGTTCTGGCCTGCTTAATCTCCAATTGAGCTTTGACCACACAAATTTTCCCCCTACTGTGGCCAATAGCATTTCTGTGTTCTTCCCATGTCACCTGACCTTGCTTCCACCAGACATACACGTCCCTTTTCCTTCCACAGTGGATACAACTTGTTTTTCAAAAGGTAAAACTCATTCTTCAGTCAGTCCCTTGATCTCCATAATATTCTCTTTCTGGATCTACTTTCTCTCTTTCTTTCCCTGGAGGAGCTGGAGTGGTGGTGACAATCTGAAAGACTTTCCCTCATTATATCTGACTTCCAAGGTAGTAGAGCTAGCGTGCTAATCCTTGCTGCAGAATGCCACCCATGAAGAGAAAAAGCGCCTCTTGAGAAGCACTGGGCCAAAGGTGGTGTCCTTCAAAACACAGAGTGATGCTGTGGTTGTTCAGGAGGATTCAAGCAAGCTGTTTTCCAGAGTTGTGGTGTCTCCTGGACAGCCCACTGGGCTGCTAGATGCTTGTTCTTAGTCAGTCAGTATTTGTTTCTGGGAAGACTCATGGACACAGTCCCTGTTCCTGAAACCTTGGGGAATGCCAGGGCAGCAGGTGGCAGAACACGTAACAAAGCTTAGGAAACTGAACATAGAATTCCTACACGGTTGGGATTTTTTATCTATTAAGTAAAAAATTTATTTTGTTTGTCCAGTAGATATTTTCCAGCCAACTATCCCTTTTTCCACCCCACCCTTCCTATGTCTGGTGAGCATTAATAAGACAACAGCCAGTTCAGCAAAGTAATGAAATTTCTGGGATGTCCTGCCTGCCTGAAAATTGGTTAGGTTTGCTTTATTGCTAGGAGAGGAACAGCTTTCTGAACAAACAGATGAACTTTGCTCTTTTGCTTCCTTCTAGAAGCCAGGGTTCTGGTTTTTGTTTCCTCCAGGACAGAAGCAGCACCACTGGGGGAGGGCCAAAAGAAATTTCCCGTCTGCATTTAAATTCATTTATGTCACCAAAACCCACAAGCATGGACAACAGCAGGAGTCTTTTAGCTACTGAGGTGGGACTGAGCTGCATAGCTTCAACAGCAGCACAGTGGCATAAGAACACATGAGAACATGGGAAAAGTTAATTGTTTCACACAGATACCTTCATGAAGGGAATTATCTTTATGGATACTGACACTTTGTTCTCCCTAAGCACTCTTTTAAGTAGCTAACCATGACATTTATTTTCCTGAAATGCATACATAAACATGCAGACTCTTTGAGTTTGGGCCAAAACCAATGGGGCTGCGCTAGAAACTATCAGACTCCTCAGTTACCTCTATGTATATAATTATCCTTCCTTCCTGAAGTGGAGACAGCAGGCTTTAAGGTTACTGTTTTTCATGTGTTCTCAGCTGTCTTTGGTAGGGTTAAATACATTGCCATGCTATATTTAACATTTTGTTCTTGTCTATTGGAGGCGGGATGCTGGATTAAATGAAACAGTGCCTAGGTCTGGTATGGCAGCTTCTATGTGCCTGGTTTGTTTTATGATTTTCAAGGGATTCATGAGACTTGTAGTATTGTGTTAACCTCTGTAACATGTTTTGAAATTCTCAGAGGAAAAATGCATATAGAAGTGTTATAACAAGCCAGTGCTTTCCTGTGGTATTTTCAAGAAAGAGCATTTAGAATCACAGAATCATACAGGTTGGAATCTTTAAGATCATGGAGTTCAACCATTAACCCAGCACTGCCAAGTCCACGACTATACCATGTCCCCAAGTGCCACATCTATGTGTCTTTTAAATACCTTCAGGGATGGAAACTCCATCACTTCCCTGAGCAGCCTGTCCCCATGCTTGACAACTCTTTCTGTGAAAACATTTTTCCCAATACCCAATCTAAGCCTCCCTTGGCACAACCTGAGGCCCCTTCCTCTTGTTCTGTCACATGTTACCTGGGAGAAGAGACCGACCTCTACCCACCTACAACCTCCTTTCAGGGACTT